>JAKCOZ010000009.1:32132625-32723354 GCA_022605955.1 Rallus limicola | reverse complement strand
TGTTCAGAAGCTGCAGAGGGGTGACATGCCCCAGGGAGCTGCCCTGGGAGGGCCACCCAAGGGGCCCTGCACTGACCTGGCTGGGTCTGGTGTCGGCGTGGAGCGACGGGGCCGCGCGATCTCCTCACCTGCAGCACAGGACAGGCAGCACAGGGTCAGAGACAGCCCCCTGCCTGCCTCATCTGTGTCCCACCCCACCCCATCACCCCCCAGCCCCTGTGTCTGTAGGGGGGGGCTCACAACCAGGCATCTACAGCACACATCCCACCCCCACTATGGAGATACAATCCCAGTTCATTCAGAGCCTTTCTGTGGGGCAGCACCATTCCCAGCAGGGTACCCCAGGGATGCCCCACACACTTCCTTTAATCAAGATATTTGGGGGACACCACTCCTGCCAGGACCACTTTAAAGCCAGCCACAGCTCCCCTTTGGGGTTTGGGTTATTTTCCACCCCCCAAAATACACCCCCTTCTCCCCCCACCCCACCATAACCACCATCCTCAAAGGCAGCAGAAAATACTTACTGGATAAATTCCTTTTAATTGTCCCCTGGAATTAGAAATACAGGAGGTCAGTGGGACACAGAGGGACATGGGTGTGTGGCTGCTGTCACCTATGGAGGGACACAGCAGCAGCCTGGCAGGCAGGGCAGTGGATGCTGGTGGGGATGTTCACTGCACATGGCTGAAATACCATTTGCTCCCCATATATGGGGAGGGCAACCACCCCATGGGGAGGGCTTTGAGCCACAGGAATCTGTTACCCCAGCAGTGCTGCCTTCACAGCCATCCTCACTGCCAACTTATGGGGGTCACAGACACCCTCACCCCATCAGAGGGGTCAGACCCCCCCCCCCCCCCCCCCCCCCAAAGCCTCACATGTTATTTGGCTTAAAGCATCTAAACTCTCCCTCTCACCAAGCAACACAGGTGCCTGGGCATGGCAAAAGCCAACCCCCACCCCAGGCTGTAGGAGCCTGCATGGCAAAGGGATGGGTGCCAGGGGGGTCCCAAGGGGGCTACAGGGATGCAGGTCCATCCAAGCAGGATGCCCATCAGCACCAGGGGTCCCAAGGGGGCTGCAGGGATGCAGGCTCATCCACACAGGATGCCCATCAGTGCTGGGGGTCCCAAGGGGGCTGCAGGGATGCAGGTCCATCCAAGCAGGATGCCCATCAACAGGGATCCTCCTGCACCAGACGGTGGGGATGAGGTCCCACCACCAACCAGGGTCACACAACAGGGGGGGGGGGCCAAGGGCACCAGCACCCCGCTCCCCTTCCCCTGTGCTCATCATGTAACCCCAGCACAGCCCTGTGTCCCCCCACCCCCAGCACCCCGTTCCCAGAGCAGTGGGTGCTTACCGGGCTGCGCCGCTGCGGTCAGCGAGAAGGAAGAGAGAAGAGACACCTGGTCAGAGAGTGACAGGTCAGCGCTCCAAGCCCCCCAAAGCCCATCACACCCCAAGCTCCCCAGCACCAGCTGGGGTTTCCTTCTCCCCAGCACCAGGCCATGGGGAGAGCAGCATCCAGAGACACCCCAAACCCCTTGAAATGGGTAAATCTCCTCTTTCCAGGCTCCCATCACCACCACACACAGAAGCCATCAAAGCCCTGATGGGTCTTTCTGCTTTCCCATACCTTTAAGATGCTCAACAGCGGGTGTAAAACAAGAGGCCTTGTCCAAAAGCCACCAGCTTCTTCACCCAAACTATCCCCCCAAAGCAAAACCAGCCCAGCTCTCTTAAAATACTCAAGGTTAAGTCACAGGAGAAGGAAAAGAAGCAAATAAGCACCCTGCCTTCTGGAATGGGAGGGGGTGTTATTCACCTCTTACATCCCAGCTCTGGAAACATGCATAAGAGAGGGAGAGAGAGAACACAAGACTCTGCTAAAAAATTAGAAGGGATAAAAGAAAGTGTATTTCTTACCGGACTTTTCCTCTAAAAGAGTGCAGAAGAGAGGAAAAAAAGAGAAGGAAAATGAGAATATATTTTCTATTAAGGGATAATAACAGAAGCAAAGGGTTTGCATCAGGACCAGAAGCATCAGGGGTCTAGTTGGGAAGTGCACAGAGGAGCCACGCATCCAGCCAGGCTGCCAGACAGAAGGTTGGAGTGGGAGCACCCAAGTAGGAAGAAAAATCTGCCCCTGAGATGTGTAACAGGAAGGGTTGGTCGTTAGCAGCCCCACTAGCTAATTGCTAAGGCCATCTCCAAAGCACTGCTTCACCCTTGGGTGCTTAAACCTGTGGGTGTCACCCAGCGACTGGGTTATTATTTTGGCTGCAAGGCTCTGGGGCTGAGCGGGGTGGGGATGAGCAGGGCTGGGGTGGGAGGTCTGGAGGTGTGGGGCTGCTGCTGGTACATGGCATGGGCAGGATGTACCCCTGTTTCCAGCTCTCTCCTCAAGAGCAGGAGCTGAGCTCTCAGGCTGCAGCTGGCACCGGCACACGGCAGCATCTCCAGGTTTCTCCTTGCCCTCAAGCGACCTACGTGCATGTGTGCACCCCAGCCTGCTGGGGCCATTGCTTGGCAAGCCCCAAATTAGCTTGGTTTGTAATTGTAATCGTGGTTTCCCCCTCCTTCTGATCAAAATATCCACCTATTTGGCAAGCAATCCCCTTGCCACACTCCTCCTCCCTTCTTTTTTGCCAAAGTGTGGTGCAGTTTATCCTTGTTGGGGGATTTTGGCCTTTGGGTCCCCCACAAACACCCTTTTTTGTCACTGTTGTGCTTCCCAGAGCAGCCAACTGCAGCTTTTAACCCTCAAACCCCAACAGCCAAAAACTCCCTGGCCAGAGGGGAGAGGTTCCCATTGCTACAAGGGATGGAGCATCAGTGGAACAGAGGCCATGCCAGGGGGACTCTGAGGACAGCCCCTTGTCCCAGCAGCTTCCATGAAGAGCAGCAATGCTGCTTTGGCTTGGAAAGGAGAAATGAAGCCACAGAAACTTCATTTCTCCTTCACTTTGCATCTGAGATTCATCCACACTTCAGGCACAGGCTAATTATAGCCTGTAGAACACTTCATCTGGGAAGACACCACAAGCCCACGCTAGAGCCCACTGAAAGACAAGAATCAAATCTTTCCACAGCTGAACAGATTGGGGTGAGGCTACAGAAGTCTTGAGAAGCCTTAGGAACACCAGAGGGTGATGGTATTTATACTGGGAGGGACAACCTTTCCTTCCTGGATGCTCAGATTGACCCCTGGGGTATGAAATGTCCCTTTAACATCCCCTACCAGCGGTGTGGGAACCCCACAGCTGCTTTCCCTGTGCCAGGAATCAGGGCAGGACCCATCTGAGTGATGACCCTGAAGGAGGATGAAGGGGGAACCAAGGGAATGGTGTATTCTAATCCCAGTTGCCCTGTTTTAGCTGCAGGGAAGGGAATTTTTAAAGTCATTTTGAACTGGAACCATCACCATAATATATCTGAGATCTCCTTCCAGTCATATTCTTGTCTCTATATGGAAGAATCATACACTGGTCTGGGTTGGGAGGGACCCCAAGGGTCACAGAGCTCCAACCCCCTGCCACAGGCAGGGACACCAACCTCCAGGCCTGGAGCTACACAAGGCTGCCCAGGGCCAACCTGGCCTTGAAACCCTCTAAAAACAAGGGCACAGACAGAATTGTTGGCACCTAAGGAAGAGCCCCCCTGGAGCAGCACAGCTTCTGAACCAGGGGAAGAGACAGAAACGCCAGGGACTCACCACGGGGGATGGAGAGAGGGCGATGTTGCCTATGGAGGCCTTCAGCTCGTCCACCGTGGCCGCGCTCTTCAGGATGTCTTTCGCCTGCAGAGGCTTGATCTTGATGTTGAACTTCTTGTGTGCCTCCTCCTCCTCTTCCGACTCACTGGAGGAGTAGAAGTGCTTTCCTTTGGTAGGTAGAGCACAGTTAAAGAAAGTCTGTGGTGTCCTGGAGCCTCTAACGTTAGGAAAGGCCTCTAAGACCAGCAAGTCCAAGCTCCTGCCCAGCACCGCCCCATGTCAGCTAACTCATGTCCTAGAGTGCCACAGCCACTCCTGTTTTGAACCCCTCCAGGGATGGTGGTGACCCCAGAACCTCTCTGGGCAGCCTGGTCCAACACCTGCCTGCTCTTCCCATGAAGAAGGGTTACCTGATCTCTAACCTAAACCTCTGCAACATGGTTTGAGGTCATCTCCTCTTGTCTTATCACTTGTTCCTTGGGAGAAGAGGCCAACCTGACTACCCCATCCCCCACTTCCAGTGAGTTGCAGCATGATCAGGTCTCTCCTCAGCCTCCTCCAGGCTACAACTCCCCCCAGGTCCTTCAGCTGCTCTTATCAGCCCTGTGCTCCAGCCCCTTCCCCACTCCGTTGCCCTTCTCTGGACCTGCTCCAGCCCCTCAGCATCCTTCTTGTAGCAAGGGGCCCAAACCTGAGCACACCAGTGCCTGCTACAGGGGATGGGGTCCCTGCCCTGGTCATGCTGGCCACACCATCAGTGCCACCAGCCAGGATGCTGCCACTGCCAGCTCACGTCCAGCCAGCAGCTCTCCAGCCACACATCACTCCAGAGAGGTGGGAGAGGCCCCATCCCTGGAGACATTCCAGGCCAGGCTTGATGGGGCTCTGAGCAGCCTGCTCTAGTGGAGATGTCCCTCCTCACTGCCACGTAATTGCTCCCACCCTCAAGCAGCATCCCCCATGGTGTAACACCACACAGCCAGCACCCATGCACAGCCCCACGGGTGCACCCCACTGCAGATGGGGTGGGAGGTGGGGCTCCCCACGGGGCACCCCACAGGGATGCTTCCTGTGCTGCTCACTCCTCGTTTCACAGCACAGCCCCAAAAGGCAATTAACCCCACCTTCTGCTCCACCACCTCAGGTAATTCCCTCTGGGAGCTGGTTTTGGCTGTGGAGTGACAGCTCAAAAGGAGCAATAAAAGGGAGAAAAATCACTAACAACAATTAATAAATTGGCCAGCAGCCTGGCTGTGAGCCCCAGCTCATCTTACAGCCTGTAAGCTGAGAGGCAAAGCCAACAATAAAGGATATATCCTGGTTCCTCAGGTCGGATGCTGTACCCCTCCTCATCGAGCTCAGGTGAGTTCTGGGCAGGGCACACAAAGGGGAAGACAAACAGGACATTTAGGGGTGCTAATCCCATCAGCTAACACCACTCCTGCACCCACTGCTGTGCCAAGCAAGCGGCACCCAGGGAGCCATTTGGTGGGGCCAAGCCCCCAGCCCCGCTGCTTGTGGGTTTTTTGCCAGTGCTCAGTTTTCATGGGTAAGATTCTGCACTGCTCAGGTTGCCCCAGTGAGTCCAGTTTGGGGTGTTTTGCAGTGCTTGGTTGCCAGCCCCAGGCTTTCCCCTGGCTCACAGCAACGCTGCAGGTGTGAGCAGAGCTCTGCTTACCTGCAGGGCCCTGGGCAGGGGCACCCGCTGCTTTCTGGGCAGGTTTAGGCTGTTTCATGAACATGCAGACACACAATATGCACATCTGGATGCAGCTGCCACCTGGACACCCCCCAAACCAGCAGCCTGGGTACCCCACCAGGAGCTGTGTGGGTCCTGGGTGCAGGGGATGCTCCTCAGGGCACTTACGTATCTGTCCCAGTCGATCTCTGCGTAGAATCCGTTGGGGGCTCCATTGGTTTTCTTCTGCAACACATTGGAAACACAAGTGGGGAGGGTTTAAACCAGGGGAGCAAGAGGAGCACAGCACCCCTCACACACATCTCCCCATCACTGGGGTGGGGACAGCACTGGGCAGCTGCCCCTGTGGTCACCCAGGGGCTGCTCTGCGCATCCGTGGGGGGGACACAGAGCAGCACCTCCCATTTCTGGAAGATCTTCTGCACCAGACAGCTAAAATACTCCTTTTCTTTAACTGAACATATAACATTCATTACAGAAGAGAAGAGAACTGGCTGTTTTCCACATGCCAGGGTGCACAGCTCATGGGGAGATCCCCATGAGCACAGGCAGCCCCCCTGTTTGCCATCAGGAGAGAAACACTTTCCCTGGAGCACACTGAAAGGAGGATTTGGTTTTGTTCCCCAGCAGCTGAACCCTCCCCCCCTCCACACTCCCCCAAACACGCTGGGCATCATTGCTTCTCTGTGTGGTGAAGCTGGGTTGCAGCAGAGAGATGTCTGGGTGGGGATGCAGTGTTGGAGCACATCATGCCACACCAACACACACAGGGGTTATTGCTGCTTTGGGCAGAGGAGGGTCTGGCTTGGAAGGTGGATTTGGGCATCCCTCACCTATGGGACCCTTTGCTGGTCTGCTCCAAGCACCTGGGGAATGGGCACTGCAGCCAGTGAGGCCAGCTTGGGGACTAAAGTCAGGCTGAGTTCTCACCTAAACTAGATAATCAGGTTCCCTTCAGCTGCCAGCACCCTCTGCCCACCCCCCAATCACCCCAGCACCCCTGCCAAGAGCCCAACACACCATCCCAGGGCAGCAGCAGCAGGGGAGGGGCTGGACCAGGCCACCAGCACCCTCCTCATTCCACCCCACGCTGCTGCCCAAGAGCAGCAGCACAAGGATGAAAAAAATCCAACAAGGGGATGCCCCAAAGTGGGACTTCAACCCCCCCAATCTTGTATTTCACCCCATTCCTACCCCAGTGGCATCCACCCAGCACAGCTGAACTTACACCCTGCTTTCCCCATAGTCCAGATATCAGAACAAGGGTTTCTAACAACCCTTCTGTAGCTGTCAAACAGACTCTGGGCTTGGGTTTTCTTCCTCCTTACCGAATTTTTTTTGCCTCCTTCCCACATGCTCTCAGGTTTGCTATTGCAGGGTGGCTCACTGGGATGAGGGCTGGGCAGCTGGAAGGGACCCAGGTCCGGCAGAAGAAGGGTTAAAGTATTGGGTAGGGTCTAAGTATTCATTTCTTAGGGGTTTGCTATTTATTTTTTTTTTAAAGAAAGCACACAAAGATGAGTTGCAAGGAGCTAGCAAACACACTGCCTGGTTTGGGAAGGGAAGGAAAGGAGGGCTCAGCTGTGGCTGCATCAGGAGCAAGCGTGGGGGCAGGTTACCAGGCTCTGGTCAGCAGCTGGAGGATGTGCCAGCTCCCCTCCTGCCACAAGCATTACAGTGAGAGCGTGCTGGAGGAGGAAGAGGTTTACCAAACACCTTCATCCTCTGATTCCCCTCCAAATACACCCACAGCAGCTCCATTATACCCCCAGAAAGCTGTGTTTGGGCACCCTTCATCTCACAGGAGTGCTGGGATCCTCATCCTGCCCTGCCCTGCCCTCCAACAGCCAGGCAGTTGGGAGTAGAGCCTGGCTGGGAGGATGCTTAGCCCAAGGTCCCACACTTAGCAAGGAACAGTTCCCAGTGAGCAGTGCTGCTCCCTGCCTTTTATTTATTTATTGCTGCTGAACAGAGCCCTGGTTAAAGTGCAACCTGAGCTGCAGGCTCTTTTTTCCCCCCCAGTTGCTGTTTCTTAGTGCCTTACAAACACTGGGCCAGCCCACAGCCAAGGATCTTGGGGCAGACATGAAAAATAATAATAAGTATAGTCATAATAATAATAGTGATCTCTCTAAAGGAGCAATTTAGCCCCCCCAGTTTTTATACAGCTCTGTAAAACAACACCCCAGCACCACTCTCCCTGCTGAGCCTCCCAAGAGCCCCCTTCCTACTTCCAAGTGAGTTGCCAACACCCAGATTTGCTCAGTAAGTGCCAGCCAGCTCAGCCCCAGCCTGCACCCAACATGCTTATCTGGGAACTTGAAATCAAACAGCTGAAGGAGACACAAAAGTCCATCTACTTCCAGAGCTAGCAGGGCTCTTTCTATCTAACACCGTAAATAAAAGCAGCAATAAGTCAGACCCCCCCCCCCAAAACAACCAAATCTCTCCTTATTTTTGGTTTAATATAGAAAATAAAACCAGGCCTGGGATGTTTTCCCTTGGCTCAGTGTGCAGCAAATCTGACCTGAGCCCATCAGGGGGTGCAGAAATGAGGATGTGGGGCTTTAGCAGGACACGGAATCAGAGTCATAGGGGCTGGAAGAGACCTCCAGAGCCCATGGGGCTCAACCCCCTGCCAAAACAGAGTCCCTAGGACAGGTCAGTGCCCAGATGGGGCTGGAATCTCTGCAGAGAAGGAGACTCCACACCCCCTGGGCAGCCTGTCCCCTCTGCCCATGGCGCATCTCGAGCATCTCCATATTCTCTTTGTGTTCATTTTATGGAGACCCTGGACTGTTGTCATTACTCTAGGCTGGTCAGCCCTTGGTGACATTTATTTTCTATATTAAAAGGGAAAGGAAGAGATGGGTCACAAAATGCTGGTGGTGGCTGATGGAGGAATGGGGCAGGAGAGGGGAGCAGGACCGGGGTCTGTGTGGTACTTACGATGCCATCCCTGTCTGGTGACCCTCTGCAAAGGACAGAAAGAAAGGCAGCTGTGTTAGTTCCAGACCCACATCCTCACCCTCACCCCATCCACTTGCCAAAATGAGGCTTTCTTAACAAATCCAGAGCAGCAATGGTTTTAACTAGGAAGTTTTCAGCAAACCCCAGTTACCTGCCACGTGCTCCTCCTTGACACACACACAGAGTGGTGTCAGGACCGTGTTACTGAGGAGAAATCTTAGCTTTAGAAGGAAATAAAGTGCTCCCAAGTGATGATAGCACTCTCCCAGTTCAGAGCTGGGCTGGCTCCTCCCTGTCTCCCATCCCACACCTCTGCAGCCTCTGGCAGAGGCCAGCAGAAATCAGAGAGAGTCATTCAGAGATTTTTGGTTTCCCTTCTGCCAGGAGCACAGCAGCCACTGCTCTTTGGAATGGGTTTGAAAATGGATGGGATCCCTCTGGGATCTGAATCCCCAGCCACTTACAGGGTGGGGAGCTGGGTCCCAGCAAGCAGTGTGGCAGGCTCTGCTGCTGTATTTCAACACCTCTAAAGATGCTCAGTTACACAGTGAACAGAGAAATGTGGTGGTTCTGAGAGCCAGGCTGGCTCCACCACCTCCTACATGCTTCCAGGTTTTATCCCTTGCCAGGGATTTGGCACAGATTAATGCCTGACTGGGGACATCACAGACACCCCACCCAGCCCTGGTTTAACAGAGGATAACACCTCCCAGGGAACCTCACCTGGCAGGTGTCTGCCTCCCATGGCTTCTGTGCCACCTTTAATCTCTCTGCACAAGCATTTCTGAAGGTTATTTGCAAGTAGCAGAGATCCCCACTGCTGCCCCAGTAGGTCCCCTATGACTGTCCCCAAATCCCACCCCAAAACGGCTGTGGAGACCCCCAGCCAGCAGAGGGAAGGGGGTGGAGGGTCCTTTGCCAGCACATCACAGCTCCAGCACAGCCCAGCAGCTCCAGAGCCCCCCCAACACCAGGTCCTGGGGGTCCCGTGGCCTGGCTGTGGCTGGAGGGGACCAGAGGGTCTTGCCTGAACCTGCCCCCCCTCAGCACTGCCCCCAGCCCCACGCTGGCTGTCGAGCTGGGGATTTGGAGGGCGCTCAAAGCTGTTTGGGGCGATGACCGCGACGTGACCCCGCTAATCACTGCTGCTCACTAATTAGAGTCCATCACCCTCACAGACACCCAGGGAGCTGCTCTCTCCCTGTGCCACCGGCTCCCACAGCCTCTGGGAAAAGCAGGTTTCACAGGCAGGCCTGGAAACCACAGCACCCAGTCCTGGCTGCACTGAGCTGCTGTGGGAGGAGGAGGAGGATGATGCAGAGCAGCCTGTTTCTTTCTGATAAAGAAAGAATGAAGTCACACACAGCTGGAGCTCAGGGCTGTCCCACAGCCTGGCTGGTGGATGCACAGCCCCAGTCCCTGGTGACAGCCAGATGCACAGTGCTTCTCATTGCCCCTGTGCTTTCAGGCCCCTTTTGAAGCAGACAAACCCCCCCTGGTGCAGCCAGGTTCACTGTGACCAGACCTGTGGCCCCTGTCCCTTTACACAGAGAACCTCACTGACCACCTCTGAGATAGAAAATAGCTTGGAAAGACAAATCCAAAGAGCACAAAAGAAAGAAAACCCATGGGGTTCCTGCTGTCACAGACATTAAGGGCTTTGAGAAGGACCCCAGCTCCCCCACTGCTGTGCCCCAGCACAGGCTCCTTCACCACACTGCTTTGGGACACCCCAAAGCCACGTTGGTGACAGCCCAGATCCCTCCCCAGGCTGGGCTCAGAGCCTTGACAGCAGCTCTGCACCCAGGTACAGCATCCCCCCCACCAGATGTGAGGAGAACCCTCCTGCCAGATGCTATCCTGGGATGCCAAAGCACCTCTGGAGCACAGCCAGAGGAATGTGCCCTCCTCTAGCCCCATGCATCCTCACCGTACCCAGCACCCCCTCCCGCCCCAGGGCCCTTCCCTCCCGCCCCAGGGCCCGCACAGGCATCTGTTCCCCCTGAATTCACATCTAAAAGGATCTCAGCAGCCAGGCAAACCAGTAGTTTGGTCAGAGATCAATCTGCCCAAACTCTCAGGGGAGCAATTTCCTCCTCATCACCATAAATCTGTCACCATAAATCGCCAGCACGTGGAGAACCAGGCTCCAGCACCTCTGCTGCACCACTGAGAAAGCACCTCACTCACTGGGCACCAGGTATTCAAGGGGAAAGCAGCTTAAACCCAGTTGTTCCTACAGGAGTTGAACCCAGGATGAGAAAGGGCTGGGGTGCACTGGCTTCCTGGCACATGGGCATCCACCTCTCCCCGTTATTGTGGCTTGTGGCCCCTTGACTCACGTGGAATCAGTATCCTTTTCTTTCTTGCGTATACCAAAGGCCTTCCTTGTACGTTTTTTCAATCCTGAGGACAGAAGGGACACAAATAAGAAGGCAGCAGTAACATCACCCTTCAGATAAACCTTCCAGAAGGTTCCTGAGCCCATTGTCATGCTCATAAATAAGGTGAGAAGACCCAAACCCAAGTAACCACCAGCAGGACCTTCAGGCAGCACGTACACTTGCTCATGCCTTTTATTTCTTCACTTAACACTTGTTGCCTTGGTCTCAGCACTGCATTTAATAGATATAATTAATAAATATCATATTTAATATATTAATAATTAATATTTGTTATCTTCCTCTCCTTTACACGCTCCTTCACTGAGCTGTGCATGGGCACTGATGCCAGGTGGGGGAAACCCCCCCTTTGGTGTTTAAACAAACCCAACCCCCCTAACCAGTTTGAACCATGAAGTTGATTGTCTTCTGCACCAGTTCTTAATCTGCACAGTGCAGAAAACCATGCCTGGTATCACTGATGGGGATAATGGGATGCCCAAGGAGCCCTGCCAGCCACAGAGCCCACCAGAGAAGCCGCCACCACCCCATCACTTTTAAAAACAGATGGAGGATGGGGGATTCCACAAGTTTCTCCTCCTTTCCCAGCCTTGGAGCTATCCAGAAGAAGTTTGGAGTTTTTTTTCCCCCCAACAAGTGCACCATGGAAGGGATTTTGAAGGGTTTTAAACCACCACATTCCACCTGGCTGGTTGGGTTTTCATGCTGGTGATGATGTGCTGCTGGTGGTGGCCACCCAGCCCGACCACAGAGACCTGGCTGCAGTTGGGTGCTGCCAGACACACTTGTCCTGCAACCACTGCAGGTAGTATGACAGCAATTAATTTAGGTCACAGCATAATTTAGAGATCCTGATGACCAAAGGAGCCAACATAAACCACAGAACTTGAGCCCAGAACTATTTCTGGCCTCATCCTTTTGGAGCTCCTAAGTCTTGCCTTGGTCTAGGAGTGACCCAAGTACATTGATGCAACAACCTGCCTAAACAATGATTATTGAAGGTGTAGACAGCACAAAACAGGGGTGAGAGGTATGTCCTGGCTGTGGTACAACATGCAGCCTACCCCAGAAGAATAGAGACATCCTTGTGCTGAAGCCTCTCTAAAAAACCCAATGGTCTGGGGTTCAACATAAAACCTCAAGTCACATGCCAGGAGAGCCAAATGTCCTGTAGCTCCCCAGAAATCAGGGCTGGACACCCCAGCACGGTTCATTCACAGGATCACAGGGGTGGGAAGGGCCCTCCAGAGCCCCTGGGGTCCAACCCCCTGCCAAAGCAGGGTCCCTAGGACAGGGCACACAGGGCGCTGTCCAGACGGGGCTGGAATCTCTCCAGAGAAGGAGACTCCACACCCCCTGGGCAGCCTGGCCCAGGGCTCCCTCACCCTCACTGGGAAGAAGTTCTTCCCCACATTGGGGGGGAACTCCCTGGGCTCCAGCTTGAGCCCATCGCCCCTTGTCCTGTCCCCACAGACCCTGAGCAGAGGCTGCCCATGTCCCCCTGTGTCCCACCCTTCAGCTCTTGATAAACACTGATCAGATCCCCTCTCAGGCTGCTTCTCTCCAGGCTGAACAGCCCCAGCTCCCTCAGCCTTTCCTCACAGGGGAGATGCTCCAGGCCCTTCAGCATCTCCATAGCCCCGGGGCAGGAGGAGATGGGCACCCACAGCTAATTCCCCCTACATCCCATGCTTAAGATAATGATAAACATTAATTAGGTCCCCTCTTAGTCTTCTCAGGATTGAACAGTCTCAGCTTATTCAGCCTTTCCTCACAGGGGAGATGCTCCAGGCCCTTCAGCATCTCCCTGTCCCTCCTCTGGACTCTCTCCAGGAGATCCCTGGCTGTTTGATCCCAGGGAGCCCAGCACTGGACACAACACTCCAGGTGGGGCCTGAGCAGGGCAGAGCAGAGGGGGAGGATCCCCTCATTTATTAGATGCTTTTGGGAGAGGCTGTGCTCCTTTGGTCTGCCTCCTGTTTTGAATGTGCCCTAATGATGTCCCATTGCCCCAGGAACACCCCCTGCTCTTCTAAGCATCAGCAGAAACAGGCAACAAGCACTATGAACACTGAGCTCCTGCAGCACGTTAAAAAGTGTTGGATTTCAATATTATCAAGACACAAGGGAGTGCTTCAGGCTCCCCCACAGCTGGGGGGGGGGGTTTTGGGCCAGTGCTAGAATGAAACCAGCCAGGGTAGGACCAGGAGAAGCTCCAGCAGCTCTCCTTGGTATTGCTCACAAAGCTTTTAGGTTGGAGGTCTCCCCCAGTGAAGCTACAGAGGGACTGCTCCTAAAACAAATCAAATCACACCCAGTGCACCTCTTTCCTCTGCCCAAAGCAAGCATTGTGTGGGCAGAGATGGAGGAATAGCTTATGGGGTGCCAGAGACCCCCTCCCCATTTACTGAGGGCAGCACAAGCAGCTGGGAGCCATGCTGAAGCCCACATGCTCATCCTTCAGCCACACATGGACAGCTTTGTTGTTACTACTCCTTCCTTCCAGCCTTCCTGCCATCTCCTTCAAGGCTGGAGGAAGATATTAATAACTGGGGAAGACTTTTGTTGCTCTCACCCCCCAGAATAGCTTCATCCTCCAAGCTGAAAGCAGGAGAGGGAAGGCTGAGAACCCCAGAAACGAGCTGTTGTTTGGTCTTATCTGAAGAAGGGCCTGATTTGGTTAAGTTTTGTAAGGAAGCCTTCTGCTCTGTTATATAAGGGCCCCACCATCTGCTTAGACAGGCAATGCTTGAGGGGGAAAAAGGGATATTTAGGGAAGGAAGGATGAAAAACTAAAGCCTCCTCTGGAGATGGTTGAGAGCAGGTCCCCCACCCAACCCCCCCAGCTGCCTGTCCCTCCATGGTGGCCCCAGAGAGGTCTGTGGCTGGTTGATCCCAGGGAGCCCAGCACTGGACACAACACTCCAGGTGGGGCCTGAGCAGGGCAGAGCAGAGGGGGAGGATCCCCTCCTGTCACCTGCTGCCCACACTCCTCCTGATGCCCCCAGGATCCCATTGTCTCTCTCAGCCCCAGGACACACTGCTGGCTCATGGCCACCCTGTCACCCACCAGCACCCCCAGGTCCTTCTCCACAGAGCTCCTCTCCAGCAGCTCACCCCAGCCTGTCCTGATTCCATCAGTTATTCCTTCCCAGGTGCCAGACTCTCCACTTGCTTTTGTTGAACCCCACCTGGTTTCTCCCTGCCCAGCTCTCCAGCCTGCCCAGGTCAAAAATAACCCTGTTCTACCAAACCCTGTCCCTTGCCCTCCATCTACAAAGGGTGGGAGCAGTGGCTCCCCCAAATATTGAGGGCAACCCTGGAGAAAGGGCTACTCACTTGGGAGGATGGGCCTTACAAAAGCCTCTCCAGCAGGAGGGAGAGCAGGGAGAATTTGTCCTAAATGACCTTTTAAGATGAATAAAATACAGAAACTAGTTCTACTTAGTCTGTGCATTAAGATAAACATTATCTATTGCCATGCTCAAAGTGCCTGTAGGAAGGGGGTGAGAAATAAGGAGGAATAAGAAATACTCACTATTAAATTGGGGCTTTTCCCTTTGGTTTGGTTGTGTGGAATGGGGGGTTTGGTGCACATCACTCAGGGTTTGAGCAGCCTGCTTCCCCTGCTGCACACAAACATGGGCACTTTGGGGTTTTTCCCCCCCCCTTCAATGACTTTGGGCTTGGTTCCTGGCACTGGTTTGGCTTTTCTAGAGGTGTGATTGCCCTCCCTCTGCTCAGCCAAACACAAGGCAAAGCCCAGGCAAAGCTACTGAAGCTTTAAGTTGTATCCAGAGGGGAAAAAAACCTGGTCAATTCAAGTTGAAGCAGTGAGGGGGGGGGGGGGCCACATCAAGCCCCAACTAAATCATCCCAGCAGCATTTATGGGTCAGCACAAAAGCTGCCCTGGGTGGACACAGCAGCTCTCTGCACCTACCTGGGCCAAGCTGCTGTGCTGATGACCTACTGCACATGGAAATGGGCACCACTACAACAGCCAGGGAATCTCCATTGCCCCAGGCTCAGTAGCAGAAGGTCAGGTCCCAGTAACCATGC
The DNA here is from genome assembly GCA_022605955.1 of Rallus limicola. Classification (NCBI taxonomy): domain Eukaryota; kingdom Metazoa; phylum Chordata; class Aves; order Gruiformes; family Rallidae; genus Rallus; species Rallus limicola. The sequence continues at coordinate 32,708,502 of JAKCOZ010000009.1, read as the reverse complement.
TCTTCCAGCCCATCCCATTTATTGTTTTGCCCATTAATATGTAATTAAAGTTAGTATACATCTCTGTAGCATTTCACATGCCTTACCTAAGCCAACCTCTGCATCCAAGCTCGTTACCAGCCTTTCAGCAGGCCTAATGATGCACCAAGGATCCAAGCCCTCCACATCCTGCCTTGATCCAGTCATTAATATTTTAACTGCCTTCATTTACAAGTCTAATTACAGCCTGGACTCTGGAGAAGAGACCAGCAGCAGCCGGGCAGTGATGGCACCCTTCATACTGGCAGCCCAAGGGGCTTCCTTCTGCTGCAACCTTGGCTCTGCAGACCATGGCCAAGGGCTACAACATGAGTCCTTCAGGATGAAAGGTCTTCCAGAGGCAATTAGGGACATGCCATTGCCTCCGGTGGTACCTGCTTGCTTTCTTACTTCAAAGCCATCCATCTCTGTGTCTGCAGTAGAGCAAGATTTCATCAAACCCCAGCCTGGTCTGGGTTGGAAGAGACCCCAAGGGTCACAGAGCTCCAACCCCCTGCCACAGGCAGGGACACCAACCTCCAGGCCTGGAGCTGCACAAGGGTGCCCAGGGCCCCAGCCAACCTGGCCTTGGACACCCCCAGGGACGGGGCACCCACCCCCTCTCTGGGCAGCCCCTGCCAGCCCCTCACCACTCTCTCTGCAAAGAACTTCCCCCTAAGATCTCCTCTCCCCCTTCCCTCCTCCAGCTTCACTCCAGCCCCCTTGTCCTGCCAGGCTCTGCCCTTGAACAAGCTGATTCCCCTCCTGTTCCTCTGCTCCCTTCAGGCACTGGCAGGCTACAGATTCCCTACAGCTTCACTTTTTAACCAGCAGCACTCACATTTCTCAGTGCCCAGCCCAGACTATGGACTTCCCCAGGCTCCTGGTGCTGCCAAGAGCTTTGTGTGGGCTCTGCTGTGGCTGCCCTCTATTCCCCCCTTTACTGAGGGTATTTATTTCTGCCATTAGCCTCCCATCCTCAGTGCAAAGTGACTTAAATAATGCATGCTGGGTCTTTTTACCCAATGTTTGTCTTCTCAGTCAATACATCACCTTTTTTATCCCCTTGAGGAAGCATGTAAAACCCCTCTCTACTTCAAGTTGGCTGTTTTTTCATTCCCCCCCCTTCAATTCCCAAGGCTTCCAAAAGTTACACTGCTTCATGCTTCCTGACAGCAGAGTCCCCAGCTCTCTGCCCCCAACAAGCTTTGGGGTTCATGGTTCTCAGCCTGCTGGGACCATCCTGCTCAAAGCTCTTTGCTCCACCAGCCAAGACATCCCAACCTTCCCATCACAGGGACATCCTCCAGAACCATAAACACGATTAAGAGGCTCCTATCAGTCTAAAAAAAAAAAAACCACAAACAAACAAGAAGAACATTTCCTACAGCTCAGCTCCTCTTGTAGTAAAAGGAGAGACAAATAAATAACCCAGAACTTCTTGCCAAAGAGGAATCTGTCCTGAGGCTAGAGCAGAATATTTTGCTTCAAATCAACTACAACTATGGCATGTTCCCCTGATGAAGGAGGAAGGTGCCACAGCAGCAGCCCAGGGACCAGGAACAGCCCCTGGGGCTTTAACAGCACCAGGCACAGTAGTTTTTGTCTCAAATCCCACTGATGGAACCCACCACCCTTCTCTCAGCAAAGGTACCACTGCTGGACCTGCAGCTTCCCAGCCCCACCATGATGCACATTTGACCAGAGCTCAATCCTTGGCTTCAAATGAGAAGGTTTAACCAGAACTGAAGCTTTTTTGATGACAGTTTTGGTTGATCTTTGACTGGTGGGGGTCCAGAAACCAGCTGCTCCCCAGGGTAAGGACCAGATTCTCTCCCCACACAGGCAGGGTCTATATTTTAACCAGTCAGGAAGTAGATTTTTCTGAAAATTTGCTGGAAATACACCCAAAAAAGCTGGAGGAATCACCTGCAAGAGCTTCCTTGCTCTGCTATCTCAAAATAGAAACTAAAAGACATTTAAGCAAGCAGCTGATGCCCCTTCTGAAGAGACACACATTGCTACACACACACAGCTCTGCCCAGCACTCACTGGTATTTAATATTCCCACTGTATTTAGTATTTCAGCCCAGTAAGCCAGTATTTTCCAGTACAGACTGTCACTAAACCACATTTCACTTCACTGCTCTGAGGGACACTAATAACAAGGCCACCTTTGATAAGGACCAGTAGCGTCTGGCTGGCTCATTACTTTGGGCTCCAAGATACTGAAATATGAATCATTACCCCATTAGCAAAGCCCCACAGACACCCATCCCAAACTTCAATGTGTTTACCAGAGTTTTCCCCTGTTAGAAAGGGGGGGAAAAAATGAGGAAAAAAGAGAGGGTGGCCTCCCAGCAGCAGCACTTCTGTGGCACCACCCCATCAGCTTCTCACACGTGGCTTTGGAAAGGAGCTGCTTGAAAACAAAAAGTGAGCAAGAGCAGTGGTGGGCTGGGCTGCTCTTGGGGTTTTGGAGATAAAAATAAATGCTGAGATGTTTGTTCTGTATCAGAAGTGGAGCACTGAGGGACTGCCAGGGTTTGAGAGCCTAAAAGAAGATAAACTAAGTCTGAATAAACTAAAGCATCCCAAGTTGCTGCTGTGGGACTGTGCTCTCCTCCAGGAGGAGTGGTTCCTCCTGGATCAAGGCCCCAGGTTGTTGAGCCCTGGTGAATTACTTTGAGATGTGGCACACATCACCTGCGCTGTGGTGTCCAGTGAGGATGCTTCTTGGGCACCACTGAGGAGATCAAGAGTTTTGTGCTAAGCACCAAGTCCCACCCTCACAGAGGGGCATGGGAAGAGGGGCAGAGAGGAGGCATCTCACCTGGGCTGGGCCCTGCTGAGCTTCTGTGCCCAGCCTTAGCACCCAAGGCCTCTGGAGTGAGCCCAGAGCTGATGCAAGACCATTCAGGGCAGCTAAATCACAGACTCACAGGGGTGGGAAGGGCCCTCCAGAGCCCATGGGGTCCAACCCCCTGCCAAAGCAGGGTCCCTAGGACAGGGCACACAGGGCGCTGTCCAGACGGGGCTGGAATCTCTCCAGAGAAGGAGACTCCACACCCCCTGGGCAGCCTGGCCCAGGGCTCCCTCACCCTCACTGGGAAGAAGTTCTTCCCCACATTGGGGGGGAACTCCCTGGGCTCCAGCTTGAGCCCATCGCCCCTTGTCCTGTCCCCACAGACACTGAGCAGAGGCTGCCCATGTCCCCCTGTGTCCCACCCTTCAGCTCTTGATAAACACTGATCAGATCCCCTCTCGGGCTGCTTCTCTCCAGGCTGAACAGCCCCAGCTCCCTCAGCCTTTCCTCACAGGGGAGATGCTCCAGGCCCTTCAGCATCTCCAGAGCCCTGGGGCAGGAGGAGATGGGCACCCACAGGAGCTTTGATGAGTACAGCAACAAAACCATGTCAGGAGTGGCTGTGTTAGCACCCAAGCACCTCCCCCAGGGATGGAAACATGACAGTGAAGGGGACTGATGCTCCAATGGACAGAGGCAACACAAGATCTTGTGGTTGATGCAGGAATACAGTCACACTTTCAATCATGAGGGTAATTAAGTCTCTGAACAGGTTGCAGTGAGCTCTGCCTAAGGAGGTTTTTTGAATTAACACTCAACATCTTTCTAAAAATACTTATCCTGTTCCAGCTACAAGATGTGAAGATCCTGCAGGAAGTGAAAGACCTGTGGCCTTCTGCTTCTGAAGACACCAACACGTCCTGCCAGCCCTTGAGCAGCAGACTCCATGCCAGGCTCTCATAGAATCCCACCCTGGTCTGGGTTGGGAGGGACCCCAAGGGTCACAGAGCTCCAACCCCCTGCCACAGACAGGGACACCAACCTCCAGGCCTGGAGCTACACAAGGCTGCCCAGGGCCCCAGCCAACCTGGCCTTGGACACCCCCAGGGACGGGGCACCCACCCCCTCTCTGGGCAGCCCCTTCCAGCCCCTCACCACTCTCTCTGCAAAGAACTTCCCCCTAAGATCTCCTCTCCCCCTTCCCTCCTCCAGCTTCACTCCAGCCCCCTTGTCCTGCCAGGCTCTGCCCTTGAACAAGCTGATTCCCCTCCTGTTCCTCTGCTCCCTTCAGGCACTGGCAGGCTGCAATGAGGTCCCCCTGTACCCTTCTCATCCCTGGAGCAGCAGGCACCCATCCTCATGCCAGGCTCTGCTCTGTCCCCAGAGCAGCAAGCACCCATCCCCACACCCCCAGCAGCCTTTGGGCTCCCAGGGTCTCCACACCATTCCCTTTCCCTTTGCAAACAGCCCCAGTGCTCATCACAGCAGAGTCAGGAGGTGTCAGGGCTGGGACCAACACTCCAGCCCTGAACCACAGCTCCAGCATGTGGGAATACACCCTAAGCCATGGAAACATATTCCTATCCCATATAGATGGATTATATTCCATATAAACACAGGTCTGGGCTGTCCCATGGCAAGACCTAGGGCAGACAGCAGCATTGCTGCAGCAAGGAGCCCAGATGTGTCCATCTCATCCCACTGATGCTCAGTAGACCAGTGTCCAGCTCTCCTCCCACCCAACAGGGCTGCCCTGCTCCAAACAAGCCCCAACCCCAAAAAACAAACCTTGGGGACCCATCCAGAGGCTAGAGCCTATCCTTAAAATAACAGGCAGCATCAGCAGGATGCATCCCAGCCCACAAGTCATTTCCTTCTGCAAGGGAGCTGAGGGTTCAAGCACCATTTCACAGGGGAAGGATGCAAGGTGGGTTCATCACCAAGCTGGGTGCAGCAGCTGCAGGGACCCCTCACCATCTGCTTTCCCCAGAGATTAGATTATTTCTTTTTTTTTTTTTTAATATCAACTTTCAGAGATCCTGGGTGTGCAGCAACCAAGGGACGTGGGACACAAGCATCCCCACCAGTAAATCCCATCTGGGGACAGTTGTGGCTTTCATTCAGCCCTGGCACAGGCACAAAAACACCAGGTGCATTTCTAAAGGTTGCTGGGCTGTTTAAGAAGTTACCCAGGACAGGCTCTCCCTTCCCAAATGACTCTTAGATTTCTATTTTTAAGGGGTTTGGGGGTTCTGGTTTAACAGGGAAGTGAGGTGATGGTGCTCCCATATGTCCCCCACCCCAGCACCAAGCAGCTGGGAGAAGGGGGCAATTGGGTCCTTGGTGGGGCAGACAGAGCATCTGGGGGAACCCCTCACATTCTGCTCCCCGCCCATGATAGCCTTCCTCCCCTCTTCTCCCCCCCAGAGAAAGTCACCTCACAGAACCCCCAGGTTGGAAAAGCCCTTTCAGCCCATGGAGCCCAACCGTCCCTGTCCTGTGCTAAACCAGATCCCTGAGCACCTCATCTCCCCTCTGTTCAACACCCCCAGGGCTGGGGACTCAGCCCCCTCCCTGGGCAGCCTGGGCCACAGCCCCACAGCTCTGCCAGGGAAGAACTTTGCCTTCCCAGCTGAGCTGAGCCTGCCCTGGCCCAGCTTGAGCCCATTGCCCCTTGTCCCAGCTCCTGTCCCCTGGCTGCAGAGACCAGCGCCCACCTCTCTGCACCCTCCTGGCAGGGCAGGGCAGGTGGGGAGAAGGTCTCCCCTCAGCCTCCTCTTCTCCAGGCTCAACCCCCCCAGCTGCTCCTCAGAGGATTTGCCCTCCAGCCCCTTCCCCAGCCTGGTTGCCCTCCTTACCCCTCCTCTTGTAACAGCAAAGCCCTGTAAGATCTGCTCCTTGGCCAGCAGCAGGTCCCACCTCACAGCCCTGCATTAAAAGGCATCGCCTCCACACACACCTATTCTGATTTTCTATGCAAACCCCACCAATCTTACAGTCCCACTGTTTATACAGAACATCAGGATTTATTAAAGCCTCCCACAACACCATGAGGCAGCTTTCCATCCACCCCATGATGTCTCAATCAAGGCCACACAGCCACAGCTGACATCTCCACGATCCCCCCATGGACCCCCACTCCCAATTTCCCAGGTGGAGAACAGGACACCATGGCTGGCAGGGTTGGTTTGGCACCCATATAACGCAGGAGCTGCTTCCCTGGGGACAAGGTACAACTCTGGGTGAGCTGCCAGGGGAAGAGCATCACTTGCTCTCAATTTGGTCACCCAAGAGTGACTATTGCCATTTTATTTCCTTCATTTGAGTATGATGAAGGCTTACACCCAAAATAAAATGTGATGAGACACCTTCCCAGCTCTCCAACCATCCCCTTCCTCCCACAGTTTGCTGTCAAACAAATACCTTCATTTTAAAGCAGTGAGTAACTGTGGTGATAGAGTATCTGGAAACACACGTGGGAGACCTGACCCAAGGAAAGGTGCCATTTCCAGGCAGGGATTGACAAAGCTCTTGGAGCCCCTTCCACCCATCTGTCTCCCTGAGAAGAAGATCCAAGTCCCCAGGTGAAAGGCACCAGGTAAACATGAAGCATAAATGACCTTATCATTGGTTTCCTGAGCATAAATGAGCTTACCATGAACTGGCACAGCAGAAATAGCATTATTATTAGCAACTTACACAGCTTTCTTCTGCACTAACACCAAAACCAAAGTCCTGTAAAGCTTTTCACGTGGCTTATTGGAGGTATTTCCAGGTTATTGGCTTATTTCCAGGTATTGTCCTCCAATACCTGGAAAGACACCTTAAGAGGCACTTAAAAGCACCCCAGATGCCCTCACCAGCAGGCATCTTCACCAACATCACCAGCAACGAGGTGGCTGCAGGCCTGTTTTCTGCAGCCTCCCATTTACTGCTTCATTTCCTGCCAGCAAAAACACTCAGGGAAGATGATTTTTACTTCTAACCATGCTGCTGCTCATGAAAACAAATCAAAAAAATAACTAGACCCTCAAGAAGGTCACAGAGCCACCAGCCACCCAGATCCCAGTCATGGGGAAGCAGCTGAGGTCTTCAGGGAGGATTTTGATACAGGGGTGGTTTTTTTTGTACTGTCTCATTCTACCCAAATTAATTTTCATTTTCAGCCAAAATTGAAGCTTCTGGCTAAGCCATCAGAAAAAGCAGCCTCATCCAGGCTGATGTTTTGGACATGAGAGTGTTCTCCTCTAACAGGAGCGGGTACAGGATGAGACCCTTCTCCCCTGCACCCCCCAGGAAAGAAATGTGATGCAGGGTGGGGTTTTAAGGGAAGGATGAAACCACACACACGTGCATCTAAAAACCTAACACCTGGTTATTGTTAATTGGCTCTAAGAACAAGAGCTCAAATGGCTCTAAGAACATCTACAGACCCAGGTTTAGAAAATAAATATAGTTAAGGTATGAAATCCTCCAGGCACCCAAACCAGCTGCTGAGCTGGGTGATGGAGAGCAGGCTGTGAGACCTGCCTGCAGCATCCCTGCTTCTCCCACCCTCCTCAGCTCCACCTATCCCAACCCCCCCCCCAGCAAGATTATTTCTACACATCCCACACGTGGTGACATGAACCTCACGTTGATGTTTTAAATTCCATGTAACATGTAGGTGGAGAATCTTAAGAGATTCCCCCCCAATAGGTCTCTTAAAAAGGTCATAATTTATATAGAATCAGAGACTGGTCTGGGTTGGGAGGGACCCCAAGGGTTACAGAGCTCCAACCCCCTGCCACAGGCAGGGACACCAACCTCCAGGCCTGGAGCTACACAAGGGTGCCCAGGGCCCCAGCCAACCTGGCCTTCGACACCCCCAGGGACGGGGCACCCACTCCTTCTCTGGGCAACCACCTGGTTTGGGAGAGACCCTGAGATCATTGGGTCCAACCACAGCCTGACCCTGCCCAGCCCAACTCTAGACCATGTCCTCAAGCACAACGTCTACACAGCTTTTACATCCCTCCAGGGATGGTGACTCCACCACCTCCCTGGACACCCTGTCCCAATGCCTGATAGCCCTTTCAGTACAGAAATTCCTCCTGATATCTGACCTAAATCTCCCCTGGTGCAATTTTAAGCCATTCCTTCTTGTCCTATCACTTGTCACCTGAGAGACGAGACCGATCCTGACATCTCTGCAACTACCTGAGATGAGGTCTCCCCTGAGCCTCCTTTTCTCAAGGCTAAACACCCCAGTCCCCTCAGCCACTCCTGACAGGACTTGTGCTCCAAACCCTTCCCCAGCTTCATCCATCTCGTCTGGACAAAAGCACAGAGACAGACAGACAAGTCTGAGGTGGCTTTTCAAGGCTGGGGTGGGTAAGGAGCAGCTCCCAGATAACAAGGGCTGCAAAGTAGGAGTTTGAGTTTTCCAGGCCTGGCATCTCACTGCTTTCAAACAATATTATCATTGCCTGCACTAATTCAGTGTAAACAGGGACAGGAGAGGGAATTTCCCCTTCCCACCTCCACCATGAAGACCACTGGTGAGGCAGGGAGGGGGTTTGCAGCATGGGGTAGGAGCTCCGTGCCTGCTCCCAAGGACATCTCTGAATCTCCAGGCCCCTGGCTCCCAGGAAAGCACACACCCCTCATATCTACAGTATTAAAACTAACCTGAGAGTGAAAATAAACCATTCTGTGAGAAGAGGTGCAAACCCCACCACCCAGTAGGCGTAACCGCTGCCAGCCTCCCTTCCTTTCCCCCACAGATAAAGCAAAGCCACCTTCAAAAGTGCCTTTCCCCTCCCAAAAACTGAATTTAAACCAGCTGGGATTAAAAACAGCTAGCTGAGGTCATTCAAGAGCTGGTGAGGCAAACAGGGCCACGCTTTGTGCTGCTGCACTGCACGTGAGCAACTCCCTCCTCAAACAGGCCGCACGGCAGCCAGGCTCCGGCCTTTCTCCTCCTGAACCTGTAGAAACCCAAATTTACTGTCTTAAAGCTTTAAAAAAATATAATTGGCTATATTGGGCCAGTAAAAAGGCCTGGGAAAGGAGACAGCCAGCATCTCCCCCCACCATGGGCATCACAAAGGTAGATGGATTTTCAGTGGAAGCCCCTCGCTAGAGAAGCCTTTGGGCATCCAACTCATTTGATGTCATTGGTTTGGGGAAGAGCTCTGCCTTCCCACTTTCCCTTCCATGTCAGATCCCAGCTGTGGGTCAGGATCACCAGCACAAGTGCTGGGTAAATCACATCTTATACCACCTACAGCTTCACTGCCTCAACACCAGCATATAGGGAAGGGTATTTCACACACAACCATGGCTCTCCACCTTCAACTCCCCGGGACCCTGTGAAGCAGGTCCAAGAAGATTAGACACCTGATTTAACCTGTATTTTTTTTCTGAATAACATTTAAAATTTGAATTTAAAATGTGAAGGAGGACAGTGAATCAGGCAAAAAGATTCTGCCTCAGCAGGGAGACCCAAATTGCTGTGTTTGGGATGTCCAAGGGCTTTTAAACTGGGGCTTGTTCCACAGAGGTGTTTTGCTGCCCTGCATCACATGGAGCTGTTGAGTTTTGCCATATTCTGTATAATTTCTAGCCAGAACCTACCTCCCCCAACCCTACTCATGTTTTACTTCAGCTGCCACTTCCCATTGATCACATTAGGCAAGAGGCAAACATCCCATTCTGCTGCCTCGCTCATGCTTTGCTTTAAGTCCTCACCACCACCACCACCACTTCAGCACCATATGGGTTTTAACCACCAGCCTCCATCCAAAACATTCCCCAACTTTCTAGAGTCTGAGTGGGACCTTTAACCTGGTGGCTGCTGGTTTTGAGCTAGAGCCATTTATCCAGAGGGACCTGGTCCAACTGGAGAGGTGGCCCCTGCAAACCTCATGATGTTCAACAAGGACAAGCACAAGGGTCATGAGGACAACCTGAAGGCTGAAGCATCTCTCCTACAATAGGCTGGGAGAGCTGGGCTGGGTCAGCCTGGAGAAGAGAAGCTGCTTCTGGGGAGACATCAGAGCCCCTTTCCCACCCCTGAAGGAGCCACAGCAGATCTGGGCAGGGCTGTTTGTAAGTGTAGGGAGCAATGGGACGAGGGGTGATGGGTTGAACTAGAGCTGGACAAGGTTAAATGAGACCTTAGGAATAAGTTCTTCCCTCTGAGGGTGGTGGATCCCTGGCACAGGGTGCCCAGAGAGGTGGGGGAGGCCCCATCCCTGGAGACATTCCAGGTCAGGCTGGATGGGGCTCTGAGCAGCCTGGTCTAGTTAAAAGTGTCCCTGCTCACTGCAGGGGTGGGATAAGATGGGCTTTGAAGGTCCTGCCTACCTAACACATTTGATGATCCCTTCCCTCCCTTAGCATGGAGAAACACACTGCTGGTGAGATAGAGCTGGAAAAGCCCACACCAGCTCAGCAGGAAGGGTTTGGATGCCTGAAAAAAAAAAAAAGGAGGTCCTCCCTGTCCCATAAAGACTAGAGGCTGCTACTGCAACCTGCTCAGCTGCCTGACCTCAGGGCCAGGGAACAAACTCATTCAGAACTGACAGGGATGTTTGTCAGGTCCAGTTCTGCCATCCCAGCTCCAACTCTGCACCAGGTGTCACCAGAAGCTCCATGATACTACATGGGACCACCTCACACTTCCCAGAGCAGCTCAGGGCTGGACTCTCTTACCACATCCCCTGCTTTGGGACCCACAAAGCCAAGAGCTTGAGAGCTCCTTGCCATTTCTGTCACTTCCTAAACCTCTGTGTCCACATGCCTCATCCTGGGCAGCTCAAAACCTCAGTCTTCCCACACAGGCAGCACCTGTGAGCAGGATCAGCCCTCAAAACACACCCCAAAAAGGCTTTCTGCATGTCTTTGAGTTTGAGAAGTGGTGAAATATCCCCATCCTGGTGCCACAAGGGGAAACGAGCTCCAGCTCAGGGACAGCATCACCCCGTACCACGCAGAGCGGAACTGAAGGGTCAAACTCCATCTCCTCTTGCATTCATAAAATAAAATAGAAAAGAGTTTCCCTACCAGTGTCAGCAACTCCAGGAGGTCAGAAGTCCCCCTTGCAGCTCAGCACACAGCTGGAGATGTTCCTGTAAGCCAAAGCCTCTCTGCAAGCCCAACCTCTGTGCTGGCTTACCACTCAAACAGCATGTTGGAAAACACAGGTCCTGACTCTGTGTTGGTGTCCTCATGTATTTCCTGGGATGGTTTCACCATCCATGCCTGAATTTATACATTAGGTGCCTCAAACCCACCGTTGGCCTTCTCAAAGATTAGATGTCTCTACCTTGTCCTTGCCAAGCTGCACAGCCAGTGCTGAGCACATTTAAGCACACCATTAACAGAAGCAAGACCACCTGAAAGATAATGAAGCCACCAACTGAAGCCAGTTTTCCATCCTGATCAGGAAAAAGGGCATTTGACATGCCATTAAATGCTTCTGGTCCCAGTGCTACCTGCTCAGCAAGATGAAAACATAAGTCTTGGAGACAACTGTTGCTAGAAAACAACACAAGAAAGCTTTTTATGCCATTTTGGATGTGACCAGTCATCCATTAAAGCTCCCAGAGTGGCCAAACTCCCCCCCAGAAAAAGCCTGGAGAAGAATCACTAAGAAGTTTGCACTCTGGGAAAGCTTCCTCCCTAGCAAACATCTGGTTTGGGCATTGGAGAAACACCACCTCCCACAGCAGGAGCCATCACCTTCCCCAACGCAGCCACCACTCCTCCCATCACCCACACGGTCACCTAATCTTCCCAAGCATCACAGAGCTCCTGGCTTGCCCCAGGGTTGCAGCAGGGATTTCAAAACTGAACCAAGCTGTATGAGACACCATCAGAACGCTGGAGATGCAACAGATGGGTCAAAAACCACCCCAAAAAAGGAGACAGACTTGTTCTTGTGCGTGGATGCCTACCTTCACCCCCATGCCCAGAGCAACCCTGAGTACTGGGAGGTTATTTACCAGGAGAACAAGACAACGTTCTGTATCAGGCTGAGAACAAACTAGAACAAATTGCACATCCCACATCATTCCTGAGGAGCTGGATTCTCTTGTTTCCAAAGCAGAGGATCCCAAACCACCTGCCCAGCCCGGTCCATCCCGCCAGCCATGGGTGATGCTCCTCCCCCAGCTCCACCCTCAGTTTCCAACATCTCAGTGAGACAAAGTGATTTCAATGATGATGATAAACACACCCCAACCCTTTAATGTGTTTATTTGGGAGAATGAGGGGGGGGAGTGGGGGGCTGGGCTGGTTAAAGAGGTTCAGAGCAGATTCAGCTATGCACACTTGGAAGCATTCTAACACTGTGACCACACGTGCCTGAGGTGCCCACCTTCCAGCTGGACATTGCTCATGAAAGCTCCACTTCCCCAAAGCTTTGAATGGTTCAAAAAAATTCATCCAAAAAAAGGGATAGTTATTCCCTCCTTTCCCCACCCCCACTTCCTTCCCAGCAGCCTCCATCACTGGGTGCCCCCAGGCACAGACAGCAACACCCCCCCTACATGCTCTCAGGTGTCCCCAAAAGCTCAGAGTGGGTAAGGAGGCTGCACCCCTGGGCATGAGGGTGAGATGAGACCCACACACACCCCCACACAAGCTGCTGCTGGCACAGCTGGGACCCCCACACCACAGAGAGACACCCCCCACCCCCAAACCAGCCATTAGCTAGGAAAGAAACCCCCATAACGAACCAAAACAACCCCCCAAACACCTTCCCCCCCCCAACCCAGCCCCCAAACGAGCCAAGTAACACAAGCCAAGGATTGCAACAGGCCAACCTGGATTTATACACATCGATTCCTCCACAAATACAGGTGCTTTTGAGGGGGGAGGGACACATCACCACCGACATCTTCTCTGAAAGCATACCCACTGCTGCCCGCCTGGCTCCCCACGCGTCGCCTGCCGACCCAGCGCCATGAGTTTGATGCCAGGGTCTAAAATTAAAGCCTCTTTTCCTTGTGCCTGGGATCAGTATTAGAGGAGGCACTGGAGGTGTATCCTCTGATCAAAGGATGGCAGCATTCATCTCCTTAACACCCAGGGATTAAATAAGGCAGGGTCTGCAGCAGCCCCTGCGCCCGCGGCCATCGCAGCGCCTCCATCCCCAAGGTTAGGCAGCTATTTGATGCCCAAACCACATCTCCAGGGGACGTGGAGCCCAGCATCTCTCCAGGGTAACACAGGCAGGGTTGTAGAGCGTGACACACAGGCACAGACCCAGCAGCAGCCCCATTTCTGCCTGTCATCTCAGGGAAGGCCAGGCAGCTGCCTGGTTAGCACGCCGGCAGCGCCGCGAGCCCGGCGCTGGATGCAGCCCTGCACAGCCAGGTCTGCCTCAAGCAATAGGCCACAAGCATGGGGTTTTATTTCTATTTCGTTTTGAATACAGTCAGCCTTGAAGTAGTCATGCTGCTAAAGATATTAAATAATTAAAAGTCTTCCTTTCCCTGCGTTTCACCCCAGAATACATTAAAAAAATACATTAAAAACCCCCATCATGGAGCCTGGGTCATTTGTCTCAGCCATATGTAAAAACCTCCTTAATGCCCAGGGGCTTTTCCCACACACCACCAGACACACAAGGCTCCCCAAACTACCTTGTGCCTGGCAAGCCCATATTTCATTCCCCTTTTCCATTCCAATCAACCTCCATCCAACCTCCCCTCCCTTCTTCCCCCCAGCGCCTCCATCTCCAAACCGCTGACGCTGCGTGGTGAGAATTCCCTACTAAAGTTCAAATATCCTGGTTTCCTCCTGAGAGAGGATGCCCATCCAGCACAGCCATGCTGTAAACACACCAGCTATCCTGGGCAGGATTCACAGCCCCCCAGCCTGCACGTACAGACAGCGCTTAAACCCACCCCTCCCGGCATCGCAGCAAGCTGGGAGAGGGGATTGACAGGCAAAGGGTAAAACAACGCTGGAGGGACCTGAACACCCACCAGCTCATCCCATCCTGGGCTCTGCTGGGTAGCTGGGTGCCTGCATCCCCCAACCTGCCCACGCAGGGCTGGGGATGGAATTGCAAATGATCCGATGGGCTGGATATTATATCACCATCCGCCGGCTCGCCGGCAGTGGGCAGGGTGCTCTGCTTCCACTGGGATTAGGGGGATGGGAGGGATTTTATTTTTCTTTAATTCTGATTATTTTCCCTTAAAAAGGGAGAGGGTTCACATGCACAAGCCCCATGCATCCTTCTTTCCTCTTCCCCCACCTTTCCCCCTACCCCCCCCCCCCCCCCATTGCTTTGGGAACCCCGGCGACCCCCCCCCCCCCCCCAAAGACGTGCCCAGCTCATCACCTACCTTCCATCATGGTGGCAGAATTGCATTCCTCAGTTTCCAAGGAGCCTGAAAAAATTACAGCAGAATAGGATCCCTGTTACCAGGCGCTTCCCACAAACCCCTCCAACCAGGCACCTCCGATTCCCCCCCCACCCCCTGGCTCCTGCAGCTGGCGGAATAACCAGGAGATAAAAAGAGAAGAGGGAAGGTGCTGCGGCTAAGGGCAGGCCATGGATGCTGCTGTGCCTGTATCACCTCCAGGATCACCGGAGGAGGATGCTGAGAGAAAGGGAGGACGAGCCAGGCTGGGCTCCAGCGCTGCCAGCAGCGCAGCCGGTCCCTCCCGCCCCGCACCTCGTCACATGCGCGTTCGCTCCCGACACAACCCCCCCCCTCTGGGAACACACCAACCTATTTCCCATTTTTCCTTCCCCCCCCCCCCCACTTTCCCCAAAAGCATACCCCCTCTCCGGACCTCGTGACGCACTTCCCCCTCCCTCTAATCCTATTGCAGCAGCCAGGGGGGAGCCAGATTAATTACCGGGCGCTGTCAGATTAGGAGCGTGCGGGGAAGAGCGGCTGGGAGATGGGGAGGGGGAAGAAGAGGGGATAGGAACGGCGAATGCCACCCAGGATAATTCATCCCAGCCTGGAGAAAGCAGCAGAGCGAGTTCCAGCAGCGCCGGGAACCAGGTGCGGGGCGCAAGAGGGCTGCGGGCTGGAGGGATGCTGAGTGCGGGGATGCTGGGTGCGGGGATCGGGCCCTCCCGGCCTCTCCCGCAGCCATGAGAGGGAGAGAGAGAGAGAGAGAGAGAGATCCGTGGGGCTGACGTCACAGCGCCGGCAATTAGCCCCGAAAGGATGAGGAGGGAGACGTTTCTCCCCCAGCGCCTTCCCAGAGCGCCCGGGAATTATCTCCGCATGAAGAGAAGGAGAAGCATCTCCCGGGCTGAGAACAAAAGAGGCTGGGGAGGGAAGGGAGGGGAGGGAAGGGAAGGAGGGGGGGGAAGAGGGGGGTGCAGGAGCTGACCCCCAGCCTCTGCCTGGGACATGCCCCCCTCCCCATCACAGATGCCACCCAAAGCAGCCGTGAGCCCTCCAGCCACATCCCCCCCAGCATCCAGCCCCAACACAGAGCCACCCCACACACACACTGTGGGGAGACCCTACCAGACTGAAAACCATCTCTCAGGGCTGCTGCAAGGGCTGGGGGGAGTTTGTCTGGAGGTGATGGGCAATGCCAACACTGGAGCTACATCAGATGCTGCTCCAGTAAACAGGAGAGATGCAAAGCTGGTTCTGGGGAAGTTGGCTGGAACCAGCTCCAAAGTTCCCTTATTTATTATTTTTATTTTTTTTTTCCCTTTTCCTGGCAGGAAAGATGCTTCTGAACCTCATCTGTTCACACTGTGACAGCTGGGAGAACACCTGGAACAGCACCCACCACTGCAAGGGATGGCAGGGACAGCCCCATCCCCAGGGCACCCATGCCAGGGGCATCTGTGGCTCCATCCCCACAGCTCAGCACCCAGCAAAGACAGAGTTTATGACCACTGGTGCTGAGCAGCTGCCTCCCCCCAACCTCTGCTCCCCAGCAGGCACAGCAAAGGGGTTTTAAGTGCCACCAGCCCACCTCAGCATGCTCAAACATGGTGTTTCAGTGGGTACCTGTGATGGAGACTGAGCTCCTTCCTCTCACCCCGCACCACCACCTTTATGGCCACCCAGCTGTCTCAGGGCATCCTCCACGAGCAGGGAGACCCAGAGCTCCATCATTTTGTCCCTTAAAAAACCCCATTAAAACTCCACTTCCCACCCATTAAAGTAACCCAAAAGCTAAGCACACCCAAGGGTTTGGATACACCAGGGGGAAAGCGAGCTCCATCACCCCGAGCTTCATCCCAGGCCCTGAGCATCCCCATCCCCCAAGTCCCCAGCCCTCACCCATCCCTTCCTGTAGGGGAAAAATGCCAGCACACACCTCCCAGGCAGAGGGATGAGATTATTTGACAGATGGTTTGTTTAATCCCTTTGAGGAGCTGCCACAACCTGTCCCAGCTGCCTGCACTCAGGGCTGCAGGGAAGGGTGCCCAGAGCCTTCAAGAAATCCGTGGGTAATCCCTGTGTGAGTGCAAGGTGCTGAGCACTGCTACGCTGTGTCATCCCCCCCTCCCAGACAGCCTGCCCCAGACCAGCCCCATAACACCCTGTGGAGCCAGGCTGGCACGCAAGGCAGGATGCCCAGGTGATGGGCACACACCTGATGTCTCCAAATCCCTCCCAGACACCCCAAAATAACACTGACCCTCTGACATCTGCACAGCTGGATCCCACATCCCAGCAGAGCTTCCAGCCAGGAGCCACCTCCCACAGCCCTAGTGATGCTCCTCAACTGGGCCCATGTTCCTTCAACAAGCAGAGAGGGCTGAAACCTCCCCCATGATTCTCCCTGCGCTGGGCAACGGGTTTATCTTCACCAAATACCTCCATTTTGGCACAATTTATGGCAGCTCATGGGTTATCCCATGATAACCTCAACACAGATCAGCTTGGGGGGGATGTCTTGACCCTATGAAACAAGCCTTGACACATGGCAGGACCCAAACTCATCTCTCTGAGGGCCAAATTAAAACCCCTGTGTTAATGACACCACAAACCTGCTCGCTGCACGGGCTCTTCCCAAAGCTGGGAGGAGCAAGCTGTGCCAGCAAGCCCCTCTTATTTTGAGGTGAAATTGGTATTTGCTGGATTTCCAGATGGTTTCTGACCCCTCTGGCAGAGACATGGCCATGCCATTGGGAATCTCAGCAGCTCCTTGAGGGAAAGGCCTTTTAGGAAGCTGCAAGTAAATATCAACAGAGCCAAGGGCCTCAAAAAAAGGGGGGGAAAAAGGCAGAAAAATGAGTCACCCGAGTGCATTACTCATTTCCCAGCAGAGTCATGCTGTAGGTACATGTGACAGGCACTGCTGAGGAGCCTGGCTTGTCCCCTGGCTGGCTGGGGACACTGAGCACAGGGGGGGATTTGCTAAATACAGCTCCAATCCGCCAGACTCATCCCCGGGCAGGATCTGGCCCCAGCAAATCCCCCTGTATCAGCAGGAGGGTTGTTTACAGCTCCACATACAGGGCTCCTCAGCCTGTCCCCTAGAGCAGAATGAAACCCTTAGTGGGGGACAAGCTCCTCATCCCCCTGTGTGTCCCTGTGCCTGCTGCTGGGGGAGCACAGGGGGTGAGCCAGATGCCACAGCAGGGTCGGTACCCACAGCTCCCAGTGCCAGCTCTGCTCTCCCCATCACCCCCCAAAACGCTTCCCAGCCCAGTCCCACCAGTCACTTGTGACCCCATCAAACTCCTTTCTTCCAGGCTGGGTGGAAGGGGCTGGAGGAGGTAAATCCTGGGGTGTGGGACTCCCACCACGCACACCGAGCTTCAGCTGGCTGTAGGGCAGCTATAGCTGGAGCCCAGCCCTCACACAAGGCACCATCCGGGCTCTGATGAAGCTCAGAAGGCTTCTTCTCACCAAGGAGGGAGGCTGGGAGATGTGGTGAGCACCTCATCTGTGTCTGCAGCAAGTTTGGGAGGGTATGGAGCAGCCCAGCCCATTGGCAGGTCCTGAGCATCAGCCATCCCCCCCACCTTGTGCATCACTGCCTGTGGAGCTGAACCCTGAGAGGCAGCACCCCAAGATGCTGCTGGGACCCACGTTTTGCACAGCCAGGGCATTGTGCAGCCACCCGTGGCCCCTCAGTGTGGGCAACACAAGGAGCTTGTAGGAGCAAGCCCAGGCAGCCCCCAGCTCAGCCCTTCCTGCCCAGCATCACCCCGGGATGCCTGGCCAGGGAGGAGAGGAGCAGCACCCGCCCCACGGCCCCTCTGAGGGCACAGCTGCTCCTCACTCCACAATGAAGCCCGTTACCTTCTGCTCTATTAGTTTTTGGCTCTATTCATGCTGGGTTTCCCATGCACAAAGGGCTGCTGGGCCCTTTCCATCCCAGCATGTGTTCCCAGAAGAGCTGTGGGAGCCAGGCCCTGGCCTGCAGAGCCTCAGCCCCTTTGGGGATGCTGGATGGCAGAGGCAGGGGAGCAGGGTGGGGTGGAAACAGGCTTTGGGGGGCACGTAGAGATAGACCCAGTGTGCTCCCCTCTCCCCTTGCACACTGGGGAACAGCCAGGGGGAGCACACAACAGCATTGCTCCCCCCAGGAGCACCCCACAACACACCCTGCCAAGCACCCCAAAGCACCCAGCCCAGGCTGAGAACCAGCACAGCAGCACCCCACAGGGCCCCAAGCTAGCCTTGGTGCAACCCCCACCCCCTCTCCATCCTTCCCCCCTCCAAATCACAGCCACAGCATGGCTGGAAACAGGCACTGGTCCCTCCAAAACCAAGCACAGCACCTCATGGGACCAGCAGCCTCCATCACTGGGTGCCAGCAAGACCCCAGGCACAGACAGCAACACCCCTCCACATGCTCCCAGGTGCCCCCAAAAGCTCAGATGGGGTAAGGAGGCTGCACCCCTGGGCATGAGGGTGAGAAGAGACCCATACACACCCCCAACAAGCTGCTGCTGGCACAGCTGGGACCCCCACATCACAGAGAGACACCCCCCACCCCCAAACCAGCACCACTGGGGCCAGCAACCCAAACCCACCCAGCCAGAGAGGATGGAAGGGCACCCTCTGCACACACCACAGCTCACCTTCAGCTGCCCCTGCCTCTTCCTCCCAGCGCTCCCCCCTGCAGCAGGAGGCTCCAAGCCCAGCCCCTGCTAATCAGGGGCTAAATAACCCATCAGGTTAATCACCCACCCAGCACCTGATTCAGGCTTCACACCCTGCCTGATGGGGACGAGGGGCAGCTGCCTGGGGTGGCACAGGAGGGTGGGGGGCTCTGAGGCCCCTCCCCTGGGGTCTCCCTGGCCCCACACCCACCCAGGCTGGAAGGGACAAACCCCACACCTCCTGAGAAGGGAGCTGGCAGAGGGAATATGGGGTTGTCTTTTTGAATTTTGGCATTGGGGAGCACAGAAAAAGCCCTTTCAGCCCCCTAGGTGCCCCCACTTCACACCCCACACCGTGTCTGGAGTGTTACTGAGCCCATTTGGGGTTTGATCACTGAGGGCTTCAGGCTCCAGCACGCTCCTGGGGTGGGAATGGGGGGCTTCTCCATGTGCCCCCAGGCAGGGGGTCACCACTGCACCCCACTGCTGGGACCTGGCCAGGCTGGGGGCATCCCACTGCCTGCATTGCAGTGGGTATTCCCATTGTGTACCCCAAAAATACTGTCCCATCCCATTCTACCCAAAGGGGGGGTGGTTTTCCCTGAGGGCCCGGGGCAAAGGGCAGGAGGGGGCTCAGCAGCACAGGGTGGGGGAGAAACAGCTGCCCCAACATAAAGTAACCCCAGTTGGAACCGTGTTGGCCATGGGTGTTCCTCAGGAGCTCCCTGTGTCTGGACACTGTGCCCTCCTCAGACCTCAGCACAAAGAAAAGCAGCCACTCCCCTCTGCCCCATGGGTCAATCATTACCTTAATTAGAGTATCAATTAGCAAGGGGGGGTGTGGGCAATTCCAAGTGTGAAAGTGGGGTTCCCTGTGGCCCACAGCAAAGATCTGAGGAGCCCAAGACACGCTGCCCAGCACCCAGGTTCTGCTCCAGTGCTGGTCTGGGGGGGCTTTTCTCCCCACAGGGCTGGGGGAGCGCAGCCCTGGCAGCCCCTGGGGCTGATTTGAGGGAGGTTTTTCCTCTCTAGAAGCCATGGTTTATTGCCTTCAGTTTAAAAACACAACTGCCTTGACCAGGTGGGTGCGAACCCACCCTCCTCCCTGACAGCAACTGGGTCCCAGCCAGAGGTGTGTGTCCCCAAACCTTGTCCCCCCAGCCTCTGACGTGGTGTCATGTCATATTTGGGGGAGCTACCCCTAGATGTGCTTCACATGAGGGTGTCCCACAGCGTGGCCCATGTTTCCAGGGAGGAAACATTCACCCTCTCCCACCCCCAAAAACAACAGGGTGCTCTGCAAGAGCCATGTGGTGTGACCCAAGGGGGGAGGGGGGGGGGAGGGGGGGCTGCAGGCAGGAATGGGAGCTGGGCTGTGGCTGGGCCAGGGGTCCAAAGGGTCTGTTTGGGTGTGGGCATCAGGGCAGCGAATGGGAAACCCCAAGATGCAGGAGGGAGTGATGCTGGGGCACGTGGGAGGGGGGACAGGGCAGGGGGCTCCTGGTGGGAAACATCAGTGCAACGCCTCAGGAAAGGCTGGGAGAGGCATCCCTAAAGGTGAGTGGGCCAGCAGTCGCTGTGTCCAGCTGTGGGGGTTCCAGCTGTGGGGGTTCCAGCTGTGGGGGTTCCAGCTGTGAGGGGCTCCAGCTGTGAGGGCTTCCAGCTGTGGGGGCTTCCAGCTGTGAGGGGTTCCAGCTGTGAGGGGCTCCAGCTGTGGGGGCTTCTAGCTGCGGGGGCTTCCAGCTGTGAGGGGCTCCAGCTGTGGGGGCTTCCAGATGTGGAAGTTCCAGCTGTGAGGAGCTCCAGCTGTGGGGGTTCCAGCTGTGGGGGTTCCAGCTGTAAGGGGCTCCAGCTGTGAGAGGCTCCAGCTGTGGGGGCTTCCAGATGTGGGGGCTTCCAGATGTGGGGGCTTCCAGCTGTGAGGGGCTCCACTTGTGGGGGGTCTAGCTGTGAGGGGCTCCAGCTGTGGGGGTTCCAGCTGTGGGGGTTTCCAGCTGTGGGGGTTCCAGCTCTGCACCCCAGCAATACACGGTTCCATCGGCGCTGCTCCAGCTGTGCATGGCCCTGGCTGTGTGGGACCGCAGCTGGGCAGCCCTCCAGCTGTGCGGGGCTCCAGCTGTGTGTCTGTCCAGGCAGTGTCCCTCGCAGCGGCCACCCCAGCTGTGAGCATCCCGGCTGTGCCGCGTCCTGCGGCAATCGCTGCGCTCTGGGGCCTCGGCAGATGGAGCTGTGCAGCTGCGCAGGCAGGGATGGGGCTGTGCAGGCAGGGATGGGGCTGTGCAGCTGTGCAGGCAGGGATGGAGCTGTGCAGGCAGGGATGGAGCTGTGCAGGCAGGATGGGGCTGTGCAGGCAGGGATGGAGCTGTGCAGGCAGGGATGGAGCTGTGCAGGCAGGGATGGAGCTGTGCAGGCAGGATGGGGCTGTGCAGGCAGGGATGGAGCTGTGCAGGCAGGGATGGGGCTGTGCAGGCAGGATGGGGCTGTGCAGGCAGGGATGGGGCTGTGCAGGCAGGATGGGGCTGTGCAGGCAGGGATGGAGCTGTGCAGGCAGGGATGGGCTGTGCAGGCAGGGATGGGGCTGTGCAGGCAGGGATGGAGCTGTGCAGGCAGGGATGGAGCTGTGCAGGCAGGATGGGGCTGTGCAGGCAGGGATGGGGCTGTGCAGGCAGGATGGGGCTGTGCAGGCAGGGATGGGGCTGTGCAGGCAGGATGGGGCTGTGCAGGCAGCTGTGCACAGGCAGGATGGGGCTGTGCAGCAGTCACTGCAGCGGGCTGAGCCCCACGCTGTGGGAGCCCCGCTCCCTGGGGACTGCTGCCTGCTCCTGCCTTTGTCACAGACTGAAACCTGCCTGTGCTGTAGCTGTGAACCCCTCCTCTGGTCGGCGTGGCAGCCCCAAAATGCAGCATGATGCCCCCTGATGTGACACACTGTACCCCAAACCACAGCACAGTGCACCCCAAAGCACGCTGTGATGCCTGCAGTGGGGCCTCTCACAGAGCTCACCCCAGGCAGCTCAGTGGGAGGGTGGCAAAGGGAGAACCAACCCCAAACAATCCTGTGTAACCCAAATCCTCTGCTTGGCCCCATCTGAAGCTGCTTCAAGCACCAGCAATGGGGGTGGGGGGAGCCCTGGGAGCCAGCGATACCACAAAGGACCCAATGCAAAGCTTCCCGTGGGGATGAAGATGTCCCCAGGCTGGTCCCACTGTTTCCCATGGGTCAGCTCCTCCCCAGCACCCTTACAGCCCCCCAGACGGTGCCAAACCAGGTGCTGGGAGGTGAAGCATAACCCATCCAACCACTGTGAGCAAAGGCAGCGTTTGGCCCCTTGCACATAACCATGTCATCCATGCAGGCTGCCAGCCCGAGCACACCCGCTGGTGTGTAACCCCAAAACACTGACAGGTGCCCCAGGGGAAGCTGCTCTGGGGAGCGAGGGGGGCTGCAGAGCCCCTTCTGCCCCTGCAGTGGGGTGCACCCCATGCCTGCACAGCCCCATCCTGCCTGCACAGCTCCATCCCTGCCTGCACAGCCCCATCCCTGCCTGCACAGCCCCATCCTGCCTGCACAGCCCCATCCCTGCCTGCACAGCTGCACAGCCCCATCCTGCCTGCACAGCCCCATCCCTGCCTGCACAGCTCCATCCCTGCCTGCACAGCTGCCTGCACAGCCCCATCCCTGCCTGCACAGCCCCATCCTGCCTGCACAGCCCCATCCCTGCCTGCACAGCTCCATCCCTGCCTGCACAGCTGCCTGCACAGCCCCATCCCTTTGGGATGGGAGCCCTTGGGGACCAGCTCCTCACGTCACCCCTTGCTCTTGTCCCATCCCAAGCACCCAAGCTGCAGGAAAGCCCAGAGCTGCTTAATGGGGCATCTCTGAAAAGGGAGGCCTGGGAGAGTTTAAACACAGGATCTTAAACACATGAGATCTTAAACCATCACATCACAGGTGACAGCTCGCAGCAGCTAGGCCACAGCCTGCCCCGGCCTTCCCGCCCAGCACGGGGAGCCCAGCCGGTGTCCCTGCTGCTGGGACTGGGAGACCCAGCTCCACTTCACACAGGGGTGACTGGTGCTGTGAGCCCCCAGGCTCCGTTCCAGCACCGCAGGCTCGATAAAATCTGTGCTTTGTGCTGCCAGGCCCCAGCTCCTTCCTGTTTGTGACTGCAAAACTGTGGGTGCGTCAGGTTTGCGTTGCTCTTCCCTTCACCTGTCAGGCATTTTGGGGAAGCCTGAGCCAGCCGGGCCTGGATGTCCTCAGCAACTGCTCCCAGCACCCTGGCTGGGTTATAACCCAGGCAATGCTCCATCGTGCTGGCTGGCGTGGAGGGCCGTGGGGCTGCGGCCCATGGGATGCTCAGGCCTGTGTGAAGAGAACCTTGGTGGGGGTAAAACAGGAGCTGAAGCACCCAGGCACCGAGCACCCCCTGCAATAAAAGCATATTCCTGGAGGTGTCTTTGCTGGGATTTTCCCCTTTGAAGGGATATCGCTGTGGCTTCAACGTGTGGTGTTGGGTGCCCCAGGCCTGCATCCCTGTCCTCAGCCAGGCCTGCGGTGATGGGCACGGGGCAGCGCCAAGCGCCAGCGCAATGGCTCAGCACAAAGCTGCCCACTGCACGTGGTTATTCGGAGGAGAAATCCGCATTCCCAAAGCATTTCCTCAGAAGGAATAAATCCAAGATTTCCCCAACACTTCTCACTGGTGGAGGACACAGCGAGCGGCCTGGGCTGCGGCAGGGACCAGCTGCCAGCGTGCATCACTCGTCCCCAGCTCCTACAGACCAGGGAGGGGGATAGAGCATGGAAAACCAGCCCCACACCCAGGAGAGCAGGCCCAGCGCCTCCGCAGCATGGGAAAAAGCAGCAGAGCCGGCTCGTTCTTTTATTTCTTTGCATCATGGTTTCTATTAACAACGCCGACCTGCGGGTCAGAAGTTTCCTGGCAGCAGCAGAGGCTCCATGGGACCCTCGTCCCTCTGCTGCCGGGAAGCACCGGCTCCGCTCCCGGAGCAAAGAGTGGCTCATCCCCAGGATCGAGGGCTGTGGGTGGGTTTGCAGCTGCTGGAAATTCCCCCCCCCCCCCCCCCCCCGAAAACACAGCTCTATGGCCTCAGTGGGAAAATACGTCCTCAAAACCGGCTGCCGCTCAGCCACTGCGCAACCGACGCGGGCAGCGAGGAGGGGACAGCGTGTGCTGTCCTGCAGCCCCCAGCCCGGAGGTGCTGACCCCACCCCATGCCCCCCATGCCCCCCCAGGCCCTCCTGGACCCAGCACCAGTGAGCCTGCACAGCAACCTCCCCATGGCACCAGCGCAGCCTCTGGTTGCATGCAGCGCTGCACAGGATGGTTGCACAGCTGGTTGCACGCCGGGTCGCATAGCTTTTTGCATGCCCCAGTTGCAGAGCTGGGAGCCTCCCCCGCCCACTTTCTGCACCCTGTTTTGCTGTGGGTTTTGGTTTTCATCCTGTTTCCCCTCCCAATATCCGTGCAGAGGCGATTCCCAGCCCTGGTGAGTGCAGAGGGACCTGCTGGGGGTCTCTGGAGGCAGCACAGCAGGAGGACAGCTGGGGATGGGGGGGTGGCACCCACCAGCGCCATCCATCTGGGCGCTAACGAGCGAGGAGGAAGCACTGCATCACTGCCTGCACACCAAGATGCTGAAGGAAACCACGCAAAGCCCACAGGGTGCTGGGGGCCAACAGGGGTTTCAGAGGTGAGGACAGTAAAGCAGGGCCAAGATGTGTCCTTGTCCCCCAAAAGAGAGGAGGAAAACCACGCTGACAATCCACCCTGCACCTGAACTGGGATTTCCCACCCCAAAAACGGAAGGGGAACAGGGGGGATTCGGGTTAGTTTTGCAGCACAGCTGCTGTCAGAGCATCCTCTGCCTGCGGCTGAGCGGGAGAAGCGAGAGGAGGGTGTTAACTCAGCGCCAGAGCCAGGCCACTGCGTCTGCGTGTACTCGCCGTGCAGCCGCTGCCTGGCAGAACTAGGTCATCGGGAAGGAAAGGAGCAATGCCAGTGAAGGCTGGGGGGGCACAGGCGAGGGGAGGGGGCTGCAGAGCACCGGGGCGCTGCGCCTTCCCCTGACACGTCTGCTGGTTGGGGGCTGCCGGTTCACTTGGGCTCTCGGCTGCTGGTCCCAGGTGGCTGCTTTCTCCTGCCACAGCTGCGGGTGGTTTCCCAGCCCCATGAGCTGCTTCCATCTCTGTGCATCCCCGGGGAGCTGCTGGCACAGCGCCGGGCACAGGGCCGGGCATGGCTGGACACAGGCAGCGCAGCAAAGGCGGATGTGAAGGGTGCGTGGGGATGCACGTGCTGCAACAGGGACACGGGCGTCAGCACTGCCCAGCTGTTTTCACCGCCAGTTAAAACCCTGCGAAACACCCCAGGGAGAGCTGTGTGTGCCCACCGTCCCTTTGTCCCATGCTGCCCAACAGCAGGATGTTTTTCCTACTGGAATGTCTGTTGGTTTGGGTCAGGCCAGGACATGAAAGCAGCCTGTGAGCCGGGCCCCGGTGCCGCCTCGCGCCGGGCGAGGGCCGCGCTGCCGGCCATGGCCATCGCCTTCCTGTCTGCACCGCCTTCCTGTCGCCGCTGCCACCGGCCTGGGCTCTCCGCTCAGGAAGGTGAAGGTCCCGCAGCGAGCACCCTACTCTTCTGGCTGCAGAATCCCTTCTCTTCCCACTCACGGGTTTCAGCCCCGGGAGGTTCAGGTTTAGGGCACCCCGGTGCACCCCACACCATCTCCTACGGCCAAGATTGCACCCATCACCGACCTGTTACAAGAAGAGGCACAAAGAGCCACAGGCAGGGTCATGCTTTCATTTATTCACTTCATATAAAAATCTCTTTAAGAATGCATCTGAACACAATATATAATACTATAACATACATCGTGTGAAACTTTTGGGAACAATAAAATAACCACCTGGAACAACGCAGTGTTCAACAGACACACAAACCCATTGATCATGCACAACTGTGCTATTCTCGTTAACTAGTTAGTCACAAGTTGGACCAAGAAGCTTGAAAGGTTATTTTTACAGACTGAGATTGACACCGCTCACGATGCCGGACAAGCTTTGTCCGAAGAAGTTTCACAGCACAATTATTACATCAGTTCACATTTGTTTTTTTTTTTTGTTTGGTTTTTTTTGTTTTGTTTTGTTTTGTTTGTTTTTCCCTCAGAGAAATTCACATTGGGTTGTTCAGAAATTGAGAAAGTGACATTTAAAAAGCCAGCCCCTTCATGGGGGGGGGAGGGGTGTAGAGGGGGGTGTGTTTCTATTTTTGGTGGTTTTGATCAGTTCCACCCCTTTTCCCACCCCCTCTTGTTTCCAGCACTCCCAACTGCTGCACCAGGGTCTGGTTTCCCCATCCCAACCCTGGCTCGCTGCAAAACCAATCCCCCACCCCCCCCACCCCCACCCCGGCCTCTGCGGGCGGCTGCCACCCAAAATGCCCTTCCTGGGTTGCGTCTGTCTCCTCAGCTATGTTCAGGTTCTCATATTGGATGCAATACAAAAGGTTACAAGGGAAAAAAAAACCCAAAAAAAGGCAACTCTTATCCCGAGTTTTCTCCACAATTAACATCGCCGCCGACGGGCGACGTTAATCCATATAAATTAATAACTTACAAAACATTACAGTATGTACATTACGTAATAAATACACTGTTATAAACAGTAATGGAGGTGTTAGAGCTCAAGGCAGTGCAGGAGGTGGGGCCTAGGCTGAGGAAAGGCGAACGAAGAGGCGAGAGAAACACAAAGATCCGAGCGTGCAACTTCCACTGAGCAGAGGGAGGAGGTGTGTGACACAAGCTGCCCTCCGTCCTGGCTGGGGGGGAGACACCCGGCCCCAGGGAGCGGAGGAGGAAACACCAGGAACTCTGAGCAAGAGGGCAGAGAGACAGCGTGAAGTGGCTTCCGAGGGGGTCGCCTGGGGTAATTCAGAAGACGGTTTAAAGGTGCGGCAATGCAAAACCCAAGAGGGGTTTCTCCCTTCTGATCGAGTCTGTAAAAGTGATTGACTGCAATAAAGTGACAGGTATTGCCCACGGAGGGGGGGGGGGGGGCGGGGAAAAGGAAGACTGCTTCTTGTAACAGGAAGAATCACAAAGGTGTCAATCCCCAAGCGCTCTGCGTCGCTCGGTACACCCAACTCCGCGGGCTGGATTTCATAGACTCTTGAAAAGACATGAGAGTGTTTACAAAGAAGGCACACAGGTCTGCAGACAGGTGGTCAGGTGGACAGGTTTATATGGAGAGTTGTTAATCAGTAGTTTCTATCAGTCTAACTGGTATAAATTCCAAAACTAACAGTATAAAATCTCTCAGTTGTGTGTCATTTACTCTTCAGTCACGACCCAAGCCAGCTCCGGGACCACACGAGATGCTCTTAGCTGACAAGGCTTTAAAACCACAAGGTAAAACATCCATTAATTTCCTGAGCAATCATCCAACGACACGCTCTTTCACCCTGACTCCAATCTCAAGTAGCTGGGAAGACCCTGCAGCCCGTGTCAGGCACAGGCCTCAGAGCCCGGCTGCAGGCGAGTCCGTGAGACTGCTTGCATGCTCATGAAGCGTTGGAAATCCACTCACGCACGGGCAGGACATTATGTGTCAACAGGAGACGTATCTTCTGTCACAATTTCTATGTTTGCCTCCCTCTGGGAATCCTCCTCCCCTGGGTCAGCCACGCAGAGTGTCTTTGTATTGCTGAAGTAGCCGATGCTCTCGCTGTCCTTCTCCGGCCCATCCGAATCCTCCTCTTCCAGCGTCAGTTCGAACTGGAACTTCTCCATCAGGCTCTGGCAGTCCCTGCCCCGCTCCTCCAGGGGAGGAGATGGGCTCTGAGGTATCATGCTCTGGTACCAGTTCCTGTTGTCCTCCAGCGTGTCCAGGATGTCCTGGGCATCGGGCTGCACCAGGTCAGCCCACGTCTCCCAGAGCGGATGGACGATGTAGTCGATGAAGCCCACCTGTAAAACACAGGGACACACACATTTAGGGAGCGGCTAGGAGCAGATGGGCAGCTAAAAAGTTCAAGGGCCATCGACACATCAATGTTAGGAGAGAAATTCCCACCCCAGAGCAAGTCCCTCAGCAGGCAGAATCCTTTGATATGCAAACCTGCACCTCCAACGATGGACTAAGCTCAACATCTCCTCCAGAATCAAATCTGGGGCAAAGTTTAACAAAAACTAAGAGCTGTGGGGAAACCTGAGAGTGATGGAGCTACCAGCCCCAATGTTTATCAATAGCTGAAGGGTGGGA
Source organism: Rallus limicola (assembly GCA_022605955.1). Classification (NCBI taxonomy): domain Eukaryota; kingdom Metazoa; phylum Chordata; class Aves; order Gruiformes; family Rallidae; genus Rallus; species Rallus limicola. The sequence continues at coordinate 32,680,341 of JAKCOZ010000009.1, read as the reverse complement.
CACAGGGGGACATGGGCAGCCTCTGCTCAGGGTCTGTGGGGACAGGACAAGGGGCGATGGGCTCAAGCTGGAGCACAGGGAGTTCCCCCCCAATGTGGGGAAGAACTTCTTGCCAGTGAGGGTGAGGGAGCCCTGGGCCAGGCTGCCCAGGGGGTGTGGAGTCTCCTTCTCTGGAGAGATTCCAGCCCTGTCTGGACAGCGCCCTGTGTGCCCTGTCCTAGGGACCCTGCTTTGGCAGGGGGTTGGACCCCATGGGCTCTGGAGGGCCCTTCCGACCCCTGGGATTCTGTGCTCCCCAGCTGCACATGTAATTTTGCCTGTGGCTGACCAGCAGCTCAGCCCTGCCCTGCCCAAGTCAGGGGTAAGCCATCGCTCTGAAGACACAACATCCCACCAGCGGATGCCTCTTGCCAGCAGCAAGGGCACAGAGGCACTTCAGACGACCTTGACCCAAGCCCTGAGAGCTTGCTGTGTCTCTGACAGCATTCCTGGGCAGCTGTGGACAAGGCCATGTACGGCAATGCCGCCGTTACCCTGGGGTACGGCTGTGGAATCACCAGCACTCCCGGGGCGAGCAGCCATCCTAACACCACCTATCACTGCTTTCACAGACTGAAACCTGCCCTTTAGGTGTATTTTACTACCACGTGCAGCTTGTACCTATCCTGAACAGCATCTCTAAACACTGCAGCATTGTCCCTCTACCCTGCCAAAGCAGCCGCCCTGTTTCTCCGCGGAGCCGGCCCTGGCAGAGATTCCCTTTCCTTTCGTGTGTGGAAAGAGAGCCAGAAGCAGGCCAGCTCATCCCAAGGAGGATTCCTCCAGCACCAAGGGGGACAGAGCACCATCTCCTGCCTCCCACAGAGCGACGTGCCAGCGGTGGAAACAGTGAGGGTTACGGCTGAGTCCGTCAGTCCTTCCGCCGGCCGGTGCGTAAGCCCCTGAGCTAAGTCCCTTTGCAATTGTCTGACTAAGAGGACGTCCGTCCAGGATGGAGAAAACTGAATGGCCATAAAGAGGATTGAAATTCTTCCCTCTTGGCAGAAGGTGTGACTTGTCTCCTCGCTCTGCTGGACAGCACTGCCGAGCAGCAGGGAAATGGCTCTCGGAGGGGCCAGATTCAAGGCGCAGATGTTTGCTTTGGAAATCACACATGGCTCCTCCAGACACAACAGGATGTCAATAGAACCATTAACATTCAATTGTAACATACTGTTGAGGCAGCTTAAACAAAAAGGTGATGAAAATTTCCTGCAGCAACATGTTCTGGAGCCGTTTTTAAAGGGGGAGGGGGGAAATATCTGTCTGTCCGGCTTGACTGATGGCTTCAGTGCCACCCAAACTGCTCCAGGGCTGTGTGGCACCAATGGATTGAGATCAGCTATCTTGTAACCCTGCTGTGCTTCAAGGAACAGCTGGCCAGGTGACTGAGCACTGATCTTAAAACCCTCTTGATGTTAACTTCTTCCCAGTGAGGGTGAGGGAGCCCTGGGCCAGGCTGCCCAGGGGGTGTGGAGTCTCCTTCTCTGGAGAGATTCCAGCCCCGTCTGGACACCACCCTGTGTGCCCTGTCCTAGGGACCCTGCTTTGGCAGGGGGTTGGACCCCATGGGCTCTGGAGGGCCCTTCCCACCCCTACAGCTCTGTGATTCTGTGATTCCTTGTTCCCTTCCAGAATAGCCATAACACCTCCCCTTTCTCCTCTGCTGCAGGTTGGGATTTCAGCAGCAGGAATTCCATGTGAATCCTGCTCTTTCTGCCCAGCAAAAAAATGCCACTTTGGAATCTCTGCAACATGAGATGAAAAATTAATTGGAGGTCCCACTCAGAGCACAGGGATGGTCTCTGGCCAGAGGATTCACTTCTTGTTAGGTTAACCAATAAGACAGATTCTTCCAACAAAAATCACCGTGCGGCCGAGTGTGAAGCTTTGAAAGCCCTTGGCTGAGCCCAAGAGGACATCTGGAAATAATTATTACCAGTATTGTTACTTATACTTGAAAAACCTTGATGATGACTTGCTGGAGTCGTTTAAAAACAACCACCAAGACACCAGGATAGGGGGAGCAGAACACGTTTGGGCAAATGGAAATTACCGTCTGCTTCGTTACAGACTGATTGGGTGGGATTCTGCAGCCCTGAATCTGGCCCTGGAGCCATGTCAGCTATGAATCGGAGCTGGGCATGAGCCAGGTCATCTCCAAAGGCCAAAAAAAAGACATATCCAGCTCCTTTTAAGGTTTGTATTGACATAACTAACTGTTCCTTTGAGTTCATCCAGCACGCAGCAGCTCCACCAGGCTTTTTATTCAACCAGCCAGATCACAGAGTCACAAGGGTTGGAAGGGTCCCACAGACCCTGAGCAGAGGCTGCCCATGTCCCCCTGTGTCCCACCCTTCAGCTCTTGATAAACACTGATCAGATCCCCTCTCAGGCTGCTTCTCTCCAGGCTGAACAGCCCCAGCTCCCTCAGCCTTTCCTCACAGGGGAGATGCTCCAGGCCCTTCAGCATCTCCCTGTCCCTCCTCTGGACTCTCTCCAGGAGATCCCTGTCTGTTTGATCCCAGGGAGCCCAGCACTGGACACAACACTCCAGGTGGGGCCTGAGCAGGGCAGAGCAGAGGGGGAGGATCCCCTCCTGTGACCTGCTGCCCACAAGCACCACAGAACTGATCTGCATGAGGCTGAGTGAGGACTGACATCCAGGCTTTTCCAGTATCCTGCAGTGGGATGAAGCTTCTAACCCTGCAGTAAAAAGGGTGCTGGCTTTGATATAAAGGAATAACACAGAGTGGGGATGTCTAGGGGCTTAGGAGGTGCTAACTGAGGAGGCTGTGAAGGCAGAGGAGACTTGGCAGAAGGAAGGGGAGATCAGAATCGTGCTTTTCAAGCCTGGGGAGCAGAGGGAAACCGGCTCATTCTGGAAACTGGGACACAAACAGGGCAAGATGAACCCGTGTTTGGGAACGAGGAGATGCTAAGGGGTCCATCAAGGAGTCTGTGCTCAGAGAGCAGCCACTCTCAATGAGCTTCAGGCACAGCTGGATGTCAGGGTCGATCAGAACCAACCCTCTGAAGGGCTGGCTGTTTGCCTAATTGCACTAGAGGAAGCAGCTGAGTTTTGTCTCTGCTTTACAGAGACAAGCTTGGGCAGCACAGCAGCAGCAGCTCAGGGCCAGGTACCTGGGATTTTTCCACCGAGGCCGTGTGCTTGTCACACATGGGACTGATTTCCATCCCTCTCTCTCTCTCTTTGTCTCCCTGCTGGAAGAACTCCTCCATGATCCTGTCTGTCCACTGGCGATACAGCTCCAGGGACTTGGTGGGATTGCTCAGGTCTGCACAGTGCACCATGTTCCGGAGAACCTGCAATGACAGTCAGCAGGAAGCTCGTTAAACCAGAGGGGAAAGGAAAATAGGGGATGGTTTCAAGCTGCATCTGCTCGCTTCACTCTAGAGTATTTAACCACAAGGCTCTTTGGTTATGCAAGCAAAACATGTTGTGTGTATGAGAGCAGCTGCCAGCATCCACCTCAGAAGGAAAAACGGCTCGGTGTTTTTCAGACAAGTCGCTGCTCCCATGAGGGGGCTGCTGTGGTGATGCTCACACCATCACACAGGTCTGGTTTTCAACACAGAGGCTTCCCACTGTTGGAAATCCTGTATTTCAGATGGTTCATAGAATCCCAGGCTGGTCTGGGTTGGAAGAGACCCCAAGGGTCACAGAGCTCCAACCCCCTGCCACAGGCAGGGACACCAACCTCCAGGCCTGGAGCTACACAAGACTGCCCAGGGCCCCAGCCAACCTGGCCTTCAACACCCCCAGGGATGGGGCACCCACCCCCTCTCTGGGCAGCCACTTCCAGCCCCTCCCCACTCTCTCTGCAAAGAACTTCCCCCTAAGATCTCCTCTCCCCCTTCCCTCCTCCAGCTTCACTCCAGCCCCCTTGTCCTGCCAGGCTCTGCCCTTGAACAAGCTGATTCCCCTCCTGTTCCTCTGCTCCCTTCAGGGACTGGCAGGCTGCAATGAGGTCCCCCCACAGCCTCCTCTTCTCCAGGCTGACCCAGCCCAGCTCCCTCAGCCTCTCTCCAGAGGGGAGCTGCTCCAGCCCTCTGAGCATCTCCGGGGCTCCTCTGACCCCTCTCCAACAGCCCCACATCTTCCTTGTCCTGCGGCCCCAGCTCTGGACACAGGACTCCAGCTGGGGCGTCAGAGCAGAGGGGGACAATCCCCTCTCTGTCCCTGCTGCCACCCCTCTGCTGATGGTTAAACACTCCTGCTTTACTAAATAACATCCCTTCCACACCAGCCTCCCCCCCATGCCCAAGTAACCAGGGCCATGAGGATTTAGATGCCAACGGCTTTAACGCCATTTGATCTTAAATAAAAATGTAAGGAGAGTTTTCCCAGGTGTCTGTCACAAGGAATTGGCCATGGAAGGAGAGAGAAGGTCAGGATGGATGTTGTCCTACCAGTTACCCTGTTCCAGTCCTGCCCTGTCTTTTCCATAAACCAAGGACTGGATCATATAGGGAGCTGACTGCCCACCGCTGCTTTCAGCTCCACGTGAGAGTCGCTGTGGGTATGGAGCTACAAACTGGGTTCTTGTAATCTTGCAGCAACCTTCTACACTCCTTCAGCAGGAGAAAGCAGCAAGGAAATTCAGAAGCCCTCGAAAAATTCAGCCTTAAATTTTAACTTCAGGGGAACAGGTGTGTTTCTGCATTCCCATCCCCTTTACCTAAAAGGCACAGGCCCACCTTGGACCTCTTTGCGGTGCAGAGAGATGACTGCTGAGCATTGAGGTCAGCAGCTTCTATACATGGTCTGTTTAAAAGCCCCAGCAAAAGCAGGAGCATGGTTCTTCAGTGCTGGACAAGATCCAGGGAGCCTGGCTGACATACCTGTATTCTGTCTGTGTAGTTGTCCAGGAGGAGGACTCCTGAGCTGGTCACCTTCTTGGTTTCCACCATAGTCTTCAGATCAGCCAACAGACTCATATGCTTGGACATATCCGTTGCCAACACCTTACAGAAGTGAAAATAGGATCTCAGTATGGGCAAACATGGAAAGAAGCCAGGGGGTTTTGGTTTAAGAGGAGCAAAGTGTGCTTAGTGCCTACCATGTCGATCACCATCTTCCTGAGCGTCTGGCGCTGTTTCTTGGTCAGGTTCTGGAAGATGTCACAGTGCTCCTCTTGAAGCAGTTTGAAACCCACAGCAAGGTGATGGTTCTCCAAGACAGATTCGTCATTGTACATCAGGGCTAGCTCAGAATCTAGCAAAACAACAGAAATGCATGACTACAGCATGTGAATGGGGATTGCAAACAGCAAACCCTTGTCCTGGGTACTGGAATCAGAGTCACAGGGCTGTAGGGGTGGGAAGGGCCCTCCAGAGCCCATGGGGTCCAACCCCCTGCCAAAGCAGGGTCCCTAGGACAGGGCACACAGGGCGCTGTCCAGACGGGGCTGGAATCTCTCCAGAGAAGGAGACTCCACACCCCCTGGGCAGCCTGGCCCAGGGCTCCCTCACCCTCACTGGGGAAAAGTTCTTCCCCACATTGGGGGGAACTCCCTGTGCTCCAGCTTGAGCCCATCGCCCCTTGTCCTGTCCCCACAGACCCTGAGCAGAGGCTGCCCATGTCCCCCTGTGTCCCACCCTTCAGCTCTTGATAAACACTGATCAGATCCCCTCTCAGGCTGCTTCTCTCCAGGCTGAACAGCCCCAGCTCCCTCAGCCTTTCCTCACAGGGGAGATGCTCCAGGCCCTTCAGCATCTCCCTGTCCCTCCTCTGGACTCTCTCCAGGAGATCCCTGGCTGTTTGATCCCAGGGAGCCCAGCACTGGACACAACGCTCCAGGATGTTTATCTGTACACAATAAATTGGGGAAAGTTGTCTTTTTTTTTTGCTTCATGTGTGCCAAGACCGTGCAGGCTTCTCATCCCAGCACATATGTATCTAATATAAACAGCCCTTTGCTCGGCTCTAACCAACAAAATAGCTCTTGGTTGGCTGAGTTATGGCCTTCAGAGTCACTGACAACAGAAAGCATGAATCCTGCAAACCCAGCATCCAAAAAAAGAACAAGAGCCATATTCTGGAATCAAGGCACATGCCTGGTCTGTTGGAGAAAGGAATTGTAACCACAACGTTTGGGTTTGTCATTGTCAAGAACAGCAGCATTATTGATCTCAATGGAAGAATTAGTCTGAGCCAGCAGTGTGCCCAGGCAGGCCAAGGGCATCCTGGCTTGTGTCAGACACAGTGTGGCCAGTAAGTCTGGGGAGGGGATTGTGCCCCTGGACTGGGCACTGGGGAGGCTGCACCTCCAGTGTTGGGTCCAGTTCTGGGCTCCTCAGCATCAGAAGGACATGGAGGTCCTGGAGTGAGTCCAGAGAAGGGCAACCAGGCTGGGGAAGGGGCTGGAGGGCAAATCCTCTGAGGAGCAGCTGAGGGAGCTGGGGGGGTTGAGCCTGGAGAAGAGGAGGCTGAGGGGAGCCCTGCCAGGAGGGTGCAGAGAGGTGGGCGCTGGTCTCTGCAGCCAGGGGCCAGGAGCTGGGACAAGGGGCAATGGGCTCAAGCTGGGCCAGGGCAGGCTCAGCTCAGCTGGGAGGGCAAAGTTCTTCCCTGGCAGAGTTGTGGGGCTGTGGCCCAGGTTGCCCAGGGAGGGGGCTGAGTCCCCAGCCCTGGGGGTGTTGAACAGAGGGGAGATGAGGTGCTCAGGGATCTGGTTTAGCACAGGACAGGGACGGTTGGGCTCCATGGGCTGAAAGGGCTTTTCCAACCTGGGGACTCTGGGATTCCTACACGTCAGCCAGTGGGAACATCCATGGGATTCCCTTTGCAAACTGTGCTATAACAGCTGGATTCGTCAGGAGTTTCATTTTAATTCCCAGCTAGTTCACTGCCCAGCACTCTGAGAAAGCAAGGCAGCCCCAAGTTGGGACCTTGCTATAATGGAAAAGGCTTTTCCATTCGCTTCCAAATTCGGGGATGAAGATATAATTGCCTTAATACTCACTTGTATTAATCAGAAATTGATTGGAGACCCCGGGGTGATCCACGTCGTGGATGGCAGCTGCGAAAATCGCAGCCAGGATTTCCAGGTCAGTGAAGACAGCCTAGGAAGGAACACAGGCATCTGTCAGCAAAGTCTTTATGGTTCCTCTGCCAACAGCTTGGCAGGCTGATTTAGAGAAAATAATGCAATTTAGAGAAAAAGATGCAATTTAGAGAAAAAAAAATAATCAATGGTGCTTTTTCAATGAGTTTTCTCAGGACATTTACTCCAAAGAAAGATCCACCAGCAGCACGGGCACTCCAGGATGAAACAGGGATTACAGGCAAAGCTGCTGCTGAGATTTCTTAGTGGTGATTTCCCCAGCAGCAAGCTGAGCTCTCTGAAGAGCCGGCCCCACGCTGCTTTTTTGGAAGCCTGAGCGCTACGGGTGATAGGCTCAGCTTAAGGGATCTCTCCTCTGTGCTTTTAAGCCACCATCCCATCCTTTCGACACGAGGGCTGCCCAAGGCAAAGCACTCAGCTCCAACTAGGGAACTCACATCCAGTGCTGGGGTGGAGAGCAGGACGTGGGTGGACTGGGCCACGTCGGCAGCGTGGAGGCTGTTGTGGTAAGCGACGTCTGAGTGGTAGTGGTCTTCCAGGGTCATCATGTACGTTACAAAAGTGTCTGAGGAGATCTTGAAGGTTTTCAGGAGATCTCTCTCCTGCAGGACAAATGGGACAAGCACACCGTGTGTCAAATAAGGGTGTCAGACGGTAGATGGCAACAAGAGAGTGATTAGAAACCCCAGGCAGTGCTACAGGCTGCGGGGAGACTGGCTGGAGAGCTGTCAGGTGGAGAAGGATGTGGGGGTGTTGGGTGACTGCAGGCTGAACAGGAGCCAGCAGAGTGCCTGGGTGGCCAGGAAAGCCAATGGCACCCTGGATCATGTCAGAAATAGTGTGGCCAGTAGGTCTGGGGAGGGGATTGTGCCCCTGGACTGGGGAGGCTGCACCTGGAGTGCTGGGTCCAGTTCTGGGCTCCTCAGCATCAGAAGGACATGGAGGTCCTGGAGCCAGTCCAGAGAAGGGCAACCAGGCTGGGGAAGGGGCTGGAGGGCAAATCCTCTGAGGAGCAGCTGAGGGAGCTGGGGGGCTTGAGCCTGGAGAAGAGGAGGCTGAGGGGAGCCCTTCTCCCCACCTGCCCTGCCCTGCCAGGAGGGTGCAGAGAGGTGGGCGCTGGTCTCTGCAGCCAGGGGCCAGGAGCTGGGACAAGGGGCAATGGGCTCAAGCTGGGCCAGGGCAGGCTCAGCTCAGCTGGGAGGGCAAAGTTCTTCCCTGGCAGAGTTGTGGGGCTGTGGCCCAGGCTGCCCAGGGAGGGGGCTGAGTCCCCAGCCCTGGGGGTGTTGAACAGAGGGGAGATGAGGTGCTCAGGGATCTGGTTTAGCACAGGACAGGGACGGTTGGGCTCCATGGGCTGAAAGGGCTTTTCCAGCCTGGGGATTCTAGGATTCTGGGATAGGGTGTTGTAGAAGAGCAGCAAATTCCCCCAGCAGCTCACGCACCTGGAAGATGGCGTACATGATGCAGGTGAGTGGCCGGTTGTGTGAGTATCTTGCAACATTAAATATGTTCAGACCCCACTTGTTCAGATCTTCCAGTTCCTTTCAAAAGGGCAAAGAGAGAGAGAGAGACCAGTTACAACAGTTTGCAGGACAACTCTGCCTTTATCACTCCTGTCACGTCTCCTGCACTTTCCAAGAGTTTCAAAGGATGCAAATTCTATCTTCATTATGGTAATTATCTAGGTGCCTGAACAGCCACCCTTAATAAAGTACATGAACAGAGAGTGTCTGTGAGAGGCAGGTGCCAAAGCACTTGTACAAGGAGGTGATGCTCCTCTGCACGGCAGGGGAATTATCTGTGATGTGTGTTCCATCCCTGGGGGTGTCCAAGGCCAGGTTGGCTGGGGCCCTGGGCAGCCTTGTGTAGCTCCAGGCCTGGAGGTTGGTGTCCCTGCCTGTGGCAGGGTTTGGAGCTGTGTGATCCTTGGGGTCCCTCCCAACCCAGACTAGTCTATGGTTCTATGATTCCCAGGTAGCAAGGAGAAATCACCTGAGAGACACAAAGGCCCCACAGCCAGGCTGCTGGGCAGAGCGTTGTTAGACATCTCTGTGCTTGATGATCGCTCTCCTCAGCATCCTTGTGTTTTAAAAATTAATTTAGGGATATTTCCAAGGAATTTATGGACACAGAGCACACTGTTAGGGCCTGGCACCATTAATTACAGCGTTTCTAACAGCCACACCACTTCAGGGGTACCAATTCTGGTTTCACAAGCTCATCCCAGGCTTCAAGATCAGAGATTCTTCCAGATCAGAGATTCTTCCAGAACTGCAAGAATCCATCCTACCTTGGCCAGATGGTCTTCCTTTTCTGTCTTCACACCAAACCGGGAAATGCTGGTGTTATTTAAGCTCGAGCTGTGCATTAGTTTCTTCACCCCGCTGATCTGAGTCATGAGCTGCTGCTTTTTCTTCTTCTCTCTGTCCTTCTGGGTGGGAGAAGGAATCTCCACATCGTTCTGCTTGTCTGCAACAAAGGAAGGTGAAACGAGTCAGCACTGTTGGCAGCATGAGCACTCATCATGTCCCCCCAAAAATCAATCCTTGATCTTATTAAGCAGCTCTGCACACCAGTTCAAACCCTGGGGTCAAACCCTGGCTAGGGAGATGCGTTTAATCACAGACTCACAGACTGGTCTGGGTTGGAAGGGACCCCAAGGGTCACAGAGCTCCAACCCCCTGCCACAGGCAGGGACACCAACCTCCAGGCCTGGAGCTACACAAGGCTGCCCAGGGCCCCAGCCAACCTGGCCTTCAACACCCCCAGGGACGGGGCACCCACCCCCTCTCTGGGCAGCCCCTTCCAGCCCCTCACCACTCTCTCTGCAAAGAACTTCCCCCTAAGATCTCCTCTCCCCCTTCCCTCCTCCAGCTTCACTCCAGCCCCCTTGTCCTGCCAGGCTCTGCCCTTGAACAAGCTGATTCCCCTCCTGTTCCTCTGCTCCCTTCAGGGACTGGCAGGCTGCAATGAGGTCCCCCCACAGCCTTCTCTTCTCCAGGCTGACCCAGCCCAGCTCCCTCAGCCTCTCTCCAGAGGGGAGCTGCTCCAGCCCTCTGAGCATCTCCATGGCTCCTCTGACCCCTCTCCAACAGTCCCACATCTTAATGAATAAATCCATCCACATATGCTGCTTGCTGCCTTGAGAATGGATTCATTTGCTGCATTAAAACAGAGACGTGGTGGCTCATTACTTCCATACTAACTGTTTTTCCTGAACTTTAGTAAAGGCTACTACAATACTACAACCTCCATGCACCTTTGCATCTCTGAGGACCTCTGTAGGGACCAGGCATCTTGGCATTAGTTAACTTCTGCCTTGGCTTAATTAAAAACCTCTGAAATGAGAACTACCAGTGTGTCTGCAACGCTGCAATTAAGGAGGAAGCCATTATTCACTGCAACAGGCAAGCTGACATCAATGGTGTTTCCCTTGTGTGCCTTTGCTGAACAACAGGAGGACTTTCCTCTCTGTAATCTCCTTAGCAATGACTAACACCCAGGCAGCGTAAAACGGACAGAGCCGAGCACAGCTCTGAATTGTTAAGTCATTTTCCCAGGGGCAGCAGAAGCAACACGCTCTCCCCTCAGGAAAGGGCACATGCTGAAAGGCCATCATGATCTTCCCTGGTTGTGTGATGTAGCCAGTGATAACCCCACCATCTCCGAGCTTTGTCCTTCCTATGGATCTAAAGCTGGTGTCCCTGCAGTCACTGACCAGATGCTGAATCCAGGACTGGCCCCTCTGCAGAGGACATCACCTCTTGGTGTCTTCCTCAGCTCGTTTCATAAACTCAGGTCTTCATAAAGACCAAATAGTGTCAGCTTATTTGGTTTTAATCTCTTTCAATAATATCAGTTATCCCCATCTAACAACGCTGTCCAGAGACAAACGGACACTCTATCCCATCTTTCTGTCTGTCTGTCTGTCCCACTCCCTCAGTTGCAGGATCCTGTTGTTTTGTGTGCTCAGTTAATTATAAACCCAATTTTAAGGAGAAAAAAAGGTAACTGATAAAACCAGCATGACTTCCTAAGAAAAAACCCTTTAGCATCCTTTGAAAAGCTTTTATCAGTTCTTTTTAATAGGAGCAATCAAGTGGCAATCTGGCCCGGCCTGGAGAGCCTGTGCCACTTGCCATTACCACCACCCTACGTGGTTGAGTGGCCTCACTGCTACAGACTGTGTGAGAAGAGGCTGAATAGGAGTGAATAAGACCATTGTAAAGACCTGCAAAGGGAAATGCAGCTACCTGACCCAGCCTGACTATGGGGAATAATCCAGCCCCATTAGCACCAGCTAATTAGGCCCCACTGAGAGAGGGACTCCACTAACTTGAGTGTCTGTGTAGTTTGCTGGCTCCATGTTAGGGCCCCAGCATCAAGTCACATCGGGTATTTCTGCTGCTCCAGAGACAATGCCCATGGGCAAGAGCTGATGAACAACAAACTCCCTGATGATAAAGCCACAGTGGTCAGAAACAGTGTGGTCAGCAGGTCTGGGGAGGTGATTGTGGCCCTGTACTTGGCATTGCTTAGTGCTGTGTCCAGGGGCTCCTCACCATAAGAAGGACATCGAGGGTGGGGCTGAGTCCCCAGCCCTGGGGGTGTTTAACAGAGGGGAGATGAGGTGCTCAGGGATCTGGTTTAGCACAGGACAGGGACGCTTGGGCTCCATGGGCTTAAAGGGCTTTTCCAGCCTGGGGATTCTGGGCTAAGATGGGGCCAATGGCTTCCCGCAAAGCGGCTCCAGACTTACATGGATTATTAATGACGTGATGCGTCTGAAACACACACAGTCCTTCCACTTGTGACAGGCTACTGAAATCACTTCAAAATCCCTTAATGGGAATAATTGTGTGTCAGAGAGCGAACGCATTCTGGGCCATCTTAACCACAGGGCACTGTCGGGGAAGACAGCAGGCCTGCCGGCGGCCTAGCTCTCTTCACCGAACACACAGGCCCTGACAGTATCCTCATGTTCCCGTGAGACAGGAAAAGTTCCTCATGCTGAGAGGATCTCAATAATCACATTCTCAAAACACAGTGGCCTTGATGACGGGGTACAGACTGCCCTAAACCAAGAAGAAGTTATGGGAAGGTACTTGGGAGTGACAAACATGTCAAGAACCAGCCATAGTAAGATGGTCAAAACAGCAGGTGTGTGGATGCTTTTAGGCATCAGAGGTAAACTAAGGACATTTAGCTCTAAGATATGCTTATCTGAACTCATTATAATCACTAACCAATCAGTGGGGTGTAAACAGTGTGTGTAACCCATCAGCAGTTTTTTAGCTTGCCCCGTTTGCAGTAACAAATGTCTATAACCTGGGTGATTTCACCCAATAAAGGGCTTAATCTAAAATTCATAGTGAATTGCACGTTGCCCATCGCCCATCTCTGCAGAGCATGAGTCCCCCACCAGCTCCAGCATCCCACAAGCGCTCGGCATTGGAGGCTGCTGGGCTCAGAAGATATATATGAGGGCCCTGTGTTCAGCTTCAATGCCAATGGTCAGGAATTTGAATGCTGCTTGAAAACACAGACATTTTGCATGACAAGCATATTTTGTAAGCATGGAGGGTGAATTCAGGACAGCAGCCCTATGAGCTCCAACAAAACTAATGAGATGCAAATTATTCTCTTAATTCTGAGTTCTGGTGCAATGCAAGCAAAATATATAATACATATGATGCTGGGCTGAGCCTGCTGGCCTGGCCTTGGCTCTGAAGGGGGAAGATGTGGCTGCATGAGGCTGTGGTTGCACAGATGGGAGCGTGCACTTGGGCTTGTGTGACTTTGTCCTTCCCGTAAGGTCACCACAGAAATCAGAGAAGGCGCCAGGCAGCTACCAATGAGCTGAACAGAAAAACCTCTTGATTTGCAGAGGGAATTCTTTTGTGGATAGGCTTAGTCCAGCACCCTGGTGTTTTCCTCCTCCCCGTGCCCGTTTTCCAACTGAAAAATCCCAAACCTCTCAATAATGCCCTGCCCCAGGGGAAGACTGGTGCAAGTATGGACTGGTGGGTGCGAGTATGGACTGGTGGGTGCGAGTATGGACTGGTGGGTGCGAGGTTGCCATTAATAGTTAGCTTTGAGTCACCCAAAAGCTTTAGCTTGCCTTACCCAGGAAGGTGTTGGAAATGTACTCAGACACCTGGTTGCCGGAGCGGCTCATCTCGGAGAGGTGTGTCAGCTCCCGGTTCAGCATCCTCTTGAACTGGGAGGGGAAGAACACACACACAAAGATGGCTTTTATTATTATTATTGTTATTATTATTAATTTTTCCCCTGAATGCTCTTCCAAATCAATACAGCTTTATCACGAGCAAGATGTTAAAAGCACAGTTCTGGGGATGTTTGGAATGGCGTCGGCGACATATGGCTTCATTTAGATACCGCTCAGCATCACCCTGACTAGATATTCCTTTTCAATACACTAACCCACACAAAGAATTTCCTCCTCCAAGGACACAGGCTACTTTTTACAATGACAAATGAGAAGACAACGTTGCAGGTAAGCTCCCTGAGAGAACAAATTCTTGTATTGGTTTTAAATTCCCCACCCTATAACCTTCTTTTGTTCTGGATTTTCTAAGTTTGCTCCATTTTGAATTATGCAAGTAAAAGCCAACTGCAGACCTCTGGAATATGACAGAGGAGAAATAAACCCTCAATCTGAAGACCTGCTGGGATCACTAGAGTAAAATGCCCACCCAGGCATAGATGCTGCGATCCCCCTCAGTTGCTAATCGCACCTTTCTCAGCGCTGCATCATCTTTATCCTGCAGCAGCGAATTCCCAAAGGAGAAACAACCATCAACAACAAAAACAACCACATATATGTACATCACAAGCACAGCACACACACATGTTTAGCTCTTGCCACACAGGACACACAAATAGCTGTTAAATAAAAGCATGTTTTCCTTATGGAGGTTTTATCAAGCAATACAGCATCCTCCCCTCCACTCCCCCCCAAAAAACCAACCCCAACCTCAGCAGTCATTCCCAAGCCTTCAGGATTGAAACCCACCTTAATATAACCCCAGGATACAGATAACAAATAATTTGCCTCAGGCATTTTGGAAAACTCCACGGCACTGTCCACAAATCCTCAGGGAGAAATCACCGGTCAGGCAGGAGAGCTCCTTGGGCACGCAGACACCCCCCTTCCCCAGGCAGTAGTAATAATAATAATAATAATTTTAAAAAAAAACAACCCCAAATCAGCGTTGATCAAAGCCAGAGATCCCCCAAAGCCTGGTGGTTGCTAATCCCAGACAAAGCCCAGCTTGGCACAGCATCCTTGCAGAGGGCTGAACGTGGGTGTATTTGCTCGCAGGAGAGAAGGATGAAATCAGGGGTGGCACGAAGCAACGAGAACTAATCCCAGTGTGTTCAGCTGGGTGGCTGCAAGCACTTATGAATTATGAATCGCCCTGCTTGCTTCGTTGGCTGAAGGGGGGGTCCCCGCTCCACATTAGCCTTGCTCAGCTGAGCAGTATGACAGGAAGGGGAGGAGGTGGGGGGGGGAAGAAAGCCCTGCTGCTGGTTTCTGTGGGGTTGCCAGCGTTAGTAACACAGCCATCTTTTTATGAGGAAGATTAAAATGGAGGAAGCTCTCTGCATACTTAAACAACTCAAAAGTAGGCAGCAGCCTCTCCCCTGCCTCTGCTTTGTTTTAAGCCTCTTCATCGCAGAGGGAAGATGCTCTCTGTGAGCATCTATTAAGGAGCAGGCATTCAGGTGTGGGGTTGGAAAAAGGAACTGCTTTTCCCATTTTCAGTGTGATTGTCATTTTTTTTTTTTGCCTTTTATTTTTGCATAAAGGGCAAAATGCAGCAAGGAGCCAACTGTACCTCTGCAGACTGCAAAGATTTTTTTTCAGGTAAAAGGTAGGCTAATAATAACCTTAAATCTGCTACGTCAGCCTGCAGTTGAGAAACCCTTCCTTACAGGAACAGGCTGACAATCCTGATTCCTTGATTTAATCATGACTTTAGTTTTTTTATTTTAAACTCCAGTGCAGTCACTTCATTGGGGAAGAGCCTTGAGACAGAGGAAAAGCAGTCTGCACCCAGCACATGATGCACATCACGACAAGGAATCACGGGTGGCACGCGGCTCTCACGCTGCCCTGGGGTGTCCTTGGGGATCACTGGCTGCATGACAGCATCCCAGGGCTCCTAAAATCAGATTTTCACTCTAAAATGATTCCCTTTCCCCAAGTGCCTTCATCAAACGTGATCAGCCTCGTCCAACGTGACCGATCAGGAGGCTTCCTCCTGTGCTGCGGGGCACGCAGGGCATGGAGGGGACACACACAGGGGGCTGTGCTGCATCGCAGCCCTGGGGCCTGCTGCGTGAGCTGATGGGCAGGGAGATGCAGAGCCTGCACAGAGCCCATGGATCTCTGCTTGCCCATGCTGCTGGATAAGCACTGAGTGCCACAGGAAGCAAAGAGCACCAGGAAAATCACACCTCACTCGTCAAGCATGGCTCCAGCCCTGCTCAGCACCATCCCACCCAGGCTTTCAGCCACAGAGTGGTGAACCAACCTCCTTCTCTCCTTAAATTCATCATTAGCAGAGGTGGGAAGGTGATGCCACCTCCCCTTTTAGCACACGGCTACCTGCACAGGCCAGAGGTGGGGTGGTCCCTGCTTGGATTCCACCTGCACCCCCTCTGCTGTCCTCTCCTGCAGCCTTGCCCTGCCAGCAGGAACACCATGCAGCGAGGCCTTGCTTTCTGGGTTACTCAACCAGTTCAGATACCGTCTCATGGGATACAGGTGGGATGTGGGATGCTGCCCAGGAGGGCGTCCCCACAGCGCTGGGTGCCAGGGGCTTTGGCTCACAGGATCTTCACTAAAGTCCATGCCAACCGAGGGGACAAAAGCCTTTTGGAAACTCCTAAGAGAAACCTTAGTGATGGAGGACAAGCAGTGCCAAGATCAAACACCAAGTAAGAGGAAGCCTGTGGGAGGAGAGGGGAGAGGGGGAGAGGAGCTCTGAGCCCATCATTCAGCACGGTGACGTATTTCTGCCACTCACAAGCACCAGCCACCGACACGTGAAGCCCTCCCACAGCCTTACAGGCTGAGGCACTCCTCTGGATGGAGGCCTTTATCTCTACCAGGAAAACACCATCATCAGACAATCACACAAACAGCTTTGAAGCCACATGGAATCAGTCAGGTCTTCTACCCAGTCACAAATCCTACCCAGCTCAGGCAAATAGCACCAAAAGGTGGGGAATGAGCTGAGAAAAACCCCCAAACTTCACCTCACCATCAGCTTCATCAAGTCTGAAGGGCAGTAGCTGCCTTTTCACAGGGGCACAAGGTGATTAAGTGGCCTCCACAAGGTCACCTGAGCCACCGGCAGCTGAGGTAAGGACAGGTAAAAGACCTTGGGGTGCTCATATCTGATCTCTAACCCCAAATCCATCCCCTCCATCTCCTCCAACAGCTTTCATCATACTCACTCTTCCAGACTTTTAATCAGCAACCTTTTATGAGAGCATCAGCAGCATGCCAGCACTGCTGGGAGGATTATGGGTGCCAAACCCAGCTGAGACACCCACAGTGCTGTGAGAACACCCCCATGCTTTGCACAGTTTATTGCCATAGAATCACAGATCACAGGTGTTGGAAGGGCCCTCCAGAGCCCATGGGGTCCAACCCCCTGCCAAAGCAGGGTCCCTAGGACAGGGCACACAGGGCGCTGTCCAGACGGGGCTGGAATCTCTCCAGAGAAGGAGACTCCACACCCCCTGGGCAGCCTGGCCCAGGGCTCCCTCACCCTCACTGGGAAGAAGTTCTTCCCCACACTGGGGGGGAACTCCCTGTGCTCCAGCTTGAGCCCATCACCCCTTGTCCTGTCCCAATAGAGCACCATTCCCCACCCGAAAGCTGCTGGCACCCAAACAGGATCTACCCAACGACACGACACCCGTTCCAAGCACCACCGCTCAGGGTGGGCTGAGACACACTGGCACCACGCTCAGTAAGCACAGCTCATGGTGGGGACTTGGGCTTGTTCCCAAGCTCCTCTAGATGCTCCAGCCAGGAGAAACCACGTGGCAGCCTCCAGGCACAGATCGATGGCTGACGTCCTGCACAGACTGCTGTACCCATCCCTTCCTTACATCGATTCCACAGCGAAGGGTAAAGCAAACAGGTCTGGGAGCTGGGGAGGAGAAAGTACCAACTGCTGGGGAGGAGAAAGCACCAACTGCTGGGGAGGAGAAAGCACCAACTGCTGGGGAGGAGAAAGCACCAACTGCTGGGCTCTCGGGCAAACAGAAGCGACGCTGCTTTGAAGGGCTCGCGCAGGAGCGCAGCGTGGCCCTCAGCTCGGCACCTGTGATAACACCTATCAGCACCACGTGGCCCTGTGCTGTTATTTTGATAATTAATAATCATCTCTGTGTCTTTTACAAAGGAAATAAGCCCTGATAACCATGCTGTACAGATGGGAGCTGAGGCACGTGTAGGGATACACGTGTGAGTGCACGAGGATGCGCACGGGAGGGGATGCCCACCCCTGCTCCAGGGGGGGGTCCCTTAAAAAGATCACAGAATCCCAGACTGGTCTGTTTTGGAAGGGACCCCAAGGGTCACAGAGCTCCAACCCCCTGCCACAGGCAGGGACACCAACCTCCAGGCCTGGAGCTACACAAGGCTGCCCAGGGCCCCAGCCAACCTGGCCTGGAACACCCCCAGGGACGAGGCACCCACCTCCTCTCTGGGTAGCCCCTGCCAGCCCCTCCCCACTCTCTCTGCAAAGAACTTCCCCCTAAGGTCTCCTCTCCCCCTTCCCTCCTCCAGCTTCACTCCAGCCCCCTTGTCCTGCCAGGCTCTGCCCTTGAACAAGCTGATTCCCCTCCTGTTCCTCTGCTCCCTTCAGGGGCTGGCAGGCTGCAATGAGGTCCCCCCACAGCCTTCTCTTCTCCAGGCTGACCCAGCCCAGCTCCCTCAGCCTCTCTCCAGAGGGGAGCTGCTCCAGCCCTCGGAGCATCTCCGGGGCTCCTCTGACCCCTCTCCAACAACCCCACATCTTCCTTGTGCTGGGGCCCCAGCTCTGGACACAGGACTCCTGCTGGGGCCTCCCCAGGGCAGAGCAGAGAGGGACAATCCCCTCCCTGTCCCTGCTGCCACCCCTCTGCTGATGGAGCCCAGGATCCCATCGCCCTTCCCAGCTGCAAAAATATGCAAAATAAGAAGATGTAAAATAAAATCAGGAAGCAGGCTTAGGGCTCCCTTCTCTCTCCCCCAAATTCACAGGGCCAGGCAATTAACACATCCAACTGATGAGAAAAGCACAGATAATGTAACAAGGATGAAGCCCCAGCTGAAATGTTTAATAACCAAACACACATGGCTGTATGGCTGAGCTTCCCAGCGTGTCACAGAGGTCTGAAACCATCTGGAGGGTTGTGTGAGAAAAAGCCATTGCATGGCCTGGAGTTCTCCTGCCTTGCACGCTCTGAAGCAACTGCAGAAGTCATCTGAAGCAAATTAACTCTCCCAGAAACTGAATCACTCTTTGATTAGCAGCAGTGACCCTTTCTTCACGTGTCCTCTGGTAGAGGGAATCACAGTTTCTTTCCAGCTGCCTGGCCGTGCAGTGATTTCCTTGATTACTGTTGGGAAAGTTCACTCCCAGTTCCCCTCCTGGGCTCCACGCTGCTCCCTGGCTGCTCACCTTCCCTGCACCAGCAGCTCCACTGGTTGCTGAGGGCTGGCCCCAGTGCCAGGCTCTGCAAGGACACGACCATGGGGACCTCCACGGGCATGCTGGAGGGTGGTGGCATCGTCACCAAAGGCATGGCAGCTCCTGCAACCCCCAGTGCAAGGCTCTGCAAGGACACAACCACGGGGACCTCTGTGGGCACACCAGAGGGTGGTGGCATCAGCACCAAGGGCATGGCAGCTCCTTCAACTCCCCATGCCAGGCTCTCCAAGGGACATG
Source organism: Rallus limicola (assembly GCA_022605955.1). Lineage (NCBI taxonomy): Eukaryota > Metazoa > Chordata > Aves > Gruiformes > Rallidae > Rallus > Rallus limicola. Next base: position 32,661,236 of record JAKCOZ010000009.1, on the reverse strand, counting down.
ACCATGGGGACCTCTGTGGGCACACTGGAGAGTGGTGGCATCGACACCAAAGGCATGGCAGCTCCTTCACCTGCTCAGCAGCTGGTCCTTTGGCCCATCCTAACCAAACACTCCTTAGGCACAGCTTGTTCACCTTCATTTTTGTGCAGAGAATACAAATTGGGCCTAATTTATGATAGGATTGGCCAAAACTTAGGAGCCAAAGTGTGGAAGGGAGCATGCTGGCTCCAGGGTCACTGGGTGTGATTTGGGCTGGACCCCAGGGCAGAATCCAGCCACATGTGGAATATCTCTCCAGTGCTTCAGTATGGAAGATCCCACCTTCCTGGTCCTTTATGGAAGGAAGGAAAGACTCCCTTCCTTTCCTGGGAAGGCTGGGGAGAACCACACGTAGTTCTTGGCCTTTCCAGCCCCATGCTGGCTCCAGCCATAGTCCTGTGGTTAGTCCTGCTCCTACTCCTTTTTGGAGTAGAGCATCAGAGGTGTTCCTGGTGCTTCACAGGGAGAATAAAGGCAGGAGGATGTATCTGCTGCTGATGGAAGGGCTTTGAAGTCGATTTAGACCAGCTGGGGTTCCCTGAGGCCAAGAGTCCTTATGCAAAGAGGCTGCTTAAAAAAAACCCCTTTCTGTCATTTGCAGGAGCTGAGGGCAATTTCAAGATAAAAGAGCTGCTCAGATGCTGCGGGGCTCCAGCCCCAAGAACCTGGGGAGAGTGGGGTCCCACCCCACACTTTGATGGGGGAATCTCGGTGCAGATCTCCAGTGTGTAGAAGTGTTTATAAACTCTCCACCCTTCTGACGCAAGCATCACAGCCCTGGCTCTTCCAAGGCTCCTAGGAATCCTTGGAGCAACAGGATTTGTGGGATGAGGGTTCCTTTTGCCTTTGATTTCCACACAGAGACAAGCTGGGCTGAATCCTCCTCAGCTTAATGGTCCAGGTAAATCACTTCAGCTCCAGAGGTGCAACTAAACTTTGGGGGAACTCCATTTGTCTCAACAACTCTTCTCCTGGGAATAATTGGGATGCCCAGCACTGGGAGCTGGGAAGAGCTGACACTCACCTGCCTGTGGGATGGAGCAGGAACAAGAGTCCAGCAGGAAATTATTTACACACAGGAGGGAAATTACTCATGTGTGTGTAACAGCAACCAGGCCAAACAGCAGCTAACACAACCCCAGCCTGGCTTGGGTTGGAAGGGACCTCAAAACCCATCTAGTCCCAACCCCCTGCCATGGGCAGGGACACCCTCCTTCAGCCCAGGGTGCCCAGAGCTCCATCCAACCCAGCCTTGAACCCTGCCAAGCCATGAGCACTCTCTGAAGGGAATTCTTCATTCACCTGGTTGGGTTTTTTTCCTTCCCCAAACAGCATTTGGAAAACCTGCTGATCCTGGAGTGCATTTCTTTGGGTTTGAGGATCTCCAAAGTCTTTCCTCACCTGGTGACCCTGTGATTTCATTGCTCCCTTTGGACTCAAGGATCTCCAAAGTCTTCCCCACCTGGTGACCCTGTGATTTCACAGTTTCCTTTAGACTCAAGGATCTCCAAAGTCTTGCCCCACCTGGTGATTCTGTGTTTTCATTGCTTCTTAAAAAGTTCTCAAGTCAAAAGAGTTAAAATCCTTTCATTTCTAGGAGTGGAAACCTGATCATTCCTCTGTGCTTTCCCCACGTTACATCACTTGCAGCAAGGACTGTATCAAACCAATCTGTCACTGCCCTCATCACTTCATGACTTCCATGGATTTTCCCCTTTCAAGCACTCAGGTGAAGGGAGATGGAGATGGGGAGGCACATTTAAACCTTTAAAGAAGAAAACGAACCCATTCCACACAGATCAGGACTGAAAGGAGGGAGTTCACAGCCAGACTACAGTGCCCAAAGAGAAGCAGAACATTTCCAGCCAACTATCAGTCATTAAAAGAGCCAAACACTTTCTAGTTCTTATTTCCTAGAACAATATAGTTTGTAATGCAGGAGAAACTCTTTTTAATGAGATACAAAGTACTGTTTGTTTTGGGGTTTGGGTGTTTTTTGGGTTTGTTTTGTTTTGTTTTCCCTTCAGCTGCTGCTTCTTTATTATTTTTTTTTTCTTCCCCAACCCAAAAGTAAACAGGCAGTTATGAAATCTCCAATTTCACATCAAAGGAGAGTTGATTTATAGACACGTTCAAAGGGAAAGACTTTAAAGGAGGCAACATCATGACCAACTTGTTGGCCTGACGTTGTTGGAATAATTTAAAACTCCACAAGGTAAATGGTGATAAATAAAGAGAGCGTTGCCATAAATCAGCATGTGGCTGCTCATGAAAGCAGGGCTGTCTATCTGATGGAGACACAACAATATTCAGATTCTCCCCATGAAGTTTGGGGTTCCTGAAGGCAGCAGAACCTCCCTTGGGTGGGAGGTGTTTACGCAACAACTCAAGGGCTTAAAGAGTGAGGAAGTGGAGCCCTTCAGCAGGGAGGGTTATCACCAGTCCATTTCCAGCTCATTTCCAGACAAATGAGACTCAAAATATGCAAATTGCATTAAAATGCCGGAAAGGAAAAACTCCCCATAGGCTCCTGCCCAAGGAAAGCACTGGGGATCAGTGCTGCTTAGAAATGATACTGAATGTCCTGATTTAAAAGCAGGCCTGGGGCACCTTACTCACTTGCTGGGAACTGGTATGGCAGAAGAAAAACCCCTCTCCACCCGATGCTGGGGAATTGGGAAGGTCATGGAGAAACCACCCCATCTGCCTTCCTGAAAACGAGTGTGTCATGTGTTTGTAAGGTGTGCCTGCCTGAGTGGCTGTTGGCAGGCAGAGGACGAGCCTGCCATACCCTGCAGCAACTAATCTGCTTACCGCCTCCCTGCGGCATCTATCCTGATGAATTCAAGCCTAGGTGCATCCAATACCACTGCTCCTGGAGCCCCACTGCCCCTGGAGCACCCCTGCCCCTGGAGCCTTGGAGCCCAATCACCCTCGGAGCCCCCCTGCCCCTGGAGCCCCCCTGCCCTGGGTACCCAACTGCCCCAGGTACCCAACTGCCCCTGCAGCCCCACTGCCCTGGGTACCAAACTGCCCCCGGAGCCCCACTGCCCCTGGAGCCCCCCTGCCCCTGGAGCCTTGGAGCCCAATCACCCTTGGAGCCCCACTGCCCTCAGAGACCCACTGCCCTCGGAGCTCCCCTGCCCCTAGAGCCCCCCTGCCCCCGGAGCCCCACTGCCCTGGGTACCCAACTGCCCTGGGTACCCAACTGCCCTTGGAGCCCCACTGCCCTGGGTACCCAACTGCCCGTTGAGCCCAACCACCCTTGGAGCCCCACTGCCCCTGGTTTAGATTTGCATCTGTCTGGATTGATGTGAAGTACCAGGGGGCCTGAGAGAGCTCGGGGTGTCCCGCTGCACGGCGTGAGGAAGCACGCACCCTGCGTCCCCGCGGGCAGAAAAGCCGGGGCAGCGCGGGATGGCCCAGGCTGCCGCTTGAACTGAAGCTCTGGGCTCCTTCAGTGGAGGCTCAGGTCAGCTTCTGCTTCATCCCAAACTCTCTTCCCATATTCAAGGGCAGGTTTCTTCTAGCCAGTCAGTATGTACAACTTCATCTGGAGCCTACACGTCCGGTTACCCTGTTTCGTACGGCCTTCCTCACCAGTAAGCACCAAACCACACCAGCAAGGCTCAGCACCCATCCCCCAGCCTCTGGGCTCTCCCTCCATCATCAAAAGGTGCATTTTATAACCCAAATAGGTGGAAAGGACAAAGAAATGGCACGCTGTGGCCAAGAGGTGACTCCTGAGATGAGTCCCTCCTGTTCCAGAGCTGCAGAGCGCAGCCTGGTGAGCGCTCAACACCAGTTTCATGCCTCACCCAAACAGGAGGCGAGTCAATCAAACCAGAAACGAGCCAAGATCCTCATTCTGAAAAAAAATAATCATTTTTATAGAGTTTTACCAGGTGGAAAAGTGTTTGTCATGTTACCAGCATGGGGAAAATCAGGGAGAAGGGATGATGAGCACCAGCCCGAGCTGGAGGCTAGGAAGCAACAGCAAAATGAAAACCTACAGCAGCCTGTTTGTTGACATAAAGTTGATTAAAGAAAAGACCTGATGCAGCTGACAACATCTGCGGCCTCGGGAGCAGATAGTGCCCCAGCAAGCTGCAGATCTCAGACCAAAATCTGCTGTCAGTCACACCCGTGCAAACCACAGCGATGCAGCTCCAGTGGCAAAGGAAGCCAAAGGACTGTGTAAAGAGAGCCCACAAACCAGAGCTCCTCAGCTGCTCAGCCCTGCCAGGGCAGGCAGCGGATGCATCCCTGCTCCAGCACCGCTCTGGGGTGAGCTGTAAGGAGATGCTGGACACTCACATGAAATATCACAGAATCCCAGCCTGGTCTGGGTTGGAAGGGACCCCAAGGATCACAGAGCTCCAACCCCCTGACACAGGCAGGGACACCAACCTCCAGGCCTGGAGCTACACAAGGCTGCCCAGGGCCCCAGCCAACCTGGCCTGAAACACCCCCAGGGACAGGGCACCCAGCCCCTCTCTGGGCAGCCCCTGCCAGCCCCTCCCCACTCTCTCTGCAAAGAACTTCCCCCCAAGATCTCCTCTCCCCCTTCCCTCCTCCAGCTTCACTCCAGCCCCCTTGTCCTGCCAGGCTCTGCCCTTGAACAAGCTGATTCCCCTCCTGTTCCTCTGCTCCCTTCAGGGACTGGCAGGCTGCAATGAGGTCCCCCCACAGCCTTCTCTTCTCCAGGCTGACCCAGCCCAGCTCCCTCAGCCTCTCTCCAGAGGGGAGCTGCTCCAGCCCTCTGAGCATCTCCGGGGCTCCTCTGACCTCTCTCCAACAGCCCCACATCTTCCTTGTCCTGGGGCCCCAGCTCTGGACACAGGACTCCAGCTGGGGCCTCAGGAGGGCAGATTATATTCTCAATCTTCAGGAGGGAAAAAAAACTTCCCAAAAAAAAAACAAGAGGGAAGAGCATGTGTCATTTAATGAGAGCACCACGCAATTAAACATGGGATTTTGTTAATCGTACCAAGCAGCAATTTTAATTTAATTTAAATTTGAGTCAAGGCTCTGCAGTCATCATTTAGGCAAATCCAGCTGGGGTTTTACCTGAGTAGGAGAACAGGCTTTGGGAAATTCAAATAGCTTTGTGCCCTGAGATGACTTTTCCAAGATGCCCAAGATGAGAAAACCCAGCGACTTTTAATTGACAGGAGGGGGGTTTGCTTTGGAAAAACACAGGAGAAACGGTACATCCCAGGGAGAGCTCCATGATACAGCATCCCCTCAAAAACACCCAGGGCAATTAGTCCTGCCAAAATGAAAATGAGCCTAATGCAAGCAGCAAAACCATAAGGAAGGCACTAATTAATGTAAATATATTTTAATTAAAAAAAAATCATCTTCTTGCCCAGAGATAGGCAAATGATTTGCACAGGAATTTTTTACACACATTTAGCCCAGCTGTGCTAAGCCAGCAGAAAGGTGAGGCCCTTCTTGTTTGTTTGCTTTAAAGCCAGAGGAAAGGCTGTAATCAGGGGAATCTCTCCCTCCAAGAGCTCTGAGGGATGAGCCTTCCAACCAACACATCTCCACAACACGCTCTGGCTGTGATAACACAGCATCTCTGCGCTCAGTGTCACTTAGTGGGAGTGTTTTGATTCCCTCACCAAAAGCAGTCGCTCTGTATGGGGCAGAACATGGGGAGTTTGGAGCCATGCTTCAGAAACTGGAAATTGGGGTGAGGAGGAGGACTGCTCCAGGGATTAAACCCTCCCTTATCATAGAATCACAGGCTGGTCTGGGTTGGGAGGGACCCCAAGGGTCACAGAGCTCCAACCCCCTGACACAGGCAGGGACACCAACCTCCAGGCCTGGAGCTACACAAGGCTGCCCAGGGCCCCAGCCAACCTGGCCCTGGACACCCCCAGGGACGGGGCACCCACCCCCTCTCTGGGCAGCCCCTTCCAGCCCCTCACCACTCTCTCTGCAAAGAACTTCCCCCTAAGATCTCCTCTCCCCCTTCCCTCCTCCAGCTTCACTCCAGCCCCCTTGTCCTGCCAGGCTCTGCCCTTGAACAAGCTGATTCCCCTCCTGTGCCTCTGCTCCCTTCAGGGACTGGCAGGCTGCAATGAGGTCCCCCCACAGCCTTCTCTTCTCCAGGCTGACCCAGCCCAGCTCCCTCAGCCTCTCTCCAGAGGGGAGGTGCATCCTTGAAACCCTTCAGAGCTCACCCTCATCCTTCAGCGATGCTTCTCCTGCGGGATGTCAGGCGCCTCTGGTATCCTCACTTCACTTCCAGAGAGGCAACTGCTCTGAACAGTTAGTCACTCGCTGGTCCTGCCCTCGAATCGTGATTCATTTTGAACCTGCCTTTGAGCTATTATTTATTCAAGCCCCACCCTGATGTCTTATAACGTAAAAGTCTGAGAATGCAGCACTTTTCAACCCATCACTTCCAAGCAGAAGCACTTAAAGGACAGGCTTGAAGGTCCTGAGCACCGTTGTGCTCCCCAGAAAGTCTCTAGGAAAATGGATTTGAACCAAAATTCAACCCCCAAAGCCTTCACCTCTGCTGTGGCTATCTGGGTGTGCACCAGCAGCACACTGGCTGTGGGATCTCTCCTTTTCCCACCCCTTGACCACAACGGTCCCAGATGATGAAAAGGCATCTGCTGCTCAGAGTCACTCTGCTCTGGGAGGGTATCCCCAGCACTGGCTCCCAGTACAGGACCCACACTTCTCACAGACAGCGGTGCAGCTTCCTAATGTTTCATATTTTTAGATGAAAAAATGTTTTAACTAAGAGTTCTAATCAACTAAGAGCTCTGGAAACTGACAGCCCAAAGGGCCTGCAAGACCAAGAGAGTGGGTATGGCCCCACCATTCCACCTCATTTATGACGTACTTGGTATCACCAGAAAGATTTGGTTTCGAGGCCGAAGAGCGAGGGAGGAGGAAAAGGATGGATACAGAGACAGCGACCCTGAAAGGCCATTTAAGATAGCGGTGAGAACTGATAGATAGGCAGGACTGGGTGCAAAGCCAGCTCCTCAAGCCTTCAACATCCATGAGGAGCTTTGAGGGCAAAGCCAGCCGCCCGGAGCTGGCTCCTCCTCACCCATCAGGCTTCACTGGAACCTTGTGTTCAGCACTTCCCAGCACCTCCGTTAAAAGCCCTGTCCCCTGCCTGGCACGGAGCTTTGCCTTAAGAAACGAGTACGAGGAAGGGCATCCTTAACCACAACCCCCAAAGCCATCGGAGCAAAGGGAAGAAGGGAGGGAATATTCTCAGATAGAAAGAGCTCCTACCGCGGTTCTCATGGAGCAGACGGATGGTGCGGGGTCCTGCTCTGCAGACACCAGCCGCCCACCTACGGAACGCTTCAACCACCGCACAAGCGTCACACCCACGCGGGCACCGGCGCGGTGTTGGGGCTCGGCGGTGAGCAGCTCCGCAGGGACCGCTGCAGAGCAGTGCCAGGGGCTGCCAGGCCCAGCAGCGAGAGCTCAGCCAGGCACGCTGGGTCACGGATGGATCCCTGTTTCCGTAAGGCGAGTCCCCGGGGCGAGGGGAATACCGGCGTGCGGCTGGGGAACCGCGTGCGGAGCCCAGTGATTCATCCCTGGCTTGTAAAAACAGGAGACGTGGAAGTCTCTTTGTTTCTCTGGCTGCTGCACAAGCCAACAAGCCTCTCTTTGTGCGGCAATGGGCTGGTTTAGAGCGTATTAAACAAAGGAAGTTACAGCAACGGCAAGAGAGAGACTAAACAGCGCGGCACCGCTTAAGGGAAACATCACGTACGACGAGGATGACATGGGGGGGGGCTGAGGGATGGGCAGGGGACAGGCAAGGGTAGAGGCTGTGCAGCCCAGCACATACACCGGCGGCGCTTGGCCCCGTGCCGCGCTCGACCTCCACCACCGAGCTCGGGAGTTTACATTAGTGCCCATGTGTTTACTTAGCGCTGTCTCCTGAAAGCGAGGTGCGGCCTTGCTCCTCTCTTTCTGCCTGTGAATGCCCTTTGAAATCCAAGCAAACGAAATCAGGGTCTGTTTATCTTAGTGGGTCCTGGCTCCCGAGTGACCAGGGTAGGAGCGCGGAGCCCCCGTCGCGCTGCTGCCCTCAGCTGCTGGCTGGGATGGGCTCCGAGCGGCACGAGTCGAGCTGCAGAGTTACTCAGGGCTCAGGAGTAAGGGAGAAGGCTGTAAGTAAGGGAGTTGAAGGGTTTACTCCAGGGTGTTTGCTGCTGCACAAGCAGGGCAGTGCTGGCAGGGAAGGGGCACCCAGGGAGCGGTGCGGGGATGCGGGTTGCGAAGGAGCAGGGTGCAGGCACCCTGTCTCCTCAAAATGAGAAGCTCCCCACAGACTGCAAACTGTGTTACCTGTCCATTTACTCACTCGATGGGCTGCTGAAAGCTCTAAATAAGCCTGGTCTAATTTAAGGAGACAGAAAGTTGCTGCTTAGGTGCCTTTGAGATAAATCCAGTTTACACATGATCCGGGCTGCATCCTTCAGGGACAGGCAGGAAGCTCTTGAGAAACAATCTATTTTCTCCATCCCTCCTTTCTAGGATACTACAGCCCCATAAAACCTTGGGAGCTGACAGGAGCAGCATCTCATCTGGGGGAAGCACTTGCTCCTTCCTGTGATTTGGGGGATGCATTGAGCACGTCCACCCCGGATGCCTGATGCTGTGTTAGGTGATAGAGCAGAGGGGGTCCTATGCTTCCATCTGCAGGACAAACAAAGCTGCAGGCAGCTGCCTAACACCACGTGTGACATTATGGGGTGGCCACCAAGAGAGAAAATACCCCCTCTTTATCAGCAGGGCCGTGACTCACAAAGCATTCTCAGACACAGCAGTAGCCTGAGCTGGAAGCTGGTGAGGAATGCAGGAAAATAAGAACATATATGCTATAATAATGCAAATACACATGGTCTGCTTCCAAAGGCAGCACCCCAAGTGCCTGCAGAACTTTACAGGTAATGCTGCTCCATTGCAAAGCTACAGGGCCACCCTCTGCTCACAGCAAAAGATGAGTGAGACGTTGGGGAAATAAATTCCCTCCACATTGGTTGTGTTCCCTGCGACCAGGTCGTCTCCCAGGTGGGATTCTCCATAATTCAGAAAGCTGAGGGCACCAGTTGTTCCTCAGCAGGAGCCTGCAGCTGGAGCTGCAAGGGACTTGGGCCAGGCTGTGGATCTGGCACCGCTCTGGTAACGCGTCAGGACTCACGGACGCCAACAACACACCCTGGAAACAGAGGGGAGCTCCCCTCTCTGCCAGTTTGGTGTCAGATCCCCCCTCACAGGGTCCCACTGTGCAAGCAGCAGCGCTTCCCTGGCTCCCGCTGATGTCAGTGCAATCAGGCTCGTTAGCTCACAGTAAGATTAGCTGCTCATTTCCTCACTTCTCCTGTAATTAACTCACAGCTTAGAAGAAGCACACACACACACACACACACAGACATTTTAACTCATGCTTTCCAAAACCCATCAGCTTGAAGCCAGGATGTGTGGAGTTTCCCCTGCACATCCCCCCCTCTTTGGTGCAGGATTTCTGAGAATCACCCCTCCAACCCGTATCCCCAGATCCTCCCCTCTCTTGCCCGCCTGTTGTTGCAACTCTGGATTTTCTACAGCTACGTCTGTCAGGAAGGAGACAGGAAATTCGAGTCACACTTGCAACAGCTGTGCCATGCCTACTATCAGTCTCAAATGACGTAGTTTGGCTTGGGTGGCTCGGGGCCAGGAGCTGAGGTCAGGAAGATAGGTCAGTGTTTGTGCTGCTCTGGGGCTGGGGAGCATGCTGAGTCGATTTGCTTTCTTCCTATCTGCGCCGTTTCTCTTTCCGTTCTTCTTTCACTAACGTGGAGCCCCAGCATCCTGTTTTCAAAACATCTGACTTGTTTTGCTATTTACTGGGAGGGGGGAAGGGGGGGATGGGATTAATTTAAATGCCTTTACCCCCAAAGCAGGCAGCTGAGTGTGTGTACATGGAGAAGGGACAAACCTGACCAGTCAAGGACCGGTTTGCAGCCTTCTCCTGGTTCTAACCCAACTGTGATGATCACTCTGCAGATCACACATCTGCCACCAGAACCCCAAAACCACAACCCCCCCCCCCCCCCAAAGCAATTTATGTCCTTGCTTGCTGCTGATGGGGAAAGGAAAGTGAGGTGTGAGGCCATTTTAGGCTTTTCTTTCACAGCTGAAAACGATACTGGAAGTTGACCAAAAAAAGGTCAACGTCTCAGAAAGCGGTTATGAAAGAACAAAGTTTCAGGAACCTTTTGCTTGACCCAGCTGTGAGCCGTTTGCACACAGAAAGATCACTGAATCACAGCATCTGGGGTTGGAAGGGACCTCTAGAGATCATCAGATCCAAGCCCCAACCTACTGAAATAAGTGACTTAAGTCTTTAGCCTTTATAGGTCCAGATTTGGCACTCAGGGATTAAAAAAAATAATAATCCATCTTAAAATCATAGAATCACAGGGGTTGGAAGGGACCTCAAGAGCTCATTGGGTCCAACCCCCTGATGAAGGGCACCAGCGTCCACCCCGGAGGTGCAGCCTTCCCTGCAGCCTAAACCTTTCTCCACTTTCACCCTGGCTTCCTTCAACACAAACTCCAAAAACCAAATCAGCACCAAACAACAGCCCTTTCTTGAAAGCTGGGTCTATAAAACTTTTATTGCTTCCTTTGACCCTGCACGGCGTGGCAGCCACTAACAGAGGAGGAAGCTGAAGTAACTCAGGATCTCTTTGCTCAACTCTTCCCATCAAATCAGTTTAGGATCCAGCATTTCTGATTTCATTAATTTACAACGAGGGGAGAGGAAAAAGACTTGCATGAAGGTTGGGTTGGTGCAGTACAACTCAGAACTACAGCAACTGGGCAAAGGCACGGATGCAGCAGACACAGCCCCCATCCCAAAGATGGGGGGGGGGTGGGCAAGCTTATTGTGGGACCTGCTCTATCGGCCAAGGCACGGCTGGAAACACAGCACAAAAAGCCTGGGTGCAAAGACTGAGCTTGAAAAACAAACCCAAGGCACGGGGGATGGGGAGCAGCCAGCCTGTCCCGGAGGTGCGAAGGCTCCGCTGGCAGCCAAGCGCTGCCCCGGGCAGCGGCTGGGATCAGAGCGGGGAGGTGGCTCCGGCCCCGGGGCAGGGAGCGTCTCCCAGCCAGCGCCGCGCCGGCAAATGAAGGTCCGAGTCGGGGAGATGCTGAAGCGAAACTCATCCGATGCTTTGGCTCGGTTACACGGAGCTTGGGGAGCCCGGCTCCAACCCGGGGAGAGGCGGGGGGGGGCAGGAACATCGGCTGCCAAGGTCTCTCCGGGGACTCCCTGCTCTCCCTCCCGCGCCTCTGACTTTCAGCACAGAGCACTTCTCTTAACTTCGTTTTACCCCTTCACTCCTCGCGGAAAAACACCAAGTTCCCCCGTGGCTCGGGGCGCATCAGCCCCAAAACCCCCGGGCAGCGGCGGGCAGCTCCCCTCCGAGCTGAACCCCAGCCCCCCTGGGCTGCCAAGCGGTGCCGAGCCAGCCCCGCCACCTGAAACCCAAAATTAAACGCTCACCGAAAGACAAAACAAGCAATAAAACACCGTACGGCCACGGTTAGGCTTTGCCACGACTCCCGACAGACAACAACGAAGGTGATGGGCTTTTCAAGTGAGAATTTGTTCAATGCCGGCGTTTTCAGAGCGTTTCTGGTGACATCGGTTCCGAAGGGACCGGCGCTAATTAAAACCTCTTTGACTTCTCAGAAATGAGCCTGCCGGTAAAGGATCGCTCTCCCCACGCCTCTGCCACCCTCCGTCCCCCCCTCTGCCACCGACAGTTTTTTCCTGGCCGTGTCTCTGCGGGAGAAACCCCGCACCTCCTTCCCCGGGAGTCACTTGGAGCTGCTCCTCCCGAACAGACGCTCAGGACGGTGCGGGCATCCCGCTGCCGTGCCGCTCCGCATCCCCGCCGCTCCGCATCCCTCCCCGCCGCTCCGCATCCCTCCCCGCCGCTCCGCATCCCCCCCAGCCCCGCATCCCTCCCCGCCGCTCCGCATCCCTCCCCGCTGCCCCGCATCCCCCCCCCGCTGCCCCGCATCCCCCCCAGCCCCGCATCCCCCCCACTCCGCCGCCCCGCTCACCTTGTTGGATGCCATCTCGCTGACGGAGCGGTAAGTCTGGATGGTCTCCAGCTGATCCAGGCACCAGTCGAGCTCCTCCAGCGTCTCCATAGCCAGCTTCTGGTAGGGCTCCTCTGCGAAGAGGCAGACGGACATGTAGTCGGGCTGGCGCGGCGGCAGCCTCTCCATGGCGGGGCCGCCCGAGCCGCCGCCAGCGCCGCCGGAGGTGCCGCACCGCTCCCTCATCATGCGGCCGCCGCTGCGCTCCCCTCGCCGCCGGCGAGCAAATCCCCGCCCGCCCGCTGGCACCCGGCACGGCCCCGGCCCCGGCCCGCCCCGGCCCCGCGGCCCGCCCCAGCCCCGCGGCCCGCCCTGCCCCCGCGGGACGGGGAACCGGGCACCCCCCGGGCAGGGCCGGGCCGGGCCGCGGCTCCGGGAGCGCCGCCCACGCGGTCCCGTCCCCCCGTCCCCCCCCCCCCCCCTCCTCCCCACTCCCCCTCGGCTGCTGCCGGGGCCCGGGCTGCCCCCGCCGCTGCCAGCGCCCGGGATGCTGGGCCTGCGCCAGCCCCGCTCCCCGGGAGGCCGGGCCCCGGAGCCCTGAGCCAACAGCCCCGCTCCCCTGGGCCAACAGCCCCGCTCCCCATAGCCAGCAGCCTCGCTCCCCTGCACCAAGAGCCCCGCAGCCTTGAGCCAACAGCCCCACTCCCCTGAGCCAACAGCCCAGCTCCCCATGGCCAACAGCCCCACTCCCTTGGGCCAACAGCCCAGCTCCCCAGCACTAACAGCCCTGCTCCCTAACCCGCCTGGTCCTGCTCCCCACCAGCCCCTGCTCCCCAACCCGTCCAGCCCTCCTGATTCTGCTTGGTCCTGCTCCCCACCAGCCCCTGCTCCCCACCAGCCCCTGCTCCCCAGCACAGCCATCCCTGCTCCCTGTTGGCCCTGGCTCCCCAGCTCAGCACTGCTGGCCTTGTTCCCTGCCAGCCTTGACCATCAAGCCCAGCACCCCGCTGGTCCCACTCCCCAGTGCCAGCCGCCCGTGCTCCCCAGCAGACCCCGCAGCCCAGCCTTGCCATCCCTCCTCCCCAGCCCCCCCTGCTCTGGCTCTCTGCTCCCACCGAGCTCCAGTCCTTGCCCCTGGCAGCAGGACAACGTGCTCCTGAGCGGCTCTCAGCATCGAAGTTAAGGTTTACATAAGCGGATACAGTGAATCATAAAATCTCCCCATGAATGTAACTGCTTCTCATAATACCAGTGACATATGCTTACCCCATAAATCTGCCAGAATTAATGGATTCAGCATTTCTAATGGCACTAGCCAAGCAGGTAACAGTGACATCAGAGCCCAGGATTGCTGTGATATACACTACCCACTTGGAAGAATCTGCTGTATAGCACATACATCGTGTCCACCTATGCCCCATACATGTGTATTCCACCACCCTCCCCATCCAGCCCTCCCTGGGACTGCATGGGGTGTTCCTTGGGTGTTCCACCTCGTGCTGGTACCTGCCTTCGCAGGGGTAGGTCCTCATCATCAATTCACTGTACCCACAGAGCCCTGAGCTGCTGTGCTAAGAGGTGCTGCACAGACACTGGGAGTTCAGTGCTTGTGAAGCTACAGGGCAGAAAACAAATGCTGCCAGAGAGTCATTCAGCAACGAGCTCGCAGGGAGCGCTTGGCACAGCCCCATTGTGAAGACTCAGTAGATCTGGAGAGTCGTGGCACTGAGGGTTAATGTTCTCTCTGTGCTCAGGGAGCTCCAAACATGGCCAGTAACCTCGTTCCTGCCTGCTCGTGTGATACACGCATCAAAAAGCAGGTGGAAATGGCCAAAGCACACAGAGCTGGGGTGGATTTGCCTTTCTAACGTGCGTGTTCTCTATCAGCTACGTCACTTGGTAAATTACTTGACCTCAAAGTCCTGAGAAGGACTTGGGTAAGAGAAGAGCCGCGTACTGGCAGCCCAGAAAGCCACCCGTGTCCTGGGCTGCATCCAAAGCAGCGTGACCAGCTGGTTGAGGGAGGGGACACTGACCCTCTGGTCTCATGTGACCCCCACAGTGCTGTGTCCAGCTTGGGGATCCCAAGGGTAAGGAGGCCAAGGAGCTGTTGGAGTCATAGAATCATAGAATGTGTTAGGTTGGAAGGGACCTTTAGAGGTCATCTTATCCCACCCCTGCAGTGAGCAGGGACATCTTCACTGGAGCAGGCTGCTCAGAGCACCATCCACCCTGACCTTCCGTGTCTCCAGGGATGGGGCCTCCCCCACCTCTCTGGGCACCCTGTGCCAGGGATCCACCACCCTCATATTGAAGAACTTTTTCCTAATATCCAACCTAAATCTCCCCTTTTTGAGTTTAAAACCATCACCCCTCGTCCTACTGCTCCCTGCCACCAGGAACAGTTCTTCCACAGCTTTCCTACAGGCACCTTGAGTCCAGAGGAGGCCACAGAGATGATGTGAGGGCTTATGGAGCCCTTCTGCTCTGGAGCCAGGCTGGGAGAGCTGGACTGGCTCAGCCCAGAGAAGAGAAGGCTGCTTCTGGGGAGAGCTCTGAGCCCCTTCCCTTCCCTCGAGGGTCTCCAGGAGAGCTGGAGAGGGGCTGGTGCCCAGGGCAGGGAGGGCCAGGCCCAGGGGAACGGCCTTCAGCTGCAGGAGGGGGATGGAGAGGGGCTGGGAGGCAGAAATCCTTCCTGGGGAGGGGGGAGGCCCTGGCACAGGGTGCCCAGAGAAGCTGGGGCTGCCCCTGGCTCCCTGGCAGGGCTCAAGGCCGGGTTGGATGGGGCTTGGGCACCCTGGGCTGGGGTGGGGGCTGACTCTCAGACCCTTTCCAGCCCAAACCAGCTGGGGGGGTTCTAGGTTTGTATGAAATGCTGGTGTTCTGACAACTGCCTGTCATTTCAGTGGCAAAGCTCCAGGCCAGTGCTAGCAAACAGCTCTTGCTAAGTAGCGTTTTAAAGGGAAAACACGTGAGATCTGCTGCTGTTCCCAAACTGTTCAGTGCTCGTCTGGAAGAGCAGCATTCCCATATAAAAGCACTGCTCCCTGTCTGTCAGGGCTTGCTTTCCCTGCCACTCTGCCTGCACTGTTTCCACTGGCCTGCCCCACAGCTCCAGCTGGGTCCTCAGACCCAGGGAAAGAGGCCTCCCCTGCCCCGCCTTGGGCAGCTCTTCTCAAATCCTTCAGTGCTTCTCAGTTTTGACTAAACTCAGTGGTTTTTTCTCTCGTTTTTCCTAAGGAAACGAGCCTTGTGAGAAAGGAGGTGTGGATGGCGTGCCTCCCTCCAGGTGCCTGCGTGTCTTTTGGCCTCCCCACCCTCCCCGCTCCCCTTCCGCTGTCATTTCTGAACCCACTGCTGAGCTTCAGCCCCACCTGCCTGGCCAGGCCCTACGTCAGAGATACCACATCCAGATGAGTTTCAAGAAATGACACAGCCAAGTAGAAGAAAAGACCCTTCCTTCTCTCAAGCAGGACAGGCAGCCCGAGCTCAACCCTTCCTAGCATCTAACTGTCTCCTAAGCCACTTCCCAGTTTGATCCCAACCAACCTGGGAGCCCCAGTTTGATCCCAACCAACCTGGGAGCCCCAGTTTGATCCCAACCAACTTGGGAGCCCCAGTTTGAGCCCAACTAACCTAGGAGCCCCAGTTTGTATTAAGCCAGCCTTGCTAGCCCCCTGCTTGTTAAGTCAAGGCTATTTATAGCTAAACTGGGAAAGCACCAGCTTCAGTTCCACAGGCAGGACTAAATTTGCACAGGGTGTTATCAAGAAACAGCATGTGAAGTTAAACTGTGCTCTCAGAGTCCCTGGTGGAACCCTGAGAGATCCACAGCTATCCAAAAGTAAGGCAGAGTTAAAGCCAGTTAGAAGGAATTGCTCTTTCCCAGCTGTAATAACTTGGTATGGGAATGAACTTCAAAGGGAGGAACACAGATTGTCTAACTTCCTTAGTAGTTCCTATTCATGGGTATACATCATATTGATCACATGTGGCCATTATAAAAATAACTCCACACTTGGGTATCGAGAAGGGAAAGCAGTTTATAGCAGAGCCCATCACAGACCCTGGGAGAAGCAGCAGCTCCTCCCTCCTGGGCCACGTTCCACCCTGCTCAGTGGTCCCACAGCATTGGTCCTGGCAGACAGCAGAGCCAGCACTGCCTTCCTTATAGCAGGATATAGGACACTATGGTGTGGTCCTGTGATGTCATAGTGTTCCTTATAGCAGGATATAGGACACTATGGTATGGTCCTGTGATGTCATAGTGTTCCTTATAGCAGGATATAGGACACTATGGTGTGGTCCTGTGATGTCATAGTGTTCCTTATAGCAGGATATAGGACACTATGATATGGTCCTGTGATGTCACAGTGTTCCTTATAGCACAATATAAGAGACTATGATACGGTCCTGTGACATTATAGCATTCCTTATAGCACAATATAGGCCACTATGATATGGTCGTGTAACATTACAGGTTCCTTAATGCATGATATAGGACACTACAATATGGTCCTGTGATGTCATAGTGCTCCTTATAGCATGATATAGGAGGCTATGATACGGTCCTGTGATGTTCTAGAGTTCCTTATAGCACAATGTAAGAGACTATGATACAGTCCTGTGACATTACAGTGTTCCTTATAGCATGACATATGACACTATGATACGGTCCTGAGATGTTACAGCATTCCTTACAGCACAATATAGGCCACTATGATATGGTCCTGTGACGTTATAGTGTTCCTTATAGCAGGATATAGGACAGTACAATACGGCCCTGTGATGTTATAGCATTCCTTATAGCACGATATAGGACACCATGATATGGTCCTGTGACGTTCTAGTGTTCCTTATACATGATATAGGACACTATGATACAGTCCTGTGACATAATGTTCCTTACAGCACAGCATGGGACACTATGATATGGTCCTGTGACGTTCTAGTGTTCCTTATAGCACAATATAGGACTCTACAATATGGTCCTGTGATGCTACAGTGTTCCTTATAGCACGGTATAGGACACTACGATACAGCCCTGTGACATTATAGCATTCCTTATAGCATGGTATAGGACACTACAATATGATCCTGTGACATTAGAGTGTCCCTTATAGCACGATATAGGAGACTATGATCCAGTCCTGTGATGCTGCAGGGCCAGCACTGCCTGCAGGAGGATTTGTTTCTGCAGAGCATGAGGCACGGGATGGGACTGGGGACGAACAGGACGGGACTGGGGTCAAACAGGACGGGACTGGGAACAGGACGGGACTGGGAACAGGACGGGACGGGACTGGGAACAGGACGGGACTGGGAACGAACAGGACGGGACTGGGAACGAACAGGACGGGACTGGGAACGAACAGGACGGGACCGGGAATGAACAGGACGGGACCGGGAACGAACAGGACGGGACCGGGAACGAACAGGATGGGACCGAGAACGAACAGGACGGGACTGGGAATGAACAGGACGGGACTGGGAATGAACAGGACGGGACTGGGAATGAACAGGACGGGACCGAGGACGAACAGGACGGGACTGGGAACGAACAGGACGGGACTGGGGACGAACAGGACGGGACTGGGAAGCGATGGTGAAGTTAAAATGCAAACAGGGGGGTGTGGGGTGTGTGTGGGATCCCTACAAAAGCAGGGGGAGAAGAAAAAGCAGCGTCAGAGGATGAAGTACACGGGGATTCTCTGGCTGAGCAGTGTCTGGTGTCACAGCAGGATTCAAACAAACAGTCAAGAGGAGTTTGGATGCTACACCACACGCTCTTTCCCTGAAGCCGGGGTGAACGTCCCACTGACACCAGGGTTGCACAACCATCAGCACGAAACAATCCCCGAGCCTCTCTGCTTGCAGGCTGCCCTCACCTTCCTGGTACTGCTGATGCACATGGTCATTTACGGCAACAGCCCTGCAGTGTCTGGGTATGGGCTCCTGGAATACTCTATGATGCATCTTCAACTGTCTCACGTTGCAGTTGATATTTGGGTGTTGCACAACCAAGCCCTTACCCATACAACGATAACTGGCGCTTCCGCCAGTTCTTTCCAGCGCCCTGTGTGAAATCACTCCCCAGGCAGGATAAAGCAGCCATTAACTACAGGAGCTCGTTTCAGTTTTCAGACACAACGTGGCTCTGTGCAGCGCTGGGTCCCAACTGCAGCACTGAGGGGACGTTTTGCCACAGGTCCTGCTTTGCTGCCAGCCCATCAGAGGACAGAGCAGCTGAGCCTTCAGGAGCAGCACTTAGAACACCCCTCTGTACTTACAGACAACTCAGATACCAGGATTTTTCAATTCCTCCATTTTTGGTCATTTTTTGCCATCTATTTTTTCTCCCCCATCTCTGCACGATGACAGAACACACAGTATCTCTCCCTAGGGAAGTGGCTTAGTCCATTCCTAGAAGCTTTATCCCATTTCCTGACATAGCCCTGCTGTCCGTCAGTCACAGGGAGAGCTGCTCATGAACACAGGCTTGAGGTTGGGGTGGGGTTTTTATCTGGAATACTTGCAAAGTGAAAGGTTTTGGAGATCATTCCCTATGGAGACAGGCTGAGGGAGCTGGGCTGGGTCAGCCTGGAGAAGAGAAGGCTGTGGGGGGACCTCATTGCAGCCTGCCAGTCCCTGAAGGGAGCAGAGGAACAGGAGGGGAATCAGCTTGTTCAAGGGCAGAGCCTGGCAGGACAAGGGGGCTGGAGTGAAGCTGGAGGAGGGAAGGGGGAGAGGAGATCTGAGGGGGAAGTTCTTTGCAGAGAGAGTGGTGAGGGGCTGGAAGGGGCTGCCCAGAGAGGGGGTGGGTGCCCCGTCCCTGGGGGTGTCCAAGGCCAGGTTGGCTGGGGCCCTGGGCAGCCTTGTGTAGCTCCAGGCCTGGAGGTTGGTGTCCCTGCCTGTGGCAGGGGGTTGGAGCTCTGTGACCCTTGGGGTCCCTCCCAACCCAGACCAGTCTAAGACTCATCATCCTCCTTCCTGGGGGCAGCTCAATACAAGGACACCCTGGGGCTTGATCAGAAGGTCAATCATGTGTCACAGATGACAAGGGGGCTTCATGTCACAGAATCGAGGGGTTGGAAGGGACCTCCAGAGATCATTGGGTCCAACCCTCATACCACGAACTCCTGCCCAACGCTCCCTCACCAACCCCATCCATACCCTGGCTGTGGCACAGCTGGGTGCACAAGCCCCTGTGCTGGCCAGGATATCTCTCAGCACGAGGCCAGTGTTATCAGCAGCTGCAGCTGCGCAGTCTGGTTCCTCTCTCAACCCACAAACTCCCCGTCCCACATCCTGTCCAAACACCCTGAGCCCCACGAGGCAGCCAGGCAGGATGGTGGGGCAGGGCGCAGAGACCCGAGTCCCCAAGCCACAGGAGAGAACGGTGGCTTTGCCCCTCACTTACACAGGAGATAATCCCAGTTAGGAAACGTTGTGAAACTACATCCAGACACTGAAATTTACAGTGAGTTTTTCCCTCTCCCAATCCTCCCTGGTCACCCCAGTCCATGGATACAGTCAGACATGGCATGTCTTGCTTCTGGCACAAAGCATAAAGCTAAAAAGCTATAAGAGTGGCCAAAACACCCCATCCCACACAGGGGAGTTAAAAAAGCTGGGAGGGGAGTCCCAGTTCTCCCCTCCTCTCAGCAGGTGCCAAATAAGCAAGCTCTCCATGACGCAGCCAGCTAGTATCACTCACAGGTTCCTACCTCATGAACAGACTGAGTACAGGTGAGAAGTGTTGAGTACAAATATTTGCACATATTTTTATAAACTCAGCTCTCCATAACCCTCAAAGATCAAATTATGGACTGGCTGCCCTGGTAATCAATTCCTAATTCTGCAAAGAACATAAACAGTTACTTCCAATGGTTTGGAACTTTGCTCAGAAACCTTGGGGCACAGAATGACAGCATCATAGGGGTTGGGAGGGCCCTCCAGAGCCCATGGGGTCCTGCCAAAGCAGGGTCCCTAGGACAGGGCACAGAGGGTGCTGTCCAGACAGGGCTGGAATCTCTCCAGAGAAGGAGACTCCACACCCCCTGGGCAGCCTGGCCCAGGGCTCCCTCACCCTCACCGGGAAGAAGTTCTTCCCCAGATCAGTGCAGAAAGTGTAAGGCTTAAAAAAGCCCTTAATGATCTCTATCAAGAAGGGCTGCTGGGCAAATAATTAATAAAAAAAGAGGTTTCCCAGTGAGGGTCCCAAAGCAAAGCACTGCAGCTTGCAGCAGCCCCCCCAACTTTCACACAGCGGATCGGATGCCGCACGCCCAGCCACTTGTTTATAGTGCTAGCAGACATCTTCTGGGTTATTTACTTTTAATTGCATCCTGACTGCAATAAGCTGGAGCTCTTTATAATTATAAACTCCTTCAGCATTGGAGGCTGTCCTTCCCACAAGCGCTCTGTGCCTGGCTCCAGCCTGCCTTGGTAGCAGCACTTGAGCCGAGACTCGAGTGACAGCCACCGAGGTCACCTCAGCGCCTGGTTTCCAGTAACTCCCCTGTCAAGCACTTGATAACAAACACAAATGCTTGAAGTTTACCTCACCTCAACACAAATCCAGACTCAGACATCAAGTCTGTTCACTTAAAATGAGAATTAATAAGAGCAGTTGCTCGCTTTTACCTTGGAAAGGCTTTAATGCTGGGTCTGTTCCCAAATCCAGAGCGCACGGTGCGGCGAGGGGGCAGGAAACGCTGCCCAAATGTTTAGAGGGCTGATAAAATTCAACAAAACCTGAAGATGAACACTCAGTCACAAGGAACACGACAGTACAGGCCAATGGCATCCTGGCTTGTGTCAGAAATAGTGTGGCCAGTAAGTCTGGGGAGGGGATTTTGCCCCTGGACTGGGCACTGGGGAGGCTGCACCTCCAGTGCTGGGTCCAGTTCTGGGCTCCTCAGCATCAGAAGGACATGGAGGGCCTGGAGCGAGTCCAGAGGAGGGCAACCAGGCTGGGGAAGGGGCTGGAGGGCAAATCCTCTGAGGAGCAGCTGAGGGAGCTGGGGGGGTTGAGCCTGGAGAAGAGGAGGCTGAGGGGAGCCCTTCTCCCCACCTGCCCTGCCCGGAGGGTGCAGAGAGGTGGGCGCTGGTCTCTGCAGCCAGGGGCCAGGAGCTGGGACAAGGGGCAATGGGCTCAAGCTGGGCCAGGGCAGGCTCAGCTCAGCTGGGAGGGCAAAGTTCTTCCCTGGCAGAGCTGTGGGGCTGTGGCCCAGGCTGCCCAGGGAGGGGGCTGAGTCCCCAGCCCTGGGGGTGTTGAACAGAGGGGAGATGAGGTGCTCAGGGATCTGGTTTAGCACAGGACAGGGACGGTTGGGCTCCATGGGCTGAAAGGGCTTTTCCAGCCTGGGGATTCTGGGATTAAAACACAAGTATTATGGAAGGAAACGCTGCCTAACTCCCACCAGTGGCAGGGAGCACAACAGCCAGTGATCAGCAGGTCAGGCAAACAGAGCTCCACCGTGGCTCTTAGGTGAGCTGGGGCTTTCCAGTCCTCGTGTCCTTGCCTGGGAACAGGCAAATGTTTATCCTGGGGCCTGGAACTACTTGCAGGCACTGAAAACGCTGCTTTAGGAAGGGTCTGAAAGCACACTGCCCAGCTCCCAACTGGTAGAAATTCTTGAAAATTACATCAAGGGCACAATTTCCAAGGTCCCTTCGGTGTGGACGCAGAGGACACAGCCCCCACCCCTGAGGGTTTCAGCCCAGTTCCCTATTTTGCTTATTTACAGATATTTAAAATAATTTACAAAGTAAAAAAAAAAAAGACAAAGAAAAAGCACATTCAGATCTGGGCATTTCCTAAAAACTGTGACAATATCCATTATGCATCGCTGAGAATTCATGGGAGAACTTGAAGACAACCCATTTCTTAATTCTATAGATACTGGGTTTATTGTGATGATCACAGAACCACAGGGGTTGGAAGGGACCTCAAGAGATCATTGGGTCCAATTACTGTAATTGCTGTGAATATAGATAACAAAAAAGGATTAAGAAGAGAAGGGAGATCCTCTACTTAATCATCTGAATGACAGGCTATTGTGTTGTGAGCAGTGTGGAGATCATTAATGTGTTTGGCAGGTTTCATTTAGGTTTCTCAATCTACTCATTCCAGTAATGACCAGGAGCTGGGATCTAAAGTGAGCTGGCAGCAGCCCTGTCTGTGGGATCCTTGTGTATGATCTGATCCCCAAGGGACTGATCCCCCAGCAGAACCCACCTGTGCTTCAGCAGTTTGATTTGAAGTCCTGATGCAAGTGAAGGGGGGGAAAAAGAAAGGGGGGGGGGGGGGGAAGAAAGAAAGAAAGGAGAAGGGGGGGGGGGAAGAAGGAAAGAAAGGAGAAGGGGGGGGGGGGGAAGAAAGAAAGAAAGGAGAAGGGGGGGGAAGAAAGAAAGAAAGGAGAAGGGGGGGGGAAGAAAGAAAGAAAGGAGAAGGGGGGGGGAAGAAAGAAAGAAAGGAGAAGGGGGGGGGGGAAAGAAAGAAAGAAAGAAAGGAGAAGGGGGGAAGGGAGGAAAGGAAGGGTGGCCTGTGTGCTTTAACAAGGTACTTGTAGGGAGGAGTCACATAGCTCCAGCCCCCCAAAGGTGTCCCCCCAGTTCCCTTCAGGAAAGGACTAGGGCTGGTTTAACTTTGGAGATGTATTACAGGGGCTGCAGTAATTCCAGCTGGTGAGTAGCATCACTCTCAGCCCTGGGAGCGTGGAGCATGTTGAGTCAAACAGGTTTATCAACACCCAACGTGCCAGAACTTGATAGGCCAGGGCCTTGTGCAGGCTGCCAGCCACTTACCCTCTGCCTTCCCTGCTGGGCCTGTGGTTGCTTACAGATTGTGTGGAGGTGTTTACATATCCCCCCCTGACAATGCTGGGTGAATAACTGACACAAGTCATTCCTTTCCTCAATGCATGCTGTAGGCACATCCCTGACTCCCCGTGAGCAGGGCGCCGGCTCCCTGGATTCCTTGTTCCAACAGACCCAACAAAGGTGTTTGGGCAGGTTGGTCTGTTGATGGGTTTGGAAATCCATGGGCAGCAAAACCAAAGGCACAGGGCACAACCACAGTGATCCATCTAAAACCTGCACTGAAAAGGGCCGAGTCTGATACAACCATCTCACAAACTGCAAACCCCTCCTGCATCCCCTCTCTGCCCTCCTGTACCCTGTATCTCCTCCCTCTCCATTCCTGTATCTCCCATCTCCTGTATCCCTTATCTCCCATCTCTCCCATCCTATATCCCATATCAACTCATATCTCCCCTCCTGTACCCCATCTCTCTTCTCCTGTACCTCCAGTCTCTCCCCTCCTGTATCCCATATCTCCTGTCTCCTGTATCCCATCTCTCCCCTCCTGTACCCCATATCTCCTGTCTCCCCTCCCTCCCCTCCTGTACCCTGTATCTCCCCTCCTGTACCCCGTATCTTCCCCCTCTCCCCTCCTGTACCCCATATCTCCCCTCCTGTACCCCAAATCTCCCCCCTCTCCCCTCCTGTACCCCATATCTCCCCCCTCCTGTACCCCGAATCTCCCCTCCCTCCCCTCCTGTCTCCACCCTCTCCCCTCCCATACCTCAAATCTCCCCTCCCTCCCCTCCTGTACCCCACCATATTTCCCCTCCTGTATGTCCTATATCCCCTTACTCCTCTCCTCTGCCTCATGTCTCCTCTCCCATACCCCATATCTCCTGCCTCCTGTATGCCCCATCCCGTACCCCATCTCTCCCACCCCGTACCCCATCTCTCCCATCTCCTGTATCCCCCCTCTCTCCCTTCCTGCACCCCGTATCTCTCCCCTCCTGTACCCCATCCCTACGTGTTTCTCTTACAGATGCCCTGTATGTTTCCCAGTACTC
Organism: Rallus limicola; assembly: GCA_022605955.1. Taxonomy (NCBI): domain Eukaryota; kingdom Metazoa; phylum Chordata; class Aves; order Gruiformes; family Rallidae; genus Rallus; species Rallus limicola. Next base: position 32,637,225 of record JAKCOZ010000009.1, on the reverse strand, counting down.
AGGGAATCTCCAGACCAGGCTCTGGACTGGTTTCTCCAAGCGCAGGAGCTGGCCACAGCCCCAGGAGAAGGTTGTTCCTCCAAAGCCAGAGGTAGCCAGCAGAACTACCCAACACCACACGTGCCAGCGACGCTGCCAGCACACCAACACAGCCCCTCTTGCAGGGCTGTGGACACCAGAACACTCCTCCCACCAGTCCTCTGGACCATGGGGCTGGGATTCCAGAGTCATCTAAAATCATGGGAACGATGGAGCATGGAGATGCACTCCCCCACCTTCCCTCCCCCCCCCCCCCAATTTCACTGTGTGCAATGAAACTAATTATATCTTTTGCAAAGATAAGTGCAGATGTGCTAAGAAAGGCACAAAGCCCCAGCACCTGTGGAACAGGTGGAGCCAGTAAGAGTCTTGAGCAACTCCCTGAACAAATGGATGATCCTGCCCTTCTCCCCCCTCCCGAGCATATTTTTGGGACTCCAGTTCGACCAGTAACTCTAGCTGTCCCCTCTCACGTTTCTCACACCTGCAGCTCTACCACAGCCTCTCTGGCGTGCAAGGGAGGTGTGAGTAAAAGCAAAGGGCTCTTCTTCTGCCTTCCCAACCTGCTGCAGCCACGCTGGGCACTGGGAGAGACGTGGAGAGGGGCCAGCGGGTGCTGGATCCCAGTGGGAGACGGGCAAGCTGTGGATGGCACGGCACGCAGATGAGAGCAGCGTGCCTGGGAGTAAAGCTTTGGGGGAAAAAAAAAAGAGGGGTTAGAAATGGGGACTTTTTGCTGTTATCCAGCACTAAAGTATGAGCTACAGTGAGAGGGCAGGGGAGTGAACCCCCCTCCCTGTGAAGAGACACGGTGGGGTAAACTGGGAAAGCCACCGCACACCGGAGAGGTGGCACTGGAGCAGGTCCAGCTGTGGGGGAGCACAGGCAAAATCTTAATGCAGGCTCAAAAGCTGCAGAAACAATGGAGCCTGTATGCAGAGGGGACAGGGGAGAGAGAGAAAGAGAGAGAGGAAAAAAACCCCAAAGTGAAAGCTTTCTACTGCTAAATGCCAGGAAATGAGTGAGGGGCTGCTGCCAGGAATAACTCCCCTGACACAGACACCGTTGATGGAAGTGGTTGGCAGGCTCTACAGGCAACATAAGGGCAAGATTTTAGGGGGTGTTTTCCTTTCTTTTTCTCTTCCCCATCACCCCCCCTGCAGAGGAACAGGGAGCAGAAGGAATGAACTCTTGTGTCACACTGCCGAGTCGTCTGGCATCCTAAGTTCCCTAATTAAAGACAGGTCCTTTCTGGGACACACCAGTTCAGCTGCCCAGAAAGGCTGCTGGGAAAACTCAGCCCCCAGAAAAAAAACAGCTCTGAAGTCACAGAAGATGCCAAGGCACCCGCCAAGAACACTGGGGACACATCCAGGTTCAAACTGGAAGATTCCAGGGAGCGAGCAGAGATGCCTCACCACGAGAAGGCACAGGGACTGTGGAAACCAACGTGGATCCCAGAATCCCCAGGTTGGAAAAGCTCTTTAAGCCCATGGAGTCCAAGCATCCCTGTCCTATGCTAAACCAGATCCCTGAGCACCTCACCTAAAACACATCCAGGGATGGTGACTCAAATCCTGGAAGGGAGAAAGAAAAACCTCCTGCCCCTAGTGAACACCACGAGACCAAACCACCTCACATCACCACGCTGCAGCTGTCCCAAGAAGGAAGAAGCCAGGGCTCCTTTAACCGCTGAAGCAGAGGCTTCCAGTGACAGCAGGAATGCCTGCAGCATGACTGGGCCACGACATGAAGCACAGGAGCTGTCTGCTAGTCACTCCACTGCCATAGTAGCAGGGATGTTTCTGAGTCAACAGCCCACGCGCTCGCCGCCCGGTCACCCAGCCAGCTGCGGCGTAATCCGAGCGAGGCCCATAAGCAGTAATACTAGCTGGGAGAAATGTCACTGGGGGGGGCTCAGCTGAGCTATCTTTAGCAGCCTAAAAGTTAATCACCTAAGCTCCCCACACGGCCAGTGGAAAGAGGCTGGGACCTCCGAGGGGTGATCCTGGTCTATTCTCAGCTGCCATGGGCTGGGTGACCCTCTGGAGATGCCTGTCCCCTCTATCCCGGGCCCACAACTGGCAGGAAGGGACTTGTGGAGGTCATCTGCTCCAGCCTCCCACAAAGAGCACGACTGTCCCCAGCTAATCAAAGGCATCAGCCTGATGCTCAAGTAGCTGTAGGGCACTGACAGACACCCCACACCCTTCCTGTCATCAGCCACCAACTGGACATGCAGCCTTCATCACCACCCTTGGAGCCTGGTGGTCCAGCAAAAGCCAACCCTGTCATCAGTCCGTTTGTCCAGGCAGTGCTGCCTCAGCTTCCACATGGGAATGCTGTCAGCAGGAGTGCCAGAGGGCTCACTGCAGCCAAGTACAGCCACCCCCATGACCCCACGGCCAGGCCATCCCCCAGCCATCGGAGAAGGAGGTCGGGACTTTCCGGCACAATCTACCCCTGGCAAAGCTGCCTCTACCATTCCCAAGTTACTTTCTTGTGCCTTGTGTGTCTGTGAGACCTCCAGCGACCCTCAGTGAGGCCTCCAGCGACTGAGAAGAGCCTGACTAGTCCATAGGCCCCCAGATCCTCTTCACCTTTCTCAAAGATGGATCATTCTGTTGTCACAGCCCTTCCCAAGCAGCAGAGTTTTTAATGAAGGGCACGTGGTGACCTTGCAGTCACATCACCCAGCTTTTCCACCTTGAATCCTGTTCAGTGCCACAGACTTAAACACATTCACCTCCTCTAAGTTACCCCCAGCCCACTGCTCCCTCATTGCTCTCCATCCCTCTCACAGAATGACAGAACCATAGAGGTCCAGAGCCCATGGGGTCCAACCCCCTGCCAAAGCAGGGTCCCTAGGACAGGGCACACAGGGTGGTGTCCAGACGGGGCTGGAATCTCTCCAGAGAAGGAGACTCTCCTTCCCAAGCAGGCACCGAGTGCTGCAAAGTTCCATCTTGAAGACTGAGATAAAAAAGGCACCCAGTACTTCAGCCTGTCATGCACCAGCTGTCACTGGGCTGTTTCCCCTGGAGATAAACATTTCTTTCTGAACTTCCTTTCCCTGCTCCATACCCACGTTAGAGCCCCCTCACTACTCACAGCTCGATCAGTCTTTGGTCTGCCTGACTTCACCCCACACACCCACAGAGCGCTTTCACATCCCTCCCTCATTACCCATCCTCCTCACTCTTCACCTGCTCTTTCTGCACCCTGACTCCAGGAGAAGGTCCTTGCTTCACCCAGCTGGCTCCTGCTGAAATCCTGATCTTCCTGCGTGGCAGGATGGTTTGCTCCCCAGCTCACAACACATTTTCTTCCAGAACCTGCCACTACTTAAGACTGGCCTGTAATTTTTAGGTGGCTGAAGTTAGGTGAAATTAATCTCATGACAGTGATGGAGTCTTGAGACCAAGCAGTAAATGGAAGCTCTCACAGAAGAGTTTCTGCAGAGCCCTGGTACCAGGCAGGCTGCCTCCCCCAGCCTTACTTTGATCCTGATAACCTGCAAACCACCCCAAGGTGAGCAGCCTGGGATCAGTCACGGGGGCCCAGCCACTGTTTTGAGGCAAAAATGAAACATTTCAAGGAGACTCATAGGAAGAGCTCAGCCTGGACCAAGTGCCTTGCCCTGATGAAGCCAGTTAAGGAAGAACTGGACAAACCTGCAAAAGCCCTGCTCATACCCACCAGTACTGGTCTGCAGGCTGGTTGGGGTGGATCACCAGCCAGGTCATGAGAACCAGGTCACCAGGGACCCACACGGGCTGGCAAGGCTCTGCTCAGGCCACTGACTGCTGGCACTAACTGGGCAATTGCTTCCCAATTAGTCTGGAGTAAGGTGTGATTGTGGTTTTTTATCATGGGAGCTGGAGAAGTCACTCAGCTTTCCCAGGCTCTGTGGCAGTAACTGGGGGTACCCACAAGCAGCACTTACCATTAGTGTTAGTCCTCTAACATCAGAGTCCATGTCTCCTGAGCTGGCAGCAGGGTACTGAGAGTACTACTGCTCCTCCTAGGAGAGGACGATGATGTGGAAGAGGCAACCACCAGCTGAAACACCTGCCAGGGATAATCTCAGCCTGGGTGTAGTACCAAACTGATCACAAGAAGCTGAAGCTCTGAACTGAAGGAGGAGCCACTCAAGGCACACAGCTGTAGGCTTTCATGGCTGCTGATGGGAAAGCCTGAGACAGCCCCAAAGACACCTTCCATGTGGACTGAGAAAGAAGAGGGCTGGGGAGAGGGTCTTACAAAGAGCTGGATCTACCCAAGAGCTGGATCTACCCATTCACCTCCTCTAGGTTGCCCCCAACCCACTGCTCCCTCATTGCTCTCCATCTCTCTCACAGACTCACAGAGGTTGGAAGGGCCCTCCAGAGCCCATGGGGTCCAACCCCCTGCCAAAGCAGGGTCCCTAGGACAGGGCACACAGGGCGCTGTCCAGACGGGGCTGGAATCTCTCCAGAGAAGGAGACTCCACACCCCCTGGGCAGCCTGGCCCAGGGCTCCCTCACCCTCACTGGGAAGAAGTTCTTCCCCACATTGGGGGGGAGCTCCCTGTGCTCCAGCTTGAGCCCATCACCCCTTGTCCTGTCAAGGACCTGAGTTTCAGTGGGCACTGGAGCAGAGTGTAGACTCTCAGTAAGTCTATCTTCTCTGTTCAGCTGAGACAGAGCACCAGAAACCACTGGAAAGGCTTAGCTAATAGAAAAGTCAGGACCCTGAATTAAACTAAGCAGCACTCCTACTTTGGTTTTGTGTTTACAGGTGCCAGCTACCCATGCACTCCCATCCAGCTGTGTAAACTTCAGCTTCAAAAATGCTACAGTATGCAGATGGAGGATGAAGATTCCCAAAGCAAGGTTATCACTGCACCTTTTGCATGACAATGAGGTGGGAAACCGAGGTGTAAACACTAAGAACACCTTCAGGTGGCTAAGAGAAACCTACCAAGCTTCCCAGAGAGGTAATTTCTGATCTGGAGATAAGCCTAAAGGTTTAATCTGAAATGCTAACGAGGGAGGAAAACTGGAGAAGTTCTGAAGAAGGATTTAGATTGGAGATACTGTCTCATCTTGGGGTGGGATTGGGTGTTTTTACCACAAGGCAGTCTCTGTTTCTGCAGTGTCCTCCCACCCCAGGGCAGCCACCACAGGGATTGAACAATACTGGTGTGGCTGCCACAAATCAGGAGGGTAAGTGACAGTGCTTTTATGGTGCCAAATGGAAGTAACAAAATGCAGGAAGCATCTTGTCAGATGTCACTTAGCAGCGATATCACGGGGGAATCTGGGAAGGGGATTTGCCTGCATAGTAGGAATTCCTCAGTCCATGGGGACAGGGAGAAGCAGAAATGGCAAGAGGGGCAGAATCTAATCTTGGCCTGTCCAATGAAGGGGAAAGATTGCTCGGTTCCAACTTCATCTCAGGGAGCAAACACAGGGTTTGTCACGTTATCATTTTACTGACTTGATTCCTTGGTGCCCTGAAGGATTCCTGCCTTAATCACAAGATGGGAGGCAAAATACAATGTGAGAGTACCTCTCCTACACAGGGTTTACCAAAGCAAGCGCCAAAGACTGGTGGTGGACTCAAAGGTGGACATTACTTTTTGGGTGGCATTCTGTAAGGAAATAGCTTGTACACTGAGCACGTTGTGAAGGCAGATCACAACTACCAAGGCTGTTACAAGTTTTTGAATTAACTGAATCCCCATCACAATTTTACTCAAAGTGCTCCTCAAAGCACCAGTGGGAACAGCCCAGGGAGCTGCAGGCTAAGGAGGGAAGGGTTAGATGAGATATCAGGGGGAAGTTCTTTGCAGAGAGAGTGGGGAGGGGCTGGAAGGGGCTGCCCAGAGAGGGGGTGAGTGCCCCGTCCCTGGGGGTGTCCAAGGCCAGGTTGGCTGGGGCCCTGGGCAGCCTTGTGTAGCTCCAGGCCTGGAGGTTGGTGTCCCTGCCTGTGGCAGGGGTTGGAGCTCTGTGATCCTTGGGGTCCCTCCCAACCCAGACCAGTCTAAGATTCATCATCCTCCTTCCTGGGGGCAGCTCAATACAAAGACACCTTGGGGCTTGATCAGAAGGTCAATCATGTGTCACAGACGACAAGGGGGCTTCATGTCACGGAATCAAGGGGTTGGAAGGGACCTCCAGAGATCATCGGGTCCAACCCTCATACCACGAACTCCTGCCCAACGCTCCCTCACCAACCCCATCCATACCCTGGCTGTGGCACAGCTGGGTGCACAAGCCCCTGTGCTGGCCAGGATATCTCTGAGCACGAGGCCAGGTTGGATGAAGGGAACCTTGTGTAGCTCCAGGCCTGGAGGTTGGTGTCCCTGCCTGTGGCAGGGGGTTGGAGCTCTGTGATCCTTGGGGTCCCTTCCAACCCAGATCAGTCTGGGATTCGATGACCATCCTAGATGTGCCACAGAAAGAATCCTCCAGCCAACCTAGAGCTGAGCCTGGGGACTGAAATCCCAATCCCAACTCCCCATAAATCAGGGGGGGGCCCCACATTGTGTTTTTATTACTCCAGCTAAACAAGGAAACGATCACAGTCCGAGGACCATTTTATTGTGTGAGTAGGAATGTTTTCTTCCTGAGCACAGGGCTTTGCATGTCAATGCACGAGTGTGAGAAAGACACTGAAAAATCAGGATATGATGATGAGATTACCCAGCTACCCACTTAGGATTCGCCTCTGCTGTACAGGGTGTTATCTCATTCGATGCATGTGGGCTGGCTCGGAGAGGGCTGGTAAGCTTACACGTGCAGGGAAACCAACTTGGATCCTGGAAGCAACATCGTTGTGCTAACAAGGAGCTCCACCTAAACTAATTAGCCTTGCCTTTCAACAGGCTTAATTAGGTGGGGCACCATCCTGTGCTGTTGTGGCGAGACGGCTTCCGGTTCTGGAGCTGCCTTCACCACAGCCCGTCTCAGGTCTCAGGACTTCCACACTTGGCTACCTGGTGCCACACACTGAGGTTGTGCGCTTTGGGAGCAGGGGGCTCTGGCCTGTCTGGGCCCACAGCTGAGCCCAGAGGCTGTGCCTGTCTCTAGGCCCAACGAGGTGTTTGCACCCTGGCTGCTGCTGCACCGCTAGCTCCTCCTCGAGAAACCATGGCCTGGCTTTCACAACGGGCCTACGACGAGGAAGGAACTGCCTAGAGAGACCACAGCAACAACCTGATTTCAACAAAGGGGGGAAAAAAAAACCCCAACCCACTGCACTATGAAAGGTGCAAGGGCCTAAATGTAGTCTGTTTTGCTGTTTCCTAAGAGTTTTGCAAACCACAAGCAAAAAGGTTCTGCATTTGGGCCTGCCCCAGAGTTCAGATGTTGCTTTCATCCATGCGCCCATCTGTAGCCATTAAACCTGGTTTTGAACTGGCTTAACCTGGAGATAATAAAGTTTATGGCCTAAGTATTCTCTCAGAGTGAAAGTCCTTTGACTGTGGTGAAACAAATATTGGAGTAGGAAAAGGAGGAGGAACCTCAGGAACGAATCCTGGAAGTACAAAGCACGGTGCCGACCTACTTGAAAAGCTCCGCTTTGCCACTGGCATTAGATGTAAAGACAAAGTTTATTAATAATCCTTAGCAATTCATGAGGTGAATTATTCAGAAATTTTCAAGGAGGGTCAGAGTAAGGCTCCCCACCTCACCAGAGCAGTGTAGAACAGGCTGCTGGTAGAGCGTTAGACCTGTTTAAATCGGTTTCCTTGGCTCCTGGAAAGGTTACGATTTAACACAGACTTGTACTCCATTTCCTCTCAATTTAATTTCCTTAAGGTCTTCAATATGAAAGTCAAAAACGTGGCTCCTGGAAGCATCCCAACCATAATTCATAGGAGTTCCTTAAGACACATATCAACCTTTGTGTTCCTACGCCTCGCTCTCAGCCTTGGAAAGACTAGGAATAGAGTCATCCATTATGTTTTCAGACATCATTCCAGCTATTTAAAGGATATTAATTATAAAATATAATTAAATGGGTGTTTTTCATGGCTAAATGCAATTTCTTGAAAGCATTATCTTCTAGGATGGAAGCTTAAAAACGTGATTTAGTTTGGAATTTTAATCTGTTTTCCTACAATAGATATTTCACGTACCCAAAGGGCAATAATACCAGCCTCACTGATTTACCTTACATGAACCTTCTGCCCTCGTTTAGCCTCTCAAAACAAGTGAGGATGACTGGCATCCTATGGGTGAGACCCAGTGACACTGGTGCTCTGTGCTGAGCAGAGCCACTCAGGAGCACAGCACGTTGCAAAAAACGGCCTGTTTTGACACATTTGGGTTTTGGGTGATACTCTGAGTAAGCCCTATCGCCCCATCTGTAATTGTACCAACGACACGGTGGGAAGGCTGAGGATTGCTCACTCCAGATCGTGGGCTGGGCACAGAGTAGAACCAGCAGAAATAGAATCATAGAATGGTCTGGGTTGGAAGGGACCCCAAGGGTCACAGAGCTCCAACCCCCTGCCACAGGCAGGGACACCAACCTCCAGGCCTGGAGCTACACAAGGCTGCCCAGGGCCCCAGCCAACCTGGCCTTCAACACCCCAGGATGGGGCACCCACCCCCTCTCTGGGCAGCCTGTTCCAGCCCCTCACCACTCTCTATGGAAAGTTTCCCCCTAATGCCCAGTTTAAACCTTCCCTCCTTTGGCTTTAATCCATCCCCCTCATCCTGCCATTGTCTACCCTTTTAACAAGTTGATTCCCCTCCTGTTTCTGTGCTCCCTTCAGGCACTGAATGGCTGCAATGAGGTCCAAATAGCTCAGACAATCTGAAAGGACATGCAATAAAAAAAAAGAAAAGTAGTTTCTTAATTTGTGATCCTGAAATGTTCAGAAAATGTTTTATCTGGTGGCTCCCCACGAGCCGTATGGATTCACTTTTGGCACATGCACACCCTGTATCTCTGAGCACTTGGAGCGAGCCTCGAGTCACAAAACTACAAGTCTTCAGGCCTGAAGTAGCTGACAACAGAGGTAAAATATTCACTGTGCTAATCATCTGTATTAATCTGCCCTGGTGAACAATTTCAGCCCTTTGCAGCCGTGACTCAGGGTGCTTTATGTTTACCAAACTGCACGTACGGCCTTTAGGAATAATCTGTTTAAAATCACAGAGTAAGTCCCACGGGTAACAGGGTGGGGAGGAAAAGGGAGATGTCAGTACCCTACAAACCAGCATCATTTGTTTTGACAGGCTTTAATATTCCATATTACTCCCTTCACGTGCCGGTCTGGGCTGTGCCTCTGTCACCTTCACACAAAGGCCATCACGCCCTGGCTTTTAAAAGAGGAGTTTGGGACACGAGTCACAGCTGCACTGTTCTGTCCCCAACATCACCAGGGATGCAGCAACAGGTTCATAAATAAGAATCATAGAAGCCCAGAATGGGCTGGGTTGGAAGGGACCCCAAGGGTCACAGAGCTCCAACCCCCTGACACAGGCAGGGACACCAACCTCCAGGCCTGGAGCTACACAAGGCTGCCCAGGGCCCCAGCCAACCTGGCCTTCAACACCCCCAGGGACGGGGCACCCACCCCCTCTCTGGGGAGCCCCTTCCAGCCCCTCACCACTCTCTCTGCAAAGAACTTCCCCCTAAGATCTCCTCTCCCCCTTCCCTCCTCCAGCTTCACTCCAGCCCCCTTGTCCTGCCAGGCTCTGCCCTTGAACAAGCTGATTCCCCTCCTGTTCCTCTGCTCCCTTCAGGGACTGGCAGGCTGCAGTGAGGTCCCCCCACAGCCTTCTCTTCTCCAGGCTGACCCAGCCCAGCTCCCTCAGCCTCTCTCCAGAGGGGAGCTGCTCCAGCCCTCTGAGCATCTCTGGGGCTCCTCTGACCCCTCTCCAACAGCCCCACATCTTCCTTGTCCTGGGGCCCCAGCTCTGGACACAGGACTCCAGCTGGGGCCTCCCCAGGGCAGAGCAGAGAGGGACAATCCCCTCCCTGTCCCTGCTGCCACCCCTCTGCTGATGGAGCCCAGGATCCCATTGGCCTTCCAAGCTGCAATGTAACCCAGACTCAGAATGTAATCCAGAATCAGAAAGAGAGAACACAGAACACCAGATATAACTGATTTGTGCTTTTTTCTAACATCTGGATCATTCTGGCCAGAAGCCCATTAAACCTGGAGGCCTGAGCCCCGTGTCACTCCTCTCCTCAGTCCAGGGTGTCTCTGTCCTGACCCGAACCAGACTGTTACCCACAGCCAAGCCACCAGGGACCAGCCCTGAAGGGGCAGATGGAGGATAAACCCACACCCTGCAACGACAGGAGCGCTTGGAAGCATGAGTGCTTGTCAGATCCCTGCAGCCAGCACAGGTACAAACTGCCTTTCACTCTCACAATACACCTAATTAAGGCTTTTGAAATATATTAAAGCACCTCAAACCAAGTCTAGGGAAATGTTGGCTATTCTAAAGGCACCCTTACTAACAGCCTCAGTTAAAATATCACATTCAATGGGCACGGAAATGGAAATACTCCCCATGGAAGGTGAAGTACAGGCTGGTCACTGCAGATTATTCCAGTGGTTACTTTTAATGCCTTCAGTTTCATGCCACGTGGCACCTGGCAGAATTTCCTACACTGAGCAGAGTAACAGAGGCACCTCATCTTATCCTGGGCCGAGGTCTCTGCATTGTCATTCACCCAGCTTCTCTGAAGCAATCCATTCTGGGAAATAAATTCAGGGAAACACATACAATTTCTGTGAAACATCTGAATTTCAGCTGCCTGTGACTTCCCGTTGGAGGTGATTCGTGCTCAGAGGCATCCGAGCAGCACTGGTGAGCTGGCCACATTTGGATGCGTTACAGAGACGAGCTCAGGAGGAGCAGCTGCTGCTGAAAAACGTGGTGTGAACATCACCTCTTCTTGGGTTTGGTTTCTTTGTTCTTGATCTATAAAGCATGAGGAACTGATTTTTGGCTTATACCTGGACAGTACAGAGTCACAGAATCACAGGGCTGTAGGGGATGGAAGGGCCCTCCAGAGCCCATGGGGTCCAACCCCCTGCCAAAGCAGGGTCCCTAGGACAGGGCACACAGGGCGCTGTCCAGACAGGGCTGGAATCTCTCCAGAGAAGGAGACTCCACACCCCCTGGGCAGCCTGGCCCAGGGCTCCCTCACCCTCACTGGGAAGAAGTTCTTCCCCACATTGGGGGGGAACTCCCTGGGCTCCAGCTTGAGCCCATCGCCCCTTGTCCTGTCCCCACAGACCCTGAGCAGAGGCTGCCCATGTCCCCCTGTGTCCCACCCTTCAGCTCTTGATAAACACTGATCAGATCCCCTCTCAGGCTGCTTCTCTCCAGGCTGAACAGCCCCAGCTCCCTCAGCCTTTCCTCACAGGGGAGATGCTCCAGGCCCTTCAGCATCTCCAGAGCCTCCTCTGGACTCTCTCCAGGAGATCCCTGGCTGTTTGATCCCAGGGAGCCCAGCACTGGACACAACACTCCAGGTGGGGCCTGAAGTAAGCAGATGGAAATATTCCACCTAGTTTCACACAATAGAGTTGAAACCTGCAGAGCTGCAAACAGTTGGTGACATTTCAGTAATAGGGATTTTGGGGAACACCCAGCCCAAAGAACCTGAATCAAGACAAAGTTCTTCTGCAGATTGGTGCATGGGTGTTTCATTTCTTCTTGGAAAAGTGCATTTATGGTAGCAGGATATTTATGCTAAAGTATCTTTGTTAAAAAGCATGGCTCTTTTCAAGTTAAATCTAGCTATGTAAGGATTTGGTATGGAGTGATGGCCACTGACCATGGATCCCAGTAAACACCTTGGGTCGGATCCTACTCCAATTTGGGCTGAAGAAAGGCTGTCAGCCACAGGCACAGTACCCAGTACCAAAGCAAAAGACATCAACTGTCAAACCAATGCCCTGCTAGGTTTTGGGGGGATTATTTGGGTTTTTTTAAAAATTCTGAATTCCTGAAATGGTTAAGTGCCTGAGCACACAACAAAGCCAATCAACAACACCTTCAGACATGAAAATATATTCCTCTCAGGTGGGTGCATTAGGTGGTTTTCAAAGTCTACTGCCTAAAAAAAACTTTGAATCTTTGTAAGCATACATATTTTCCAGTGAACTTAATTAAGAACCTGGCATGTTTTATTAATAACCATAAATAATTAAGAGTTGTTTCCTTTCTGTCAAAAAAGTATGGCAATTATACAACACTTAAGGCTGTCATTTACAGACACTTCTCACAGAGAAAACAGTATTACAATGAAGTGTTTCATTAACTGCTAGCGTAACATTCTTTACTGGTTGCACAATGACATTATGCTTAGGTTAATAAGCATACCACGCTTAACCCCATACATCTTCTTTAGTCAATCAGGAGATGAGCAGATAGCAGTAACAAACCCTGAGTATTTCTGGGTGATCTGGAGACCTGTCAGTATGGTCACTGGTGAGAATCACTGTTTGGGAATTGGTGAGTCGAAACCCTATCTGGATGCAATTTCGCAGTGAAGCAGAGGGAAAAGTGCATTAGTGAGATCCTTTCCTCCCTCTTTTAGCTCTAACCTGGGTTATATATTGATTTTGAAAGCTCTCTAAGTTTCGAGCTTTATAATTGTTATCCTCTAACAGTAGCGTTAACTGTGGCGGATGAATCAGAGAATCATAGAATGGCATGGGTTGGAAGGGACCCCAAGGGTCACAGAGCTCCAACCCCCTGCCACAGGCAGGGACACCAACCTCCAGGCCTGGAGCTACACAAGGCTGCCCAGGGCCCCAGCCAACCTGGCCTTCAACACCCCCAGGGACGGGGCATCCAACCCCTCTCTGGGCAGCCCCTTCCAGCCCCTCACCACTCTGTCTGCAAAGAACTTCCCCCTAAGATCTAATTTAAACATTCCCTCCTTCAGCTTTAATCCAACCCCCTTGTCCTGCCATTATCTACCCTTTTAAAAAGCTGATTCCCCTCCTACAGAGGAGAAATGTCTACCCTACAGAGGACAGCAGGCGAATTCCCATCCTGCCCATCGAGGCCAGCACTTTACCCTCTGTATAGGCTCCTACAAGCCAGAATCAAACACTTCTCCCAGCAAGAGGGATCAGTGCAGAACAGCGTGAGTTCCTGCCCAGCCACAAGCTGAACAACTTGGCGGCTGACAATCAAAACACAAAGTTAGAAACACTTTGTAAAACACAACAAGAAAGCAACTTACACTTGGAATCAGATCCTGCAGGAGGTGGGCAAAGTTTTGGGCATGGGGACTGTCCAAGGCCAGGCTGATGGGGTTTGTGCAGTGCATTACCCTGGGAAGGTCTCCGCACAGATACTCGGATGCAGCCTCTCACACTCCCATGGCCAGCTGTGTCCGGGACACAATGCTGCAAGCAGTGAGCTCAACCTCGGGGGAGGAAGGAGAAACTTATATATAGCTGCTGTGGGGATGAGCTGATGGGTGCTTGCAGGAGTCCATTTCAGCTCCCACTGGCTGGAAATGCTGATGACATGGAAGCTGAAGGGGCTCAAATCAGTGGGACAATGAAGAACCCTATTCATCACTAAGGCATGCACAAACTGTACCCCACGACCTAAAAAAAATTAGCTAGGCCTGCCAGAAGCTTGGTTTGGGTGGTTTTGCTTGGGGTTTTTTGTTTGTTTGCTTGTTTTTTGGTATTTTTCCTCAGATCAAGGACACATTTCTCAAACCCATATGGAACTGATTCAGTACAGTGAAGACTGCAATGTCAAAATCTCACCCACAGCAACTATTATCATTCTGTGCAGAAAACAAAAGAAACACAGATTTTATCAACTCTGATATTAGCCATGGCAAAGCCTCATTGTCTTTGCAGGGGCCTTAAGCAATCCAGTAGGAATGGGAGCTGAGTCAAGCAATATAGGGCTTTCAAGGGCTTGACATGTGCTGAAAGAGCAGGGAGGACACGGGGACAGAAGGAGAGCGTGCCACTGTGGAGACTTCTTCCTTGCTACCCTGGGTTTGCAATTGCCTGGATCATTCAGAAAGAAGCCATCCATCAGAAAGAAGCCCTAACTAAACCTGTGATTGTTTTTATGGCTTTATCTTGCGTAGCAGAGTGTGGTATCATCAGTGAAATGACAACCTCAAGAAAAAACCCCAGCGGTTTGGCTCCTCGACTGTTCTTCAGAAACACACTGCTCCTGTTGATTACAACATACCTGCTTGTCCTGTGAAAGGAAAGGTGCTCCCTCCACCTGGGTGAGGATGCCATCTGTATACCCCTGTAAGCTTTCAGCTCCCAGCTCTCCGGCTGACAGCCAGAGCCATTCCTGACACTGGGTGAAGAGAACTCCACAACCTGGAGCTGCCTTTAGCGACAGGCATGGCAGCAGTTCCAGGAGGTAGGTATCTCCCCAGCCAGGGTCAGGAAAGGAACGGACGTCCCAGCCAGCCCAGGAGAGCCCAGCCTGCCTCAGAAACACAGCAGGACGCGGCATGAGTGCACGCAGGGAGTCCCGCTGGCATCGCAGCCGCTCACCCCACGGCCGCACATGGCAGCTGGGCCCCAGGGAGTGACAGGCTCCTGATGGCAGCAGCACGTGTAGCATCTTCATGTGACATCCACAGGTGGGGCAGAGGGGGAAAACAGTTTTTATCCGTTGCTATGGAGTCATGATTAGCTTGTATGTCTTCAGAGCCTGCCGAGGAGAAATGAAGGCTATTTTCTTATATAGATGTCATGAAATCAATCCTTGCAGAATTTCTGGAGTCAAAGGCTAAGCAGGTTTGCCTGAATACCTTCTGCTACTTGATACGCAAATAAATCTAGCCAGGAGACCTAAAATGAGTGTCGATTTTCAGCTGATGGCAAAAAAATCACCCTTTAGCCTCATTTGGAGCTGGTTATGTGCACAGTAACGTAACAAAAGTGTGCTCAAAAACACAGGGCAATTATCTTTGCAGCAAAAGGAGTCTTAGAAAATTAAGCAAACAACCCCCCCCCCCCCCCCCTCCCCTTATTGCAAAGGGCAGTGGCTTCAGAAGAAACTTTTCCCTTATTCTCTCCAAATGCTAAAAGAAAACCTGATGTTCTTCTTTTAAAATGTGTCTGCCTCTAGGTCTTTGGCACAGGTTTACTGATGGGAGGGCCGGCAATCTATTTAATGACTGCATTGACGTCAATAGCATAACTGAAATACTTACTAAGAAGCATGAGTCCAACTTTCAGGGGGTGTGTGTTTGCAGGCAGGCGCAACACACGAAACGGACTCTCTGCTGGAATGAACTACCCCCTAAAGAGCAAGAAATACCCCCCCTCCCCAACACCCCAAGCATGGTCTGGAAGCACTGGTGGGCCACGTTTGCTTTTCCTGCAGGTAACTTGGAAATGCATTCTTGATTTCTCAAGCGGCAAGAATCACTTTACCATCCCACAGCCTTCATTTTACTCAGCCACTTCATTAAGCTGGTATCTATCCGACTTCTTTTACACTTTTGCTTAGCTTCTAAATAATCTGCATCATTATAGCCCCACGTTCTTCAAAATTAGTATCTGTAGGTAATAAGTACGTCAGCAACACCCCTGAATTGACTGTGTGCAGCCAGATACTTGCTAGCTCAGCTAGCAGTCATAGGTGGCTCCTCTTGCACGCTTGTTAAAAGCCTAGAACACCACGTCTTCTCGACTTGAAAAATCTTTCCCCAACTCAAAAGGCCAGATTTTCAACCAAACTCACAGCAAACCAGCAGAATTTCAAAACGAATCCTCTATTTCGTATATGCCCAGAGCGGTTCTCTGCACGCCAAGCAGAGGAAGTATGGTGCAAGAGCACCAGCTCCATGCTAATTACTTGGGATTTATAGATAGTTGTAACCAAGAGCTGACTTTGACACGCAGGGCTTGTACAGAAAGTTGGGACTCTCATTAGCACAAGCACCAGCATTATCCAGTCTTTTGTTTATGCTTTATACAAATGTTCGTGCACGAGTCTGTGTACATCTTACACCCACATAAAAAATGAGAGAGTACAAGTTCTGAGTTCGTGTAAAGGCATGTGAGCAGTGCAGGCAAACGTGCAGATGTGCAGGAAAGCGAAGGCTAAGGCACAAGCAAGAAAAAACCCAATCTTTCATTCCCATCCCCAGAGAGGAATTTCAACAAAGCTTGAATCCCAGGAGCCCTGAAAGGCCTGTGTGTGACACATCCCAAAAGCGGTACATAGAATCATAGAATGGCATGGGTTGAAAGGGACCCAAAGGGTCACAGAGCTCCAACCCCCTGACACAGGCAGGGACACCAACCTCCAGGCCTGGAGCTACACAAGGTTGCCCAGGGCCCCAGCCAACCTGGCCTTCAACATCCCCAGGGACGGGGCACCCACCCCCTCTCTGGGCAGCCCCTGCCAGCCCCTCACCACTCTCTCTGCAAAGAACTTCCCCCTCAGATCTCCTCTCCCCCTTCCCTCCTCCAGCTTCACTCCAGCCCCCTTGTCCTGCCAGGCTCTGCCCTTGAACAAGCTGATTCCCCTCCTGTTCCTCTGCTCCCTTCAGGGACTGGCAGGCTGCAATGAGGTCCCCCCACAGCCTTCTCTTCTCCAGGCTGACCCAGCCCAGCTCCCTCAGCCTCTCTCCAGAGGGGAGCTGCTCCAGCCCTCTGAGCATCTCCGTGGCCCTGAAGAGCCATGGGTTGCAAAGCAAATCAGCTATACTATATTGCTAGGTATATAATTAATCGCGAGGACAGACTACAATTATTCGGTGTTGAAAGTATCCAAGGGGCACTTGATTTCCTGCTCTTGATAAAAGTGTCTGCAAACCCCTCCCAGCTCCAGGAAGCACACAGCACTGCTTGACCCCTAACACTGAGCTTTGCTCCCACCAGCCACCAGTAACACCAAAATGCCACAGCCTGGCATGTATGAACTAGTATGGGAAAACACTGTCAATATGGGTATCGATCTTCTGGCAGAAATGTGCCCCATCTCCCCTGTGTCCCTGTTCAGTCAGAGAGGCTTCTCGCTCCCTGTTGCACCACGACTGGTGCAGAGCCTTCTCCCCAGCCTCTGCGAAGTCACAGAATCCCAGACTCATACAGGTTGGAAGGGCCCTCCAGAGCCCATGGGGTCCAAGCCCCTGCCAAAGCAGGGTCCCTAGGACAGGGCACACTGGGCGGTGTCCAGACGGGGCTGGAATCTCTCCAGAGAAGGAGACTCCACACCCCCCTGGGCAGCCTGGCCCAGGGCTCCCTCACCCTCACTGGGAAGAAGTTCTTCCCCACATTGGGGGGGAACTCCCTGGGCTCCAGCTTGAGCCCATCGCCCCTTGTCCTGTCCCCACAGACCCTGAGCAGAGGCTGCCCATGTCCCCCTGTCTTCCACACTTGAGAAATTTATAAACATTAATAAGATCAGGGGGTCATTTCTGGGAGTGCTCAAAGGCAAAAGATGATGCCATGATGAGCCTCTGCTAGTTCAGATAAACACAAAGACTGGTACGTGACCGCTGTCGTGCTGTGAGGGAGAGGCCTTGATACTGGGAGTTGAATGGAACAGCACTGATCCTGTGCTGAGCTGAGAGAAAGATCTGGACAATACGAAACAGTCTGGGGAAGAACACAGAGGAAACAAAACAGATGGAGAAAAGATTGTATCAGAATGGGCGGAAGAACGAGAGGCTTAGACTGGATGTGGCAGCCAGTGAAAGATGATTTAATTCGGAGAGGATTAGGGACAGCGAAGTAAATAAATATGGAGGAGGAGGGGGGAATAAAGCTAAGCAGGAACCACCAGGCTTGTTGCTGGTTAAAGACTTTGTTAGCTGAATGAATTGGGTAGTATCTAAGGCTTATCACTGGTGTCTGGGAAGGAGAGCTGAATTGGAAGGAGAAAGCATGGATGGATTCACTGAGCCCAAGGTAGCACAAAGGTCAGTGAAAGAACAGTGACAGAGGCTGCATTAAACAACAAAAAACACAACAGGAGAAAGAAACCTCACAGCCCCCCTGTGTGACAACGTAACTGTGCTTCCATAACACCAGAGAGGGTAACTGGGCACCAGTCATTCCTATTCCTAATCCCGGCCTGCACAACTGCAGTGGGTAATGCGATACAGGGCGCAGGGCCTCGCGGCCTGCAGTGTCCCCACCACCCTCCCCGGCTGCCACGCACACCAGCTCATTAAGGGTTTCATACTTTTCACTACAGCTCCGTATTTCCTTGGTTTCTGGGTTAATTCATAAAAGCAATTCTGTTCGTCCCTGAGCTCTGCAGTTACAACAAAACAACAGGAAAAACCTGCCAGGTTTACTTAAGCTGATAC
This sequence comes from Rallus limicola, assembly GCA_022605955.1. Taxonomy (NCBI): domain Eukaryota; kingdom Metazoa; phylum Chordata; class Aves; order Gruiformes; family Rallidae; genus Rallus; species Rallus limicola. The sequence goes on along the minus strand of JAKCOZ010000009.1, from coordinate 32,618,886 downwards.
CGAGGACAAAACACAGGATGTTCGATACGTATTCCTCTTCCTTTTATGGTTGAGGTTGTAAGGATAAGAGCTCTTAAATTTACAGTGCCACCCCTTATCGGCTTGGAAAGCACTTTGTCCCCTGAAAAACCTGCCCAGAATTTTTCATGGTTTCAAGAAACCGAAAGCAAAAAAAAAAAAAGGAAGAAAAGAATGTGGTGATTTCGTCACAGCTCATTCACTTCACCACGGGCCTGGGTCCTCAGTGATGCAACCCTGGGACTCCACGAGCACCACATTTGGCTTGGGTTGGAAACAACGGGTAAATCCCGTCATATTCTAGCTGGAGTAAACAGCTGGCAAGTGTTACTCCCAGCGTAAATATGGAACGTAATCTGTCTTCCTCCAGGGTAGTTTTACTAACGTACGCTAGCTTGCTTTAAACCCCGGGTTCTGTACTTTTCATAACAGGATATAAATCACTCCCCTAGTGACAAATAAAAGGAGACATATACGAAACGCTCGCCCTGATGTCAATTGATTGGGGTAAATCTATGAATCAATGTGTGACATGGGAGAGCTAAAAGAAAACCCCGAGCTTTGCCAACTAACCCATCTCAGGAATATAAACACATCTCGTTTCAAAACACATTCTTCTATCTAGAGGGATGTAACGCAGGCTAATCCCAATCAAAACATTACCGTTTCCTTCTCCAAAACTTTCAGGAAAAACACTCTGCGTGCTTTAACTGGCACTGCACATTAACTGGCAGTGTGCTGATAGGAAAATCTATCTTTCCTTTCATAATAACCACATCAGAAGCCGGCTAGGGGAAAAAAAGCTGCAAACACGGCTTGGGGAGGGAGGGAAAAGGTCCTAAAAATCTTTGCTTCTGCTGCATTTAAACAGAAACTTTCTTAGAAAGTAAATGGCTGTCATTGTTTTCTGCTATACTGGGTTCCAGTATGTAGCAGTGGCTGTAAATAGGCAAAGGAAGGCAATCACCAAATTGGCTGGTTCCGCTGGGCAGAATGACTATGGCCTCCACGGGAAACCAGAGGCTCTGCAGGAACCTGGAACACACTCCGGGCCACAAAGCAGGGCCAGCAAACACACCAAGGTCAGACATTCAGAAGGGTCCTGGCTTACATGCTAGAAAAGCACAAAATAGGCAAAGAAATAACACAGGATGGAATGACACCAGCATCCCTCGCTATGCCTCTGTTTCCATGTGAGCGTGGGACACGAGCAGAGGCACACCACGCATCGTGGAGGCAAGCAGCACGTGTCTGGGTGCTGGCCTCACCTCAAAGAACACATCCCCTCTCTGGGCTAAGACCCTAAGCCTTGTAAGCTGCCTGAGTGTGGCAGCTCTACCAGGCTGGTTCTCAGCCTTCCCTGAGCCTGGCGGAGCTGCTGTCCCTTTGCTCATGCCTGACACCCTCACCACAGGGCTGTGGCTGGGTGGCAGGTGCAACATCTTAGGCTGGCTAGGGAAGGATTGCTTCAGCTGAGTGACTAGATCCTGTGTGATCACACAATCGCAGGGGTTGGCAGGGACCTCAAGAGAGCATTGAGTCCAACTCCCTGTCAAAGCAGGTTCCCTAGGACAGATCGCACAGAGAGGTACCAAAATTCACCAACAGAAATGATCTGAAACTAAATATCACTGAGAACCCCAGCCCTTTCCACCAATAATGTCAATATTGGCTTCTTTCATGTAGGAAAGAACGTGATTTCCAATCAATCTCCAAAATACTTCTTATTCTTACCTACAAACTGTGGCAAGTCTCTTAAGTTGTAATGATACAGCTTACATTTTTTGTTCTTTCATCTTCACCTGAAGTCAGTTAAGCTACACAGTTAACAGCTCATCTACCTGAGGGGCCACAAACCCAGCCCGTGCTCCCCTACCTTTGACAGATTCCACAAGCCACTGAGCTGCAGCTCCTTTCCACAGTCCTTTTGTTGCCAAATTAAAACCTGCACACTGAAGGGGCATCCAGCGGGGTTCATTCCCACATCTGGACATGATTATCTTTTTTCACATCTCAGGCAAGATGTTAGTATAATTTATTACAGATATATCCACCTCTCCACATGTAATTACCAGCACTGAAACATTAAAAACCATGAGTCAGGATCACAAGGCTAAAACAGCTAAAAGTTGGATTCTTCTCAGTGGCCCTCTCTTCTGGAGCTTCACAGGACAACCCAAAACTTGCTCTACAGTGATGTTACCCTCTAATCAAAAAGGAAACTGAAATTTTCATGTATCTGAGCATTGGAATGGTTTGGGTACTTGGGTTAGCTAAAAAGTAACAAGAAGCCAATGGGCCACGTTAGAAAGAGGGCAGAAAAAACATCCACAAAGTGTTAAAAAGCTGAAAGTTGTTTCTTTCCACAGAAAGCACAGAGCAAATTAATCTAAAAAATTCCTGGAAGGGAATTTTCTCCTCATTATTAGATTCAGTAACCCATATAAACAGATCTATGGAAACCTTATGGAATTTTCCATGATTTTCTTTTTCCACTCAGGCCACAAAATCAAAGTCTTGCTAGAACAGATTTTTAAATGAAGTGACGGGTTGCATTCCTGCTAGCCCTGACTCAGTGCTGTTCACGGGGAGGGAGTGAAGGAGAAAGAGTTTAAGACCGTGTTGTCCAGTTTTCTTTCTGCAGCAGAGGATTCCACGCTCCATTAACAAGCTTTGAGGAACCTAATCTGGAAGTCTCCAGGACCACACGTGCCCCCAGACAGTAAATCATGCACAGCATGAGCGGAAATGAGTTATCCAGGCTGTAAAAATTAAGCTTTATTCGTCCCTCCAAGCACGTAATTACTGGAAAGGCTGAGATTAAACCTTACAAATGGGCACTCCTCCAAATCTTATCTCCTTCTCAGTGGGAGTAACCTTCAAATTAGTGCAAATAGTGCCAGCTCTGCTCTTGAGAGGGGTCCCACCAGCCCTCAGCGCTGCGTGGCTAAACCCATGTGTAAAAATAAACTTGTCACAAGCAGGTTGGCTCTGCTTCCCATCCTCAGTACTTCACTCTACCTGAGCAGCCGTATGCTCCCACCACGACCGCTCCCTGGGCTCCCACTGCTGCCTGCCCCACCTTGCTTTGACACCCCAGGCCAGTGCTGGGCCCCCTCTCTGGCCCAGGCTCTAGCACAGGCTGTACTCAGGGCTCTGCCTGGTGCTCTCCATCCAGAGACTTTGCTCGGTGTTACTCTCCTCTGTGGCCATACTCAAACCTATCTGTGTTTGCTGTGGTCTCTGACCCAACATGAGGGTGAGGACAAGGTGACTGAGGGACACTGTGTGTGTTTGGAGGGGGGAGCAGAGAGGAATGAAGATCTTATTAGCCACACTCACTGGCTCCTGCTCTTGTTTGATTGCTAAATGCAGGTTTCAAAAGACCACGAGCAAACAAAGAGGCAGAAAAATGCCCACCCAGGGCAGCCTAGTTAAAGCAGAGGAAGTTTCACCTGAGAAAGCGTTTTTGAGATTGCAATTTTCACATACATCACATGGAAACAAACCTGAAATAAACAGGGTACGAAAAATCCAGCTGTGCCTGAGCCTGTTCAAGGCTTGTAGGCTGGGACCTGTCCAGGCCTGCACAGCACAGGGACTCAGAAGCACAGCAGTCACTGTGGCCGTGACTATCAAACCAAGATCATGTTTGCCCTTTATGCTAACATACAAGGAGAAACCCAAACCTCTAACTATTAAAATAACAGGATCTGGGCTGTGATGGTTCTCTTGTATTGGTTTTCCACAGGTAACCCAGAAGAATCTCTACGAGTCTGGAGTTGCATCAGGGCAGGGGGGCAAAGGAGCAGCTGGTAGTAAAATGCTGTGCAATAAGGCTTTGGCTGCATCAGACCTTGCAAGCAGTTATCAAAGTGAGACACGTACCTTGCAGGTTAACCCTGGAGACAGGTGGCTGACTTGTTGCTGGAGATCTCCTATGAGGGATAAAGAATACTCTGTGAATAGGTATTATTTTATCATTTCCAACCCTGCTGGCAGTTCGAACTGCCAACTCCCACAGTTAAAAAAATCCTTTTTCTTACTCACAAAGAAGCCCAAAAAACTTAGAAATTATTTGGCAGTTAATGAGCAATATCAATATATCTGTTAGGAAAACCCAAAGATGTTATGGCCCCTGGCTAAGCACACACACGTGCTGGGAATAAGGGGAATATGTGCCATCACCTCACACTGCCTTTGCCATTTTCTGCTCAAAACACTCCTGGAAGTCAGCAAGGGCCGGTCTCTGTGACTGAAGGGGTCAGTGGATCCCTCAGAATCAAAGCCTTCTCCTGGAAAGCTTTTACCTACAAGGTCTGGGTGGACCCTGTAGTAACGTCAACTGCTACACCCAGGTGCAGGCTGCAAGGCAACACCACGAGTGAGAACGTAAGGCTTTAAACCCTACAGTTAACTCTTTAAGTTGTGCTTGGAAGGATGCAAGATATGACAGTCACTAGTGTAAGCTCTGAAACAGCTGAAGGATAGTTTTTGGAGTAGGAGGCAACCATTTCAGCAGCAAAGGATGGCTTTCAGGACCAAAAGCTATGTGAAAAATGGGTTCAAGTCAAGCAACCAGGGTCTGACTGGGAAAATCATAGAATCCCAGCCTGGTCTGGGTTGGAAGGGACCCCAAGGATCACAGAGCTCCACCCCCCTGCCACAGGCAGGGACACCAACCAAAAGGGTGCAGCATTTCTCCAAATGTCAAAATATTTCAACTGTGAGATTTGCCAAATAAAACTGTTAATTTTTTGAGCTGAAAGCATCATTTACTCGGGGGGTGGGGGCGGGGGAAACGGGACTTCTGTTTTTAAAGAAGTTATAAAGTGTTGACACCAAAATAAAGATCCTTCATTTTGCATTGAATACGGTATTTCAGGCTGACCAAAACCGAAACTTTGGCCTTTTGCTTCCCTAAGAAGTTTCTGATACATTTTAACTGAAGCCAGATTTCCCCACACTCTCTCTCTTAGCCAACCTCCTAACCCCAATTTTTTTGAGTCAGCCCCTGAACTCAAACAGCCATTATTTGCCAGCTCTCCTTTGAAGCTAAAATCAAAGCAAGTGAGCAGCTCAATTCTGCTGCATTTGTAGCTCCGGGGGGTTCTTCAGAAGTGCTCCAGGAAGGCCTCCCTAACCACGGAAGATCCACGTTGGAGTAACCCAGCTACAGTCCTGCTGCAAACCCTCACCCCAGCCTCCAGATCCGCCGGCGGGGCTCCAAAGCCTGCTCCCGAGGCACAGCACCCACATGCCAGCTGGGATTTCAAAGGCTCGGCTTTTCTGGAAGGAACTATGGGACTGAAGATTCTTCGAAGGGATCAGCACAAGGCGCACATGTTGGATGCTGACTTCTCTGAAAATCTGCCCTGACCTGCCTCTGCTGAGCCTTTGAAAAGCCAAATCTCAAAATCTCTAAAAAACAGAAACTCCCCAATAGGGACACCACACTGCAGAGCTTCCAGTATCTGGGGAGAGGTGCTGTGGGTATCTCCAAACCCTGCCTGGAGTTGCACAGACATGCCTTGTGGGGGGCAGGGAGGGATGAACTAGTATTCAGTAGGGTATTCCCCCCGCTGCAGAGCCTGGAAAGGGAACGGCACTGCTCCCAGCATCCTTGGATTATGTCCTCACTTTGCCCATCCTGGTTTCTGCAGCAGCCAGCGCGCTGGCTGGAAAAGAGGGATGGATTAAAGCTAAAGGAGGGAAGGGGGAGAGGAGATATCAGGGGGAAGTTCTTTGCAGAGAGAGTGGTGAGGGGCTGGAATGGGCTGCCCAGAGAGGGGGTGGGTGCCCCGTCCCTGGGGGTGTTCAAGGCCAGGTTGTCTGGGGCCCTGGGCAGCCTTGTGTAGCTCCAGGCCTGGAGGTTGGTGTCCCTGCCTGTGGCAGGGTTTGGAGCTGTGTGATCCTTGGGGTCCCTTTCCACCCAGACCAGGCTGGGATTCTATGATTCTCTGTGTGTTTCTACAGCACTGTCCCTTCTTAGACACCACCACACACTCCTGCTTCCCGCTCCTTCCTTCTCGCCGGCGGGTAGGAAGAGCGAGTAGGCGCCGGATGCTTTCTGACCATGGCTGGGGCTGCAGCTGCCAAACTCAGGCACTGCAAAACCATTAATCATATTCTCCTCTTTTCCAATCAGGAAACTGTCTTAAACCCCTTGACGTTAAAGCCCCCAAAAATATGACTTCTAGTAGTTGGGTTTTTTTCCTCCAGCCCTTAAACTCATATTTTCCAGCATTTCTGTACACATGTGGCACAGCATCCTCTTTTTTGTTCTCAGGGCCAGGGGGGTGGTAGAGAGGAAAAAGAAGGGAGAGGAAGGGGTAAAGAAAAGCTGAGATCCTCATGATCCTCAGAGCAGAAGTTTAAGTAAAATACCACATATCATGAGACATATGATAAAATCATGAGCTGGCAGCACGGCTCTAACCCACTAGAGCTCTCTGGAAACTGTGTGAGAAGCTCTGCAGGGCCTGGAAGCACATTTCACCACGGACTTGGATGTTTGGTATATAATGGTTTAAACATTTAATGACTTTTGCTTTGGCTGGCTGCATGAATTTATACCTCAATCAAATCTGGGAATGTTTTCAAAAGGACACTGCAAGATGCCTGTGTGTCCTACAGGTTACGCCCTCGCTTCCTTCCATCCCTGTCCAATTTCAGATTCCTCATTAGGAACTGCTGAACTGCTCGAGCTGTTGAGAAAAGCAAAGCTTACAAAAAAGGAATCTATTTCAGCCATCTGTTTTTCTACTAACCTCCACCTTAGAATGTGGCCATTCCTTCCTATCAAACTTAGAAACAGAAATCAACGGGAGGAAATGGTCACACCTGGATAATGTGCTGGGCTTTATGTAAAATGCAAGATTGTACTGGAAGGCAGGAAGCAGAGCCCATGGTGGGCACCCAGGCGATGCTGCTCATGCCTTTAACGATAAAACAAGCCCATGGCGTCTCACTGGATCATACTTTCGCACCTCATCCTTTGCTTCAGGAGCCAGCAGGACGCTGTGAGCGAGCAGTGCCTGCCAGTCCCAGGGTGGGATGGGTGGGTGCGTAACTGATGTTGCCAGGAATGAATGATGCTGGTTTCACACAAAACAGCTCTCTTGGGCAAAACAGGCTATAAAATGACGATGACTGGCTCATTATAAAAGGGGAAACTGTGGTTCCGGACAAAGGCGTGAACAGGAGTTTGTTGGGTTTCTCTTGTTCAGCAGGTATTAAAAAAAAAAGATCATCCTCTTAAGTTAGACCTCCCTGAGAGCACAGCATCTCGTTCGGGGGTCTCCAGGACAAGAGGGACTTGGAGCTGTGAGAGTGAGTTCAGAGGAGGCCATGGAAGTGATGCGAGGGCTTATGGAGCCCTTCTGCTCTGGTGCCAGGCTGGGAGAGCTGGGCTGGCTCAGCCCAGAGAAGAGAAGGCTGCTTCTGGGGAGAGCTCTGAGCCCCTTCCCGTCCCTCGAGGGGCTCCAGGAGAGCTGGAGAGGGGCTGGTGCCCAGGGTAGGGAGGGCCAGACCCAGGGGAACGGCCTTCAGCTGCAGGAGGGGGATGGAGAGGGGCTGGGAGGCAGAAATCCTTTCCGGGGAGGGTAAGACCCTGGCACAGGGTGCCCAGAGAAGCTGGGGCTGCCCCTGGCTCCCTGGCAGGGCCTAAGGCTGAGTTGGATGGGGCTTGGGGCACCCTGGGCTGGGGGGGTGTCCCTGCCTGTGGCAGGGGGGAACTGAGTGGGTCTGAGGTCCCTTCCTGCCCAAACCAACCGGGGGTTCTGTGGTTCTATATTTACACAATGCTCAAGTTGGATGAGGCTCGGGGCACATCTGTGTCCCTGCCCATGGTAGGGCTATGGGACTAGGTGACCTTCCAGCCCAAACCATCCTGTGCTTCTAAGTTCAGTTACATCACTGTCCCCATTCAGACCAACTGTGTTCTCAGGGCAAGGCCAGCTCGGCGGGCAGCCCCACAGCACACCGCCCTGACATGGGGGCCATCACTTTGGCACCTATCCTTTGCCCACGACCTCCTCTCTCCTAAAACACAGGCAGGAAATTCAAGCCAGTCCACAGCTTAGAGCCTCGGGGGGAAGCGCTGCCCGGGGGGAAGCGCTGCCCAGGGCCGGGGGGAAGCGCTGCCCAGGGCCGGGGGGAAGCGCTGCCCGGGGGGAAGCGCTGCCCAGGGCCGGTGCCGACCCGCGGGCGATCCCTGAGGTGAGAAACGTCGCCACCACTCAGGCGGCGGGTTGCGCTCTGGCGCCCCCTGGCGTCCCGCGCAAGGCACAGAGCGGGCCTCAGGGAGGCCGGTAGCCCGCAGCCAGCGGCAGCCGAGCAGGGGCGGAGGCGGCTGGGGAACCGCTACCGGTTACCCCCCTGCTCGGACCTCACGCCGTTCCCTGCTAAGTGCGAGCTGTACGAGAAGGAAATCCAGCTTGCTTACTTGTTGGAGGTGCCGTGCAGATTGGTGAGGAGCGTGAAGTTGTTCCTCACACTTCGCAGGCTCGCCAGCACCTAGGAGGGAGGAAACGGGAGCCCGTTACTCTCTCCATGTTGTTGTCATGTTATTTTCTCTTCATTTGTGAGGCAAACAGGCCACCGACTCACCTGGGCAAAAGGCGTGACGATCAGGTCGTCCCCATGCCTGGGGAGAAAGGGAGAAAACGTGTAAATTTGGTTAGAGAAAGGACATTTTACAGAGGCAGCGCATGTGACAACTCAAAATCCCCAACAAACCCCCTCAAAAACCACCACTAACCCACACAGTGTTTATTTAACGCTACACAAAAACTTGTTCCCAAATGGAAAGGTCTCACGGTGCCTATCCAAAACAACCCGGCTGGAGTTACATTGGTAACAGCAGGCAATAAAAGGCAGGAAATTCAAAAGGTAGGGCACCACGCTCCTACCGTGGTGGAAAATAAACCATAACGGCCCAGGGAAAGGTCAGCTTTGAATTTCCTGGCTTTCTGTTGATCTCTGTCACAGTCTTTAATGTTATTCAGAGGCTTTTGTCCGGCTGTTTTCATCATGGAAGGTCTGAGCAGAAGTTCTGAGAAAAATACACCGTCAACAAGAGGGATTTTTTCCTGGTTTGGTGGCATTAAACATTGTGCTTGGGTGTACATAAAAAATACTGTATGAATTACCTAGCTGAGACCCGTCAGGGCAGAGCTATGGCTGTGCAGCACAGGCATGAAACCAAGGTGATCCCGTGCGGCTGCTCCCATCCCATCTGATGCATGGAGCGAGGGCAGAGCCGGCACGGCTGCAGGCAGGAGAGCAGGTATGGCTGCAGGCAGGAGACCAGGTATTGCTGCAGGTAGGAGACCAGGCATGGCTCCAGGATGCCTCAGGCACCTCTACAGAAGGAATCTACCAGCATGGGACCCTTCCAAATGGGTGTTCTTCTTGGCTGTGCTGTCACAAACCACATCCACTTGTCCAGACTCAGGTGCCAGTGCTGCTAAACCTACATTTTAATTAAAGCCCTTGCAACGCTGATGTCAAAACCAGCTCAGCGAGGAGATGCTGGCTCCTTCGAGTGCCGCAGGAGCCTTGATGCCTGCAGTAAATGGACACCTGTAACTGCAGACAGCTCTGAAGGTGGGGGAAATGAGGGCGGTGCACACAGCTGGATGGGGCTCTCCCCACCCCAGCACAGCTGTCTCCACCAGCACATGGCTGGGAACAGTGGGCAAGTGTTAAAATCCACCGTTTAAACAAAACATGGTATTTGCATAATTTGGAGGGGTTACTTTGTGTCTGGTAAATATTTACTAAAGGTTAACTAACAGGGAGGGATGATCTCTTTCAGGAGAATCCTCCTCCTGGATCTTGCTAATATTTAGATTTCTATTTCATGACAAAACTTGTAGGGCTTTCGTAACAGTCAAACTTATATTTTATGAGCACTTTTTTATAGCTTAATGGTCACTTAAAACCTTCAAACCGTGCCTTTTAAAATAAAGAGCTGCAAATCCAGGACACTCATTTAAGCTCCACGCTCTGTGTTGTATTGATCCTCTCAAGCTCAACCATCTGTCTCAGCTTTATGCTGCGTTTTCTGCTCAGTTCTAGCAAACAACCCGTGACAGAGAACAGGATGGAGAGTACTGTGAATATAAGTGCAGTCGTATTTCTATTGTCCAGGCTAAGGAAACGTTACCTCCTTAAGAAGAAGCAAAGATGATGTTAACCAGGCTCTGAGAATGTGCAATGAGAGTATAAGGGAGAAAAGAGAGGGCAGAAGATCACCAAGCAAGCCAAATGCTGGAGCAACTGGGCTCTCTTGCCGGCAGACCCAGCGAGGAGACAGCACAGCCCAGGCTCTGCCCTGCAGTCAGGTGCAAGCACTTCACACCACAAACAAAATCCCAGGTGGAGAACTCACACCAGGAAAGGTAAAATGCAAAAAAGTGTCTCTGTTATTTCAGGGTATGGATCTGACAGCTCTTCTGTGAAATTCTGGGGGAAAGGGAAATATTTCTAGGATGGGATGGGGAGAGGGAAGTCATGACTTGGCAGACCATAAAAGCCAACTGCCTTGGGTACTCAGGCGATGAAATGCGAGTACCACCCCATAGCACCTCTTAAGAGAGCGCTGAGGATCACAGGAGGCCAACCTAAAGCTCTTAGTTACTGTAAAAAAAATAATCACGTGAGCTGAATGTATGCTTACTGTTCACTTGGGAGAGAAGAGTTCCTGGACATGGTCTTTGGTGATAAGTCATAGTCGCTGTCGGATCGGTACAGGAAGGACTCCCTGCGCTGGCTGTGGCCAGGGAATGTGGTGTGCAATACGAGTCCTGAGGAGGAGCTGGCCTGGGGGTCCAGAGGGCTGCGGCCTGGGGACGGGCCATTTTCCACATCGAAGCTGTGAACAGAAGACATGCTGTGTGTCACACGTGGCTGCCAAAGGATGTTCCTCAGCGTGTGGCGCAGGACTGGCCTACGCATGTCACGGCGATGTGACATTTACTCAGTACAGGAGACGTGGGGCTGCATTCACTGCAGCCTCTCACTGGCATGTCCCTATTGTATACAAGCAGGACTCTGCATTACCAGAAAATATTTACCCTGGAGGCTTCTTTCCTGACTACATCTGCTCAGACCCCTTTCAGCTGGAACTCTGCTCGGCTCAGTGCAGCTCCTGTTGCTCCCAGCACGAACACGCAGCAGCCAAACACCATCCCCAAGCTCCGCAGCTCTCCCCATGCCACAGTGCTTGCACAAATCAGGGGGTTCCATTCACCAAACCTCACTCCAAGCTTTGCTAGTGTTACAGGGGCTGCAGGAGCCGTGACATGCCACCATCCTCCAGCTAAGCCCTCTCTCCATTCGCTCTGGAAGCAAACTTCTGAAATCCTCTGAGATCAGTGAGGACCTGGCAGCACTGCGAGCTTGATGCCCAAGTGAGCTCAGCCATAGCTCACCTCTTAGCCATCTGAGATACTACTTCAGGGAATTTCTTAAATTCACTGCAAAATGGAGGACTGCTTAAAATATGTTAAAAAAAAAAAAGCCCCAAGCCTCCTGTCAGCGTTTCCATCACACACCCACTTTGTTACGGTTTCGTAACTTGGCCGCTGCAACTTGTGGCTGAAGTCACCCTGGACACTTTAGCAAGTGACACCCCTCGTAAACCCTGAAAATAAGCAGGTTGGCCTCCTTTGCCTGGGCACTTGGAACTGATCTGAATACCATATGTGTGACCACGTTCCACCTAAGCCAAGTGAAGCACAGCTGTGCTCAGTAAGACCTTTCTTGCCTTTCAAAGTCTGAGGCTCCATCTCACTTTGCGGTGGGAGCTGAGTCCTCACCCCTACCAGGGCATATGCCTCCCCCCATTCCTGATGTTCTCCCAATGTATTGTGCCTGATGACTGCCCGTAACCACCCCACACTGGGACCATACCACGATGTCAAGCTGTGACCTCTGCCACACAGCTCTCCATCCTCTACCTGCTGCTGCCTCCCTGACTCATACTGAGTCAAAAGATGCCCCCTGAGCGTGGTGGCAGGGAAGACCTGGACTCTCCCTGCGCTCTGCAGAACGTGCAGATTGCTTTTCAGTGCTGCCAGGGGCAGAGAGAGTAACCAGACAAAAAAACCTCCAGCAAAACTTTGGTAGATCTGAAATTAACACACAGACTCCTTAGAAAAATAAGGGAGATCTGAAAGTAACACACAGACTTGTTAGAAAAATAAGGGAGTCTGCATCCTGTTGCAAAATGTGGTTGGGTTTACCCCCCTCCTCTGTGGGTACAGGACAGAGATTCATAGCAGGTCGGCTGAGGGATAAATGGGAAGAGGTAAACAAACACCAAACACTGCAGGAAGGAATCAGAGGCAGGGAAAGTCCCAGTGAAAACCAGGGATGTGAAGGTGCCGTCGCTGAGCTCACCCTGCATCCCTTAGACACAAGGCCACGGAGAACAAAAGACAAAGCAGGCTCAGGACAGAGGCTGACAGTGACCTGACACCTTGGAGCACTGAGCTGCTTTCCTCACACTTTTAACTTCACACACCAGCTGGTTTGTGTGAAGAATGAATTACAAAGCGACCTGGCAAATATCAGTAATAATACACTGCACGTGAGGGACTGCATACTTACTTCACTCGAGCCAGTATAAATATAACATAAAGATCTATTTACAGCTGAGAATGTGCTTGGGAGGGAGTGGGTGCTCAGACAGCTATTCTGATGTCTCCAGAGACTCCTCACTGGGGTAAGAGCAATCAAAGACTGGGTCTCCAAGCAGTTTACTCTGTTCCTCATGGCTGCAGATAGAGGGTAACTATTTCAGTCTCGTGCTATTTGGTCCCACATATGGTTCCTCAAGAATTGCATGAGCCTATTCATTTAATTAATGCAATTAAAAATGCATAAGCACAGGGGCAAAGATTATTACTTTTTTTTAAAAACCAAAGTCAGGCAGAGCACCAGAATAATACAGGATGCACTGAAGGAGATCCCTACATCTGTACCATGCCTCACTGTAACACCTCCTTACCCAGCTGCATAAATAAAGCCTGAAAATGGTAATGGCTCAATGAATGTTTTCCTTGACTATTTATTAGCTGCTCTTTTACCAATGACAGCTTGAGTACACTTCATTTGTAGCCACAAAGTATCCACAGAAGAAACTCAGCTCTGTAACTGCAGCATCTACAAACCACAGGCTGCTGCTAATTAATCTATACCTAATCAGAAAATTAACTCTGATAACTCAAAACATTGTGTTGCAAAACCTTCAGTTGAGAATATTTAGTTCATTGACACAACTGGAAACTGGGCAATGAGTTAATCTGAGCATTTTGCTGAGCAGAGACTTTTCTTCAGCCATCGGTTTGGGGAGAAAAGGTTTCCAATACCTCTGGGAGATGTGAAGAGCATCACTGCTGGAGGTGCAAGAAGGAGCCCTGGCGCTCTGACACCCAGGCAAAGGCAGAGGTCAAACCCTGGCAGAGGTTAAACCCTGGCAAAGGCAGAGGTTAAACCCTGGCAGAGGTTAAACCCTGGCAAAGGCAGAGGTTAAACCCTGGCAAAGGCTGAGCTCCCCAGGGAGCAACTTCCCTGAACTGTGCAAGTTTTCCAGCTTCCTACTGCACTTGCAGCTCACGCTGGGACGAGCTGGTGACATTCAGGCTGCGTCAGCAAGAAGCCCAGCACAGGTGACATCCAGCTTGGAGTCCCGTGGCTGCTCCCAGCCACCCTGTGAGGACACAGCCAGCTCCTGGCTGCACACTGCCCATGCTCCCTGTGCCAGTGCCTGGGATCACACAGTTAATCCAGCTGGAAAGGTGGGTTTAGTTCTTTCCATGAGTTTCACTCACAGCCACACCAGCCCCCTGGTCTGATTCAGCTTTCCTCGGGCCTGACCCCGCACTCAGCCATCCATGTGCTCAGCCATCACCAGAAAACTCCCCCCAAAATCAGAGAATCCCAGCCTGGTCTGGGTTGGGAGGGACCCCAGGGATCACAGAGCTCCAACCCCCTGCCACAGGCAGGGACACCAACCTCCAGGCCTGGAGCTACACAAGGCTGCCCAGGGCCCCAGCCAACCTGGCCTTCAACACCCCCAGGGACGGGGCACCCACCCCCTCTCTGGGCAGCCCCTGCCAGCCCCTCACCACTCTCTCTGCAAAGAACTTCCCCCTAAGATCTCCTCTCCCCCTTCCCTCCTCCAGCTTCACTCCAGCCCCCTTGTCCTGCCAGGCTCTGCCCTTGAACAAGCTGATTCCCCTCCTGTTCCTCTGCTCCCTTCAGGGACTGGCAGGCTGCAATGAGGTCCCCCCACAGCCTTCTCTTCTCCAGGCTGACCCAGCCCAGCTCCCTCAGCCTCTCTCCTCCAGAGGGGAGGTGCAAAAGCTAACCAGCAGCTTGTAGTTATCTCTGCTGAGCGTGTGAACAGGCACACCCAGCAGTTTTGGCTGAGTGGCCAAGGTGTTCCCCTGGGTGGCCAGAACCCAGGTCTCTGCTGGCCTTTTCACAGTTACAAGTAGTCAAATATGGGAAACTCTTTCCCATGGATGACCCAACCTTAGGAGAATGTGGCCTGAGATACGTAGAACCAGGGCTCAACCTTGTGCCTTTCAAATCTCTGCTACACATTAAGCTCTCCCATTGCTCTTGGTTTGTACAACAGCCCAGCTGGAATTGAGTCCTGATGCAAAAAACATCTCCCAAGCAAACATTTGCTGAACTTGGTAAGAAGAAGTTGCCCTCTCAGAGCTGCATTTTCCATGATTTCTTTTTTTCATTAGAAATAAAGTGATGAGCTCTGCTGGAAAAACTTCATCATCAGTGTTGGCATCATGTTCAGAATACTCTGCAGATCCTAAGGGTCCTCTCCAAAGTCTGCAGCACCCCTGAGTCTTCACATAAATGGAAGTTAAATCAAGTTAAAAATAAGGATGGCAAAGTACAAAACATCACTACAACAGCCTGGAGAGAGAAGAGCTCAAATTTGCTTTGCATTAGAACTTCAAGAACTTCAACAAAGGCACCCTGTTTGTGAGACAGCAATGGCATGGGGCCACCAAAGCAGTGGGGCAGCCCAGCAAACTCCAGAGGTGAAACAAAGCAGCCGACACTTGGTGTGTATTCTACACTCATCTCTCACCCCGTGTCTGTATGAAGGGATGGTGTGGGCCTGACGTGCCTGTCCTTTCCCTTACCCCCATGCAGACCCCAGGGGGTCCTCTGCACAAGCCTGTGGGTGTCCAGTGTGCTCAGGATGAAGCGGGCACTGTTGAGAATTAAAACTCTGTTACCCAAACACACAGGTCCCAAACCTGATGCCTAATGTCACACAATCCCCAGGCTGGAAAAGCCCTTTCAGCCCATGGAGCCCAACCGTCCCTGTCCTGTGCTAAACCAGATCCCTGAGCACCTCATCTCCCCTCTGTTCAACACCCCCAGGGCTGGGGACTCAGCCCCCTCCCTGGGCAGCCTGTTCCTATAGATCATTCCAGTTAAATTACACAAATCCCCATCCCACATAGGAGATCTCATCTCTACAAACTGCTCCTTGCTCTAGGGTCTCAGGAGCTCCAGCACACCAAGCTGACACATTTCCCAGCATCACGTTCCTCCAACATGCATTACCAAGTTTATCTGGACAACGTTTCCCAGTGCTGAGACAGGCTCCTCAGCATCAGAAGGACATGGAGGTCCTGGAGCGAGTCCAGAGAAGGGCAACCAGGCTGGGGAAGGGGCTGGAGGGCAAATCCTCTGAGGAGCAGCTGAGGGAGCTGGGGGGGTTGAGCCTGGAGAAGAGGAGGCTGAGGGGAGCCCTTCTCCCCACCTGCCCTGCCCTGCCAGGAGGGTGCAGAGAGGTGGGCGCTGGTCTCTGCAGCCAGGGGCCAGGAGCTGGGACAAGGGGCAATGGGCTCAAGCTGGGCCAGGGCAGGCTCAGCTCAGCTGGGAGGGCAAAGTTCTTCCCTGGCAGAGCTGTGGGGCTGTGGCCCAGGCTGCCCAGGGAGGGGGCTGAGTCCCCAGCCCTGGGGGTGTTGAACAGAGGGGAGATGAGGTGCTCAGGGATCTGGTTTAGCACAGGACAGGGACGGTTGGGCTCCATGGGCTGAAAGGGCTTTTCCAGCCTCGGGATTCTGGGATTCTGGGTGCAGAAAGCCACAAATCCCAGTGCCAGCCAAAGGGAGCAGCCGTCCCACCAAGCAGAACCCAACCCAGCAAGCCCACAGTGGAGCGGGAGAGGCCAAGCCTGGCAGGGGGAGCACCACAGCGCCCCTCAGTGCTGCAGAGCTGCGAAGGGAGGTGGCTTCTACCCTGGCTTTCTCCTGGAGCCAGGGTGAACTTAAATCAATGCAAGGTCGGGGCGCTCTGCTGGCTCAGTCGGATGGAGCAGAGCTGGAGGGAGCGGAGGAGAGGGGCAGCGTGGCCACAGAGCAGTGCTCAGCAGCCAGGAGCCCAGTGCAAGCGAAGGGGCAGCCGCAGCCCTGTCTCCTTTGTCCCTCCGCATTTTATTAATAAACCAGAACCTTGATCAAGTGAAGAGCACGGAAGGAGACAGCAGGTGGCAGGCGGGAGCTGCAGCTCCACCCGACAAGCGGCTAAGGGGGCACTTTCTTTGGACCTCTGGGCCGATGCGATGGCACCAAGGTAACGAGGGGAGGAAATACGCAATACCAGGCAGGAGGAACCAAGCCCCGCACAGCAAGGGTCCCGGCGTCATCCTGCACAACAAAGGCAACGAAGAACAGCAGAGCCCAGCTGCCTGTAGCTTTACAGTAACGACTGCAATTCCTCTACATCAAAAACCAACACTGGGGAAAGTCCACCCAAGCCTTAGAGGGCAGAGGCATCCCTGCTGCGGGACCCCCCCTGCGTTGCCATCCAGCTGTCTTTGCCCCCACACAGTGATGGGGCCAGCTCCCTGCAGTGTGCACGAGGATCTGTGCCCATCAAACCAGTCCTAAATCTACCCTAACCCAGCCCTGCTCCTTCCCACAGCAAAGCAAAGCACTGCACCTGACCAGGTGTCACAGAATCCCAGAACCCCCAGGTTGGAAAAGCTCATGGAGCCCAACCGTCCCTGTCCTGTGCTAAACCAGATCCCTGAGCACCTCATCTCCCCTCTGTTCAACACCCCCAGGGGTGAGGACTCAGCCCCCTCCCTGGGCAGCCTGGGCCACAGCCCCACAACTCTGCCAGGGAAGAACTTTGCCCTCCCAGCTGAGCTGAGCCTGCCCTGGCCCAGCTTGAGCCCAGTGCCCCTTGTCCCAGCTCCTGTCCCCTGGCTGCAGAGACCAGCGCCCACCTCTCTGCACCCTCCTGGCAGGGCAGGGCAGGTGGGGAGAAGGGCTCCCCTCAGCCTCCTCTTCTCCAGGCTCAACCCCCCCAGCTCCCTCAGCTGCTCCTCAGAGGATTTGCCCTCCAGCCCCTTCCCCAGCCTGGTTGCCCTTCTCTGCACTTGCTCCAGGACCTCCATATCCTTCTGATGCTGAGGAGCCCATGTGTCCCAACAGAAGATGATGCCTCTAACTTATCCAACAATTTGGGCTTTCAAGCTCTCTGATCCACTTTTGGTGGAATAGCAGTAAGGAAGAGAAAGCATCAGGAACACACTGTGCCTGGATCAGCACTGCCAGCCTGCAGCCTGGGAATGGGGTTTGGCATCAAATCCCCCAAGCAGGATTGCACCACGATTTTGGTCTAATTGAGAGTCATTTGAATAGTTATTGCAAGTCAAACGGTTACCATGAGAGCTGTGCAGCCCCACAGCTTGTTTCTAGGTCTGCAATATAAAACACAGACACATTTAAGTCTATCAAACAGGCAGGCTTGTGTGTTTGTTGTTTATGTTACGGGTTTACACTTTTCCTGGGGATGACAGCACTGACTCTGCAAGAGGCTTTGCCATCTGCTTTGCCTTCCCAGGCTTGTTCCTCAGGGCATCGCTCCTGATCTTCTAACCACCTTCACAATGGTGTCTGTTTCCAAACTACAGTATTTCAGGACACTTGGGCAGATTCTGGTCGTTACAAAGACCCTCTTGCAATCACTAACACCCCGTTTCTCACCAAGACATTCAGCCAGGTTTTTAACACCATTACCCATGAAAAATGCTGTTCCTTCCGTGCTCAGCTCCATCCAGACAGGGCTGCTGCTCACTGCTGCTCACTGCTATCTTGTTCTGTGCACCTGCTTCCCATTATCAGAACAGCTTGCTGCTTTTTCTAAATAATCTTTCATGTGGAAAGGTCTGTGCTTGAAACCATCAGCACTTAATGGAACAGGAGCGCACACAGCGTGGGCACGCTGGAGCTGAGCACACCAGCAGCTGATACAGATGCTCTAGAACCTCTACGACCACAGAACCTCACACAGATGTGCCCTGAGCCTCATCCAACTTGAGCATTGTGTAAATATAGAACCACAGAACCCCCAGCTGGTTTGGGCAGGAAGGGACCTCAGACCCACTCAGTTCCCCCCTGCCACAGGCAGGGTCACCCCCCCAGCCCAGGGTGCCCCAAGCCCCATCCAACCCGGCCTTGAGCCCTGCCAGGGAGCCAGGGGCAGCCCCAGCTTCTCTGGGCACCCTGTGCCAGGGCCTCCCCCCTCCCCAGGAAGGATTTCTGCCTCCCAGCCCCTCTCCATCCCCCTCCTGCAGCTGAAGGCCGTTCCCCTGGGCCTGGCCCTCCCTGCCCCGAGGCTCCACGATGCTGACCGCTCTCGACACCACAGCTATCACATCACAGTTCTTTCCCCTCCTGACCTTCTCCCACACCAAGGGGAAGATCTTCTTGCTCTCAGGGGCCACTCAAAAGTGTTCAGGTCCCCCTGCCAGGTTTGTCCTTCACGTGGCTCCTAACTTTTTTTCCCTGCAGAGCTGGAACAGCCGTGGCTCCTGACACAGGGGCACCCATCTCCTTAGGGCCCCTCCCCAGCCCGTGTGTCACAGCTGCCTGGCACAGAACACCCCCAGCACTTACTGCAGGGTTTGTGATGCAAACTGTCAGCTGCTGCTAAACATGGCATTAAGCCCCCGCGTGCATCATGAAGCAGAAATACTTTTGCTTGACTTTGTTATCTCTGAGTAGAGAAGGTGACTCTTCCAAGCTCCTGTTCAATGGGCACAACAGAGGCAGAGTGACCAGAGCCCCCTGCCACGGCCCAAAAACCACCTGCCACCATGAAGGATGGGGCTGGGAATCACCTTCTGCCTTCCCAAATCACAGCCCTGGTTTCCAACGCCCAGAGGCTGAGGGAATGCTGCCAGCTGATGGTGCTGCCTTTGCAGCCTGGGTCTGTCCTCAGCGTAGCCCAAAGATGAAAAGGAACACACCGAGCCTGCACCCTCACAGCTCTCCAGTGCAGCTCGGTGGTACCCCAGAGAGGCTCATGCTTTGCACAGCAGCACCCAGCAGTTCAGCTCCCAGCTCGGCACAGGCACTGCTGGGCTTTAGGGGATGCTGCAAAGTGTTCCTTGATGTTTTTAAAGCTCTGTTCACTATTGAAGGTGGCACTGGGCTACCTCCTCATTCAGTGTCTGCAGCCTGAAGCTCACAGCATCTTGCACATCAGGCCCTCGAGCCCTCACTTCTCCCCACAGCCATCCATCCGCTCACTGGGACTGGTGACAGCCACCAAGCAGCCTGTGGAGCTGCCCAAGGACACGCTGCACCACGCCAGAGCCTGCATGCCTGCCAGAGCAGCCAACAGGAGGGGGACAGAAGAAGTACAGGAGGGAAGTAAAAATGAGTTGGAATTTTCTTGTAGCAAGCAGGGTTCCAAAAATTCTAATCCTTTCCATGTTTGCTGCAGATAAGTAGCTTGGCATTATCCTGTAACAAGCTAACACCATGAGGTCATTTAAGTCCCCCAAAGAAGAAGTCCTGAATTCTAGAAACCAGTTGTTGCTTTTCCCCATGTACATCCTGGGCTATTTCATCATTTTACCACGGTTCACTGCTGCTAATCTCTGGAAAACACAAGGCACAGTCCAATTCATCAGCCCCCTTCCTTATTCTCACTTCCAGCGCCTGTACTTGCAGCCGGGTGTGAGCACCATCGCTCGGCGCTGGCACCAGTGCCACTTCCCAAGGGCTTTTTCCTCCTGAAGACATCCCAGCTGGCAACAGGCTGAGTAGCTGCTTCCCTTCTGCACCGCTGCTGCCCCAGCTGAGGTTTTAACGGGGTGTTACCCCCCCCAGCAGCACTTCCACAGCCCTTCTTGCCTCGTGGGTGATTCTGCCCAGCACCCTCCACTGACTCACAGCTCATCAGGACCAAACCCTCTCGGGCTGAGGGGCTTTGCCTGTGCTGAAGGACCCAGCTAGGTCCTGTCAGAAGGCCAACTGCCATCTTTTCCCTGCTGGGTGGGCTGTCACACACCCGTGGCCGGTGGTACAGGTGGCATGGGGACAGCACAGTGCTCCTCAGCACTCCCTGGGACCTTGGCATCACCTGCTCTGCAGAGCAGCGCTGTTGTGCAGCACAGATGTTGACATTCAAGCTATGGGACAGTATTTATCCCGGGCTGGCCTGGCTGCTGTGCTCTGCTCAGTGTCAGCTGGGTTTTTACAGCTCCATGTGAGCACTGTAACATTTTACAGCCTCCCTTTCCCCATACACAAGACACGGATGTTGCCTCTCACGGAGGAGGCTGCCGCGGTGGCCCTGGCTCATGGGATGGGGACCCTGGCGCCCGGCTGCCGCTGAGCCTGGTGCCTTCTGGTGGGGCTCCAGGCCACCCCACAGTGTTTCTGCCTATGGACAGGCTCTGCTCCCTCCCCAGTGCCAGCCTGGGGTGGGTAGTTCCACCCAGCAAGTGGGTACACGGGGTGCAGCCTTGCCTTCACCCACCAGGATACTTCTGGCATCGAAAGGGGAATTCCAGTCATATATACTGCATCTTTTACCAGCACATCTCCAAGCATCTCACATACCAACTGAGAGCAGCCCACACTTAACACTCTTCCCAAAGCACATAGTGCACTAATGCCAAATCCAAGACAGGGCTTGAGGGTCCTGTACACCCAACGACCTCTGCTCCCAGTCTGCAGGAAAGCGTTCCTGGAGCAGCACGGAACCAGAGCAGCAGGAGGCTGCCAGCCAGGGTCATGGCTTATTTCATCCTGACCTTAAAAAAAAAAAAAGAGAAGATCTCCTGACAGGGCTCCAAGAGGCACTTTTGCCTTTCCAAACAAGCCAGAGCTCACAGCGAGCCGCTCTGCTCTGCCCTGACTCCAGCCAGCAGCCACAGGCAGCAACAAAGACCATCAGCTACACATCAAATGGCTGTTCTGATCTGCTGTCAAACAGACTGGAGACAGGAATAAACCCACAATAATTTTTAACAAGTTACAGAGACCACAGAGTTTTCCATTTCACCTGAACTGGGTCTGAACTGGGAGGACAGGCAGCCTCTGAGCCAGAAGATTTACACATTCTCTGCACTTGTGTTTTAAACTACCCCCAGCCCATCTGGAACACCCAGAGTCACAGAATCACAGAGCTGTAGGGGTGGGAAGGAACCTCCAGAGCCCATGGGGTCCAACCCCCTGCCAAAGCAGTGGCCTCCACAAGGTCACCTGAGCCACCGGCAGCTGAGGTAAGGACAGGTAAAAGACCTTGGGGTGCTCATATCTGATCTCTAACCCCAAATCCATCCCCTCCATCTCCTCCAACAGCTTTCATCATACTCACTCTTCCAGCCTTTTAATCAGCAACCTTTTATGAGAGCATCAGCAACATGCCAGCACTGCTGGAAGGATTATGGGTGCCAAACCCAGCTGAGACACCCACAGTGCTGTGAGAACACCCCCATGCTTTGCACAGTTTATTGCCATAGAATCACAGATCACAGGGGTGGGAAGGGCCCTCCAGAGCCCATGGGGTCCAACCCCCTGCCAAAGCAGGGTCCCTAGGACAGGGCACACAGGGCGCTGTCCAGACGGGGCTGGAATCTCTCCAGAGAAGGAGACTCCACACCCCCTGGGCAGCCTGGCCCAGGGCTCCCTCACCCTCACTGGGAAGAAGTTCTTCCCATGGAAAGCTGCTGCACTGAGGAACCCACTGAGCCTCTTCACCTGATTCAGGCCAGAATTGTCTGAGCTGGTTTTTGGATTTATCTCCATAACTGGTATCTGTCTTCCCTGCCAGCAAAAGACAATGAAATGCCCTAAGATGGGATTCAGAGGATTGAATCCTTTGGAGACTTGGCCCTCCCCAAAATAATTAATCCAGTTGGGTACACATCAGTAGCAAGATTGCTTCACATCTTTCCAATGTCTGCACTCTTCATCTTTTGTATCAGTAGGAAAAGACACTGTGCATAGATGGCAAAAGGCAAAGGGAACTGTTGTGATTTGAAGGGCAGTCGTTTTGATAGCTCTGATTGATCGGTTCAGACCTGCAGAAGCTCAACACAGGAGTAGCATCTGCCAACTGGTACATTTTGAGGACAAAGGATGGAAAAACCTGGCCCTTTGGCAGAAAAATCACACGTCCACCCCTGTACAGGTGGTTTGGCACTGAAGGGATGGTTGGAACTGGCACCTCTTCCAGGGTACCGCCCAAACAGACACCACCAATACCCTGTGGTTAACGCAGCTTCCACCCAGGATCTGCTCTAACTCCATCCTTCAGCCATCACTGCAGCTGAGCACAGGCAGGGAAGTGGCTCATCTGTGTGACTTGAGACTGCAGCTCCTTTACTCACCCTGGTCAGTCACAGCTGCAGCCATCACACAATCCCCAGGCTGGAAAAGCCCTTTCAGCCCTTGGAGCCCAACCGTCCCTGTCCTGTGCTAAACCAGATCCCTGAGCACCTCATCTCCCCTCTGTTCAACACCCCCAGGGCTGGGGACTCAGCCCCCTCCCTGGGCAGCCTGGGCCACAGCCCCACAGCTCTGCCAGGGAAGAACTTTGCCCTCCCAGCTGAGCTGAGCCTGCCCTGGCCCAGCTTGAGCCCATTGCCCCTTGTCCCAGCTCCTGTCCCCTGGCTGCAGAGACCAGCGCCCACCTCTCTGCACCCTCCTGGCAGGGCAGGGCAGGTGGGGAGAAGGGCTCCCCTCAGCCTCCTCTTCTCCAGGCTCAACCCCCCCAGCTCCCTCAGCTGCTCCTCAGAGGATTTGCCCTCCAGCCCCTTCCCCAGCCTGGTTGCCCTTCTCTGGTTTCACTCAAGCTGTCACCACGCTTCTCACTGTCATTTGTTTCCCATTAACATATCAGGGTCCTGATGTAACTCGCTCACCCTGATGAAAGGTCACTGCAGGAGGATGCTCTCCTCTGTACATGTACCAGGAGCAGAGGCCAGCAGAGACCACCAGATCTTGACACTAAAGGATGGTGCTGGCACAAGAACAAGTGAGGACAAAACGGCCAGGAATTAATTGAGGCTGGAAATCAGAGGAAAATTTTGTTGCCTTGAGAGCAAACAGATCACTGAACAGCTTTCCTGTAGGAGTGATGGGGGTAAACACCAACTTGATGTTATTACTGGTGGGATTTATAGCATAATTGACTACAACACAGCGGGATGGAGCCTGGCAGTGCTGGAGGCTCATCCCACAGCTGGCACTTGGGCTTTGCCCCGCTGGACATGGGAGAGAACCCCCATCCCTGCTCACTTGGAGGGAGCCGGTTCCTGTGGTGCCCACGTTACCCCACTGGTGCCTGTGACTCACCACGGATGAGCCACATCCCACTGCACAGCCATCCGGCCTCTGGGAACACGCCTGCTCGGGGGATGGCACACAGAGCAATGAGCTGACACGTTTGGGGTCTCCTTGCCCCTTCACACCCCCCCAGCGCTGCAAGGGGAGGCAGAAAGCTGCCCCCCAGAGCCTTCCTGACACGCCCCAAGCTGAAGCCCAGCCAGAGAGCAGGCAGGATGGACGGGGAGACACAAACAGGACACGAGCGATGGGCCCGTGCGCCAGCCGGTACCACTCGGTACACGTGCCAAACCACTGGCACAGGCTGCCCAGGGAGGGGGCTGAGTCCCCAGCCCTGGGGGTGTTGAACAGAGGGGAGATGAGGTGCTCAGGGATCTGGGTTAGCACAGGACAGGGATGGTTGGGCTCCATGGGCTGAAAGGGCTTTTCCAACCTGGGGATTCTGGGATCCCAAATGAGACACTTCCAACATCACCTCTGCCCCCAGCGCTGTGCCCTTAGCTCAAGGTGACCCCCCCACCTCACCACGTGCACCCACAGCTGCAGCTGACACCAAGCCTGCCATCTGATGGCACAGCAGCACAGCATTGCCATACATCTGCATTCACACTGAGGCCAGTGAGCTGGCAGGGACATGGGAGCACAGCCCTGGCAGTGACCCGTGGTGGCACACACCCCCTCAGTCCCTCCTCAGGCTGGCTGCAGTCAAATGGGGTGGGGAAAGGCTGAATCTAAACCACAGATTTTTATTTTCTGCTATTAAAATCACATGCTCTGGAATGGGTTTTGATAATTCTGGACAGCAAACTGGATTTAGCAGAAGGAAAACCTTCTGAAACATGGAAAGAAGACAGAAAGTGGTGGGCAGTGAGAACAGAACCACCTGTGGGAAGGACTGAGGGCCAGAAAATGTTTTGCAGCACGTTTTATGTCAAACAGTGACCTCACACAGCAAAGACAAGGCCCCACACTTCCCAGGTGTGGAGGAGTTGCTCAGGCTCAGCCCTTGCAGGCCTGCCAGCAAAACCTTCAGGAAGGAGGCAAACATCATGACCCATCACATACAACATCCATTATCTGTCACTACATCCATTATCTGTTGGGTTTGTTTCCTTTAACCCTTCCAGCATCCCTCTGGATGGCTTCTCCACCCCAAATGAATCATCTAAACCTCAGTGTGGACCTTCACAGGCCCAAGTGGGCACAAGCCTCATCCCAGTCCTCCTGCCTTCCCTGAGACGTGATGCCCAGCAATCTCTGCTCCTCTCATCAGCTCCCAGCACAGGGCTGAAACTCCCAGCTGGCCGCTTGCTCTCCCTGCAGTTTCTCAACCATCTCATGACTCCTCTAAGCACCTTTGTGCTCTCAATGGCCTGCATCTTCTTAGAGCCAACCAACCTCCTTGCTCAGGCCCTACCCTCAGCCCATCACCTTGGCACAACACCCTTCAGACGAGCTCCCACGCTGCCTCCACACACGTGGCCTCTCAACCAACTCCTCTGTGCTGCTGCTTTCCTAAAAACCTCTGGGGAAGGAATGATTCCTCTGATGTGGAAGCAGAGAGCGTGCTGTTGGCACCTAAAATATCACTTAATAACACTGTTATTTTCTCTAGAACCTGCAAATCTTCCCAAGACCTGCTTCAGGGCTCATTTTGATCTTCCTTAATTAGGGCTCCCTTAGAAGCTCTGTTTCATGTGGAGCATCACTTGCAGGAGCCGCTGCTTTGGAGTCCCCACAAATCCTGCTCTCAAGACACAGAGGTGTGAGAGCAGGGGGCAGAACACACCACAGCCCCCCAACTCTAGAGTATATGGAGTTACACCCCCTGCTAAGAGCAAACTGTGTGGTGACACAGCCACACACACTCAGGAGATGAGGGAGTGCCCTGTGAGTAGGCACCGATGTGGAGGCACGGCGCAAAGTCACTGCACCCGACTGCAGATTAAGACTTGTGTCCTCACAGTGAAGGCTTCAGTCCTGAGGTATCAGAATTGAGACCTCCTGAGCATTTCACTGTGTTGATGAAGCTTTGCACTGAGAGGGCAGAGCTCATCAGCCCCCCCAAACGGACCCGTGGGGGGACATTCGGTGGTGTCAAACCTGAAGGGAGTTGCATGGATGTGTTTGTTGTTCTGGGGGAGGGGGGGAAAGGAATGTTTGATGTCACTCATGGAACACTTGAGAGAAACCACCTGAAGCTAGTGAGGGGCTGCTGAAAGCCCTGTGTGAGGGACAGGGTGCAGGGCAGGAGGGTGGCCAGGAGAGCTGCGGGAGAGCAGGAACAGGAGCAGGCAGGGCAGGAGAGCAGGAGCAGGCAGGGCAGGAGAGCAGGAGCAGGCAGAGCAGGAGCAGGCAGGGCAGGAGAGCAGGAGCAGGCAGAGCAGGAGCAGGCAGGGCAGGAGAGCAGGTAGGGCAGGAGAGCAGGAGCAGGCAGGGTAGGAGAGCAGAAGCAGGCAGGGCAGGAGAGCAGGCAGGGCAGGAGAGCAGGTAGGGCAGGAGAGGAGGAGCAGGCAGGGTAGGAGAGCAGGAGCAGGCAGGGCAGGAGAGCAGGAGCAGGCAGGGTAGGAGAGCAGGAGCAGGCAGGGCAGGAGAGCAGGAGCAGGCAGGGTAGGAGAGCAGGAGCAGGCAGGGCAGGAGAGCAGGAGCAGGCAGGGCAGGAGAGCAGGAGCAGGCAGGGCAGGAGAGCAGGAGCAGGCAGGGTAGAAGCAGGCAGGGCAGCAGAGCAGGAGCAGGTAGGGCAGGAGAGCAAGAGCAGGTAGGGCAGGAGAGCAGGAGCAGGCAGGACAGGCAGGGCAGGAAGGCAGGCAAGACAGGCTGGGTTGCAGCAGTGGGTCCAGCACTAAGCAAACATCCTGGCACACACCAGCACTGCCTGCTGGTTTTTAGACCAACCATTCCATGAGGGGTGGATGCTGAGCCTTCTCCCTGTGGCTCAGCACCAGCCAGGGGGTGTTTAACCCCTCATCTGCTTGCTGAAAAGCTGCACACTTGCTCGATCACTGCCAGATATATCATTTAAATTGGGAAGATGGATTAAAATTAGCCTGTTCAAGCTCAGATTAAATCCTAGAAGAAGACTTAGCAGAGGTTCACACCCTCCCTCCCCAGGTCAGGCATCCGACTGCTCCAGCCTGAGCCAGGATGCAGCTTGTGCAACTCTCTGTGCTTCTGCCATCTGAAATCCATCTCTTTCCCCTTCCTCTGTGTACAAGATCAGGCCAGCTCTGAATTTTCAGGTTAGGAACCATTTCTGCAAATGTGTTGATGTTCTGGGAACTGGATGATGGCCAAGAAACCAATCAGTCCCTGGGTGAGCAGGACTGTGTGCTCTCTGCCTGCCAGCCGCCGGCAGCGTCTGGGAAAGATCAAGATTACAGAGCCAGGGTGGGAGACAAACAACAGGAATTCCCTGTATCCCACTCAGGCAGAATAAAATGTGACAGGCTATATTAATAACCTGGCACCAACCAGCAGAGCATCTGACCAAGGAGGGCAGAAAATGCCACGCAGATATCCAGGGCCTGGTGGCAAGTCATGTGAAGAGCAAAGAAGATAGCTGGGTGGCATGAGATGCGACCAGGGAGCAAAGCCTGAAGGTCAAGCCCTTTTGTTCTTCATGGGGTCTGCCCTAAATGGGTTGTGGTTGCTGCTGTCTGCCAAGGTACTGCTGAAATTGGGCATGGGAGAGGGTTGAGTGCTGTCAGCACCACAGAGCGGAGAGGAAAATGGCATGTGCCAGGCTGAGAAGGCATGTAGAAGTCACCCTGCTTGAGGGCAAAGATTTACTACTGGTAGGAGCAGATCCTATTCACTGTGGACTTACTCACTGTGAGGAAATGCTCTCCCTGACTCAATCTACCAACGCTCACTCGAAGGGAGCCAATTCCTGTCCCTGAAGGGAGCAGAGGAACAGGAGGGGAATCAGCTTGTTCAAGGGCAGAGCCTGGCAGGACAAGGGGGCTGGAGTGAAGCTGGAGGAGGGAAGGGGGAGAGGAGATCTGAGGGGGAAGTTCTTTGCAGAGCGAGTGGTGAGGGGCTGGCAGGGGCTGCCCAGAGAGGGGGTGGGTGCCCCGTCCCTGGGGGTGTTGAAGGCCAGGTTGGCTGGGGCCCTGGGCAACCTTGTGTAGCTCCAGGCCTGGAGGTTGGTGTCCCTGCCTGTGGCAGGGGGTTGGAGCTCTGTGACCCTTGGGGTCCCTCCCAATCCAGACCAGGCTAGGATTCTATGAACACAACCTCTTTGGTGCTAACCAGCTGCACACACCCCGCTCAAATTCCATCTGTATTTACACTCAGCAGCTCTACTAGTCCCAGTCAGCAAAGCCAGAATTAACTCACACCCCCTTTAACTCCCCTGGCTGAGGTGGAAGCCCACTGAGACCATAATCACAGACACACTGGTAGATCTCATCCTTGCCACGACTCCCCTGTGTTCCAGCCCAGTGTGCTCTTACCTGCAACTCTGGTGAGGGCTGGGGAGCCAAGTCCTCTCTGGGACCAGGGATGAAACCTACTGGGTGCCACCAAGACACCAAAAATCAGCCTAAATCATAGCAATGACCCGTATGGCTTCGCAAGCTAACCTGGGATGTTGGAAACCCACGTGGGCATAACTGAGTTGCCTGCTGTCTTGAGCTTAGTGGATTAGTTAATAAACCCTGGTACTTCATCACAGAAGTAATGACCCAGCAGCCTCCTTCCTAAACTCTCACAGCAGCCCCATAATCATCTGAATAGCATCGTTAGCACTTGAACCTCTTGCTGGCAGAAGGGCAGTTCAATAGCACCATTCAAGCCTCCAGTAGCCACACTGGCTGCGCTGCCTTCACCAGGGAAGGGGATTCCTGCTGCAGTCTAAGGAAGAAAAATCACTCAGCACAAATAAGGGCTTTTTAAAACCCCTGATTAACTAGATATTCACAAGACAAGAGCACAATGGCTTTGATGGAGCTGTCCCAGCCTCTTACACAACTCCTCAGTTGTGGCCAGGAGAGCTTTCCCTTTTCTTTCTGGAATAACAGGAGGGAAACTGCAGCCATGTAAAAGATGTGACATTGCACAAAACCCATGTGACTGGTAAGTTCATGATTTGAGCTCAGAGAAGGGAAGAAACCATGAGTTTAGGCTGGAAATCTCAGCTGCTGCTTGGTCCCCAGCACCTTCCTCAGTCTCCAGCACTGGAGCTTCCTTGCTTGGCCCCAGCTCTGTATAATCACACCTCTCCAGAGGAAGAGGGGAGAGTTTTAAGAGTTTATTTATGGATGCACGGGACAAGGAAAGGCAAAGCACAATGTGAGTAGGCTGGTTGATGCCCATAACCTGTATTAAAAAAGCCAGGGATCTCCTGGAGAGAGTCCAGAGGAGGGACACAGAGATGCTGAAGGGCCTGGAGCATCTCCCCTGTGAGGAAAGGCTGAGGGAGCTGGGGCTGTTCAGCCTGGAGAGAAGCAGCCTGAGAGGGGATCTGATCAGTGTTTATCAAGAGCTGAAGGGTGGGACACAGGGGGACATGGGCAGCCTCTGCTCAGGGTCTGTGGGGACAGGACAAGGGGCGATGGGCTCAAGCTGGAGCACAGGGAGTTCCCCCCCAATGTGGGGAAGAACTTCTTGCCAGTGAGGGTGAGGGAGCCCTGGGCCAGGCTGCCCAGGGGGTGTGGAGTCTCCTTCTCTGGAGAGATTCCAGCCCCGTCTGGACAGCGCCCTGTGTGCCCTGTCCTAGGGACCCTGCTTTGGCAGGGGGTTGGACCCCATGGGCTCTGGAGGGCCCTTCCAACCCCTACAGCTCTGTGATGCTTAGAAACTCCATCCCTAACTCTGTGACAGTTGTGCTAACAGGTCAGACCTGATGGAAGTCGATGCCTTGGCTGGAGCCTCAGCAATTTTCTATGTTTCCTCCTGAGAATGGATTTTTTAAAAAAAAAAATTATTATTTTTTGGCCAGAATCCACTTCTTAACACACTTAATCTGAAATAAATAGATAATATTGCATCAGTCATCAGCTGACCTCGTTAGCTGGGCTTGCTCCACTGGAGATCAAACTGCTCTTGGAAAGCAGCAGTAAACGTGGAGTTTCATGGAATAGTTCTGAAAACACTGAGTTGTTTTATTGCAGGGAAGCAAAAGGGGGTCAGCCTGTTCCTCCATCTCCACTCCAAACAATTTACTGTCTTTAGAGAGAAAAAAACCTGTAGGCAGCTCTTTGTGACTCAAGCAGAAGTAGGACATTCAATATATACCCACTTCAAACTCTACTCACAGATGTCTGCTCCTTCAGCTAATATTTATCCTCTAGACCTTCAAGAAAGCCCTTCTGTGCACTCTGTGTGGCTGCATCCAACACAGAGTGCTGTATCCTCTGCTGCTGCTTTCCTCCACTCAACCTCTGTTCTCTCAAGTGTTTCCAACTGCAAAGAGATGGAATCAAGCTGGAGCCAGGTGGACTCTCTCTCCCCAGCGTTACGGTGGTGAACAACGCTGGGAGCTTGGTGGCCTACCAACGTGGTCATCAGGGACCCAACAATTTGGCCCAACACCAGGACTCAAAACAGAAGCAAGTATCCTCACTGAGACAGCATTGAGAAGCACACAGATCTCAAGAGACCTGTAACTTCAGGAGCAGACAACGTGTGGTGGAGAAGTTCCTGACCCTGCCTTTCTTCTCTTGGCTGGACATCGAAGCTCTGCAGCCAGCCAGCCCCATGGGAGGAGGAGAGGCACTTGCCAAAGCAACTTGGTGACGTGGGACAGCCCAGAGCAATGCTTGTGGGACCTGTGGGCATCCTCTCTGCCTTGCTTCTTACAAGAGAGGGACCAGTTTATGCCTGCTATGAGTAGTGGGCCTCCTTCCTTATGTGTCCAGGCAGAAGTTCTGCACAACCAGGCAGGACACAGCTTCTTCTCTTGGATTCTCTGACCCAAGATGCTCTGTCGAGACAGGCTGTGGTACTCACTTCATGCTCATGGGCCCTTGATGTGGCCACCATGAAGAATCAACCATTTCTTTTCTGCTCCTCAGCATTGGAAAGGGTTAAGAAGAAAAATTAGGAGACCAACAGGCTCTTGATCCCAAAACCAGACTCAGAGCATGAGGAAGAAAGACACATCTTGAACGCTCACCTGAGGAGAAGCAATGGAAGTTTCCAGTGGCTCTGCTGGGTTGAGCTGGCCCACTGCAGGGTGAGGGGCAGGTGACACTGAGCCCCAGGTGACACTGAGCTGCTGGTCCCATGTCTGAGCTCTGTAAACTGAGTAAATCCTTACAGCTGGGACAGCACCCAAAAGACCAAGAGGTGGGACCAGGGACTCTGAGCCTGTTGGGACTAGGACAGCCTGCAGTGCTTGGGTGGGAAGTTCACCTCACCCAGTAGTTACATCACTCCCAGTTGAGCTGCTCCCCTGTCCCACCCAACAGCACAGAAACAGCTACACAGCAGAGTAGGATTCAGGTCCAGAAGCCTGGGAGAAACTCCTGGGTCCCTGCATCCAGTCCTGTGCTACCACAGCCTCTACACCAGGCAAGCACCTCCCTGAACCTACCAACCCTTCACCTGAGAAGGTGGCTGCTTCAAATTTCTAGCACATCCCCCCCACCTGCCCCCGTGGAGACACCCTGGGGTGCTGCACAGCAGCTGGCACCGCTCCACCGCGAGCTCCCACCACCAGCATCTCCGCTGGGCCGCAGCCGCTCACCGGGGAGACCCAGCACCCACCACAGAGACCCAGCACCCGCTGCAAGGCCATGCTGGGCTCATGGCTTATCCTGCAGCCAGCACGTTGGCTCTCCTCCTTCTGCCTGAGTGTTCCCAGCGAGGAGCTGAAGCTTTCCTCACCAATCCCCACACAGCGATCCTACGCTCTGTACGGCTGAACCTCACTGAGACCAGGCCACTGAGACCAGGCCACAGAGACCAAGCCACAGAGACCAGGCCACGGAGGCCAGGCCACCGAGGCCAGGCCACCGAGGCCAGGCCACAGAGACCAGGCCACCGAGGCCAGGCCACCGAGACCAAGCCACCGAGACCAGGCCACCGAGACCAAGCCACCGAGACCAGGCCACAGAGACCAGGCCACAGAGACCAGGCCACCAAGGCCAGGCCACCGAGACCAAGCCACCAAGACCAGGCCACCGAGACCAAGCCACCGAGGCCAGGCCACAGAGACCAGGCCACAGAGACCAGGCCACAGAGACCAGGCCACCAAGACCAGGCCACCAAGGCCAGGCCACAGAGACCAGGCCACTGAGGCCAGGCCACCCTCCCAGAGCTGTACCACAACAGGCAGCAGATAGAATCACCACCAACACAGCAACCAGAACCGTTCAGACCAACCACAGGAGTTATCCCTGAGAAACCCCAACTCCAACTCCTTCCAGCCCATGAGTGGCCCCTCAATGTCCCACCAAACTCTGTGCTTCTGCCCCACAGCTCATCCCTCATCCACCCTCCAGCTCCTGTGGCACCCCCCTCCTCCAGCTTACATCTCAGCACCTCATCGACGGCCGAATGCTTTGTGACAGAAACATCCTGCATTTACTTGATCCAGGAAAAAAAGAGGTTCTCTAATTAGAAACCCCATTAGGACTGGGGATGTTGTACCTGAGACAGACCCTTCCACCACCCCCTTCATCTGTTTAATTAACCTCTCCTTGGAGATGAACTGCTGAAGTGTCTTTAAACATCTATTCCTCTGCTAAAGAAATGATAGAAATTGAAGAGAAATGTCAAAATACGACATGTAATGAAAATTAAAAGAAAATTATATATGATGGGGGTAAAAATAAGAGACTTTGGTAAGATGACAACAAGAAAATGTGATTTAGAGCTTTCCAAGAGCCTTGCTAGCTTGGCCTCTGAGTAACTTTTGAAGTTCTCAGGCTGCGTTGGGTTTGCAGAACGTTCCTGAGGAAGAGATTATAAATAGGACAGAATCCCCAGGCTGGAAAAGCCCTTTCAGCCCATGGAGCCCAACCGTCCCTGTCCTGTGCTAAACCAGATCCCTGAGCACCTCATCTCCCCTCTGTTCAACACCCCCAGGGCTGGGGACTCAGCCCCCTCCCTGGGCAGCCTGGGCCACAGCCCCACAACTCTGCCAGGGAAGAACTTTGCCCTCCCAGCTGAGCTGAGCCTGCCCTGGCCCAGCTTGAGCCCATTGCCCCTTGTCCCAGCTCCTGGCCCCTGGCTGCAGAGACCAGCGCCCACCTCTCTGCACCCTCCTGGCAGGGCAGGGCAGGTGGGGAGAAGGGCTCCCCTCAGCCTCCTCTTCTCCAGGCTCAACCCCCCCAGCTCCCTCAGCTGCTCCTCAGAGGATTTGCCCTCCAGCCCCTTCCCCAGCCTGGTTGCCCTTCTCTGGACTGGCTCCAGGACCTCCATGTCCTTGTGATGCTGAGGAGCCCAGAACTGGACCCAGCACTCCAGGTGCAGCCTTCCCAGTGCCCAGTACAAGGACATCACTTTTTCTTTTCCCTTCCTAAACAGAGATCAATCTAAGAACCATTTATCTCACTCCTCCTTAGTCAAGTCTCCCCAGAGCGAGTGGTTCAGTGATGCTGTTTAAGATCCACACTTAGCATCATGGGATTGTCTTGGTTGGAAGGGACCTTCCAAATTACCAAGTCCAATCATCAACCATTTCCCAGCTTCAGGCTTCTCTGGACACCAAGGAGCAGGCACATCTTTCCATTAAACATCAAGGTGGAGAACCCTCCATCCTCACGTGCCATCGTGCCGATGCCAGCTCGTTGCCGGCACCAGGAGCTGCAGCCTCACGTCTCTGCCATTAATTACTGTATTCTATGTGCAGGTGAAGGTTTCAAACATCAGAGAGAGGGCAGGCAAGTGCCCAAGAGGGAGCAAGGTTCTCTAATTAAGAGTGAGACACATCAGGGCTCCTTCCCCTCTGCTGGGGAGGGGGAATTTTGGGGCCGAATTCGTTGACTCGGTGCCCAGCAGACCAGCTGCCTCTGGCTGCACTCCCCACAGGATACAACAGGTTTGTTTCTTTATTTTCTTCATCCCCAGCCCCTGAAGTGCTGCAAAATGTGTTTGGTACCAAACCCACCATCTCCCCAGGGAAACTGCCTCATGCTCCATCTTGTCTCCACTGAGGTCATGCCAAAACTCCCTGGGTCTGCCCCCGTGGGCGACACAACTGCCAGTGGTGTTTTGGTTGGGAAGGTCCCCATCTACACCCCAACATGTACTTATTGGGTATGCTGGGGCTCAGCTTGCAAAGGGATTTCATCTGGAGACAAAGATGAAAGCGCCTTCTGATCCCACAGGTCCCAACAAGACCATGGGCTGCTCTGAAGTCCAGCCTAAGACTTTTTTCTTTCCTCTTTTCAGCTCCAGGCACAGACCAAAGGAAAGGTAACCTCAGCACTACAGCAGCTTTCCCTGGACAAACCTGTCACCTACCCACAAATGCACACCTGTACCTCAACATTCCTGGTGGGTGGAAGCAGTAGTGGGACCATGACCAAGCAGGGATCAGGATCTGTCCTCTCCGACATCATGTACCCCACGCATCAGTGTGTGACCACACTGAGACACCACAGCAGGGCTCAAGAGCCACAAGTGAGGCATGAGGACTGAGATGAGACACAGAGCAGGGAACCAAAACGTCACCCAAGTGAACTCTGATGCCTTGGTTTCCTTTCACCACTAACAGGCCTTGGCTGACATGACCAAGAATGGACTAAAGCTGAAGGAAGGAAGGTTCAGATTAGGTATTAGGGGGGGAAGTTCTTTGCAGAGAGAGTGGTGAGGGGCTGGCAGGGGCTGCCCAGAGAGGGGGTGGGTGCCCCATCCCTGGGGGTGTCCAAGGCCAGGTTGGCTGGGGCCCTGGGCAGCCTTGTGTAGCTCCAGGCCTGGAGGTTGGTGTCCCTGCCTGTGGCAGAGGGTTGGAGCTCTGTGATCCTTGGGGTCCTTTCCAACCCAGACCAGGCTGGGATTCTGTGAGACCAGAAACAAGGCAGGTACTGAGCTGCAGCAGGTCTGGTTTGAGCAGATAGCACGTGGCTCCTCCTGGCCAGGAAGCCAAGGAGAATAGCTGTCCTCTCCCTCAGCTCTGCTCCTGAGGACTGCAGACTCCCTGGTGCTGAGTTCTGGGGAGCATCCTGACACGTTCCCTGCTGCTTCCTCCAGTGGCAGCGGGAGGACTTGGCCGCCCTCCTGCGCTGCTGAGGGCAGGGGGATGAGGTGGCCCATGCAGAGCTGAGTGCAGCAGACCCACAGCTGGAGGAGAATGATTAATCTGAAAAAATTACCTGAAGCTTTAATTCTGAATGCATTTTTGGGTGACTATTTCCTCTGCTGGTGTAAATCATGACACGTGAGCACTGCTGCATCACGCCTTTGCAGGGGGGTACAGTCTGTACCATCCCCAAAAATTCAGTGTGTCATGATGGCATGGGCAGGTATGAGATGCTGGAGCCATCTCAAAGGGCAACCTGAGGTACCCTGCACCTAGGGTGTGGGAACATCTAGGCACAGCAATGCTTTGATGGACCAAGACCTTAAGGATGTGAACTTCTGGAACAGGTACAGGGCTCCTCCCTGATTCCCAGTGATACAAAACACAACAGATACTGCATGTGTCTAAAGCAGAACTGCAGAAGCAGGGTGCAAGCTGCTGTAAACCAGCAAGACAAATCTGCATTCACACACTGCTGGAAAGGGGTCCACCAGGCTGGCAACACTCCCAAGAGCTTCCATGCGGGTCCAAGGGCTGGATCTGGGGCCAGCAGCATCCCCGAGCTCTCTGTGCCAGGTTCCCACGACACCCAGGTCATAGCCAAGGGGTCTCTGGGATAATTTAACACCCACTTTCCTTTTCTTTGTTGTTTTGGTAGGAAAAGGATCTTGGCAACAACCTGCCTCTCACTTGTGCAGAGTCACCCTGCCGCTTCCTCTGGGATAAACAGACACAGACCAGCGCCTGGCGATGGAGGCTGCTTATGAAAACAAGAACCAGTTGGATGGCAGCAAACCCTCCCTGAGAGCTTTCAGATCTCCTCATCCCTCTCTGGGGAGAGCCAGGAGGAGATGAGGACAACTCCTCCAACCATTCCAGTTTCACCCAACAAACCACGAGCCACGGGCTCCTACATGGACTTTCCCCTCCTACCCGTTTCCAAGACCAGCTGATTCTACCCCAATTACTCATTTATAAACTTACACACCGGTGAATGATGCTCTGAGCAGCTCAGCAGAACAAGGAGGAGTTTGTGTAGCAAACTAGAAAGCCAGGTTATTGATAAAGTCAAATAAACCAAACATAAACAAGGTAAGATTTCACCTCTCCGTCCTTCTCACATTAAGTCATTCTGAGGACTTAATTTTAAAACACAGAAGTGTTCTGAGAATATTTTGTAATTACAAACCAGTAAGAAAAACTCATCCAGGAGGAATAATTACATAATTTCTAGATGAACTCACTGCATAGAAGAGCTGGCAGCTTAGAGGAGCAGTAATAAATAGCTCCTCATATCATTACTGTTGCTGCGGCTGATGACTCACCACTGTTACTGGGATCATATCCCAGAATAGTCATGCTACTCTGTGTACTGCATACAGAATTAGCCATGAGGGACTTACTATTAAATGAAACAGATTTGGGGTTTTAGGATTCATGTGGTCATGTCATAAAAACAAAAGCTGTTAAATGCTTTACTTGAGTGTGGTGAATTCCTGACACCAGGGCTGGAGGTACCTGCTCTGCCCCAGGCACAATTCCCAGCTGCAGGGTCCTTCAGCAGCCATTTCCTATCAGACACTTCTGGTTCTGGCAGCTTAAAGACTTAATTGTGTGATTTAGGTGGTGTTGGTGCTTATGTGCTGCACCTATGGGTGGTTGGTTTGCTGCTTTCAGGGAATTCCCAAATCTTCCAGAAGGGTGGAGTGGATCCCCATGGAAGAGACTGAGAAAGGACCTTTCCCACCCCGCTTCACAGTCTTGTTTCCCAACCTGCCCTGTTCTTTCCTCTTCTGGCATGTATGCACCTCTCTAAGCACGTTGGTGTCCCTCACCTTCACAGCACTGGAGAGAGCTTTGGGCCACAAAGGTGATGAAGGGCCTGGAGCATCTCCCCTGTGAGGAAAGGCTGAGGGAGCTGGGGCTGTTCAGCCTGGAGAGAAGCAGCCTGAGAGGGGATCTGATCAGTGTTTATCAAGAGCTGAAGGGTGGGACACAGGGGGCCATGGGCAGCCTCTGCTCAGGGTCTGTGGGGACAGGACAAGGGGTGATGGGCTCAAGCTGGAGCACAGGGAGTTCCCCCCCAATGTGGGGAAGAACTTCTTCCCAGTGAGGGTGAGGGAGCCCTGGGCCAGGCTGCCCAGGGGGTGTGGAGTCTCCTTCTCTGGAGAGATTCCAGCCCCGTCTGGACAGCGCCCTGTGTGCCCTGTCCTAGGGACCCTGCTTTGGCAGGGGGTTGGACCCCATGGGCTCTGGAGGGCCCTTCCCACACCTGGGATTCTGTGATCCTCAGGCACATCCCAAGTTTCCCTTTTTCTGAACAAACCCCTCCCCTGGTGCATTATGAAATGATCTAGTAGGTATCCCAAGTGAACACACTCTTCTTATTTTCATTCCAATCCCCAAGCTGTGTCCATCCCTGAGAGAACAGTAACTCCCCATCGTCGTGCTCCCACCTCTAGGCACCCACTTCTGTCTTTATTACACAAACTGTACCTTCAGGTCTAGCCAGGCACTAACTCTCCAGGCTCCCCTCTTGGGATACAAGCTATTTTTACTGTACATTGGTTTCTTTAGAGATCCCCTACCCTGTCCTCTGAGGAAGCACACCAAAATCACAGCAAAACCTGGTCTGAGGATCTGAGAGATCAAGCAGTGGGTTGAGTCAGCGGGCAGCCACACAAAGTGTCCAGCCATCTCACTGCTGTCCTGCTGAATCCACCTCATCTTCTGCTTTAAGCCCTGAACAGCTAATAACTGCTGTGACTTCCTTGGAAATACGTCAGCTGCTGCCCTAGATACCAGCCCTGGATGCAGAACGGCCTTTGCCAGGCTGTGTGGTGCCTACAGCCTGTTTCTGGGGTTATTCTCAGCATCCTTCGCTTCAGCCTCATCTCGCCTTTCCAGCGAGCACCACCTCCCCGCTCCCTCTCCCCTCCTCTGCCATTAACATGCAGGAAAACCAAGTATTTACTTGTCACTTTTTCAGCCTCTTGACACCAAGAGATTTGCTCTCTTCCCTGCTGATACTCATCCCTCTGGGGAGCTGACTCCAGGCTGGCTGAGGCCGCCCGTCCCTGTGGATGCTCCCTGGACCTCCCACTCACGCCGTCAGCAAGCAGCCAGATTTCTGGCCATGTTATAGCTCTCCCCTTGTGAGAGACAACTTGAACACTCTAAATTGTATTTCATGCTCTCCTCAAAGCCAAATATATACTGTCTATCAAAGCCAGTTCCTCTCCTGACTCTCCTACTTCCATAAACAAACCCACCAATGGCATATGCTGCGCTCTGCTCAGGCTTGTGCTTTTGACAGCGGGCCAACCCACTGGAATCAAAAGAGCTTCTGAGCCAGGCTAGGCAATACAATATATGAGTCTTTAAATGCTGCAAATCCCCTTTTAATAGGCTTTTAACAGGGACAGGTTTTAATCCCAGGGATGCAACTGTGGAACCTGCTACCTGCTCCCTCCACAGACACATTCTGCATTCGCTCCTTCCAGTCTCCGGCCTTTTCAGTGCTCCTGCCCCAAACCCAAGTTGCTCCAGTCACCAAATAAAGCTTCATATTACCA
Organism: Rallus limicola; assembly: GCA_022605955.1. Taxonomy (NCBI): domain Eukaryota; kingdom Metazoa; phylum Chordata; class Aves; order Gruiformes; family Rallidae; genus Rallus; species Rallus limicola. The sequence continues at coordinate 32,580,451 of JAKCOZ010000009.1, read as the reverse complement.
ACCCATCTGTTTTACCTAAAAATATTTCATAGTGGAATTGGGTCCTTTGGATTAACTTACAGAATCAGAGTCCCCAGGCTGGAAAAGCCCTTTCAGCCCATGGAGCCCAACCATCCCTGTCCTGTGATAAACCAGATCCCTGAGCACCTCATCTCCCCTCTGTTCAACACCCCCAGGGCTGGGGACTCAGCCCCCTCCCTGGGCAGCCTGGGCCACAGCCCCACAACTCTGCCAGGGAAGAACTTTGCCCTCCCAGCTGAGCTGAGCCTGCCCTGGCCCAGCTTGAGCCCATTGCCCCTTGTCCCAGCTCCTGGCCCCTGGCTGCAGAGACCAGCGCCCACCTCTCTGCACCCTCCTGGCAGGGCAGGGGAGGGGTGGTAGGATCATTCACGATCCCTGCTCCCCAGGAAAGAATAAACAGGCATCAGGTCCATGTGTCCCCCAGCTTTCAGGCACCAGCTCCTACAGAAAACCATGGCATCATCACTCATTCAGATACAGCAAGAAGTCCAGCAGCTCCCTGGAAAGCCAAGGGAGAAGCTGGAGGGAATCACCCACCCTTGTAGCACAAACACAAGGTTCACACTGATATACAACCCTGGCAAACACAGGAACAACAAAGGAAATACAGGACATCTTCCAGCACAACAGAGGAATCCCCCAGGTCTCCACCACGTTCCAACATTCCATTAGCCACCAGGGAATTCTCTGGTTTAATGTGGTTGTTAAACTTTACCTGGAGTTCCCATTTACACATGGGAGCTCCAAACACCTCGGAGGGAGATGCCCAGCAAAACCCACTTGAACCTGGATGCAGCCAAAGCCTGTGTTCAGCAGGATGCTGCTGCCACGCTCAGCTCATCTTGCCCAGAGGGAACGTGCCTGGAAAGTTCCTGCAAAACCTTATTGAGCTGTTTGCAAGAACAAAATTCTGGAAAACACGTTCCACCTGCAGTAACAAACGGTCTGTCAGGAGCTGGGTTTGATTTTAGACTTTGTTTTTTCTTCTTTTCTCTCTTTTTTTTGGTTGTTTCAGGCTCTTGCTTTAAGGGTTTAATTCTAAACTTGGCAAGAGCATCCTTGGCAGCGTTACTCAGGGATCAGCCTTTCCCTGAGACAAGCTCCCCAGGCTGACTCACTGCTGGCCTTTGGAAAGCTCCTCTTAGCACACACACACTAATTGGGGCCTTTTCAGCACTGGTCTGTTAAGTGATCCCAAAGGTGCTGGCGCTGGAGCCGCTGTGGGCTCCAGGCAGCTCCCGCCTGCTCCCTGCCCGCAGCGCCCGGGTCAGAGTCAGGCACTGCCTGGGAAACCAAATGAGCTGGGAAACCTCATTAACAAAGGAGCTGGGCATGTAATTAAGGGCTATGACAGCACATCCACGTGGACTCACTGTCCATGGAGTCTTGACCTTGACCCTGGCTGCTCTGGGAATGGGGTTGAGAGATGCTCCTTGTGCCACGGCACCAGGGTCTGCAGGAGGGGTCTGGGTGTTCCTGGGGAGTCCTGGGGCTTCTTCCACTCCTACATCCCAGCAGGCTCAGGAATGCAGATTCCTGTTTCTAAAGCTTTATCAGGATTTCCTTCACAAACCTCTTTTACAGAGGTAACTGGGAGAAGGATTTCTTGGGGCTGTAAACCCAGAGGCACGTACGGCAATCTCCAGGCAGAAGAGCTGCTGGGGTTTCAAATCTGGCTCCTGCAAGAAGGAGTTTGGGAAATGTGGGGTTCCTGCTGCCCTGGGGTTTGCCATATACAAAGAATTCCTGAGGTCAAGTGCATTTTCTTGAAGACACCCCCCATAGCTTGTGCTTTAGAGCTGTGGCACCCTGCAGATGGCTCAGCACTGCTGACAAACTGGTGCCCTGCAACTTACCCCCCCTTGCTGATGCAATAAATGAAAGAGCTATTCCAGGGGCCACGGGACATCCCCCTCCACCTTCTGCTCCAGGGGCTTCCCCACAGGATAAAGCCAGGTGCATAGGAGCATCCTCACCACCCTGTGCCCAGAGCAGGTCGGACAGGCGGATGCTGGGTGCTGCTCTCTGCTCCCCAGGTCCAAAGCTCAGCCTGAGTTTAACCCTGAGAACTAACCCAGGTAAAACCAGGCATTCTGCCCTATGCAGCCCTGTCACTGCTCAGCACTGGGGAGCACAGATTAGGAATTACAGCCCTGGTGTGTATTCCTCCTCTAGACAAGATTCCCCAGAAGGACTTTTTAAAGGAAACAGAGTGGGATTAAAAACCCCTTTCTCCTCACATCACAAACCCAAACCATTACCCAACTCCTCTTTTAGCTGCTCCTGTCCCAGGAAACTCTGGATTATGGCAGATTTATGTCAGTGTCTGGCTGCTACAAGAGGAGAGTCACCTCGAACCATGTGCTGGTCACCCTCTGGCTCGTGGTGACCATCCTTCCTTTGTGTATTTTGAAGACAACCCCAAGCAGAATGAAAGACCCCAAAGCTGGTAACACAGCAGACAGACTGACACTGTTCCACATAATATAACAGTGCTGACAGCATGTGTATTTTTTACAAGTGTCATAAAATTACATGCTGAAGCACCTGAACTTGGGTAAGACAAAACCAGCTGGTTACCCCTGGAAGAACAGAGCACATCCATTGGAGCAAAGGGGCTGGCATTTCTCAGCAAGGCAATGTTATAACGAGCTAGGCTTCATCTACCCCTCTGCTAGGCACTGGGGAGGCTGCACCTCCAGTGCTGGGTCCAGTTCTGGGCTCCTCAGCATCAGAAGGACATGGAGGTCCTGGAGCCAGTCCAGAGAAGGGCAACCAGGCTGGGGAAGGGGCTGGAGGGCAAATCCTCTGAGGAGCAGCTGAGGGAGCTGGGGGGTTGAGCCTGGAGAAGAGGAGGCTGAGGGGAGCCCTTCTCCCCACCTGCCCTGCCCTGCCAGGAGGGTGCAGAGAGGTGGGTGCTGGTCTCTGCAGCCAGGGGCCAGGAGCTGGGACAAGGGGCAATGGGCTCAAGCTGGGCCAGGGCAGGCTCAGCTCAGCTGGGAGGGCAAAGTTCTTCCCTGGCAGAGCTGTGGGGCTGTGGCCCAGGCTGCCCAGGGAGGGGGCTGAGTCCCCAGCCCTGGGGGTGTTGAACAGAGGGGAGATGAGGTGCTCAGGGATCTGGTTTAGCACAGGACAGGGACGGTTGGGCTCCATGGGCTGAAAGGGCTTTTCCAGCCTGTGATCTCTGCAGACCTACCTGGCAGAGCAGGAGCATCACAACCCCACAAATCTACAGCCACTTTGTGCAGAGCTGGTGAAATGACGAAGATGCTGCAGGATGGCCCTGCTCCTAACGAGCACTTTGGGGCAGAGGAGGCTGTGTGCAGCAGGTAAGCAACAGCAGGTCTCCTTCAGCCCCTCCCACCTCCCCTTTCTCTATGCTTTTACAGCCTGCCTTCAATTTATCACTGAGGATCCCCCCTGGTTATTACAATCTGCAGTCTTCTTTAGAGAAACACAAACTAGATAAAGGATGTGAAAATAGAACAAACCAGGGAAGGTTCACCTAAGAGGAAAGGGAAAAAATCCCCCACCACCTAGTTTTTACAGCTGTGAATTAGCAGCTGGTGATGCAGCCCTGTACATCAGTGTCAGTGGGGTGTGGGAGCTCTCCCATCCCTACACACAGCCCACACCCCACACTGGCCTGAGGACACGGCAGGAGGAGGCTTCTTGGAAGCATGACCCTGTTCCCACAAAGCCCACTGCCTGCACCCTCAGAACCACTCTGGAACGCTGCTGCTCTCCTGAAAGCATGGGAAGGTTAAGAGGAAAGATTCTTAAAAAGAGAGATTCCTGGTTCCCAACCATCTGCCTGTGACAGCAGGAGGGATCGCTGCCTCTCAGCCTTTCACACAGTCCCCAGGCTGGAAAAGCCCTTTCAGCCCATGGAGCCCAACCATCCCTGTCCTGTGCTAAACCAGCTCCCTGAGCACCTCATCTCCCCTCTGTTCAACACCCCCAGGGCTGGGGACTCAGCCCCCTCCCTGGGCAGCCTGGGCCACAGCCCCACAGCTCTGCCAGGGAAGGAGTTTTCATGACATCACCTCCCTGTGAGCTCCCCAGGCGCTCAGAGCTGGTGTGAAACCTGGTGACATCAAAGGGCCAGAGGAACGTGGTGGCACCTCACCCAGCCTGCCTGGCTCTGCTGCTCCCCTCAAGCTGCCAGCTCAGGCAGATGCCATCCATCACACTGCACTGACACAGAGATGCTCCTGCATCTGCAGCAGCAAACGCTCCCCATCACTTGGAGGATTTCACTGTATTTCCATTCAGTACCATTACCAGTGCCAGGGGGATAAAAAAATGGATGGTGACTGTTAAAGCACCAAAGATCTTCACTAAATTCTGGAGGTTTTGAAGGTTTTTGGAAGAAAAAAGGAAATTCCAAAGTAATAGAATTGTTGCTTGGCTTATAAAGGGATTTGGTAAGTGTCTGACAGGTCATATTCCCCTCTCTCCCCCATCACTGCTGCTCTTTTATGTGCCTCTCAGTATAAATTCTAGAAAGCACCAGGACTGCAAGCCTTTAATAACAGCTTAGCCTATTTTTAGCCTTTTATTTTAAAAGGAAGCATATGAAAACGTGTGAATTCTATCAATCCAAGTGATGGAAACAAGATGAAAACAAGCTCAGTAAGGAACCGCCCCGTGATGCTGTGGGACTGGAGGAAGTAGCACTGCACAGCCCTGCCTGCTCACAGCACAGCCCTGTCAGCTTCCCAAGGGACTGACTGTTCCAGCTCCTCCAGCCCTTCTCACCTGAGGTATCGTGTCTGGCTACACGGGCACGGTGCTTGTCTGAAGAGGCAGAAGGCACATCCTCAGTCAGGGCACGAGATGGGGATGTGCTGGGAGACATGGGTGTCAGTGGTGGAAACGTGGAGGTGGCCAGGATGAGGTCTCAGGACATGGTTACAATAGGGAAGTGTTGGGGGAAGGGGGGGGGTTGTCATGTGGGAAGAAATAAAATCATCCAAACTCTCTGTAGTGGTGTTAAAAATAATCTCTGGAGTTGATAGGCAGTGCTGATGAGGGAAGTTTAAGGACCAGAGCTGTGGAAGCATGCATGGAGGCTGAGCAGCAGACCTCTGCAAGGCAACAGAGCACCCAACAGCCTCCCCAGCATGAGGAGGGAGAGCACTGCCTCCCCCTCCAGAAGCACACAAGGAGAACCCGGGCTCAGGTGAGGAAGTCGGCACGTGGCTTCCTGGCCATCCCTGGATGCCACCTGAACCAGCAGGTATCGACTGGAGATCCACCAAAACCAGGCTGGGGAGCAGCATCTACCAAACAATGGGGGCAGCTCCTCCCCCCAGGCTCACCCCAACCTGCCAGGGGTGCCCGTGGCAGGGGAAGGACATGGACCTCTGCGTCTCAGACAGGGCAAGAGGGAGGAAAAGGCTTGACACAGAACTTCTGAGACGTGAAGACAGACACAGACTTGGGCAGGCAGGGCTCCCCATCCCAATAAGCTACGTAGAGGGTTTCACTGGAGGTCAGGGTGATGATGTAACCAGGGCAAGAGCAGCCTCAGATACTCTAAGTCTTATCTCCCGCCTTGCAAGGCCAGCCTTAAAATAAACAGCTTGGAAAGACCCAGCGTGAGGAGAAGGAGAGGTCAGTGCACACCACACAGCCCCAGCCCCCAGCAGCTCCCAGAGCGAACACAGACCCCGCGTCACTCGGGGCCCCTGAACCCCCGTGAGTTGTGCTTAAACCCCCGGCTCAGCCCAGCGCTGCCTGTGCTGCTCAGAGTCACAGGCTGGAAAAGCCCTTTCAGCCCATGGAGCCCAACCGTCCCTGTCCTGTGCTAAACCAGATCCCTGAGCACCTCATCTCCCCTCTGTTCAACACCCCCAGGGCTGGGGACTCAGCCCCCTCCCTGGGCAGCCTGGGCCACAGCCCCACAACTCTGCCAGGGAAGAACTTTGCCCTCCCAGCTGAGCTGAGCCTGCCCTGGCCCAGCTTGAGCCCATTGCCCCTTGTCCCAGCTCCTGGCCCCTGGCTGCAGAGACCAGCGCCCACCTCTCTGCACCCTCCTGGCAGGGCAGGGCAGGTGGGGAGAAGGGCTCCCCTCAGCCTCCTCTTCTCCAGGCTCAACCCCCCCCAGCTCTCTCAGCTGCTCCTCAGAGGATTTGCCCTCCAGCCCCTTCCCCAGCCTGGTTGCCCTTCTCTGGACTCTCCAGGCCCTCCATGTCCTTCTGATGCTGAGGAGCCCAGAACTTGACCCAGCACTTGAAGTGTTTTGGGCGGGGAGCCTGGCAGGGCAGGGCAGGTGGGAGAAGGTCTCCCCTCAGCCTCCTCTTCTCCAGGCTCAACCCCCCCCAGCTCCCTCAGCTGCTCCTCAGAGGATTTGCCCTCCAGCCCCTTCCCCAGCCTGGTTGCCCTTCTCTCTGCAGACACGTCTCAGCAGTGTATTCTTCTTGCTTCCTCCAGCCCTTTGTGAGCACAAAGGGAAATATTTGGCTTTCTCTTTCTAAACTGTGCCTACAGACTCCTGAGGTACGACTCTCAAACCCACCCTCAGCAGAGACATCATTTCTCTGATGGAAATACCACCTATTTATAGAAGGCTGCAGAGTGAATTCCATGAAGACAACCAGCCTGTTTTAAGCACGTCTGAAGTTACAGCCAAGCCCCAGGAAAGTGAGTTAACCTGAAGGTAGAGCAGACTTTTGCCCATGATGTTGGAGAGCGTTAGGTCCCAGACCATACTCCAAAGACCAGTTTTAAACTCAGTCATGATATACAGCACTGCAGCATGAAAAGCGCTTCCCACCTCCAACCCAGCAGCAACAACTGGGAGCATCTCACCTCTAGTGTAGCTGAAAGGGTTAACACTGGGATGGATGCCTATTTTGGATCCCTATGTCAAGTGAGTTCCCCCAGCACAGCACAAAGCAGCACCGACTGATGCCTGCATCGCCCACGTGTGGATGGGGACCACCAGATCCTCTCTTGAACTTGGGGGAGAGCACGGTGCTCTGAACCTAAAGGCCATCCAGGCTGGCCTTGGGCTGTGCTTCACACAGCTTCTCTGCTACCCATCATCAGTGTCTGGTTTTAATGCCCCTTTGCAGTCCCTGACCACCCTCGGTAGGTTGAGGTTGGATTTTAGGAAAAAGTTCTTCACTATAAGAGTGATGGATCCCTGGCTACCCAGAGAGGTGCTGGAGGCCCCATCCCTGGAGACATTCCAGGTCAGACTAGTATTTGTTAATGTTTATCACTAGCTGAAGGGTGGGATACAGGGGGACATGGGCAGCCTCTGCTCAGGGTCTGTGGGGACAGGACAAGGGGTGATGGGCTCAAGCTGGAGCACAGGGAGTTCCCCCCCAATGTGGGGAAGAACTTCTTCCCAGTGAGGGTGAGGGAGCCCTGGGCCAGGCTGCCCAGGGGGTGTGGAGTCTCCTTCTCTGGAGAGATTCCAGCCCCGTTTGGACAGCGCCCTGTGTGCCCTGTCCTAGGGACCCTGCTTTGGCAGGGGGTTGGACCCCATGGGCTCTGGAGGGCCCTTCCCACCCCTGTGGGTCTGTGACTCTGTGATTAAAGAGGGTAATAAACCTCTGGTCAGGCCAGAAGCAGGAGGCAATATGCCTGCTCACTCCTTTATATGTAAATCCCATGGGGGGGAAGTATTTGGGGGTAGTAGGAACCTTAAGTAGGAAAAGTGGAATGAAACCCAGAATTCCCAAAGGAGCAATGGAGTTTTGGACAAGTGTGGGTTGTTTTCTTTTTAAATGTTGATTCAGAACGTAGGATGATGCCCTAAAAGTGTTACTTTTTAGATCATTTCAGGTTCAGACCCCATGGGCTCTGGAGGGCTCTTCCCACCCCTACAATTCCCTTTTTCCAAATGAGACAGGTGCTTCCATGGGCACCCTCCACTCCACACAGGCACCAGCACCACCTGTACCCAGCACACATGGTCTCTTCTCTTCTGTAATTCCAGCAAATAGAGGAATGCTTCCCACCCCTTCCCTCCTGATCCAGCATCCCCCCACCTTAGCTTACAAGGGTTTCTCCTCAAGAGGAACGTGCTAAATCAAGCTGACAACTCCCCCTGTCAAAACCCCGAGGGGAAGGCACGGTGATAACTCCAAGATAGGTCTAATATGGGCTCTGCTGACACACAGCAACACCTGCCACCACAGCATTCCTCACTTATCTCCGTCCTCCAGGCCTGGCGTGGTGCTGAGCTCTGGCAGCAAGGGCTCTTCATCCTTCCCCAGCCTGATCTGCTGGTGCCAGACCCCATGCCCATGGCTGGGTGCCTGAAGGGCTCGCTCACACACAGGAACCTTTTGCAGGGGCACTGGGATACCAATTTTGACCCTCCTGTGGGCACTGCTTGCAGAGATCCTGCTTGGATCTTCACTGCTCACCCCAGGATGCCTGACCTCTCCCCAGCCAGAGGTCTGGTACAGGGAAAGGAAAGCTGAAGGATTTTGGTACAAAGATGACAAATTGGTGAAACTACAACTGCCCATCAGGCACCTCGATCACATGGTCCTTATTCCTCTGCAAGCATCAGATCTGCTTGGGAGTGAACAGATGGGTTGGGAAGAGCGAGCAGGTATGGTCTCCAGCAGACCCAGGTGAGCAGCACATGCAGGACCTCTTTGTCCAGGCAGGAACGTGTGCCACCACCACCCCTTGCCCTCCTGAGCGGTCAGGGGCCACGTGATGGGGTGAGGTGACATGTGCCACCAGGTCTGAGCTGTGGAGGTGTTGTGGCAGCACCGTTTTACCCACCACGGCTTCCCCTGACCTTGCCGATCCATCCAGCCCCACAAAGAGCCATCTTCCCCCACCTCAGCTCCCCATGGATCCCCCAACTCCTTGGCAATGGCAGGACACACAGCCCTGAGGTGCATGCAAGGCAGGGACAGGTTTTTCAACCTCACACCAACATGCATGGATCCCCAGGAAGCGAGGGGACACCACACACAGGGAGCTCAAGCGACCGGTGGGACCCTCCTTCCTCCCCCTCCTTGTTTATAGGGGCCCCTGTTATTCCCTTCTTGACATTTGCTTTAACCAGAGGCCTTCTGATAAAATAATGATGTGCTTCTCCTTCCCTCTAAATATTTACCTTTCCGCTCTCCTGTCCCTGAAACACCAGGCACGGCTCCTCCTGGGGAGCAGAGTCGCTGCTCCAGAGAAGGAAGGAGAACCCCAGGTCTTCACAGCACAGGTTAACCACACAGAGCCTTGGTATTGGTGACTGCACACCAGCACCAAGCCACAGGGTCACCTCAGAGCTGGATGCAGAAGGAGCCACTGTTAAATGACTATAAGCAATAATAAGATTCCATAGGATAAAGCCTGGGTAAGATGGGGATGTGTATGTGTAGAGGTGAGGCTGCAGAACATGCTGTTTGAATACCTAGGCTATCAAGTCCTCTATATATTCCTGCAAGATGCTGTGTAGACCACAAAGAACATAGCTAAGAACATCTATCTCACACCTTCACTCCAACAGCAGAGCTCTCCCCACGCGAAGGAAAGCTGTTTGGGACACAACCCACAGGACGTGCCCCCTGAGGTTCCCCTCACATCTCCCTCTGCCCTACCCTGGCCACATCAGGGCAGAGGCAGCGGTGGCAGCTCAGTCCAGTATTAAAACCTGCCAGGAGTTGATAACCAGAGGTGAGAAGGTGCAGAGGCATCACCATGAATGGCCCAAGAGCAACGAGGTTTGAGAGACCCACTCCTTTTGCAAATGAAACCTGATGCTCACACACACTGGAATAACTAGGCATGATATAAAATTATCCATCCTTTACACATCTCCATCTCCCCCCCCCCACCCCCCAATTACTCAGCACCGTGAGGGTGTCTTCTGAGATCTAAATTTGATCAGGAAAGAGAGAGGAGAAGAAAACCACTCTCAGCAAGCGCCGTGGCAGCTTTACAGGGCGAGGAACATCCTTATCAGTGCTTCTGCCTGGCAGTGGTGTTCCACACACGTAAACCCCTGCTCTGCTGAGCTCTGCTGAGCTCTGCTGCCCAGCAGAGCTGCTCCCACCAGGACAGAGCCAAGCGACACTCACCAAATCCACGAATGGCGGCGATTAGGTACAAAATTAACATTTAACATCTTCCCAAGGCGATGCCCGTCTTCTCCTTGCCTGAAAATATTCACCAGGGTCTCTGCTCACTCCAAACTTGGGGCTGGGTGAAGTTGCACCAGTGGCAGGGGGACCTTGCCAGGAGTTTTTGTCCTTTCTGAGAAGTCCCATCGAGTCCCATCGCGGGGTGGATGCAGCTTTATATACAGATGCAAATGAGTTGGCAATCAAGATGTGAGGGTGCACGTGGAGCAGCCTCTCTGGACTCCCCTATTGCTTTGTTTATATCAGAAGGGAGGGGTTGGGGGGGGGAGAGAAAATCACTAACTAACCTCTTGCTGGCAAAGCCCTGACTGCAGTTTCCTGCTCTCATTTGTATAATCCCTTCCAGGGATCCCGAGACAGGCCGGGGAGGGGGGGAAGCAAACCTTTTCCAAACTGGAGAAACATCCCCATTTTCCTGTTTATCCTCTGCAGGCTGATTCCCTCGTTCATTCACTGCTGCCACGGATGAAATCAAAGTTTCCTGATGCTGCAGAAACTCTGCTGCTGGGTCCCCTCCTGCTTTACGCAAGGGATGAGGATCCTGGGGCGCCAGGGGTGCAGGCAGCTACAGGGTGGGGATGACACCCAAGCTCCCTGGCCAGGTATGAGGAGGAGGGAGAAGGTCTCTACAGCAAAAAGCCTGGTTGATCCATCCCCACCAAACTAGAAGAGGCAGGAAAGCTTTCAGAGGGCTGCGAGAGCTCCCTGTGTGGGGTGGTTGTGCACAGGCACGGGCTCTGCCTTTCTCCTGTCACTCAGGGCTGTGTTTCTGGATGGGATCCCTCTCCAGCCTTCCTCCCTCAGCCTGGCTGGAGAAGGTGCTGCTCTGCCTGCAGGAAAATCCTCTGAGCAGGCAGGTCCGTGGCTGCACGTTCCCCCAGCGCCAGCGGATTCGCCTCTCTCTGCATAAAATGGAATTTTACCAGATTTACAGCCAAATCCCAGCGCTGAACATCAAGCCCGGCACAGCTCCCTGCTGCAGGGAGGCGGCAGGGGGTGGGAAGACAGCTGCCAGGGAGCAGTGTGGGGAGCAGCTCCTGAAATAAGGGCTTCCTGCAGCAGCACAACCCCGGGGCTGGGCTGGCAGCACCCCCCAGCCCAGCCCCACACGCACCCGCCCCGCGGCTGCTGCTGGAGTCGGTGCTGGGGATGCTGAGCTGGGGATGCTGAGCTGGGGATGCTGAGCTGGGGAGCTGGGGATGCTGAGCTGGGGATGCTGAGCTGGGGAGCTGGGGATGCTGAGCTGGGGAGGGGGACCTGGGGACTAAGGGAGGGCTGGCTCAGTGCAGCAGGGTTTAAAAGCCCTGCCAGCAGCGATGGGGGGATGATTTGGGAATGCTGGGAGGGGTCTGCCCACGTGTCCCTGCCTGGGTAGCACCTCTACCCACCCAAACGTGGGGTGAGGAAGGGGTTACACTGCATGATGTGCAGATGGGCTTTGCCCCATCCCTGGAGACACTCAAGGTCAGGGTGGATGGGGCTCTGAGCAGCCTGCTCTGGTGAAGATGTCCCTGCTCACTGCAGGGGAGGCACTAGATGGCCTCTGAAGGTCCCTTCCACCCTTGCACAGCCTGTGATTCTGTGACTCATCAGAGCCACGAGTGATGCAGCGTGTTCCCTACCCAGGCAGAGGAGGGCACCCAAAGCAGGGGCAGGGACAGCACGGGGCCCCGGGGCACTGAGCAGGCATCCCATGCCACAGCTCAAGGGCCATCATCACCAAGACCTGAAACCTGCCAGACCACCCTGCCCACGGGCTGCAAGTCCAAGCTGGAAGGGGAACAAAGCGTTTGATTAATCAGGGTCTCAAACCCCATATCAAAACCCAGAGGAAGAGGCAGGTGGGGAACACCACGACAGAGTGACAACAGTCTGCACAGACACTGCCACAGCCAAGAACCTCCTCCCTACCTGCCCCTCTCCTGTAACCACTGGAGCAAACATTAAACTGGGTTTTATCCCACTGACACTGAAAAGCCTGTGATGGGAGTGTGGGTAGGGATTAAAAGCCTAGTTAGAACGTGTGGCTGCAGAGAAGGAGCAGGGGTAAGCAGCAGCCAACAGCCTGCACCCTGAATCATAGAATCACAGACTCCCAGACTGGTCTGGGTTGGGAGGGACCCCAAGGGTCACAGAGCTCAGGGCCCCAGCCAACCTGGCCTTGGACACCCCCAGGGACGGGGCACCCACCCCCTCTCTGGGCAGCCCCTGCCAGCCCCTCACCACTCTCTCTGCTTTGGGTTTGCTGCATCTCCACATCCCCCAATTCCTTGGGGAAGGAGCCAGGTGTTTGCTGGAATGGAGGCAAAGGCACAGGTACACACAGGACACGGGCACGGCTCACACCCCAGCACTGCTGGGACGACTGGGAGCTGTACAAGGGGCTGTTGGGACACACAGCCAGTACAGCTGTTGGGTCTGTTCTTACTGGTTCAGAAGGGGAACACACACCTTGGAAAGGGGGTTCAGTGCTGCACAGGGGTTTGGACACTGTTCCCAACTCGGCTCAGGAGACGCTTCAGGCAGTTCTCGATGATGTGGAAATTTCTGGATCACTGTGCCCTCCCTCTCTGGGGAACTCAGTGTTAGAAGCCAGGTTGGATGTGGGTTTTGGGCACCCAGGGCTGGTGGGGGTGTCCCTGCCCACGGCAGGGGGCACTGGGGGGCTCTGAGGTGCCTTCCCACCCACACCAGCCTGGGGTTCGATGAGCTGATTGCAACTAAAGCCCAGCATCTCAGGTGTCGATTTCCTACCAAACAAGAGAAACTCAGCCCACAGAATGAGCTTAACCCAAGTCTCTGGGCCATTCCCAGTGGACATAGCAACACTGGGGGCTTGGGGAGCAACAAACCACCCCCAAAAATCTCCCACCCTACTCTCCACTGGCTTCACACCCGATCTGCACCCAACCTGCTGAACACACTCACGATTTCACAAAACTCAAGGAAATTCCTGTTTAACATCCTCCTCCTCCTCCTGCCCTACAAGGTTCTGCCCTTCCAATCTTCCCCCAGCTCTCATGAAAACATCACCCAGTGTGAAACAGCCATACCCTCCATCCTCACCCCCCTGCCTGGGAAGAACCTACCACAGCCCTCTCAAGTAGCCAAGCCCATCACGTTGGCCTGCAACATCATTCTTGGTGAAAAGGGTAAAAGTCATTCCCCACTGGGTTGGTGAACAGCCATTTTCCTGCACCAACAGCTTCTCTTCTATCCTACTCCACAGAGGTTCTGCATTTTGGCCTCCCTCTCCCATTTGTGTGGCACCTCCCTTCTCCTTCCAAACCTCTCCCTTCATCCAGCATCCTCAACTTGATGTGGGTAATTGCAGGGAACGTGGCAGTAATCAAATGGTGGCTGGGTGGGAAGGATAATAAGTCATTCTCCTGGGTTTTTTTGTCTCCTGCAGCTTCTCAGACAGTTGAATAATTATCCTCCACTAAAGACCCAAATGCAAGACTGGCAATTGCAGTATCAACACGACAGAAACGAGGATCACGCTCGGGGCCGCGATCAGAACCCCCTTCTACCTCACCCCTGGGGCTGAGTGCCCAGCCTCCTGCTCCTGCCTGCTTCCAAAGCCACCAAAATGTTTGTTTTGATCACAGAACCATAGAATCCCAGGTGTGGGAAGGGCCCTCCAGAGCCCATGGGGTCCAACCCCCTGCCAAAGCAGGGTCCCTAGGACAGGGCACACAGGGCGCTGTCCAGACAGGGCTGGAATCTCTCCAGAGAAGGAGACTCCACACCCCCTGGGCAGCCTGGCCCAGGGCTCCCTCACCCTCACTGGGAAGAAGTTCTTCCCCACATTGGGGGGGAACTCCCTGTGCTCCAGCTTGAGCCCATCACCCCTTGTCCTGTCCCCACAGACCCTGAGCAGAGGCTGCCCATGTCCCCCTGTGTCCCACCCTTCAGCTCTTGATAAACACTGATCAGATCCCCTCTCAGGCTGCTTCTCTCCAGGCTGAACAGCCCCAGCTCCCTCAGCCTTTCCTCACAGGGGAGATGCTCCAGGCCCTTCAGCATCTCTGTGTCCCTCCTCTGGACTCTCTCCAGGAGATCCCTGGCTGGTTGATCCCAGGGAGCCCAGCACTGGACACAACACTCCAGGTGGGGCCTGAGCAGGGCAGAGCAGAGGGGGAGGATCCCCTCCTGTCACCTGCTGCCCACACTCCTCCTGATGCCCCCAGGATCCCATTGTCTGTCTCAGCCCCAGGACACACTGCTGGCTCACGGCCACCCTGTCATCTACCAGGCTCCTTTTGATGCACAAATCTTTATCCATTGGGTGCCACATCTACATGCTTAACTTGTTTATTCATTAGAAGATAAAACAGCTCTGCAAGCCCTCCTAACAACAAGTCCTGGTCCCATCAGTCCCTCTTGGCAGCCCCAACACTGACACAACACCAGGGAAGCATCAAATATTTAGGGAAAAAAATCCCTCAAGCTCTTCAAACCCATTTGAAGCACAGAACATTTTCCAGTGTCTTCCAGAGAAGTGACACAGAGCAGCCATCGTGCTGCTGGCCCATCACCCTGCTGCCTTGAAACACTCCAGGCTTCGGTGCCTGGATCCCCTCGATCAACAGCAGGTTGCTGTGAAGGCTCAGGAGTGTTCCCTGTCCTCAAAGGGCACAGCCACAGCGACCTGAACAAAACCAGCTGGTGTGCAGGGGGGAAAGGAGCTGGGCTGTTGGTTGGCACTCATCTGAACATGAGCCAGCAGCCTGCCTGGGTGGCTGAGAAGCCCAGCAGCATCCTGGCTGGTGTCAGGACCAGCGTGGCCAGCAGGACCAGGGAGGTGACCATCCCCCTGTGCTCAGCGCTGGTGGGGCTGCACCTTGAGTGCTGGGTTCAGAGTTGGGCCCCTCACTACAAGACAGACACCGACACCCTGGAGTGTGTCCAGAGAAGGGCAACCAGGCTGGGGAGGGGGCTAGGACACAAGTCTGATGGGGAGCAGCTGAGGGAGCTGGGACTCTTCAGTCTGGAGAAGAGGAGGCTCAGGGAGACCTTATTGAGAGACATCAGTGCTCTCTCCAACTCCATGGAAGGAGGTTGTGGGGAGCTGGGCTCAGCCTCTTCTCACAGATACCCAGTGAGAGGATGGAAGGGAATGGCTGGGAGTTGTGCCAGGGGAGGGTCAGGTTAGAAATGAGGAGACATTTCCTCTCCAAAAGAGTGGTTGGGCATCAGAACAGGCTGCCCAGGGAGGTGGGGGAGTCACCATCCCTCAGGGTGCTCAAGGAGAGGGTGGATGAGGGACTCAGGGACGTGGGTCAGTGAGTGATAGAGGTGGTAGGGGGATGGTTGGGTGAACACACCATGCTACTCTGATTCTGTGATTTTGGGTATCTTGAGACAAAGCACCTCTGTGAAATACACACGTTTGATGGGATCTCCAAAGGCCACCTACTTAGGCAGGAGCAAGTTGGGGTTTTCACCCCAGATAAATACCAAACAAACACTAAACACACTCAGAGGATGTTCTGTCACCCTCCAAGCTGTCAACAGTGAAATAATCAGGGCAACACACAAACCACCCTGGGCAAACCACCCCCTCCCTGGGCAAACAGGCTCTCAAAACCCATGCGACCCCCTCAGGACCACACTCCTGCCCTAACACTGTGGCCCAGCCCTTTCTCAGCTGCTCTGCGGGGCTGTATCGACCCCACCAGTTGGGAAGGGGGGGCTGTGTCACATGCTGCTGCCACAGGCTGCTCGGTGGAGCACAAAGCCCTCGGCTGAGCCGGAAAGGATGTGCCCCCCCCCCCCCTCCCGTGCACCAAACCAGGCAGAAGCTGCTCCATTCCTTCCTCCTCTCTGGCCACTCAAGCTGCTGATTCATAGTGATGAAACACCCATTTGCAATTCTAATCTCAGTTCCTTCCTGCCCAAGGACTGACCAGGGAGCTGCAGGAACATCTCCTTACCAACCCCTACACTAAATACTAGCATCCTCCCAGGAACCATGAAAACCCAGGCTTATTTCATATATACCCACTCAAAAGAATTAGAATTTTAAGCTGCTAATCTATTTTTTCTCCAATTTCACATATCTAGTCCCCAAATAATAAGCTCTACCTGCTGCAAGCTGACCTGCAACCCACAGGTAATGGGGTGTGCAGGGAAATGACTGGCTCCAAAACCCAGATTTGGCTACAGAACTCATACACCAAGGACCTCACAGGGATTTGGGCTGCAGGGAGCAGCAAGTGTCACTACAGGTGTGTGTGCATTAGGGACAGGCTCCCAGAAATCTCCTGCCAGTGAGGATGATTGATTGCCAACCCTGCTATTAGGGCTGGTTGTTGCCCACAGCCAGCACAGTGACTTGCACCTCTGTGACGGGCATCGAACGGGAGTGATGGGTGCCCTCTCATCGCCCTGCACTCATGTTGGACTCACTCTGCAGAGCTCTGGACAAATGAAGCTGGGAGGTGGCACCAGCACCTCGTGTTTTCCAAGAGTGATGTCACTGGAAGGCATTTGGCAGCTCCTGAAGCGAAGCCACCAAGACACCCCAAGAATCTCTCCCTCCACAAACGCAAAACCAAAGTGCCCCCCAGGATGATTCACTGGAGCCAGGCTCTGCTCAGGGGTGGCAGCGACAGGACATGGGGCAGTGGGAGCAGAGGAGGTTCCATGGGAATGTCAGGAGGAACTTTGTCACTGTGAGGGTGACAGAGCCCTGGGACAGGCTGCCCAGAGAGGCTGGGGAGTCTCCTTCTTTGGAGACATCCAAACCCCTCCTGGATGTGCTCCTGTGGGATTCAGTCTGGGTGATGCTGCTCTGGCAGGGGATGGGACTAGATGATCTTTCGAGGTCCCTTCCAACTCCCAACACTCTGTGAGTCTGTGATCCCTTCAAAACAAGCACATCACCTCCATCTTTCTCACCAACACCTTCCTTCCCCTCTCCCCTTCAATAAAACCCCTCTCCCCTTCAATAAAGCCATACTTTCAAACACATAACAGTCCAGCCAAGCAACTTGATGTGGAAGAGGAGTTGTTTTGAAGCAAAACGCTCACACAAAGGCAGCAAAATCCAAGCAATGGGGTTTGCCTTCAGAACAGGGCACAGCCTTTTCCTAGGAGCAGCCCCCAGACCTCTCTGCCTGCTGCTGCTGGCCACCAGGCAGGGCAAAGCCTGTGTAGGTGCAGGGTGGCACGTGGAGCATCACCTCCCATGGCTCCCATCAAAGCAATAAGCAATACTGCTGCTGTCAGGCTACTGAATGCATTTGGGATAACTTCAGGTGGAGCCCTGCACTCCCCAATTCATCTGGGAGAGCGGTCCCTCACCTTCCCAGCAGGTTTAAGGTGCCACATGAGGCACACAGCAAAGAGGAAGACATCAGAGCAGGTGAGGCACCGGCTGACGCACGGAGCTGCTCTGGGCAAGGGGGAGGGAGAGGGAAGGTGCCTGCAGGAGAAACCAGGGAAACTAAAAACCCAGAAGAACCAATAAATCATCTCACTGACACCAGAACCGCCCTGCAGCTTCCCAGTGAGGGTTTCTGAAAAGCTTCCAACAGCAAATCACATGATGAATCAACAGCAGCAGCTGAGCTGTGAATCCTGAGCGCCACGTTCTTCACAACCAGCTCCAAGGGGTCTCAGGACCGACTTTGCTTTGCAATTCATTAGTGGGAGAGTTTTTACCTCTTTTATGTCAACAGCACATCCCATGGCATCTTCAGGATGCCCATTTCTGCTGAGAGCACAGCAAAATCTCCAGCCTGGGAACATGCCCTGTCCAGAAGCTCACCCACCGAGCAGGTTTCCAGCTGGATTATATTTTGATCTATAATTTCATTGCATCTTTTAGGGAGCTTGAATTTTATGTTCCACTCCAGCTACCTCCAGCCTCTGAAGCTTTCACAAACCAATCTGTGGAAGAGATGCTGCAGGGGATGCGAGCTCCCACGGCGGCACGTGAGGCGACTAAAGCGATCCCGAGCATCGTTTAGCTGATGGGAATGGAAACCACCCCAGATCTTTCAAAACAAGCTTTATGCCACAGATTTATTTGCTCCCTTCTGCTCTGGAGATGTGTTTGCTGCCTCACCTCAGTAAGGGAAGAAACACCAACGGCTGCTTCCTGGGTGAAATTAAAGGAAGCAACAGAGAGAAGGTGCTCCCTCCCCTAGCAGGGTATCATCGCTCCTAAGCAGACTAATAATTAGAGATGAGGCAGCTCAGAGTAGTTAGGTGGTGATGTATCAAGCATTGGGAGGCTTCCCCAGCTTCCAAGCTGTGACTCCAGGTCCCCCCTCCATCGTTGGAGCCATCTGGAAAAGCAGATGTTGATCCAACGCCCGACGCTGGGATGCTCCTCCAGCTTCCCACACCCAGCTGCAGGCCAGGAGGAAAATCTGAGCCCCACACCATGCTGGATGGCTTCTGGATGAGTAATGAACCCCACCAGCACAGCCCTGAGGGGTTCTGACGTGGCCCTGGTGTTTTCAGGCTCCAGCATCTAAAGCTGGACCCTCAATTTTTAGGTAATGATTCAGTGAAATGTGATAATGCTGAACAGATTGATGTCAATGCAGCTTGAGACAATTAATATAACTTTAATTTGTGTATTTTAAGAATAGATTTGTTCTGGATTTTAGCAGAATATGGCTGTAACCATGTGGGCTGTTTCCTGAGGGCAGCTACAAAGCTGAGCCAGAGCAGTGCAACAGCCTCAGAGCTACAGAAACTGAGGATGGGCAGTCAGAAATAAGGAGACCAAGGACCAGTTAAGAGACACAGTGCATCTTGTTTTCAGCTAAAGGGGTTCCTAACTACTCTGTCCAGGAATGTGTTTTTGAGCTCAGGAATGTGTTTTGGAAAGTAGGGAGAAAACCATGAAGAGCACGTGCTGAGAGGAAGACGTGCAGCCTTCATCCCTGAAGCCCATCTGAGACCCCCTGAGTGTCCCTGAGCGTGCTCCACCTGGGAGGAGTTAATGGCAACGACCCTGGCAAGAGTTTGCACAGCCCTGCCCTTTCTTAGAAATGATAATGAATATGTAGAGTCAATCTGTACAAACAGGAGAAATTTGGCTTTAATTGGGGCACACTCTGGGAGGAGCCAGCCAGCCAGCCAGCCAGCCAGCCATCCATCCATCCATCCATCCATCCATCCATCCCCTGTGTGCTGCAATAAAGGATCCTGCTTCACAGGCACCAGGACTGGGGAGTGTTGATTCCAGCTTTCTGAGGCATCAGGTTGGTAACCCAGGTGGGACTGTAAGGAACAGGACTCCCTAGGTCCACCCCTACGTAAAGGACTGGATCTCTAGACGTGGTGAAGCACAAGGACTGGGGTGGCAGGCATGAAGGTGCTCAGCAGCCACAAGCTTTGCTGCTTCTATAATACCTCAGCCCTGATTTCTATGGGAAGAAAGTAATTGCCTCTTTAACACAGGTCACAATATTGTGACTTAGAACCCTCAGCACTTCCTCATCTTCTCTATTTTTTTTTTCTTGCATGCCTTCACCCCTTGAAGCTGAAGCTTTTGAGAGCATTAGCTTTCACATCTCCTTGAGTGAAGAAGGGGTATTTTTACACCATGGCATTTTGTGTTAAAACAAGCAGATGACAATTTGGGAGCACGGTACTTAAAGAGCTATTTCCTGACAGGAGACAGTTTCCTCCTGCACTCAGATTGCTCCTCTTTCTGCTCTCTCCTCTAATGCCTACTCCCATCATGCTCTCAAATTTCCTTTGAGTACAAATCCATCTGCATGAAATATATTTTAAAACATTTTCTATTTCATCTCATTTCACGACAGGGAAGAAGCCCCAGAACAGCCAGGGAAATTAAATCACATTCTCTGGAGGCTTCCTGAGGTGCAAGGGAGTATTTTTACATCCACCACTGGCCATGGCCACAGCCATCCCAAGAGAAACCCTTGAGAAGAGCCTTCCAAACCTTTGCAGAGTTAGCATTGGACATGAAATGGCCACCAGTAGCTGCTGAAAGCAGACTGGTCCCAGCACAGCCTGTCAGCCCTGTACCCATCCCCAGGATGCTGTCAGCTGGGAAGAACACAAGTACCATGTGCCCTGTGGGAACCCAGGGCTGCTGTTCAGGCAGGATGGAGAGAGGGCTCTTAGGAGGAACACGGTGCTTCACCTACCTCTAATGAATATTCCAAGCCCTGCTTTTCCCTCTAGAGAAGAAGGGAATCTCTAGTTCCAGGGGCCCCTTTTGAAACATGAAAAGGCTGAGACAAAACCTAACCAATGTTAAGATATTGTTGAACACATCCCTGCCCTGGCACACTGAAGCTTCCCTCTCAGAGGTGCATTACACAGCTGTAACACAGCAGGAACTCATGAGAATAGTTACTTTTCATATTGAAAACACCCTCATCCTGCTGCCTGAAGTTCAAATAACATGCAGGTCTCTATGCACCCAAGCCAGAAGATTTGTGTGCTAGAGCTGGGAAAAAGCCAAACACTGCTCATATTTAAATAACCAGACAGTCAGTGTGTCCTGGTGGCTAATAGAGGATCCTGGGGGCATCAAAGGGAGCGTGGCCAGCAGGTCACAGGAGGGGATCCTCCCCCTCTGCTCTGCCCTGCTCAGGCCCCACCTGGAGTGTTGTGTCCAGTGCTTGGGCTCCCTGGGATCAAACAGCCAGGGATCTCCTGGAGAGAGTCCAGAGGAGGCTCTGGAGATGCTGAAGGGCCTGGAGCATCTCCCCTGTGAGGAAAGGCTGAGGGAGCTGGGGCTGTTCAGCCTGGAGAGAAGCAGCCTGAGAGGGGATCTGATCAGTGTTTATCAAGAGCTGAAGGGTGGGACACAGGGGGACATGGGCAGCCTCTGCTCAGGGTCTGTGGGGACAGGACAAGGGGTGATGGGCTCAAGCTGGAGCCCAGGGAGTTCCCCCCCAATGTGGGGAAGAACTTCTTGCCAGTGAGGGTGAGGGAGCCCTGGGCCAGGCTGCCCAGGGGGTGTGGAGTCTCCTTCTCTGGAGAGATTCCAGCCCCGTCTGGACAGCGCCCTGTGTGCCCTGTCCTAGGGACCCTGCTTTGGCAGGGGGTTGGACCCCATGGGCTCTGGAGAGCCCTTCCAACCCCTACAGCTCTGTGACTCTGTGATGCTCCCACAGCACCACACGTTCTTTGGAGAGCACTTACACACCTGACCAAAAGGATCCCAGCTGAGCCAGGGTGACAAATCCTGTGACACCAGAATTAGGACACTGACACAGTTTGGGAAACACACTCCTGGTTTCAGGAGAAGATGAACCCAGATGTTTTTAGGAAAAGGCTCCCCACAGGCCACCAGTACCTCCTGACACTCCTCCCTCCCAGGAGCCTGGTTATGGCATTTTCTTACAGGAAACATCTGATGTGAGGCAAGTGCAGTGCATTTGTTTCCTTGGAAACAAAACTCTTTCAACCTCCAGCACACCCAATCTTAAGCAAAAGAAAACTCTGTAATTAGGCCCAAGGTCTGGCTGTTCTGAGCCAGCAAGATGTTAAAGCATGGCTCTTTTATTAGCCATGGAACACAATGAGAAGGCACTTGTCTCTCCTATTGGAGCTGTAAGTCTTCCAATCACCCAAAACAATGAAGCCACCAAACTGTGTTGAGAAATATAATTGCTCCTCTGTTTAAAAGAATTTGGTGGGTTTGGATTTAACTCCACTATAAGTGGCAAAGCCAAAACAATCAAGGGGCAACATTCATTTAGGAGACTCCAAAGCCTTGCATAACCCATCCCTGTGCTGCTGTAGATGATGTTTGGCCACAAAGGCTGAAGCACTGCCCAATGCCACCACCTGCACATGCCTCATCACTGCTTTACTCCAGCTCTCCAGGCCCCACCTGGAGTGTTGTGTCCAGTGCTGGGCTCCCTGGGATCAAACAGCCAGGGATCTCCTGGAGAGAGTCCAGAGGAGGGACAGGGAGATGCTGAAGGGCCTGGAGCATCTCCCCTGTGAGGAAAGGCTGAGGGAGCTGGGGCTGTTCAGCCTGGAGAGAAGCAGCCTGAGAGGGGATCTGATCAGTGTTTATCAAGAGCTGAAGGGTGGGACACAGGGGGACATGGGCAGCCTCTGCTCAGGGTCTGTGGGGACAGGACAAGGGGCGATGGGCTCAAGCTGGAGCACAGGGAGTTCCCCCCCAATGTGGGGAAGAACTTCTTCCCAGTGAGGGTGAGGGAGCCCTGGGCCAGGCTGCCCAGGGGGTGTGGAGTCTCCTTCTCTGGAGAGATTCCAGCCCCGTCTGGACACCGCCCTGTGTGCCCTGTCCTAGGGACCCTGCTTTGGCAGGGGGTTGGACCCCAGGGGCTCTGGAGGTTCCTTCCCACCCCTGGGATTCTACTAAGAAGCGTTATCATCAGTGCTGACTTTCAGCCAAATACCATCTGCTCTGCAGTGAACTGCTGTTCAAAACCCAGTAATACTGATGGATGGACTGGCTCAGCTGTGGAGTCCCTGCAGTGGGGGCTGAAAGCCTTTCTCACACCCCAGGAACATGCTGGAGCACCACGATGGAGATCCACTTGTACACGTGTAGGCAAGAGCCGGTGTGGTTCCTTCAGCCAGCAGGATGAACCAAATATGGATCCTGGTCTTCACAACATCCACCTGCCCAATCTTTATAGTCAGAAATAGAGAGAAATGGCCTCAAGTTTTGTGAGGAGGTTTCAGCTGGATGTTAGGGACCGATTCTTCACCAAAAGGGCTGCAAATCATCAGAAGCAGTGGAGCCACTTAAAAGATGTCTAGACGTGGCACTTCAGGACATGATTTAGTGGTGGACTAGGCAGGGTTAGGTTTACAGTTGGACTTGATGGTCTTAAAGGTCATTTCCAACCTAAGTGATTGTGTTCTATGATATAACTGAGCAGGAGTCACAGCACAGAGAGCAAACTCTGCATGCTCCCCAGCACTACTCCCCCCAGCAGACCCAAAGGTAAAGAAATGCCTGTACTACAGTCCCAGGGCTACACTCTTAACAAACACATCCACAACAGCTGAAGAATCAACACTCCTGCAGTCAGGGGAAGGTGGTAGATTCCTCCACTAGAAATACACACCTGGCCTGAGGGCCTTGCTTAAAGGGAGCTGGGGAGTTTTGTTTGAAATCCATCAGCTGATTCCATCCTGCCTGTGATTCCTCCATGTTTTTCCCCTAGAAAAATCTCTCTCCCATCTCAATTAAAAAGATGCCAGCTGAATTCAACACAAAAATTACCTGGAATGATACATGGAAAAGCTTTGGGCACCTTGGGCTGGGGGGGGGAAAGTCCCTGCCCATGGTAGAGGTGGCACTTTTGGGCTGTGCTGTCCCCATCATCCCACCCAAACCAAATGAAAAGAATTGTGCTCAATTCCAGTGTGAAGTTTATATTTTTTTCCTTCAGAAGAAGTTTTGAAGGATTAAGAGCTGTAGAATTATTTATTCCATAAATCTGGGGTTTTATATCGTTCTGCGACTCCGCTGTTAATTTTTAGACTTTTGGAAATTATAGGGTATTTCTGTTACACACTGTACAAATTATAATGTGTCAAAACATTATTTCTGTTAAATTCTACTCCTAGGCTACTTGGGGGAAGGGGATCATGAGAAACAAGCCTTAGAAAATTATAACTTTCTGTTTCATCCAGCAAAACCCAACCTGGGAGTGAAACTGTTTCACAGCCCTTCCCTCACGTTTGCTGCTCTCTGGAGATTCTCTCACTCCCCCTCTGATGGATTTTTCCTTTTCCTTGTATAAATGTTTGAAAATGAGGAAGATTTATTCTCTGGCCATCATGTCTTTTTGATGAAATGTTCCACCAGAGGCTTTTTTTCCACAATAAACAGAGTGCCTGTGGATGAAAGGAAGCGTCCTGACGCTCGTCAGTCGACTGGGTTGAACAAACAGAGGTGAATCACAGGGAAGGGAACGTGGATGCTTGTAAGGATGGAGATCATTGTGCTTAATCCTGGATATGTGCTTAAGTTTTTTGATGAAACAGACTTTTAATCTCCTTATAACCAAAGCAGTGCCCCAAAAAGAATCACAGGGGTGTTTTTTCCTCTTCACATTGTATGTGAAAGCCAGTTCATCTCATTTTTTTCCTATTCCAAGCCTGTAGCATATTTCTTAACTTCTTACCTAGTTGAACCTGAAATGATCTAAAAAGTAACACTTTTTGGGCATCATCCTATGTTCTGAATCAACATTTAAAAAGAAAACAACCCACACTTGTCCAAAACTCCATTGCTCCTTTGGGAATTCTGGGTTTCATTCCACTTTTCCTACTTAAGGTTCCTACTACCCCCAAATACTTCCCCCTCATGGGATTTACATATAAAGGAGTGAGCAGGCATATTGCCTCATGCTTCGCTTACTGGCCTGACCAGAGGTTTATTACCCTCTTTAATCACAGTCACAGACCAAAGGGGAATGAAGGGCCCTCCAGAGCCCATGGGGTCCAACCCCCTGCCAAAGCAGGGTCCCTAGGACAGGGCACACAGGGCGCTGTCCAGACGGGGCTGGAATCTCTCCAGAGAAGGAGACTCCACACCCCCTGGGCAGCCTGGCCCAGGGCTCCCTCACCCTCACTGGGAAGAAGTTCTTCCCCACATTGGGGGGGAACTCCCTGTGCTCCAGCTTGAGCCCATCACCCCGTGTCCTAACGAAGCAGTCATTAAAAGTGACGAGCTTTCCGTGTCACGGCACAGACAGCTGGGCAGGACACATCACCCCAGCCCCACGCTCCCAAGCCCTGGAAGGCTGGCCAGCTGAAAGGCAAGTTATTCCTGCAGCATGCAATGGATGGCCCCTTTTCCCCAAAGATGGGGTTAGACATCTAAATTCACTCTCTATTCTAACACAGCAGCAGCAAAGTCAGGGCTGGATCCAGTCCCCTGCACGAGGTGGTTCCTGGCTGGTAAATGACACTCCTGTGCCTGCCTTAGGAGTGCTTCATTAGCAGACGTGTAGCTCATCCCCTACTGCTCAGAGGGAAAAAAAAACCCTGCTTCCTTAGAGATGTGCTGGACCCTAATCTCATGCCTCTGCCTCTTCAGCTCCTCCTAACCAACGGCTGTGCACAGCTCAGAGACAACCTACCTGCTGAGACAGAAAATTGGCCTGGCTGTCACACAAAACACACACACCGGGAAGCAGCTGGTGTGAAAACTGTCTGGGAAGCTGAGCCTCCTAATGATAGTCATTCCTCCAGTCTCTAGGGTGTATCTGAGCCTGCTCTGCAGCACATGAAGTAACATTATGGCTCGACAAAGAAGGTGGGTCATGTTCTATGTCTGATGAAGTCATCAATGTGCAGAGACATAGTGGAGGGCAACACAGAGCCCAGACTCACAGAATCCCAGATTGTAGGGATGGGAAGGAACCTCCAGAGCCCATGGGGTCCAACCCCCTGCCACAGCAGGGTCCCTAGGACAGGGCACACAGGGCGCTGTCCAGACAGGGCTGGAATCTCTCCAGAGAAGGAGACTCCACACCCCCTGGGCAGCCTGGCCCAGGGCTCCCTCACCCTCACTGGGAAGAAGTTCTTCCCCACATTGGGGGGGAACTCCCTGTGCTCCAGCTTGAGCCCATCGCCCCTTGTCCTGTCCCCACAGACCCTGAGCAGAGGCTGCCCATGTCCCCCTGTGTCCCACCCTTCAGCTCTTGATAAACACTGATCAGATCCCCTCTCAGGCTGCTTCTCTCCAGGCTGAACAGCCCCAGCTCCCTCAGCCTTTCCTCACAGGGGAGATGCTCCAGGCCTTTCAGCATCTCCACAGCCTCCTCTGGACTCTCTCCAGGAGATCCCTGGCTGTTTGATCCCAGGGAGCCCAGCACTGGACACAACACTCCAGGTGGGGCCTGAGCAGGGCAGAGCAGAGGGGGAGGATCCCCTCCTGTCACCTGCTGCCCACACTCCTCCTGATGCCCCCAGGATCCCATTGTCTGTCTCAGCCCCAGGACACACTGCTGGCTCATGGCCACCCTGTCACCCACCAGCACCCCCAGAATCCCTCATACAGCACAAGCAACAAGACCAGCCTGCATCAAGAAAGCAACTACAGTTGCCTCTGTCCTTGCATCACAAAATCACAAGTTTGGAAAAGCCCTTTCAGCCCATGGAGCCCAACCGTCCCTGTCCTGTGCTAAACCAGATCCCTGAGCACCTCATCTCCCCTCTGTTCAACACCCCCAGGGCTGGGGACTCAGCCCCCTCCCTGGGCAATCACATCACTGATAATACCATCCAGTATCTCCACAATGAATCAAAGGCTCCACCAACATGAACATCTGAAAACCTACAGGGCTTCAGAGCTCTGAAGAGCACTTCCAGCAGCGAGCAGCAGCGGTTGCAAGATGAATTATTTTTTCCTTGACCTTTGGATAATGGAAACTTGGACCAAACCTGGTTTTTCTCTAAGTCCCCCATGTGAGAAGCACATCTGGAAGGCGTTAGCCTCCCACAGTGGTGTGTTTAGGCAGAAGAACTGGACAAAATGGTATTTCTAGGCCACTGAATTTAGTTTTTTCTCCTTAATTTGGAGAGCAACTGAAACCTGCTACGTCTGATACTGGGTGAAAATTGTCTCCAGTTAATAGAATCAGAAACAAACCAGCTGAATGTAATTTCTGCTGAGGAAAACAGTAACACACAGACTAATGTTCCCCTAATTGTACATGGCAGTAATTCTACCGAGGGGGCTCCCAGTGACATTAACGAGGCTGAGTGGGTTATTAATCTCCCAGTAGCCCCTCTGTGGGACTGCAGCTTCCCATGAATAATGCAGGGTTGTTTTTTTTTTAAAGAAAACTAAAACCAACCAGCTTAATATGTATTTTATTCCAACTTTTTCATGAGGAGTTTTCCTCTCCCTGCACTCACTCCTTTCAGAGAGTCACAGAATTCCAGGGGTGGGAAGGGGCCTCCATAACCCATGGGGTGCAACCCCCTGCCAAAGCAGGGTCCCTAGGACAGGGCACACAGGGCGCTGTCCAGATGGGGCTGGAATCTCTCCAGAGAAGGAGACTCCACACCCCCCTGAGCACCTCATCTCCCCTCTGTTCAACACCCCCAGGGCTGGGGACTCAGCCCCCTCCCTGGGCAGCCTGGGCCACAGCCCCACAGCTCTGCCAGGGAAGAACTTTGCCCTCCCAGCTGAGCTGAGCCTGCCCTGGCCCAGCTTGAGCCCAGTGCCCCTTGTCCCAGCTCCTGGCCCCTGGCTGCAGAGACCAGCGCCCACCTCTCTGCACCCTCCTGGCAGGGCAGGGCAGGTGGGGAGAAGGGCTCCCCTCAGCCTCCTCTTCTCCAGGCTCAACCCCCCCAGCTCCCTCAGCTGCTCCTCAGAGGATTTACCCTCCAATGAATCAACTCCAAGAAAATGATCCATGCAAATCTCCCAACTTGTCATTTCTCTTTCACCAGGAAAGTTACTGGCACAGGCTGCCCAGGGAGGTGGTGGAGTGGCCATAACTCCAGGTAACAGACAGGCAGATGTGGTGCTGAGGGACATGGTTTAGTGGTGGTTTTGGCAGGTTGCATTGATGGTTGGTGATCTGAAAGGTCCCTTCCAACCAAGTCAATCCTAAGACTCTACGTGCCTCATGCTCTATTGCTGCATCCAGCCAAGAGCCCCCTCCCTCAGCACCTCTATTTCTCTGTGACTCTGCTCAGACTTCCTTCAGAATAAATGTGAAGGAGAAAGAGGATGAGAGCATCCAGTGGGACCCACAGGTCCTTCCCAAGCACCACCAGACTCTCGAGAAGAGTCACGATAGAATTATACAGTCCCAGCTTGAAGGCTCGCTGGTGTTCTTCCAACCAAGACAATCCTAAGACTCTGTGTGCCTCATGCTCTACTTCTGCACCCATCCAAGAGCCCACAGTCTTACCACTGCACCCAGTGCCCACCCCAACCTGTTGGGATCCGCAAATTTGGCTTCTCCAATCTGGCTGCCCCTCATGGGAAATCTTAGCACATGAATCACATCAAATTTTGGAGGCTATCCATGCTCAGGACAGAGATACCAGTTCCTGTCAGAGAATCCCAAGCCTGGAGCTGGAGACCCACCAGTCTGGCCAGTATCATAGAATTGCAGGGGTTGGAAGGGACCTTGAGAGATCATCAGGTCCAACCCCCCTGATAAAGCAGGAGATATGCCCAAAGTATCCTTAGGAAAGAGGTCCACAGAGAGCTGGAGGCAGCAAGATGTGCTCTCCTCACAGACTACCTGCACCCATCTCCCCATACACCCTGGGAAATCCAAGACACAGAGATCAGCCCCCACCCCAGTCACGACACCAGCGATCCAGGCTCCAAAACAGGGATCAGCTCATCAGCTCCCTGCATCCTAATCAGATCAACAAGCCTGGCAAACCAGAGAGGCAACTTGTCACAGCCCCACTTGAACAACATCAAAAGGTATTTTAAGTTAAAGCTCAGGGTAAAAAAAATCAATCTCTTTAGTCAAACAAATGCAATTACCAAGTGTAACCTTTTCTGTGTTGTGTTTGTGACTATTCCTTGGTGTTCACAGCCATTATTTCAAACATGAGTAATAGAAAAATAGAAAAACCACAGAGTGGGAAAGCATCAAAATGACAGCAGCAGGTACCTCCCTCCAGCATCAGCCTCTAGCCTTCTATGGTGAAGCAGAGCCCTGTTCCACTGCGGCAAAGTAACACCTTAACTGAGGCTGTAACATGACCTGGGGGGTGTGTGTGTGTGTGCGATGAACCAAGAGCTACACGGTGCTTTGATGCTTTCAACACACTTCCCGTGCTCCATGCAAGTGTAGGTTCAGTAGGCAGAACATCTGGAGCTGCACAGGGCTGGGATCAACCAGCCAGGGATCTCCTGGAGAGAGTCCAGAGGAGGGACAGGGAGATGCTGAAGGGCCTGGAGCATCTCCCCTGTGAGGAAAGGCTGAGGGAGCTGGGGCTGTTCAGCCTGGAGAGAAGCAGCCTGAGAGGGGATCTGATCAGTGTTTATCAAGAGCTGAAGGGGGGGACACAGGGGGACATGGGCAGCCTCTGCTCAGGGTCTGTGGGGACAGGACAAGGGGTGATGGGCTCAAGCTGGAGCACAGGGAGTTCCCCCCCAATGTGGGGAAGAACTTCTTCCCAGTGAGGGTGAGGGAGCCCTGGGCCAGGCTGCCCAGGGGGTGTGGAGTCTCCTTCTCTGGAGAGATTCCAGCCCCGTCTGGACAGCGCCCTGTGTGCCCTGTCCTAGGGACCCTGCTTTGGCAGGGGCTTGGACCCCATGGGCTCTGGAGGTCTGCTGGCTAGCTCACCTTAGAGTGACACAGCATTTCCAAACCAGCCTCTAACCATAGAATTCCATAGAATCATGGAATGCTTTGGGCTGGAAGGGGCTTCAAGGATCATCTAGGTCCAACCCCCAGTGAAGGTTAAGAAATGAAACCTAAAGACTGTGCTGGTGTCTAGTGAAAGGGGCAATCCAGGGGTCTGGAAAACCAGAGATGTATTTAACTTTAATGGGTATCAACAGCAATTCCCAGCATTCTCTGGCATGCTGAAGTGCTACACATCAACATCCCTAAACCTTCCCAATTGTCCCTGCTGCTCTTGAGTTCACAGCCCTGCATTATTATTCTGAGTGAGATACTTTAGGAAAAAGAAATACCAGAGCTCTTTTATGGTTCATATTTATTTTTCATGAGCATTCACAGATCACAGGAGAAGAAAGAGTGGACTTGACTTGAGCAAGGCTTCAGTACATGGAGCCAATTCAAAAGGGAATCAAATTAAAGCCAACAGGCCTCTCAAACAATTTCTTCTGGCTTTGCCTGGTGTATTTGATGGCTAATCAGTAAATTCAGAGGTTGGAGCACTATGGGATTTTAGAAAAGAAGGGTTTTCTCTGTAGAGCCACATACTTCTCATCTCTGTTACTGCAACAGAAATAAAGTGATAGAAAACATCATCGGGGATCTTAAGGCCAGACTGGTGCTTAGACATCCCCAGGTCAAGGGAAACATCAAACTTTTACTTATATGCTCTTCAGACAGAAAGAAGGATCAATGGCCTCACAAGGTTCCATTTAAAATCTAGTCCTGCTGCTAAGAGTGATGTCAGGTGGTGGCCTGGCAAAAAGAAACCGTGCTGGTCTTCAACATGGTCCTCAACAGAGAAGTCAAAGTAGCTTTTGGGAAGAGCATGGGGACAATACACCGTTGTCCCACCTCAGCAGCACAGGAGAAGCACCAGGTTGGCCCTCCTGGGCTGGAGGGCAAATCCTCTGAGGAGCAGCTGAGGGAGCTGGGGGGGTTGAGCCTGGAGAAGAGGAGGCTGAGGGGAGACCTTCTCCCCACCTGCCCTGCCCTGCCAGGAGGGTGCAGAGAGGTGGGCGCTGGTCTCTGCAGCCAGGGGACAGGAGCTGGGACAAGGGGCAAGGGGCTCAGGCTGGGCCAGGGCAGGCTCAGCTCAGCTGGGAGGGCAAAGTTCTTCCCTGGCAGAGTTGTGGGGCTGTGGCCCAGGCTGCCCAGGGAGGGGGCTGAGTCCCCAGCCCTGGGGGTGTTGAACAGAGGGGAGATGAGGTGCTCAGGGATCTGGGGCAGCACAGGACAGGGATGGTTGGGCTTGATGGTCTTTTCCAACCTTGTAAATCTGTGATTCTGTGATCTTTAAGCCATGCAGAACAGGCAATGCAGCTCCAGAAGTGTCTCTTTTTCCCTCCAGATGGTTTCCATATTTTTCTATTAACAGTCCAAATCCAGCAAGATGTGGTGATGTGTAAGCATGGTGGGGCCACTGATGGTGGTTCTGGACCTGAGCATCTCTTAGGCTGGCCTAGAGAGCACCAGATGACTTAGGTCTGTGTAGGGAAGGAGGATAATGCTCCAGGGGGAACAAAGAGGAGCATTTTGCCTCCCTCTGCAGTATGGATCTCAACAGTGCACTTGCACTCAGGACCATTAAGGCTGTAGGAGCTGGTAAGTGCATCCAGGAGCCAGTGGGTAACACCTGGAGCCAGTGGGTAACACCTGGAGCCAGTGGATAACACCTGGAGCCAGGGAGGAATCCTCCTGCCAGCTCAAAGCAGCAACAAGTGTTAGGAAGAAGAGAGTTAAATTCTTCTCTCCAGTGACCAGCTGAGCAGCCACAAGTTCCATCAACAAACGCTCTGCCACTGCAGAGAGGTCACTGGTGACATCTTTAGTGTCATGGTCTTGGAGCAAAACACAGCTCTGCCTTTTGCAGGGTGTTCTCAGTTTGTTCCAGGGCTCTGGAACACGCAGGGGTGGTGTGTGGGCACGTTTGGATTGTCTCTGCAAAGGACTTAATGTGATGACTCAAGTGCTCTCCTCCAGCTGCCCTGCTGAGCAAGGCTGCCTGAGCAAGGCTCCCTGGCTAGGCTGGCAGTCCTGCCAAGCTCTTCTGTGGATAACACAGGGAGAAGGAAACTACCTGCCTGGAGAGAAGGGGATGTGACACAGCTCCAGCAGACAGACACCCACAGAACACCGAGTGGCTGCCACAGACCTGATGGCCCCACGTGTGAGGAAGAGGAAGAGGAAGAGCTGCCATCAGCTAAACACAACGTCACCGCTGAATTAAAAGTTGTTGGGCAAACTGTAGGCTTGGAACCATTCAAATGCTGTTGCCATGAGCTACAGGAGTTATTTTCACATAGGCTGCAGCCCAGGTGGCAGAAGGAAGGCTTTAAAAAAAGATATTAATTTCTAGGAACCAACAGATCAAATGTATTTATATCCCCTTGGAAGAGGCAAATCTAATACAGAAGTGACAAGAGGGTGGAAGACATTGTGATGCCCTCACTGCAGGTCTGAGAACAGCGTTTTAGGTTTCAAGAGAAGCAAAATGTTTCTCTCTTTCCTTTTTTTTTTTCTTTTTTCTTTTCTTTTCCCCTTTTATTACAAGTCTGATTTGCTCCAGGTTACACATTAACCTGCAACAGCCTTGTGCTGGGTGTGTGGGAGTCACACAAATTAAATTGGAAAGCTTCTCCAACAAACAGGCTTCTCCACAAAGAAATTAAGACAACAGGAATGATTGAAGAGGATGAGGTTTGGCTGGGGTTGTCCTTTTCTTTTTTTTTTCCAAGAAGGTATCAGTTCCCACCTGAAAAAAGGGTCACAGTGTTTTTAATTTGGATAGATACTCTAAATAATTAGATCTTCTTCCAGCAGACAGTGAGTCTGATGTAAAATTAGCTGCATGTGCAATAGCAGGAATAGATTATTGGTCTTTCTTTTTAGGCCTAAATTAAAACTGTTGGGACTGACTGGGCTTTGGCTCTCAGATTAAGGTGGAAGAGAGATGGGGATGCGCTGTCCTGTAGCCCAGGGATTCCCCAGGCATGGGGCTGCCAGGACACTGTGAAATTCCTCAGGCAGAGGAAGCCCCAGGAAGCCAACCTGGACCAATTAGTATGGAAATTCATCAATTCTCTGAGTAGTTTCACTGCTGAAGGCACTTGCACCTGACAGAGACCCAACTGAAACGTCTGCAGGAGAGAGTAACACTGGGTACAGCTGAGCTGCAGAGTGTCTGTGGGTAATACCTGTACATCACTTACACCTGATTTCTGCTTCCTCACCCTACCTGACCATCTTCTCCTCTATTTTCTCCACCTCTTTTCCTGGTGGCCCTCTAAGATGATTTTTCCCATTGGCAACAGGCAGCATCTTGCCAGCCTCACAGCTGGACTTGCACAAGGAGTCAGGCTGTCCCATAGCCACAAGGTATCTGCACTTCTTCTCCTGAGCTATCTGAGCTGGCAAATGCACAAGACAGAACTCTAATCCATCTGGACCACACAAATCACAGTCTCACACATCCAGAAGGGACCTCTGGAAGGCTCTCATCCAAGCCCTGCTGCAAGCAGGTCCAAGGAAACCAGGGTGCTCAGGGCCTTGCCTGGTCAAATTCTGAGCATCTCCATGGATGGTGACCCCACAGCCTCCCTGGCCCCTGGCCCAGCACCTAACCACCCTCAAAAAGCATTTCTACCATACAGTGGGTCAGGATACCCCATGCTACAAGAAAAGGCTGGCTCTGTCTTCTCTACACCCTCCCATCAGCTGTCTAGAGGCAGCGATGACATCTTCCCTGACCTTGCTCTCCAGAAGGCTCAATGAATCGTTTCCTCAGCCTCTGCTGGTACACCAGGCTGACCTGTCAACCACCTTATCAATAACCCAGCCTGGTTATCAATAACCCAGCCTGCTCCAAGGGCAGGCTCCTGGCTCAAGAGCTCAACTTCCCAACCAGCACTCCCAACCCTTTGCTTCTAAGCTGCTTCCTACCCATTCCTCACCCAGCTGGGATGGTCACAGGAGGTCAGCTGATGTACCTGTCAGCATCATTACATTCCTGTAGTAATTAGCCAAGATATCTGTGATTATTTCCTCCTCCTGGTTGTTGATTAAGTGTTGCCTTTGCCTGGAATTTGCTTTTCACTCCAGAAATTGTTGTTGTTGTTTTTAAAAGTATACTTATCATTCCCATCAGCTCCTCATGAACAAACAACAGACTTCAAATATTCACTACATCATGGGCACTGATTTTAATTTGAACTGAAGCACGAGGATAACTGATGTTATCCAAACACATGCATTTTTCATGAGGCAAGTATGTGCCTGGAAGAACATGGACTTTCAAAGATACTAATGGCTCAGTGACCACCTGCATTATGGTTCTAAAAGTACCTACCCTTCAGAAACACAACGGGGAGATTTGGGGTTCAGAAGTATCATTGACTCCTCTAGCACTGCCACCAGATTTCCAGGAAAGAGGTAGGAATAATGCATCCCACAATTGTAGGGCTTGGAAGGGACCTTGAGAGATCATCAGGTCCAACCCCCCTGCCAAAGCAGGTTCTTGGGTAGGAAGGGAAGAGGTTATTCACCCCCTGAATATAGCAAATAAACAGGTTGACTTGAAACATTACATAAATAAATACCTAAGTGAATAAAGGCTTCTCAAGGTGTCACTGATAGAGACTCTGGGAGAAGCACCTATGCATGGACTGCAACAGCTGCCCTCAGCTCCACACCTTCTGCATCCTTTATTCACTGCTTTGGTACCTGCTCATCAGAGGGGATCCTGATTTAGGAAACCTGGGGGAATGATGGTGACCCAGCGCTCGTGATTTGTGCCATGAGCCCAGGGCAGTATCATCCACACTGGGGAAAAGTCATCTGCTCATCCCACTCTTGGAAAGCATGTGGGTTTTTCCTTGTGATGGGGCTTGGCACTTGATGATCTTTAAGGTCCCTTCCAGCCCTAAGCATTCTAGAATACAGAGGAAAAACTATAAATGAATTAAAAAACCACCAGGAGGAATGTGAATTATTATTTGCCTTGAATGTAGAGAACTCAGGTTAGCTCCTACCCCAACCTGGGATAAATTCTACATAACCCATCTCTCTGCTAGTCAGAAGGACCCATGAGGAAGGTAAAAGATGCTCTTGAACTCAGAAAGGTAAGAATTTGTATTTTAAACCCAAAAAGCAACTGGTGTTTCCCTAAAAATACCTCTCCTTTGGAAAGTACACAACAAGTCCCTTTTGGCACCAGCTGCAGTATTTGTTAGGAATAAAGGAAAACCCAGCAAACACTGCCACAGGAGATGCTTTTCCTTGTCCTAGGTTGAATAAGGCGGGCAGCTGGAGGGGAAGGAGGGGGTTGGCAAACCCAGAATCCAGCAGATCTGCCCTACACGTGCATGTGAACGTGTGTGACTCGTGTCTGAACTGACACCAGAGAAACACTGGTTATTAACCTGTTCAGAAATAAGAGCAATGAGAGAGGATCAGTTACCCTGATGCCTTAAGAGCTGATGGGTGCAAAGCTACCCAGAAACCAGGAATGTCCCTGGAACATACCTGGAACTTTCACTGGGCCAGGCTGCCCAGGGGGTGTGGAGTCTCCTTCTCTGGAGAGATTCCAGCCCCGTCTGGACACCGCCCTGTGTGCCCTGTCCTAGGGACCCTGCTTTGGCAGGGGGTTGGACCCCAGGGGCTCTGGAGGCCCCTTCCCACCCCTGTGACCTGTGATTCTATGAATGATCCCCTGAGCGTTTGTCTGCCTTCCACCCTGCAGTGAGAGTCACAGAACTGGCCTGAGCCCAGCGGGATGAGGTCAGTTTGGTAACACTCTGTGTCCCTTGGGTGCACAACCCAGCCAGGGCAGGATGAATTCGTGCAGGGGACACACACAATAAAATCATATAGCCCATGTGTGAGACACAGCATCACCCTGTCTCCTGGGAGAGGTTGAGTCTCATGGGGCTTTCTAACATTCTGCTGGCAGGATTGATTCCTCTGCACTGTGAGAGACTTGGCTGGTTTGGGGAGCAGCAATCCCCAAATCCCCTTTAATGAAGATTAAAGAGAAAAATAGTCATAAACCCCAAAGTCCTGCGGTCTGTTGCCCAGCCACCACGTCCAACGCCTGCTTTGAGCTGTGTGCCCTGTCCTAGGGACCCTGCTTTGGCAGGGGGTTGCACCCCATGGGCTCTGGAGGCTCCTTCCAACCCCTGTGAGTCTGTGATATCTGGACCACATCTAGAACCAGGACCATATCTGGAACAACACAGCAGGTGTATAACTTGAGCAATGTCATACAAAAATAATCCCTTTTTTTGGGGTGGGAAAATATTGATTTCTTTAAGATGTTAAAAAAAAAAACCCAACCCAAAGCATTTAAGCTGCAGCTGAAAAAGATGGGTTGAGGAGTCTTTCATCAGGCTGAACTTGGATTTTATGACATGGATACCCTCTCACTGTGATACAAGGAATTATCATTGGAAATTCGGATCTGGAATATTCCTTCTAATAGGATGTGATGAATTTCTTCAGGAAAGAGGCATTTTGTGCAGAGTAAGAAGGGAGAATAATGCTTTTATAATTCCAAGTTAAGCCATTTTTTTCTCTGGTTGTGAGAACCGAGCTCAGCAGGCTCAGGGAAAAGCAAAGCCTTCCCAGAAGGTGTTACTGAAACACATCCCTGATTCACATGACAACAAGTATTGGGCACAAACCCTTGGCAGGATGATTTCTCCACTCCACATCAGGGCTCAAGGACTCTTGTTCCTTGTCACTGGTATTGCCTATCTACCAACCTGCTCCCTTTACCACTCACTTTCCATCAAGACCATCAGATCCCAGAACCCCCAGGCTGGAAAAGCCCTTTCAGCCCATGGAGCCCAACCGTCCCTGTCCTGTGCTAAACCAGATCCCTGAGCACCTCATCTCCCCTCTGTTCAACACCCCCAGGGCTGGGGACTCAGCCCCCTCCCTGGGCAGCCTGGGCCACAGCCCCACAACTCTGCCAGGGAAGAACTTTGCCCTCCCAGCTGAGCTGAGCCTGCCCTGGCCCAGCTTGAGCCCATTGCCCCTTGTCCCAGCTCCTGTCCCCTGGCTGCAGAGACCAGCGCCCACCTCTCTGCACCCTCCTGGCAGGGCAGGGCAGGTGGGGAGAAGGGCTCCCCTCAGCCTCCTCTTCTCCAGGCTCAACCCCCCCAGCTCCCTCAGCTGCTCCTCAGAGGATTTGCCCTCCAATGAATCAACTCCAAGAAAATGATCCATGAAAATCTCCCAACTTGTCATTTCTCTTTCACCAGGAAAGTTACTGGCACAGGCTGCCCAGGGAGGTGGTGGAGTGGCCATAACTCCAGGTATTTCAGAGACAGGCAGATGTGGTGCTGAGGGACATGGTTTAGTGGTGGTTTTGACAGGTTGCATTGATGGTTGGTGATCTGAAAGGTCCCTTCCAACCTATGACTCTACGTGCCTAATGCTCTATTTCTGCATCCAGCCAAGAGCCCCCTCCCTCAGCACCTCTATTTCTCTGTGACTCTGCTCAGACATCTTTCAGAATAAATGTGAAGGAGAAAGAGGATGAGAGCATCCAGTGGGACCCACAGGTCCTTCCTAAGCACCACCAGACTCTCGAGAAGAGTCAGGATAGAATTATACAGTCCCAGCTTGAAGGCTCGCTGGTGTTCTTCCTCTTCTCTCCATTTCCTGTGGTGGGCAGAGGTTCTGCTCCTGCTCTCCTTGTTTTGATACCAGAAGGAAGCAAACACATTAATATGGAGCCTGTGAAGCATCCCAGTGTGGGCCGAGCTCGTTATCTACAGCGACAGCCACACAAACGAGCAGCGGGAACATCTCGCTTTGGAAGGGTGATGCTGTCCCTGACTCAGCACCAGCTAACTCCTCAGCCCACAGCAACCATGTATCCTACTACAGGAAACCCTCTGGGTCATCCCCATAAATGACTTGTCTACTTTCTTCTAGAAACATGGATCCTTTATGTTCAACTCAAACTTATTTGGCCTGGTCACCTCCAGCCCCACAGTTCATGCTCCGTCTCCAGGACAAACTTCCCCATTTCCCTGCCTGCTGCACGTCTGGTCTTGCTGCTCTACATGCAGAGCTCCTGGGACAAGCTCTGCTCCCAGCTACACGTAAAGCAGCTCCTCTTTTAGATGCCAACAGTCAGAGAATCACAGGGGTTGGAAGGGCCCTCCAGAGCCCATGGGGTCCAACCCCCTGCCAAAGCAGGGTCCCTAGGACAGGGCACACAGGGCGCTGTCCAGACGGGGCTGGAATCTCTCCAGAGAAGGAGACTCCACACCCCCTGGGCAGCCTGGCCCAGGGCTCCCTCACCCTCACTGGCAAGAAGTTCTTCCCCACATTGGGGGGGAACTCCCTGTGCTCCAGCTTGAGCCCATCGCCCCTTGTCCTGTCCCCACAGACCCTGAGCAGAGGCTGCCCATGTCCCCCTGTGTCCCACCCTTCAGCTCTTGATAAACACTGATCAGATCCCCTCTCAGGCTGCTTCTCTCCAGGCTGAACAGCCCCAGCTCCCTCAGCCTTTCCTCACAGGGGAGATGCTCCAGGCCCTTCAGCATCTCTGTGTCCCTCCTCTGGACTCTCTCCAGGAGATCCCTGGCTGGTTGATCCCAGGGAGCCCAGCACTGGACACAACACTCCAGCTGGGGCCTGAGCAGGGCAGAGCAGAGGGGGAGGATCCCCTCCTGTCACCTGCTGCCCACACTCCTCCTGATGCCCCCAGGATCCCATTGTCTCTCTCAGCCCCAAGACACACTGCTGGCTCATGGCCACCCTGTCACCCACCAGGACCCCCAGGTCCTTCTCCACAGAGCTCCTCTCCAGCAGCTCACCCCCAGTCTACTAAAGCAAGGATCTGGGAAGAAAATCTTGACACTCGTCCCCTTTGAGGTTTAATTACCTCCCCTGTCATCCTGCCACCCCTGCCCCAGACAGCAGCATGCTGCATACATCTCCTGGCAGCCCATGCATGAATGCAGCTTCTGGTGTCTTCTGCACTCACGTGTAGGCCCATCTTGGCTTTCACCTGCTACTGCAGACTCAGCTCTTTCCTGCTCCATGTCACTCATCCCTTGCTCCTGCTCCAGCTGATCACTCTGCTGTGTAATTTCCGCCTCCTGGCCCCATTTCCAATTAAACACGGAGCCAGAAGAGAGCTGGTTATACTGTGCTGCCTGGTGCTGAGCACTGTGTAAACACAGAACCACAGAACCCCCGGCTGGTTTGGGTGGGAAGGGACCTCAAAGCCCCCCAGTGTCCCCCCTGCCACAGGCAGGGACACCCCCCAGCCCAGGGTGCCCCAAGCCCCATCCAACCCCGGCCTTGAGCCCTGCCAGGGAGCCAGGGGCAGCCCCAGCTCCTCTGGGCACCCTGTGCCAGGGCCTCCCCCCTCCCCAGGAAGGATTTCTGCCTCCCAGCCCCTCTCCATCCCCCTCCTGCAGCTGAAGGCCGTTCCCCTGGGCCTGGCCCTCCCTGCCCTGGGCACCAGCCCCTCTCCAGCTCTCCTGGAGCCCCTCGAGGGACAGGAAGGGGCTCAGAGCTCTCCCCAGAAGCAGCCTTCTCTTCTCTGGGCTGAGCCAGCCCAGCTCTCCCAGCCTGGCTCCAGAGCAGAGGGGCTCCAGCCCTTGGATTATCCCTGTGTCCTCCTCAGGACTCATTCCCACAGCTCTGTGTCCCTCTTGTTCTGGGGTCCCCTGAGCTGGATGCTGTGCTCTCAGGGAGGTCTAAGTTCTCTTCTCCAGGCTGAACCCAGCTCTCCACCTCTCCAGAGCAGAAGGGCTCCATAAGTTCACAGCAAGTTCATGTTTCCAACTAGATGGATCAGAACCAGTCTCTACATCACAAGAGTTACAGAGAACTGCAAATTTATGGTACTTTCTCTTCTGAAGCCTCTACCACGTGTGGTTTACACTCCACCTGACCTTCACCCAAGGGTCTGTCTCATCCCCAGGTCAAGGACACTCAGCAGAATTTCTGGCTCTTGGCACCTGTCTCCTGGGAAGAGGTTTGCAGTACCAAGCCCAATTCCCCAAGAGATCTGAGCACCACATCTGGCCCAACAAGTGTCTATACACCCACTGACCAAGTCTTCAAGCTAAAGCAGGGATCAACTAGACAAACTCAAGTACAGGTAGAAATTATTTCAGCAGGACAACTCCCAGTTATGAAAAATGAGCCTCGGTGACCCCAGAGTCTAAGAGGCAAAGAAAGACACCCTGGGGTGGAAAAAAATAAATTAAAAAAATGGATAAAATGATCATTTTGTCTCAACAGCCTGACTGCTTCATGCCAAAAGGGAGGAGGTTGATAGATTCCTGTTTATGGATGCTGGCAGGGGAATCCCCAGCAAGTTATCATCCTGACTTCACATGGAGACGAGCTTAAAAAAAAACAAGAGTAGAAAATAATTACACAGAGTCTGGGAGCCTGTGATTGTTTTGTAGCTGACAGGGGCACTGCATCCTCTCTTAAATGCCACTTCTCTTACCTTAATGGACTTCTTTTCCTTCAGACTGACGTTTCTTCTGCAAGCTCCCTTCAATTAGTATGAGATTTAATTGATGACATGTTTAACGTGCTATCAAGGTGCTTATTTATGTAAGGCTAAATATTTAACATCTCCTGTGGTAATGAAGGGAACCAGACCACAGGAAGACATGGTACAGAAAGCAAATGGTTCTGGGAGAGAGCAAACAGGAATAATGCTGTATTTGTGTGTACATGGCTCAAAATAATTGAGATATAAACATAATGAACAACGCAGAGCAGAAGGGGAGCAGCAGCTGTCAGCGGGGTCAGCTCTGGGCTGCAGTATGATGGATTTTCAGGAGGGAGATAGGAAGGAACCACCAGATTCTGAGCTCTGGGAAATGGCTAAAGGAGCACAAAAGAAATAAGGTTTAAAGAGTATTTAGCTCAGTGTAACCCCCCCCCCCCCCATTTCTGAGCCACGTTTCCAGGGTGAATTTCTGGGCTTGCAGTGAAGAGAGAGGAGAGCACCAGGGCTTCCTACAGCCACATCTGTCCCACCACCGGTGTGCTGAAAGCCAGCACGGACTGGAGTGAGGGGTGTGAGAACAGCCTGGAGCTGGCCCCCAGACTCATGGGGGGCAGCAGGGGCGATGGGGGCAGTGCAGGGCGCTTGGGAAGAAAGCTGAGGCTTTCCATGACTGGTTCAGTGAAGGCTTCTGGTGCCTTTGCCTGGGTACCCTCAGCTCCTAAGAGCTGGGGATGGGAACGGAGCCAGGGTGTGAGTCCATGTCTGATGCTCTTAACACGCCCTTACGCATCAGAGGCAAAAAGAAGCATTCCAGTGATAGCAAAGCTTCTTTCTGTCAAGAGATCTGGGTTCTAAACTTCTTGTCTCTAGTTTATCTGGATGACAGAATTATAGAATCCCAGCCTGGTCTGGGTTGGAAGGGACCCCAAGGGTCACAGAGCTCCAACCCCCTGCCACAGGCAGGGACACCAACCTCCAGGCCTGGAGCTACACAAGGCTGCCCAGGGCCCCAGCCAACCTGGCCTTGGACACCCCCAGGGATGGGGCACCCACCCCCTCTCTGGGCAGCCCCTGCCAGCCCCTCACCACTCTCTCTGCAAAGAACTTCCCCCCAAGATCTCCTCTCCCCCTTCCCTCCTCCAGCTTCCCTCCAGCCCCCTTGTCCTGCCAGGCTCTGCCCTTGAACAAGCTGATTCCCCTCCTGTTCCTCTGCTCCCTTCAGGGACTGGCAGGCTGCAATGAGGTCCCCCCACAGCCTTCTCTTCTCCAGGCTGACCCAGCCCAGCTCCCTCAGCCTCTCTCCAGAGGGGAGCTGCTCCAGCCCTCTGAGCATCTCCAGGGCTCCTCTGACCCCTCTCCAACAGCCCCACATCTTCCTTGTCCTGGGGCCCCAGCTCTGGACACAGGACTCCAGCTGGGGCCTCCCCAGGGCAGAGCAGAGAGGGACAATCCCCTCCCTGTCCCTGCTGCCACCCCTCAACACACCTTGGTGTTTGGTGACCATTTACATTTGGCCAGAGAAGCCCCTGTACAGTATTTCTCCACCCTGACAAATTAGGATGACGCCAGAATCTGCACTGGGGTTAGAAAGATGAGTATTTCTTTTGAACAAATTAAAAGAAGGAAATGAAACTAAAGGTTATTATGGGATGGCAGTGTGCCTGTCAAAGGGCAACAAATGATTTAATCACATTCTTCCCTGGCTCCACCATCCCTGCCTGCCAGGCTGCCCTGTTGCTTCAAGAACTTCCACGAAACCAGGGTTCAAAAGGCAGCCTGATTATTCCCATCATCATCATCTGCACATAAAGTACATCTTAAAAAAGGAAAGAAACCTTTAAATATTTAACAGTGCTGGTGTCATCAGTGCATATTCCCACCTCCCCCCCTCCCAGGAAACAGAAAGTGCTGCCCAGAGAATTCATTTAATCAAAACCTAATTAACATTCATCAGTAATTTTATCAATTCTTAAGTGTGTTTGTGTCAACAGCACAATGTCCATGTTACTGAAATGGAATGAGGTTGTTTTGGCTGCCTTTGTATGTTCTTAAAATACTTCCCATGACAAAGAAGAACCTTTAGGATGTTTGGAGTTTTTATTTTAGGGGGTTTTAATTATTTTTTATTTTTTAAGGTTTAAAATGCTAAAAGTTTTCAAAAGCCTAAGAGATGCAATCCTGATAACCCAGGATGAAGGCAGGGACAACCTAACAGCACAAAGGACTTCTTGCACTTGATTTATATGCTGATAATCCCAGGTGGCAAAGGAAAATCACAGAATCACAGGGGTGGGAAGGGCCCTCCAGAGCCCATGGGGTCCAAGCCCCTGCCAAAGCAGGGTCCCTAGGACAGGGCACACAGGGCGCTGTCCAGACGGGGCTGGAATCTCTCCAGAGAAGGAGACTCCACACCCCCTGGGCAGCCTGGCCCAGGGCTCCCTCACCCTCACTGGGAAGAAGTTCTTCCCCACATTGGGGGGGAACTCCCTGTGCTCCAGCTTGAGCCCATGGCCCCTTGTCCTGTCCCCACAGACCCTGAGCAGAGGCTGCCCATGTCCCCCTGCATCCCATGCTTAAGATAATTACAAACATTAATATGCTGGAATTGGGTGAAATCCTCCTTCCCCAACAGTCCAACTAGAACCCCCCTCTAGCTCCAGCAACTACACAACCGACACAGGAGGGTGAGAGACCCCTCTCAGAACGGGGTTTGGCTCTCCTCCCATCCCCTCCCCATTTCTCCACAGGGTAAGAGATGGTTTTTCATCTTCTCCTGAGAGCAGGGAACAGAGGAGTCACGTGGATGCCTTGACGTGAAACAGAGCCCTGTATCTCTCCAACACAACGACACCTCAACCCTCCTTACATCACAGAGCATCTGTTCCACCACAGGACCTCAGGACCCAGCAGAACTCTGGTGGTTTTTTTTTTTTAAATATATTTATATTATTTGCTGCTTCTCTGTGTTTCACACTAAGTCATTTCAGCTTGCTGTGAAATTCCAGTCATTCACTTCTAGATGACACATGGAATTTCTCATGAAGAAC
The DNA here is from genome assembly GCA_022605955.1 of Rallus limicola. Lineage (NCBI taxonomy): Eukaryota > Metazoa > Chordata > Aves > Gruiformes > Rallidae > Rallus > Rallus limicola. The sequence goes on along the minus strand of JAKCOZ010000009.1, from coordinate 32,537,433 downwards.
AGTGAGATATATATATATATATATAGACACACACACACCACACATATTTACATTTTGATTATAAAACTTAAATTCACTGCTTCCCCTTAAAGAGCATAAATATTACATACAGCCATTGAATTTGTAAACCCATTTATTTCATAAAAACAAACTCCAGCAATATTTTATGGCAAGAAATGTCATGAACCACTTGCACTACCAAAACCAGCTACTGGTAAAAGTCCAGACCCAGAACTAAGTATCTTATGCCTTTAATTACATCGTTCATAACGAAGGCTCAAGTCTGTATAAGCACAGGCTGGCATTGTGTTTAAAATTATAGCTCTTAGTACATCAGAAAAAGATGTTTATACTGGGTTAGCAGCTTTACATGCAAAGCCCCTTTGGTATTTTATGAATGAAGAGAGCCTGGTGGAATAGGGAAAGGCTAAGCCCAGCACCCACTGCACGGCTCTGCCAGTGCACCTGCACCCAAATAGGGGTGTTGCCACGCTCAGTCTGTGGAGGAAGCTGTTGTTGTTTGCTGCTGAGGTACAAACTGACTGGTAAAGGAAATCCCTGCTCTGAGAAACTGGAATTAATTAGTGATAACAGAAGGTGCAGCTCCAGTGAAGCCAACCGCGCCGGCACCGGTCTGATGGAGCTGCCTCTGCTCACCTTTAGAGCCATCAGCCTCCTCTACCTCTGCCCTGAGTGAGTGCTTAGGAACAACTCACTGCATAGCACGCTGCCCCAGAGCCATCTGTAATTAGCTCTCAATTAATGACCTCATGGGGCTCTTGCTTCACGTCATCTCTGTTAAGGTTACGCACGAAAACACGTTGCCTTTGGACCCAGCATCCTCAGAGGATGCTACAGCATCCTCTGAGGATGCTGGGTCCAAAGGCAACGTGCTGTAGCATCCTCTGAGGATGCTGGGTCCAAAGGCAACGTGCTGTAGCATCCTCTGAGGATGCTGGGTCCAAAGGCAACGTGTTTTCGTGCATACCCTAACAGATGAGGGATGCTGCTGCATCCCCAGTCATGACATCACCTCTCCATCCCTTTCAGGGGGAACCAGGCAAGGAGAGATTTATTCACTGAGCTTCTTCATCTACTCAAGTCAGAAGGTGGCACTGAAACAGAACAGCTCCCTCCAGTCTGGTTAGCATGGAGCGACTGAGGACATGGGCAGGCACCTCTCAATCACAGGAGTGAGCTGTGCCACCACAGAGAGCACAGGCAAACAATATGCTTTGTATTCCACTTATTAAAGAGCAGAGAGCATGATTATTGCATCAACAAGTTAGGGCCCTGCCAGCCCCCACCAGTCTGGGGTTCTGCAACCCCAGCTAAACACGGCAGAACTTGACAGGAGACTCAAAACCCAAACCAGAACAACTCAAGACGCTGCAGCCATCAGGATCAAGTTCTGCTAGGGAAAGAGGATGGTGTGGGGTGTGTGAATCCCATTCTGCATGTGAGCTGGATACAGCTGCTCAGCTGGATGGGATGGCAGGGGCTGGGAAGACCAGTGGCTAACACTACAAGACATCCCTGATGCTCAAGTCCCCGTGCTGCTCAAGGCAGTAACAGGTTGGTTATTCCTTTGTTAATTATTAACATAAAACCCTACTAACTTCTAACTTTCAGGAGCAAATGGTCTATCCTCTTGACCTTTTTTAAATTAACAATTCATTACACATTTCACCTGGTTTTTAATAAGGAAAAATGCTGTGTACATGATGCAGGTCCTCTTTTTATTCCCCCAACACCCAAATTTGTTTCAGATTTTCTTGAGATAGAAAGCCAATGAATGACACTAAGGCACAGTATTGATTACCTATCAATTTTAATTCAAACTACAAGGGGATTTTAAACTGGATTAGGAACTTGTTCAAGGGATTGAAACAATAGTTGTTTTCTTAAGGGGGAAAGAGAAAAAAAGCTCTAAATGTCCATGTTTCCATAGAGACAACCTCTATCCTTTTGTGCTTACTAATCCATCTTGGTCAATCAATACTTTATGGTAATTGTTTCCATGGTAATTGCAACTGTAATAATCCCCCTTTTTCAGTAGGGAAGGGCTGTATAAAAGCAAAACCAAAACAACTTGGGAAACACAGACTGTGGCTGAGACAGTGCCAGCAGAGGCACTCCTTTGTCTCCATGAAAGGGATTTTAAAAATTGGGGGTTAACCCAGCCAGAGTTCACAGTTTGGGTGAAGTTTTGGAAGGAGGATGAGGATGCAAAGTTGGTTCTGCCCAGTGCCAGGCTCAACCCTGTGCAGCCAAGATAAACAAGCCTAGGGAGCAAAGGATAAACAAGCCTAGGATCAAAAGCAAACTAGGGAGCCCTCAGAGCTATTTCCCATGCCATGAAAGAGTAGGATGAGGCTCTGGACATCACCATGAGCCTTCAGTGCTCCTCTCCTATCCCAGCTGACACAGGCAGAGAAAAGAATGACACAGTGCCAGTCCAGAACATCAGGGACAAAAGAAATGGTGATGGATGATCCCTTAGTGACAAATTATTACGGAGCTGGGGGAGAGGATGGATTTATTTCCATGCTGGACCCACACACAACCTGATCACCCAGGCAAGGTGCTGGGTATCACTCTCAGGGCACCCTGGAGAACAGCCCCCAGTCCTTTACCTTAGTTGTTAGCTTCCAGGAATGATCATTAAATGTTTGTTATCGTTAATGAAAGCAAACAATAAATGAAGTGACAACACAAACATCATGCTTCCCATGGGTCAGTATTTCACAGAATCACCAGGTTGGAAGAGATCTTTGAGATCATGGAGCCCAACCATCCCTGTCCTGTGCTAAACCAGATCCCTGAGCACCTCATCTCCCCTCTGTTCAACACCCCCAGGGCTGGGGACTCACCCCCCTCCCTGGGCAGCCTGTTTCAGGCCCTAACAACTCTTTCAGCTCCAGTTAGCAGCAAAAAGACCCTCTGACACAGCCATGTAAAGTCATGTCCTTGGTAAAAGCTGGAGCCATGAGTTCTACTGCCTTTATGGAGAGAGGGACACCAGTCCCAGAGCCAAATTTCCACAGAGCTGCATCTCGAAGGGGTCGGGCAAAGGTGACATCAGGTAAAGTGAATTTCCTCAGTAGAGAGACAAGCAATTAGCAGCCAGCTAAAAAGGAAATTACCTGGAATGCTTAAGGAAAATACTCCCCCTGAATTAGCACCAATTTAGCAATTTCTGATCGCTTTCCACGTGAACCAAGGAGAGCAACAGTATAGAAATTAATTATGCTGATTATGTACTTGATTACAGTGGATTAACAAGCATTATACAAGTGCTGTTCCCATGGCAGTGTGAACTGTGTCAGTGCTTCGCGAGCCTCTGCTGTCAAAACGTGGCAGCTCAGGAGCTCCGGGCTGGCTGGATCCTTCTCTGCACACAAAGAAACTGGCCAAGGCTATCTTCTGGTTAACACATCAGGAAAAGGGGAAGATGGGGCACTCAGCTGCACTGGCTGCTTTAGGTGAGCAGCAAGTCTGCTACATTCATATGAGAGGAAACAGAATATCACACAGCGTTGGGAGCTGGAAGGGACCTTGAAAGTTCATCTACTCCAACTTCTCTGCCAGAGCAGCATCACCCAGACTAAATCACACAGGGACACATCCAGGAGGGGTTTGGATGTCTCCAAAGAAGGAGATTCCCCAGCCTGGAACAGGGCAGCCTGTCCCAGGGCTCTGTCACCCTCACAGTGACAAAGTTCCTCCTGACATTCCCATGGAACCTCCTCTGCTCCAGCTGCACCTGCTGCCCCTTGTCCTGTCACTGCCATCCCTGAGCAGAGCCTGGATCCAGCCTCCTGACTCTGGTCCTTCACATATTTATAGACATTAATAAGGTCACCCCTCAATGCCATCTTTTCCAGGTTAAAGAGGACCAGCTCTCTCAGCCTCTCCTCAGAAGGAAGGGGTTCCACTGCATCATCTGGGTAGCTGGGCTCTTTCAAGAAGGTCCCTGTCCTTCTGTTCAAGAGAGGTCCAGAACTGGACACAATATTCCAGGTGTGGTCTCAGCAAGGCAGAGTAGCAGGGGAGAAGGACCTCTCTTGACCTACTAACCAACCCCCTTCTCATACACCCCAGGATGCCATCAGCCTTCTTAGTCATGAGGACACAGTGCTGGCTCATGGTCATCCTGCTGTCCCTCAGGACCCCTTCTCTACGCTGCTCCCCAGCAGGCCAGTCCCCAACCTCTGCTGGTCCCTGGGGTTGTTCTTCCCCAGCTGCCAGACCCAACACTTGCCCTTTCTGTACTTCATTCCAACTTCCCCCTGCCCAACTCTCCAGCCTGTCCAGGCCTCCCTGAATATACAGTCACAATACACAGCCACAAGCTGTGTGCTGGCTCGTTTGCATTGGCAACAGCAGCAGCTCTGAGCAGAGCTCAGCCTGTTGCTCTCACAGAAGGATGGCACAGCCCAAAAAATACATATTTTCTTTAAAATTGTGGAAAAAAAGAAAACCCAAAGCATCTGGGTGGGGAGAAGAGTCAGGATTGGTTTGGTTCTGCAGTGGGGTATGTTACACAAAACTCCCCAAAGGAGCCAAGAGGTTTAAACCCTACACTAACCTGGGCTCACACCAGGGGTTGGCCTGGTGGCATTGCCAGTGGCATCACCAGTGGCAGCTCCCAGTTGCCAGCCAGAGCGCAGAGGGACTGGAGGGAGCACTCAGACAGCACTCATGTCCCCCCCCTCTGAACCCTGAACCACCCAGATCAGAGGCTGGCTGGCTCTGACTAAAGCACGCTAGAGGAAAGTCAGAATTGCATCTGCAGGAGCCCAAGGGGTGCTCAGTGCCACCTCTCCAAGCAACAGTAGGTAGGTCCAAGGTCGTGTCAAGCAGGGCAGCAGCTGCTCTGCATCTTGCAACCCTCTGAAACAATGACAAATGCTTTAAATCAACAGCTAACCTGTGAAAAGACAAAGGAGAGGGAAACTTCACCGGGAAGACCCAGAAAAGGACAATTCTCCTTCAACAACAGGTCACCTGCTGTGCCAACGAGGAACCCCTGAAGGCACAGAGCTGCCAAGTCCAATGCATCAGCCAGCGCCGCGCTGCCTGCTGGAAGGGCTGAGCCTTCTGAACTCTCCCTGTGATGTGCAGAACATTGGGACCACAGAAAGACACAGGCAGAAGAAGGGAAAGGCTAAGCCGTTCCTGTGACCAGCTTCATGAGGTTTTGTGAGCTGTTCTCTTGAGACAACACACTAAAAATGGGTTTTCTCAACAGCCAAGAGCCCTTTTTGTCTTATTTCAGCACAGAGCAGAAAGGATCGAGTTTGCTACGTCAGTACTTTATATGCTACATACATGTGCATATAGGCTTCTATGTATTTATCAACACATAGATATTCATTTGCATATCTATACTCACATTTATAAAAGCACTGACAGAATTTTCACAGAATTTTAGGGGTTGGAGGGGACCTCCAGAGATCATTGAGTCCGACTCCCCAGCCTAGAACTCTTTGGGAAGGGGGCACAAAGAAGGAAGCCACAAAGCCCCTGGATGGTAACTACAAACCCTTCCATAAATGGGAGGAGTTTGTACAAATGCTAAATATATAAATATGTTTATAAATAAATATATAAAAGACACAAAACCACGTATTTCAGGTGTATTACGAAAACACAAAATCTCTATTTAACCAAGCATCTTCTAAGGCTTGAATTATTTATGGCAAAGCTCTGTTCAAAAGTCATTTAAATACTGAAGGAATAAACACTGAGGTTGAGTTGTTTCAGTGCCTATGAGTCAGGGTACAGAGGGTGAGTGAATCCTTAAAAATAAAGGTTGGAACAGGTTAAATATATAAAAAAGCCCCATGAAAGAACCATGGCAATACCGCTGTGGTGTTTCCTACATTTGGAACACTTCCAGCACTGAAGGAGTCATATTTTCTCTTGCTCCCACTTACTCTGACATGGACTTTGATGAAAGCAAAGCTGACCCTTAAATGTTTCACCCTGAATATGTAAAATCTAAATTAGAATTAACTCTTCCACATGGTTTATTTTCAATTAAAAGTTCAATTTAAAAGCTGTAAAGAAACTCAGAAGTTTCTCCATCAAAGGAAGGAAAAAACAACCCACCACTCTGGGATGGCAAGCACTGGCTCTCTGATGGGAAGAATCATAGAAGCCCAGACTAGTCTAGGTTGGAAGGGACCCCAAGGGTCACAGAGCTCCATCCCCCTGCCACAGGCAGGGACACCAACCTCCAGGCCTGGAGCTACACAAGGCTGCCCAGAGACCCATCCAACCTGGCCTTGAACATGCCCAGGGATGGGGCACCCACCTCCTCTCTTGGGCAGCCCCTTCCAGCCTCTCCCCACTCTCTCTGCAAAGAACTTCCCCCTAAGATCTCCTCTCCCCCTTCCCTCCTCCAGCTTCACTCCAGCCCCCTTGTCCTGCCAGGCTCTGCCCTTGAACAAGCTGATTCCCCTCCTGTTCCTCTGCTCCCTTCAGGGACTGGCAGGCTGCAATGAGGTCCCCCCACAGCCTTCTCTTCTCCAGGCTGACCCAGCCCAGCTCCCTCAGCCTCTCTCCAGAGGGGAGCTGCTCCAGCCCTCTGAGCATCTCCGGGGCTCCTCTGACCCCTCTCCAACAGCCCCACATCTTCCTTGTGCTGGGGCCCCAGCTCTGGACACAGGACTCCAGCTGGGGCCTCCCCAGTGCAGAACAGAGAGGGACAATCCCCTCCCCGTCCCTGCTGCCACCCCTCAAAGAAGGGAGAGCAGGCAGCATGGTGGGGCAGAGATAGGACCTGCCATCCAAATGGGACTTTTTTCTTTTAAAAGGTGGAATCCAGAGATAAACTACAGCTAGGAATAACAAATAAAAATGCCCAATGGGCTTTTCCATACCGAAACAACATCCGCGGCCTAGCTGTACGCTTCACTCCACTCAGAGATGGGATAAAAATAGCACAGTGTGATAGCTCCAAAGCGGTGCTGGAAGCCCCCAGTTGTTCCATTTGTACAAATTTATACAATCAAGGCACACTTAAAAAGCCAGCAAGAAACTGTATGGGGTTTTTAGCTTAAATTGATGATTTAAGAGGGAAGAATTCCTACAAAACTCCACTTAGATGACAGAGAATCTACCTGGCAAGCTATTGCGGTAGGCCCTGGTTTATATCCATGTTATCTCGTGCAGGTTCAATTAAAGAGATGTTCCCCATATGTTTTTACTGAGAACCTTAATACTTCTGGCCCCACTTTGTCAGGTTGAAACAGTATTTAAAAAAAAACCACACCCCAAAATTCTGTACTACATATGCTTGGCCTCTTAAAAGTTCTCATTAAAGCAGATTTCTCTTCCGCTGCCTCAGGTAGCAGATGGAGCAGTACAAATCACACTGCAACATATCCTTAGGAATGAGTTTTAATAAATGTAGCTCGTTTTTAAAGCTGTAGGTAGTGGGAATATGAGGAGAAATACGGCTGAAGGCAGGTACTGCACTGACAGGGATGCACTACTGAACATGTAATGTAAGGCTTGGGGACAGACAGCGTGTGGGCGCAGTGGGATACAGAAGGGGAACAGTGATGTTTCTGCTGTCCCTGGAAAACCAGCCCCTGTGTGAAAATGGGTGACACAGTGGTCTGTTCTGTGCAGAGTAGGGTGGAGATTGCTGGCCTTGCTGCTGTGCCTCAAATCATGGGAAAGGCTCAATGGAGGAACCTAGGACCTCACACTGGTTTGGGTGGGAAGAGACCCGAGACCTCCCATGCCCCCTCTGTCACAGGCAGGGACACCTCCCCAGCCCAGGGTGCCCAAGCCCCATCCAACTCCTGCCTTGAGCCCTGCCAGGGAGACAGGGGCAGCCCCAGCTTCTCTGGGCACCCTGTGCCAGGGTCTCCCCCCTCCCCAGGAAGGTTTTCTGCCTCCCAGCCCCTCTCCATCCCCCTCCTGCAGCTGAAGGCCGTTCCCCTGGGCCTGGCCCTCCCTGCCCTGGGCACCAGCCCCTCTCCAGCTCTCCTGAAGCCCCTCAAGGGACAGGAAGGGGCTCAGAGCTCTCCCCAGAAGCAGCCTTCTCTTCTCTGGGCTGAGCCAGCCCAGCTCTCCCAGCCTGGCTCCAGAGCAGAGGGGCTCCAGCCCTTGGATCATCCCTGTGTCCTCCTCAGGACTCATTCCCACAGCTCTGTGTCCCTCTTGCCCTGGGGACCCGCAATCTGGATGCAGCACATCAGAGAATGTCTCACAAGTGCAGGAGGGCAGAATCCCCTCCCTCAGCCTGCTCATATAAATACATTATATTTAATCAGTGTGTCCCAGCTGAAAACCTAGACTAGAAATATGCAACACTGATAGAAACCAAGAGAAACTTCCAACCCAAGATGTTTATCTAAATATGAAGAACTACTGGCTTTATTAAATACTGTATCTAATCAAGATGCAGTCAATGTCTGCAGCTCAGAAAGCTTCTGACGTCTGGACTCTCTTCCCATGCTGATGACCAAGAAGTCATGGAGGCACTTTTGCCATTTTAAGTCCTGGTGCTCAACACAAGCACCTCAAACACGTTGTTAGAAGATGTTGCATACTCTAACAGCCTCCTGCTGCATTGCAAGTGGGCTGGAAGCAATCACTTTGGACAACAATAGAGCATACAGATGCCAGGATGCATTAGGCTGACCCACAGAACAGGATCAATGTAGCAGCCACTTATTTTGCTCTTCAGAAAGTTGCTGGGTGAGCTCATACCTTCTGTCTGCTCTTCCTGCTCCCTCCCCGCAGGAGGAACGTTCTGAGCATCACCTTCAGGATTTTGCAGAGTGCAATGGAAAACTCATCCACCATTTCTAGTGGAGGTAATTTATGGATGGAGGAAACTTTGATCCAAGGACACAGAAGAGCAGCACTGGCAGGGCCTTTGATGTAGATGATCGACTGTTTTTGGCAATGCTTGGCTGTGCTGTTAGTTAAGGGATTTACCTTTCTTTTCAGGTTGAAATGCCTTTTGCCAACCAGCATTTTGATCCCTTTCATGCCAATTATTTGCTGTTGAATATATTGACTCAAGTCTTTGTTGTGGGTGTTGCCAGCAGTGAAGGGTTTTTTTTTCCAGATCCCCTTCCTTTGAAGACTGCTTCGATATTAAGTATGAGTAAGCTGAAGATGAAGATGAGTCAGACCTATCACTCAAGGCAGAGGCAGTGAGAGGGGCTTTGAACTATCAGAGATGACATGAGAGCCCTCAGGAGCACAAGGAAAAACTTAGCCAAACTCCTCTGTCAGCGGCACAATTCACATTCAAACAAGGCAGAGAGCTCCTTGCATGTATTACTGTACTCCCTGCACACAGGTTCAGTGGAAGGAAGCACATCTTTAGCCTTAAAGGGAGCATGCAAGTGATTACACAGCTCTTAATACAAGGTACCCAGTTGCTAGCCTTGGAAAGCCCACAGGAATTAAAAGAAATCTTAATTTCTCTTGTATTTCTGCTGAATTTATTACCTGAAGTAAAACTTTCCTCGATTTCCCTCAATAGTACACAAAGAAGTCTGAAAATCCCAGAACCCCCAGGTTGGAAAAGCCCTTTCAGCCCATGGAGCCCAACCGTCCCTGTCCTGTGCTAAACCAGATCCCTGAGCACCTCATCTCCCCTCTGTTCAACACCCCCAGGGCTGGGGACTCAGCCCCCTCCCTGGGCAGCCTGGGCCACAGCCCCACAACTCTGCCAAGGAAGAACTTGGCCCTCCCAGCTGAGCTGAGCCTGCCCTGGCCCAGCTTGAGCCCATTGCCCCTTGTCCCAGCTCCTGTCCCCTGGCTGCAGAGACCAGCGCCCACCTCTCTGCACCCTCCTGGCAGGGCAGGGCAGGTGGGGAGAAGGGCTCCCCTCAGCCTCCTCTTCTCCAGGCTAAACATCCCCAGCCTGGAGAAGAAAATCATTGACAACTTATGGCTGATTTTTCTCTCACCACATGCTGGAGAAAAAACCCATCAACTTCATTAAATAACTCATCAGGTAGTAAAGCAGGAAAAAACTCTCTGAACATAAATAACCCTTTCTGGTTGAAAAGCAGGTCAAACATCCAAAAGAGCAATTCATTTTCCTCTTCATTGATTCTGTTAATTATCATTAAACTTTTGATTTTCATGGGAAAAGAGGTGGCAGATCCAGCACACCTCTGGGGAGGCACCATCAGCCTGGAAGCACCTCGGGAATGATCTACCTTTCCTTCCCATGCCTTGCTGCACAGGGCCTCCTGTCAAACACCTCTGTCACAAAAGAAGGAGGAATTGCTTTCTACCATCACAAACATGATGATTCCCTTCCAATCCCATTCCTTTTTCACCCCACTCCAGGGGGAACTGAAACAGAACTGATGGGTCTTGGAAGAAACAAAAGAACAACCCAAAAAATGTCCATCCTGAGTGTGACAACCTCAAACACACGAAACCCTTGGGTACAACCTCAAACACATGAAACCCCTGGGTGCAATCTCTGTCCTGCTGCTAGGCTCTCCCAGGTGGGAAATACCACAACCTAGACCTGGAGGTGGCATGGGAAGAGGAAGAGGAGCATGCCTTCAGCCCTGCTCTGCCTCAACACCCAGCGGTGGCCCACAAGGACCTCACACAGGTCTCTTCTGTATGGTGCAAGTGGGAGGGGACCACACCTTCAGATGCTCTGGGAGCTTGGTGTTTTTACCCACTTCCAGGCTTTTAGAGACAAACCCTTAGTGCACTGCACAGTGCTGAGAGATGGGCAAGAGGAGGAACATCACGCCCGGAGCAGCGGCTGCAGCAGCGGCAGCGCGTGATGTCAGCCCCGCTGACCCCCTGCCCCTGCTTTGTCTCCCTCCTCCCTCGCTCCTCCTCCATCGCCCAGCCCTTTGTCCTTCCCCTCACCGCATTTCCCTCTTTGCTGGCATTACTTCATCCCTTTGTTTTACCTTGAGGCTGTTCTCACATCTGCTGCCCTCCCTTCTGCAGCGCTTTTATTTCCAGCATGGCCCTGGGTTCAACACAACCAGAAGAGTCCCTTTAGCAGCATTTCCAGCCCGTGAACCCTTCTCCAGCCCAGCCAAGCCAGCTCTGCCTTTCCACAGCTTTACTCAGCTGAGTGTAAGGCTGTTGAATCAGCAGAGTTGCCGCTCAAAGCAACGCTGGGAAGAAAGCTGGTGGGTCTCCATCCCACCCCCGAGCTGCCTGCTCCTGCCCGTAACACCCAACTCCCCGCACATCAAAGAACCCCCTTCTCTGCTAACTGACACGACTCCTTGAGCCCAGGGATCAGTCTGCAATTCCTGTCTTAATACTCAGCGTGGTTTTGGGTTGTTTTCTGTTAAAAAAAGAGCCAGAAAGTAGCTGAGAGTGGATAGTTAATCTATATGTAAATGAACAGCACGCATATGGCATGGCTCTGCGAAAGGACCCTCGCACGGAGAGAGGAGCGGAGCGGCTTCAGCTTTGTTCCACAAATGTTCCAACTGCTATTTTCACGGGATGACGTCCTTAGTGTCATGGTTACAACAATGCTGCAGACAGCAGCGCGCTCGCACTCTCCCCGCTGATAAAACGGCTCACAGGGAACAGCTGAGCTGCCACCACCTCCCTTCCCCCCTCCCTGTCATCCAGGACTGGAACCCCCTCTGGTTCGTGGGGAGAACACCCGCATCCAGGGATGCTGTGAGGAGTGTATGTGTGTGTGGGGTGCAGCCAGTGGGTGTTTTACCCACATAGGCAGGAATCAAAGGTAAACGTGCACCAAGCACCGTTGCTCAGTCCAGGGTTATTTAACAACAGGATGCGCAGCTACACAACCCTCATTTCCTCATTATATTTTAATGGCCTTTGCTTATTAAAAAAGTTAGTCAGCACTTGGGAAGGCTCCTTAGCTGACTCTCAGCTGTGCTTATTATTCCACAATGTCTTTCTTTCTAAGTCCCTGTTTCACGCAGCAAAGAACAAGCAAACAATATTCCCAGCTGTACGGACACCCCGTAACCTCAACCGGCTCTAGGAAAGGTCTTCGAACCCTTTTCCTTGAAGGGTGTAATTTGAGCCTGTTCACATACTGTTTTCCAACATTTACAAATACAAAGCAACTAATTTTTCACGTCATCAAAATGTTACTGAGCTTAATAACCAAACAACAGATGTAAGTAACCTTATTCAGGCAGAAATCTCATCAGCTCAGCTTCATTGTATGGTTTCCCCCCCCAGTATTTGCTCACATCTCTGTAAATGTAAATTAGATCTTAGGGGGAAGTTCTTTGCAGAGAGAGTGGTGAGGGGCTGGCAGGGGCTGCCCAGAGAGGGGGTGGGTGCCCCGTCCCTGGGGGTGTTGAAGGCCAGGTTGGCTGGGGCCCTGGGCAGCCTTGTGCAGCTCCAGGCCTGGAGGTTGGTGTCCCTGCCTGTGGCAGACAGAACATCCTAACATCACTACACACCTTCAAAGTTACTAAAAAACATATTTTAAGGTCCAGCAGGATCAGATACTATGGCAGGAAGATCCCTGGCAGAAATTAGAGCTGCTAAAGCCTAACCACAAGGTACAGTCCACTGGTTTCTGATGGGTAAAGAAAGAAGAGTAACTCCTGCTCCTTTCAGCCTTTGAGTAACTTCTGGCATTTCACTGCAGTGACTTGGAAGTGCAAGTGCACAAACATCCAAATGCAGGACAGAACAGATGTTTCCACCAGAAGAAACACTCTTAAAAAATATAAATAAATAGATATTTGTTTTAATAGTAGGCCTTTCTTTTCCTTTATTAGCATCTGTTGATTCCAGCCCCCCAACAGCAAGGATGCTTTCCCGATATACACGCCCCACCTTGGGGTAACCCCACGGGGAATGCAGGATTTATTTCTTACAGCATTTGGTTTTTAACTCTACCTGGGTGCTAGCCCCCTGTTTATCATCTGCAGGACTACACAATGCAGAAAAGGCACAGGATTCCAAATTTTTAGCATGTTCCTCACTACTGATTTGGCCCAACTCCATCCTCTGTCTCTCTTTAGCCATGTTTCAGTATCTTTCCCTCATAATTTCTCAATAAATCTTCACTGTCCCGAAGCAGCCCAGCCTTCCCCAGTTTACTTGTGGCCACAGACCATACACTGCCTGGCTTTTTGGCATCACTTTCCACATCCTCTCTTCACAACAGCAGCTTTAATTTCTTCATCGGCATCACAGAATCCCAGGGGTCAGAAGGGCCCTCCAGAGCCCATGGGGTCCAACCCCCTGCCAAAGCAGGGTCCCTAGGACAGGGCACACAGGGCGCTGTCCAGACAGGGCTGGAATCTCTCCAGAGAAGGAGACTCCACACCCCCTGGGCAGCCTGGCCCAGGGCTCCCTCACCCTCACTGGCAAGAAGTTCTTCCCCACACTGGGGGGGAACTCCCTGGGCTCCAGCTTGAGCCCATCGCCCCTTGTCCTGTCCCCACAGACCCTGAGCAGAGGCTGCCCATGTCCCCCTGTGTCCCACCCTTCAGCTCTTGAGAAACACTGATCAGATCCCCTCTCAGGCTGCTTCTCTCCAGGCTGAACAGCCCCAGCTCCCTCAGCCTTTCCTCACAGGGGAGATGCTCCAGGCCCTTCAGCATCTCCATAGCCTCCTCTGGACTCTCTCCAGGAGATCCCTGGCTGTTTGATCCCAGGGAGCCCAGCACTGGACACAACACTCCAGCTGGGGCCTGAGCAGGGCAGAGCAGAGGGGGAGGATCCCCTCCTGTCACCTGCTGCCCACACTCCTCCTGATGCCCCCAGGATCCCATTGTCTGTCTCAGCCCCAGGACACACTGCTGGCTCATGGCCACCCTGTCACCCACCAGGACCCCCAGGTCCTTCTCCACAGAGCTCAGTTAAAGTGTGAAAGTTAAAGCCAGTCAAGCTTTCATTTAAATGTCTCACCATACTAGCCTGAGGGAGATGAAAAGGAAGAATACTGTTTTAATTTAAATATCAAAAAGGGACCAAATATATACTGAAAGGTCAGAGCTCCCAGTGCTCTCTCCTTTAACACACTACAAATAACACTCAGAATCCTTCTCTGTGTGCACAGGGGTTTGGGGGCCTTAGGTGGGCTCTCTATGCCTGCAGTAAGAACTGCTGCTTAACCAAGGAGGGGATGTTCATTCAGAAATTGCTCTGAAATTTCAGTAATTCTCTCTCCAAGACAAATAAACACCCCGAATTCACTCTCATTATCATTAACCCAAAGAAATACGGGGCCGTTGGGTAACGTCCCTGCTTTGTCTGCATTAAACTTCACTACCTATGCAGGGGATCCCGCTGGTGGAAACACCAGGGCATCTGCTCAGAAAGAGGGATCTCCATTCCCAGCCAGCACAGACACAAGGACAGGCCCCAGCAGACCTGTTTCTGGGACAGCAGCTCGGCAGCGCTTGGAAGCAAAGCAGAATCCCCCAGGAACAGGGTGGAATTGGCTCTGTTTATAAATTCATTAGGTCAGCTCTCATCCCAAACATAAATCTGGAGGTTAATTGCACTCGAGTACCACCCACCGCAGAGGAGATGGATTGTCTGACGCTCGTTAGGCTGTCCCCTGTGCTGTGCTGACGTACTTAGGGGAACCACTGGAGCTGGGAATGACGTTCGGGGGGCACCTTTGCTTCTCCCTTCCCCTTGCCTGCTGAGACCCAAACCCCACACAAGGATCATTAGGAGCACCCTCACCAAACCCTGCATGGCCAAGGGAAGGCACCCTCTGAGGGCAGCCTGCTCATCAGGTTGCCCTCTAAATAGAGGTCCATACTATATCCTTGGGATCCTCTATAACACAAATGACATTCAGGAGCTGGTAGGAAGAGGGCTGATCAGAGGGCTGGAGCAGCTCCCCTCTGGAGAGAGGCTGAGGGAGCTGGGCTGGGTCAGCCTGGAGAAGAGAAGGCTGTGGGGGGACCTCATTGCAGCCTGCCAGTCCCTGAAGGGAGCAGAGGAACAGGAGGGGAATCAGCTTGTTCAAGGGCAGAGCCTGGCAGGACAAGGGGGCTGGAGTGAAGCTGGAGGAGGGAAGGGGGAGAGGAGATCTTGGGGGGAAGTTCTTTGCAGAGAGAGTGGTGAGGGGCTGGCAGGGGCTGCCCAGAGAGGGGGTGGGTGCCCCGTCCCTGGGGGTGTCCAAGGCCAGGTTGGCTGGGGCCCTGGGCACCCTTGTGTAGCTCCAGGCCTGGAGGTTGGTGTCCCTGCCTGTGGCAGGGGGTTGGAGCTCTGTGACCCTTGGGGTCCCTTCCAACCCAGACCAGGCTGGGATTCTATGAGATGCTGACAGCTAAATGAAATAGTCCTCATTTTAATCCTTGGAAATGCTAGGTGACTTTCACAACATGCTTAATTACAAAAGAAATAAATACGATTTCTTAGTTAAAATTGCATGACACTATCTTACTGAACAAAAACCTAGGTGAGGGAACATGCAACATGTCACATGAAGCAAAGCAGCTGCAAACCTAAGTGACAGAAAATAATGTTCATAATAAAATATGTAGAAGACAAGTGCCACTGATACAAAAGAAGGATGGCTTGACTGGGGTTCCCAGCACAAGTTCTCCTAAATTAAAAATAAAACAATGAAGAAATACACTGCTGAGGCTGGTAGCTAAGCGGGTGCATTCAGCCAGGCTGCCAATTCCCACACAAGATTCATTATAAGGAAAATAAAAGCTTATTAAGGATGTAGTGTTGCTGTATCTCCAACCCCGGTAGGTCTATCCCATTCTGTCCAGAACAGCTGGCGACAGCAAAGGATTTTCTACAAAATTCTAATTAACCCTGTGTAAAGCGTTCCTGGCTAACAAAGCCCTGCCTTTTGTTCTGCTCTGAGAGACAAGAGGAGACTTGAGAATGAGATTAATGATACAAAGATTTATGCTTTAGTTGGGAAGACAGCTATGAAATGAAATCCTGACCGTGAACATCTCTGTGGCCTTTGGCGTTGGAAGGACGTTCTGACAGCCCCGCGTCAGCCCTGAGCCGACTGCACAACGTCTGAAACAGCGACAGGGGGAAAAGGGATGACAACCCCCCATCTTCTGGAACAGGCAGTAAACAAGGGGAACAGAAACACATACCACACAGCTTCCCAATGAGACTATAAAGAAACAGCCACCGTGCTCTGTCGGGGAAGACAGCAGGCCTGCCGGCGGCCTAGCTCTCTTCACCGAACACACAGGCCCTGACAGTATCCTCATGTTCCCGTGAGACAGGAAAAGTTCCTCATGCTGAGAGGATCTCAATAATCACATTCTCAAAACACAGTGGCCTTGATGACGGGGTACAGACTGCCCTAAACCAAGAAGAAGTTATGGGAAGGTACTTGGGAGTGACGAACATGTTAAGAACCAGCCATAGTAAGATGGTCAAAACAGCAGGTGTGTGGATGCTTTTAGGCATCAGAGGTAAACTAAGGACATTTAGCTCTAAGATATGCTCATCTGAACTCGTTATAATCACTAACCAATCAGTGGGGTGTAAACAGTGTGTGTATCCCATCAGCAGTTTTTTAGCTTGCCCCGTTTGCAGTAACAAATGTCTCTAACCTGGGTGATTTCACCCCATAAAGGGCTCCACCTCCAATTCACAGCGAATTGCGTGTTGCCCATCGCCCATCTCCACAGTGCTCCTAACAGGGTTTCCATCTCAACTGGCAGATGTGAATGAGATCTGGGGAGCAGCAACTGAACTCACCCACCAACCATGAAGAGAGGTGCTAACTCCCGTGGGAGAGCTGTGCCATTTGTGAGCTTCCCAACCCAATTAAAAATGTGTCTTTAAATAGTAATTATCGGGATTTCACAGGACATCATTTACATAATCTGAATAGAGACATTTGGGTGTCACGAAGGTGCCAGACAGGGCAGAGTTACAATGGGTTAATTTAAATAATTAATTCCTGTTACATAAACCACTTGGATGTAATTTAGGGGGCAGAAGACTATTATTAGGAAGATGTCCTCTTTGGGGAACCTTGGTTGGTTGGTTGAGTAACGACACACACTATGCTCCTCATTAACTACAGCATCCCCTTCACACCTCACCACTCCATGGCTTTTCCTCCTCCCTCTGTGCCGTCTGCAGACACATACAGTGACAAGCAAGTGACAAGCAAGTGACAAGCATGTCAGGGCTCATGGGCCTGCACAGACCCCCTGCTCCTGCTCACTCCCACTGACCCAGTTTAAAGGCAGCAGCATCAGCCACGACATACGGACTGTATTGCTTCAGAGAATCGTGAAGGTTGGAAAAGGCCTCTGAAATCGAGTCCAACCATCCGTCCAACACCATCAGGTCAATTAACCCAAGTCCTGGAGTTCCCCCCTCCAGGGATGGTGACCCCAGCACCTCTCTGGGCAGTCTGGCCCAAAGCCTGACCACTCTTTCCAGGAAGAAATGCTTCCTGATCTCCAATCTAAACCTCTCCTGACACAACTTGAGACATGTGATCCTATTGCTATTGACCTGGGAGAAGAGGCTAACACCCACCTCACTACACCCTCCTTTCAGGTAGCTGTGGAGAGTGGTGAGGTCTACCCTGAGCATCCTCTTCTCCAGGCTGAACAATGCCAGCTCCTTCAGCAGCTCCTCATAAGACTTGTGCTCCAAACCCTTCACCGGCTTCGTTGCCCTTCTCTGGACCCCACTGAACACAGTGCAATACCAAGAGTAATGTGTAATTTTGATTTCCCAGATGAAACAGAAATTGGCCTCTTTGGAGTTTCACTAGAGCCACATTTCAAAATCCATGGTCCCTTGAACTGCTTCAGGAACCAGGTAGCAGCAAATCTGTAGCCAACTATCTGATCTTTTGTTATGGTTGAGGTGAGAGTACAGAGGTAATTCACAGCACTGTTTTGTGCCAAACCCCTTCATGTTAATTGTAAGGGAGGAAGAAGACAAACAGATGATGGACACCACCACACAAGACACACAGACACACGCTGACCCCACCTGTAGAAATAGCTGATGGGGTTTCCACCATTACTGCTTGAAGCAGAAGATAAATGTATGTCCAGAGACAGGCTGCCCAGAGAGGCTGTGGAAGCCCCATCCTTAAGAAGTGTCCAAGGCTGGGTTGGATGAGACTACCTGGTCTAGTGGAGGGTGTCCCTGCTCAAGGCAGAAGGTTGGAACTAGATGATCTTTGAGGTCCCTTCCAACCCAAACCTTTCCATGATTCTATGTCCTGCTGGAAGGGACCACATCAACATCCAACAATGGGTGTCACCAGGTGTGAGGCCCCATTCCTGCTCATGCTGGAAGCTGCCTGGTAAGGCAACTCCCCCAGCAATCCCATCAACAGTGTTCTGGGGCTGCCTTGAGGTGCGCACACTGGAGCTCCTCAGCTAACACTGAACTGGAAGGTGCACCCTAAATTCACCCCGGGCTCTCAGCTTATGGAGCCCTGAGGACAAGCTTCTGTGGACACTGGTTCCTCACTGCTGTTCTCCTCTCCAGGTTTGCTCTCACTGAGCCTCCTTTACCATTAGTGGCTAATGTAGACAAAACTGGCCTGTATCAACAACAGCTTCTCCTACACTCATTAAGGTAGCAGACCTTGAAGACCAACCTAAGTCAGTTGGTGTACCTCCACCTGTTGCAGAACAGAAGATTTTTCTCTTAACCTAAAAAGCTAGAAAGCGTTTCCCTACTGCCAGTTAGGGCAGATGATGCACTGCTGTGTTCAAAGTGCATTTTTTCACTCTCTCATTAAGGATGTACACTTAAATTAAAAAAAGATAGTTCACAAATTATCTCCTTCCTCTGGAGATAGGACTTTGGTCTCCTCAGGGAGATGGGATGCACGCTGTGGAGGGGCTGCTAATAGAATCCCATCTCTTCCAACAATAGAGGATAAATATTTGGAGAAGGGAGGCAGGAGACATCACAGCAGCACCTCAAAAAACTATAAAAATCAACCACAAACCAAGCCAAGAAAGCCCAAAAAATCAAATGAGCCACAAGAAGAGACCTGGAGGATCTGAGAGTTGCATGGTGAGGGAACGGTCACACTGATGCTGGGGTGGTTATCCTGATACTGCCTCCAACACGCTCACCACCGCTGACTGCAGGGGCATGACCTGCCCTGCCTTATGTAACTGCACTCATCAATCTTTCCAGCAATTATTTTCCACTCTGACCTACAGTTCAGAGCACCAGACACACACGGAAGGTGTCACACGCCTTCACAGCCAGCTCAGAGCCATGCACTCTAATTACAACCACTAAGAAGCTGCTGTCCTGAGCACAGGGTAACTGCAAGGCCAGTGGAGGAGCATCCAGCAGAATCACAGGGGTGGGAAGGAACCTCCAGAGCCCATGGGGTCCAACCTCCTGCCAAAGCAGGGTCCCTAGGACAGGGCACACAGGGCGCTGTCCAGACGGGGCTGGAATCTCTCCAGAGAAGGAGACTCCACACCCTCTGGGCAGCCTGGCCCAGGGCTCCCTCACCCTCACTGGGAAGAAGTTCTTCCCCACATTGGGGGGGAACTCCCTGGGCTCCAGCTTGAGCCCATCGCCCCTTGTCCTGTCCCCACAGACCCTGAGCAGAGGCTGCCCATGTCCCCCTGTGTCCCACCCTTCAGCTCTTGATAAACACTGATCAGATCCCCTCTCAGGCTGCTTCTCTCCAGGCTGAACAGCCCCAGCTCCCTCAGCCTTTCCTCACAGGGGAGATGCTCCAGGCCCTTCAGCATCTCCCTGTCCCTCCTCTGGACTCTCTCCAGGAGATCCCTGGCTGTTTGATCCCAGGGAGCCCAGCACTGGACACAACACTCCAGGTGGGGCCTGAGCAGGGCAGAGCAGAGGGGGAGGATCCCCTCCTGTGACCTGCTGGCCATTCCAAGGAGAACAACTTCAGTTCAAGCTGTAACAGGAATGCTACAACTTCTTTTTTTCACCCCATTCTACACCCTCCCCAGCTGCTTTTCTGTGCAGACGCAGCCCTTACACCCCACAGCCACCTGTGCCACCACACACTGAGCAGGCAGAAGGTGGGAGGCTTAGCTTTCCAGGTGTCTCCTTTCTCTTGGGTCTACGTAGTAGAATGAGAGTTGTAGTCACCTACATGCTCACATAAAAATAGGACTTTCAGTAGAAAAATGAGTAGCGTTTTTTAAACAAATGTTCTTTTGTGTTCACTCCTGGTATTTTACGAGGCGTATTACACTGTCAGAGAAGATCTCTCTCCATGCTGTCACAGAAGTTCCCTTGAATATCTGGCATGCTTCTCTTATGAGCAGAGAGACATCCCTGTGAAGGATTTCAAGAAGCCATCTGGTCTCCTCCCGCAGCCCCAAGTGGGTTCAGCTAAACCCTCAACTCCCCAGCTGCATCCCACACACGATTCAGGTCCTGCAGCGACAAAGACATGACAGCTTGGACAGGTCATCATCATCCTTCCCCTGAAGCTGGGCTGAATCCCCACACCCAGACAATCTCCCCTGCTGTAGGACTTGTTCATTATCTGCAGCAGCCACGGAAAGAAGATTCCTTCTGAAACGCTCTATGTAACCATTTCTGCCATGTGCTTTCAGATTCAAATTCTTCTTCTTCAAGTGAGACCCTGAAACAGACACAATCCTGCAGCAACACCGTAACTACTTGGAGTAGGGCAGAGTAACTTACAGGTTCACAGAATCAGAGGGGTTGGAAGGGCCCTCCAGAGCCCATGGGGTCCAACCCCCTGCCAAAGCAGGGTCCCTAGGACAGGGCACACAGGGCACTGTCCAGATGGGGCTGGAATCTCTCCAGAGAAGGAGACTCCACACCCCCTGGGCAGCCTGGCCCAGGGCTCCCTCACCCTCACTGGCAAGAAGTTCTTCCCCACATTGGGGGGAACTCCCTGGGCTCCAGCTTGAGCCCATCGCCCCTTGTCCTGTCCCCACAGACCCTGAGCAGAGGCTGCCCATGTCCCCCTGTGTCCCACCCTTCAGCTCTTGATAAACACTGATCAGATCCCCTCTCAGGCTGCTTCTCTCCAGGCTGAACAGCCCCAGCTCCCTCAGCCTTTCCTCACAGGGGAGATGCTCCAGGCCCTTCAGCATCTCCCTGTCCCTCCTCTGGACTCTCTCCAGGAGATCCCTGGCTGTTTGATCCCAGGGAGCCCAGCACTGGACACAACACTCCAGGTGGGGCCTGAGCAGGGCAGAGCAGAGGGGGAGGATCCCCTCTCCTGTGACCTGCTGGCCACACTCCTTTTAATCCCCCCAGGATCCCACTGGCCTTCTTGGCCCCCTGGGGCACACTGCTGGCTCATGGCCACCCTGTCATCCCCCAGGACCCCCAGGTCCTTCTCCACAGAGCTCCTCTCCAGCAGCTCACCCCCAGCCTGTCCTGATTCCAGCAGTTACTCCTTCCCAGATGCAAGACTCTCCATGTGCTTTTACTAAACCTCATGTGGTTTCTTACTGCCCAGCTCTCCAGCCTGCCCAGGTCTCATCTGCTCAGCACAATTAACACTGTGTTCAGTCTGACAGAACCCTCAGCTGCTTCTCTGGGTCTGACAACGTGGCATTAGCCACCTCCAGACATCTAGGATGATGGCTAGAAACACGACCCGTTGCTTTGTTATTATTCTATATATAGACTAAAACCAGCCCCAAAAGCCACCTCCTTTGACAAGCCTCTCACCTTGCTTCTTTCCCCCTACCACACTTCCTCACAGCAAAATTCCAGAACATCTTATAAGAGTACCATGTGAAAACACAAGTGATTTGCCCCAAGGATGCTTCCCCAGGCTCCTCCAACATTCTACTTGCTTTTCTGGACATAAGAGATTACAAGCTGAACTACCACTCAGCCAGCCAAGGAGAGATGAGTGCTGCAAGAACAAGACAATTCTTATTGTAACAGATTACCAGGCCCAAACCAATATGCTTCCAGCGCTGCAGGCAACAGGATCGAGCCACTCTGTTGGCCTAATATCAATAATTCACTATTAAAGTAGCTCAGCTTTTGAGCAAAAGCACAGGCTTTCCAGTGGAGATATTCTTCAAGGGTGATGTCTCCACACAGACCTGATGTGAAGATCATAACCATGAAATCAGTTCAGAATATTCTCAAATTAATTTAACAGTCACAGTTGAGGAGATGTGTGTGGATTAATGAATTACAACTTGTGTTGTGGATATTTGCTCAAGTAAACAAGCTGCAACACGAGCCCATGGTACTTCAACTGCTTCTTCTGTGGCACAGGAATTCCTCCAAGAACACAAGGGTGAATCATCTGAACAGTCATGCTTCTCCATGGGGAAAAGAAGTCACCCATGAATACATTTAAATAATAATAATTAAAACTATCTTGTGACTCTCTGCTTCCAGAATGGCCCACCACTTTGGGGTGAGCAGTGAAGACTCATCAGGATTTCGTGTTGCCACCTTCTTCCTTGGTGACATTGGGTGTTCTGCACAACCAGCTTCACCCAGCAAAGACAGCAGCCAGTTCTGCCCAACCCCACATCAAGACAAGTCCTTCCTTGTCTTGAATCTGCAAATACTGCAGTCCTGAGGCAGCCAGAAGCCAACAACAGCATGGTCACTCCTCCAAGGAGGGGTGTAAAGAGGAGATCCCCTACACTGGGTACCCATCAGCAGCCAAGACAAGGCAGAACTCTCTGGTACACTGCACTTACACCCCCTGCCATCTCTTTTCATAGGATCCCAGCCTGGTCTGGGTTGGAAGGGACCCGCAAGGGTCACAGAGCTCCAAC
This sequence comes from Rallus limicola, assembly GCA_022605955.1. Taxonomy (NCBI): domain Eukaryota; kingdom Metazoa; phylum Chordata; class Aves; order Gruiformes; family Rallidae; genus Rallus; species Rallus limicola. The sequence continues at coordinate 32,514,730 of JAKCOZ010000009.1, read as the reverse complement.
CCCCTGCCACAGGCAGGGACACCAACCTCCAGGCCTGGAGCTACACAAGGCTGCCCAGGGCCCCAGCCAACCTGGTCTTTTCTCATCATAAAGTGAATTAATTTATACCAGAGCCTGGTGGAAATTGCTAATTGTGGTAATGTCATGATGAGCTCTCACCAAGTCTTTTGCCTGTGGTTCTGACCAGAGGTTGACAACGCTTGATGCCCATGAACCACGAGCACAACATTCACTCAACCAAGTCCCACAGGCACAAACAGTGTGTACCTTCAATCCTCATTAATCCCAGTACTGAAGAACTACTAAATACCCAGAAACAATTTTACAGGATGGTTAGGAAGCTCCAAAAGGAAAAGCAAATGAACCCCATCACAGAGCCTGCACCTTCCTTTGCACGCTGGGCTGTGTCAGACACACACCAACAGGCACCCAAAACAAGCCTAGCAACACCAGGCAGCAGCCTGGCTAACCTGTGCTGGAAGCAGAAGAAAGAGCCATGGTTTATGGGGCAACCTTCTGGTTTTCAGCTTCATTTTTTTACCAGAGACCATCACCTGCCCACGGCCACACAGCAGCTCACAGTTTGGACTGGCCCAGTTTCCAGTTCTTCTTTCAACACCAGAACTGAAATGATTTTTCCCTTTTACTCTCCCTGGATGCTCCACAGATATTTTTAGTCCTTAAAAATTAAGGCATTAACTGAAAGACCACTCACACTGGAAAGCAAATTGTTTTCCAGAACTCATAAAATCCAGTTCCCCCAGTCCAGCAGTGGTCTGTCAGGGACTGGGGGTTTAACTGTGGTTGTTTTAGGCAGAGGTGTTTTGAGAAGGGAGAAACAAGGAATACACACTGCAGTACTTAACAGCAGGGTCTGCAGGACAACAGCCAGCTTATTAAAGGACAAAAGGCCAATTAAAACGAGTAGATGAGCCTAAATGATAATCAGTGTAACTACTGGATTCACTCTGCTACTGCTTCAATCACAGTGTGGTGCCCTGAGATACCAGGCTGCCAATAAAAAGTTAAACCCATAAAATGTGGGATGAATTCAGCTTAAAAAAATAAATATATAAACTTAATCTCTTCTCACGGATCTGATTTGTACTTTGGGATAATCTCTTGCTGATGGCAAAATGAAACCTTCACTGCAGGAGAAGGATGAGGAGACAACATGTATTCCCCAGGCATGGCCCAGAGGATGGTTTCCTGCTCTCCCAAGAGCTCCCCCCCCCCCCCAACACCTCGAGTGCTGGGTCCAGTTCTGGGCTCCTCAGCATCAGAAGGACATGGAAGTCCTGGAGCGAGTCCAGAGAAGGGCAACCAGGCTGGGGAAGGGGCTGGAGGGCAAATCCTCTGAGGAGCAGCTGAGGGAGCTGGGGGGGTTGAGCCTGGAGAAGAGGAGGCTGAGGGGAGCCCTTCTCCCCACCTGCCCTGCCCTGCCAGGAGGGTGCAGAGAGGTGGGCGCTGGTCTCTGCAGCCAGGGGCCAGGAGCTGGGACAAGGGGCAATGGGCTCAAGCTGGGCCAGGGCAGGCTCAGCTCAGCTGGGAGGGCAAAGTTCTTCCCTGGCAGAGTTGTGGGGCTGTGGCCCAGGCTGCCCAGGGAGGGGGCTGAGTCCCCAGCCCTGGGGGTGTTGAACAGAGGGGAGATGAGGTGCTCAGGGATCTGGTTTAGCACAGGACAGGGACGGTTGGGCTCCATGGGCTGAAAGGGCTTTTCCAGCCTGGGGATTCTGGGCTAACAGCTTCCTGAGCCCCCCCTCTGACCTGCTGCAGCTCAAACGCTCCTGGAAGACACGTGTGGCTCTGGCCTGTTGGGAACAGCAGAGGCTTCAATGCTGTAAATCTATCAACAGCCCCTAGCAAGGGGCTGACAGATCTGGAGCGATGATGTATGACGTGGTGGGAGATTGGTCAATAGCAAAGCGCCTCGTGAAGCCTCAGCGCTCTCACCAAGGAGGGATTCAGGCTGAGCAGGCAGAAATCCCATTCCAGCATGTGGGTGGCTACATAGGGGAGCTGTCAAAACACAGGCTCCTGCAGATGCACGTGTCCCAGTGCCTCTTGCATGCTGGGGCTCACCCTGGCTGCAGGAGAATTTGGGTAGTGATTACTGCAGCCTCAAAAATGAGGTGGCAGGGGAGTACCTGGGGATCCTTGGGGTGCTTCGCAGAGCCAGCCCACAGCACCTCAGAGCTGAAGGAGAGCCTGTGTTTCAGCGTGGCAGAGGTGCTCAGGGCGAGCAGCATCGCTGCTGGGCTGATGGAGAGGCTGGGGCAGCAAGCTGAGGGCAGCAGTAGGGAGGGGAATGTTCTTCCCTCCCATCCTCTGGCACAGCCCACAGGAGAAGCTCTCCTCTCCCAGCACATGGTGCAGAGCAGGGCTTTGTCCCACACCCCCCAGCTCTCCTCTTCAGGGGCACGCTGCAGAGGGACTGTCCTGCTCAGGTCCCCTCCATCCCCACAGGCTGGCTGCACACTGGCCAGCTGCTGCCATCTGCATCCCACCCTGCAGGGAGATCCCTGTTTGGTGGGTCCATGCCTGGTACCCCACAGCCCCTCCAGCCCACAGTGAGCTTGGTGCTCCAGCAGACACAGGCCTCCTTCATGTGCATGGCTTTGTGTATGTAACAACTGGCTCTCTCCTCCTGCCATCAACAGGTCTCCTCTTGCCCATGACACTCAGAACTTACTGGCTGCTACCACAGAATCACAGAATCACAGAATTATCAAGGTTGGAAAAGACCTAAAAGATCATCCAGTCCAACCATTCACCTATTACTACCAGCTCCCACTAAACCATGTCCCTCAATACAACATCTAGTCTTTCCTTGAACACCCCCAGGGTTGGTGACTCCACCACCTCCCTGGGCAGTGCATTCCAGTGCCTGACTCCCCTTTCTGAGAAGTAGTGCTTCCTAATGTCCAGCCTGAATCTCCCCTGGCGCAGCTTGACACCATTCCCTCTAGTTCTGTCACTGTCTACACGGGAGAAGAGGCCGACCCCCAGCTCACCACAACCTCCCTTCAGGAAGTTATAGAGAGCTATAAGGTCTCCCCTGAGCCTCCTCTTCTCCAGGCTGAACAATCCCAGCTCCCTCAGCCGCTCCTCGTGAGGCCTGTGTTCCAGACCCCTCACCAGCTCAGTAGCCCCCTCCTCTGAACGCCTTCCAGGGCCTCAATGTCTTTCCTGGAGTGAGGGGCCCAAAACTGAACACTGAACCACCTGCTCCTCACTGAGCTGCTGGAGAGACTAAAGGTCTCCCCTGCAGTCTCCTAGGCCCTGGCGTCCTCCAAGCTCCCTGAGTATCAAACCATGAACCCAAGTGGTAACTCTGCTCCTCAGACCCAACCGTGTGCACCACTCATGCTTCAAGCTGCAAGATGAAGTCCCATGGGAGCCAAGAGCCACTTCCATCCCTGCTGCTCTCCATCAGCACTGCAGACCAAGGTTACCACATCCCACTGGGACACCAGGGACTCACAGCACACACAGCCTTGCCCCATGCACCACGGTGCTCACATGCAAGGACTTTGACTACTGCAAATCAAAAGACACTGGTGAAGAGTGGGGGAAAACTATCTGGAGGCTGGTAGGGCACGTTCTGTACCACCAGCAACTCAGTAAAACTCAGCACAGAAACCTCCTCTTGGTCTGTCCTCAGAAGACTTAAACTTGATGACCTGGAGATTAATCTTCTGCACGTAATGTAAATCCAAGTACAGCAGCAGGAGGCCCCCACATGTCACACCAATGAAAACCAGTTCAGGAAAGGATTACTGCACTGGAATGAAAAAAAATAATTGTTTAAGCTAGCCAGTACCTCAAAAAATATTTACAGATGGGAAGATGCTCCCCCCCATGCTTCTGAAATTAAATGCAAGATTAAAACCACTAAGTCAATATATCCCACCTCAGCTTGAATGCAGAATCAGAAGCTCTCTATGAGGTGCAGACTGGTAAAAGCAGGAACAATAACAGAGATGCTACAGCTGATTAAAATCTCAGCTAAAGAACTATCTTCAGGAAAACACATTAGCCTGAGAGAGGCCAGAACAGCAGGATGCTCAGATGAAATTGGCTCTTTAGCTCCTATGTCTAAAATGTTAAAATTCCCTCGTTTATCAGGGGGGAAAAAAATATTAGTGTGATAGGTTTATTCCAGGCATAGAAAAAGAAACCCACTACTGACACCTGAAATGACAGCATGCTCTATGGAGAAATCAGATGGGTTTGAAAGGAAATAGAAAACAAGCACAAGAGGCCCCGTGGGATTGGGATAAAGAGAGATTAAAATAAGGAAACACTCATCTTTCAGGCACGTTACAGCTAATACAGTTATGCTGATTGTCAACATTTGTTGCCAGGTATTAATACAAGGAGGAAAAAACCATATTAGAGTGGTAAAAGCATTGCTAGGAAGCACAGGGTGAAATGCAGAATAAAAATGCAGGCTGTTAGAAGAAGCTTCTAGACCACAGAGTTTGCTAAATACAAATAGTCCATCAAGGAGCTGAAGCTCTGGCACTTGGGAGAATTAATTCCTGACCTGCAGGAAAACTCATCTGTGTATGGCAGGGCTGAGCAGGTTATTAGAATAGGAAAGGGCAGGATTTGTGCTGGATGAGGAGATCCTCTTGCCCTGTGAGAGCAGAGTGTGACACGTGCTTCAGCAGAGCATCCTTTAGCTAGTGTGGGATGTAAACCTCAATGATAAACAGGTGATCATTGGGTGTGGACACAATACAATTAAACATGGGTGAGACATCCCAAAAATACAATAGATAAAGATCCCACTAAATCCTCCACTATTTATCTGCCCTGAACTAAAGGAACTCCTCAGTTAGGGTGCACAGACTTCAAGGGTGATGGGAAGGAAGACCTCACAGCAGCATGGCCAAGCAAGTAACTGAGTAACTTCAGAGTGTCAGTCCTGGTTGAACCACATCCATCCATCCCAGTAACACAAATACCAAGAAGCTTGAAGAGAAGGTTAGTAGATGATTTTTAAAATTCATTTGGTGATGCTGAAAGGATGACTAAAAATGACTAAAAATAAAAGTGAAGATAGGATCTCATTCCTAGGAGACATGCCACAATTCTTCATTAAAGAAATTCTGTCATGGAAAAAATATATATAATAATTTTTGAACAGGAACAGTGGCATGAGGTACATGTTACAAGTGCTCCCAGCTCCTCCTGGTCTGCACTGGCTCCTTACCAAGGCCATACCACAGCGAACACCATTCCCAGTAGCACAAAAGACAGGCTGATATTAGTGATGAAAACCTTAAAACCCCCCAAAGTTTGATTCTGGTTTGGGGTACCTGAAGGGAAAGGCACAAATCAAACTTGTGTGAAAAAGTGAAGCCACTGGGAGCTCTGCAGCTCCTCAGAATCAAACTCAAACTCAGTCACAACCACCTACTAGAGCAAACACCTCTGACTCATGAGGAGTCCAAAGATCTAACCCATGGTCAACCTCCAATTTGTTCTAACTGTGGCATAAGCCAAAAAGACCCCCCAAAAAAACCCCTAAATAAGCCCAGACCCCCCAACCCAAAAGAGTTACATTCTTCAGCTGTACAACATGAGTTGACTACACAAGGGTTGAGGATGTGAATTAGTCAGAACTAACAAACAGCTTGGACCCAACAGTCTTCCACCGCAGCAAAGGCTCCGTTCTATCACCCTCACACTGATGAAGCACTAAGTAGTTTTTAAATCTTGGTTATTCCTTCCAGTTGAGTCATTACTAGAATATTTTATTGCCTTCCTGAAATGATTAACAGTGGTGACCTTTTCAAAATTTGGAAGGCTCTTTTCCTGCATGCTAAATAATACCACAGTGGCTTCATTGAAAACCGTAGCACAAACCCAATCCACCTAAATAATCTCAGTCAACAATTAATTTAACGTTAAGAAAGTAAAATTAAAAACAGCATAGTTGGTAGCAGCTCTGGTTTTAATTCATTTGCCCTTTCTAATAACCTGCTCAAGGCAGGAATTATTGGTGACAGAACCAGCCACAGTTATCACATCAATTTAACTTCAGTGCACGAAGCCAAACTCGGTTCAGCTGCAAGAATCACAGAATCTTAGGGGTTGGAAGGGACCTCAAGAGATCATCGGGTCCAACCCCCCTGCCAAAGCAGCTCCCTATCTCATATTACACAGACAGGCATCCAGACAAGACTTGAGTATCTCCAGAGAAGGAGACTCCACCACCTCCCTGGGCAGCCTGTTCCACTGCTCCCTCACCCTCACTGGGGAAAAGTTCATCCCCAGGTTGGTGTGGAACTTCCTATGCTCCAGCTTACAGCCACTGCCCCTTGTCCTGTCCCCACAGACACTGAAAAGGGGCTGGCCAATTCCTCCTGCATCCCAAGTCTAAGATATTTATAAACACTAATTAGGCCCCCCCTAAGTCTTCTTTTCTCCAGGCTGAACAGCCCCAGCTCCCTCAGCCTTTCCTCACAGGGGAGATGTTCCAGGCCCCTCATCATCTTCGTTGCCCTTCTCTGGACTCTCTCCAGGAGATCCCTGGCTGGTTGATCCCAGGGAGCCCAGCACTGGACACAACACTCCAGCTGGGGCCTGAGCAGGGCAGAGCAGAGGGGGAGGATCACTTCCTTCGACCTGCTGCCCACTCTCCTCCTGATGCCCCCAGGACCCCATTGTCTCTCTCAGCCCCAGGACACACTGCTGGCTCATGGCCACCCTGTCACCCACCAACACCCCCAGGTCCTTCTCCACAGGGCTCCTCTCCAGCAGCTCACCCCCAGCCTGTCCTGATTCCATCAGTTATTCCTTCCCAGGTGCCAGACTCTCCACTTGCTTTTGTTGAACCCCACCTGGTTTCTCCCAGCCCAGCTCTCCAGCCTGCCCAGGTCTCCCTGGATGGCAGCGCAGTGTCCTGCCTGTCAGCCACAAGAAGCTGCAGAGATCAATTTTTCATCACAAAATTCTTAACCATTAGAGTTTCCTGGGTCCCACCAGATCCTAACGGGCTCAGTAAGCCCTAGAAAAGACCAGATTACCTCTAAAACCCCCCAAAACCCCCACATCTCTCTTGCCTCTTATAAATAAAGGTGTTTTGAAAAAAAAAAAATAAAAAAATAACCCAAAACCAGGTACCCACCACATACCAATAATAAGTTACCTGAAGGATAACCCTGTTGCAAGAAAGGGACAACTGAAGGGTGCTGAACAGCTCCAAAACTTGAAGATTTGAAGCCACCTGTAATTTTGTGAGCAGTTCTGCCTCGGAGTAGGCACATCTACTCCCCTGTTACAAGCTCTAGGATTCCCAACGCAGGGCGTCAGGTCAAACAGGGAGGATCAGGTCACTGCCTGCTCTGGGGTCATGGTGAAATGAAAGGTCAGAAGGTATCTCCAGTGGTGACACACAGCTGGTTTGGGTCATTTCTCTAGGACTTGAAACCCACAACGCCTTCCAAAGGGCTCAGGAAGGTGAGCTGTGTTACAAGGAGCTGTTCTAAGAGTCTCTGGAATTCTCTATTCAGCTTTGAAATCCAAAGCTTTAATTCCTGCCCATGTAGATCAAGTGATCTGGGATGAAAAGAGGCTGTTTCCTGCTCCAAAAATCAGCTGTACCAGTGCCTGCCATTCTCAGGGGAAGCAGAGTATTCCTGAACATCAACATCCCAGCTTTAATTCTTGTCCCTATTTGAGATTTACTTTTATCTCTCTTATCTCTTTTCAACCTTTATCTGTGGTAATTGTTTTTGTTAAGTCTTGTTAATTAAGACTGCAAGCTCATCAGGGAGACATCCTCCCCTTTTGTTTTCCAGTTCCCTGTCGTGCTGCCTGGCAGAAGCATCAAAAATGCATCAGACTCTTTTGGTGCAACAAAACCCATTCCCCCAGTTCCTGAGTGTGGATGTGAAGGTGCTGAACTCCACCTGCACCCATCCCTGGCCAGGTTGGATAGGGCCCTGGGCAGCCTTGTGTAGCTCCAGGCCTGGAGGTTGGTGTCCCTGCCTGTGGCAGGGGCTTGGAGCTCTGTGACCCTTGGGGTCCCTTCCAACCCAGACCAGGCTGGGATTCTCTGCACCCTTATACCAAAGAGCTTCTGGTCCCATCCCTTAGCGCTTCACTGGTGCTGTAGGCTTACAGCTTCTGGTGAGAGGAAAACTATCAAAGATAATCAATTAATCTAAATAATTCCTAATAATTCCTAAATAATTCCTTCTTTTAGCCAAGAGCTGATGCCTTTCAAAGATCTACTCTGCCCTGCTCAGGCCCCACCTGGAGTGTTGTGTCCAGTGCTGGGCTCCCTGGGAACAAACAGCCAGGGATCTCCTGGAGAGAGTCCAGAGGAGGGACAGGGAGATGCTGATGGGCCTGGAGCATCTCCCCTGTGAGGAAAGGCTGAGGGAGCTGGGGCTGTTCAGCCTGGAGAGAAGCAGCCTGAGAGGGGATCTGATCAGTGTTTATCAAGAGCTGAAGGGTGGGACACAGGGGGACATGGGCAGCCTCTGCTCAGTGTCTGTGGGGACAGGACAAGGGGCGATGGGCTCAAGCTGGAGCACAGGGAGTTCCCCCCCAATGTGGGGAAGAACTTCTTCCCAGTGAGGGTGAGGGAGCCCTGGGCCAGGCTGCCCAGGGGGTGTGGAGTCTCCTTCTCTGGAGAGATTCCAGCCCCGTCTGGACAGCGCCCTGTGTGCCCTGTCCTAGGGACCCTGCTTTGGCAGGGGGTTGGACCCCATGAGCTCTGGAGGGCCCTTCCAACCCCTAAAATTCTGTGGTTCACATGCTTGTCACAGCATCCCCTCCTGCCCCTGACTTCCCAGTTCGGTCATCCTTTTGATTCAATAAAATGTGATAATGCTGAATAGATTGATGTAGATGTAGCTTAAGAGACAATTAATATAACTTTAATATAAGAATTTCCATGATTTAAGAATAGGTTTGGTTTGGCTTTTAGCAGAATATGGCTGTAACCATGTGGGCTGTTTCCTGAGGGCAGCTACAAAGCTGAGCCAGAGCAGTGCAACAGCCTCAGAGCTGCAGAAACTGAAGATGGGCAGTCAGAAATAAGGAGACCAAGGACCAGTTAAGAGACACAGTGCATCTTGTTTTCAGCTAAAGGGGTTCTTAACTACTTTGTCCAGGAATGTGTTTTTGAGCTCAGGAATGTGTTTTGGAAAGTAGGGAGGAAACCATGAAGAGCACGTGCTGAGAGGAAGACGTGCAGCCTTCATCCCTGAAGCCCATCTGAGACCCCCTGAGTGTCCCTGAGCGTGCTCCACCTGGGAGGAGTTAATGGCAACGACCCTGGCAAGAGTTTGCACAGCCCTGCCCTTTCTTAGAAATGATAATGAATATGTAGAGTCAATCTGTACAAACAGGAGAAATTTGGCTTTAATTGGGGCACACTCTGGGAGGAGCCAGCCAGCCAGCCAGCCAGCCAGCCAGCCAGCCATCCATCCATCCATCCATCCATCCCCTGTGTGCTGCAATAAAGGATCCTGCTTCACAGGCACCAGGACTGGGGAGTGTTGATTCCAGCTTTCTGAGGCATCACTTCAGCTGAACACTGGGTATTTATTCTCTTTGTCTATGGCCCTGGTAGTTGGCTTTCAGTCTCTATGCCAGGGTTCATAAATTAGTGACCCTGAATTATTCATCAGATATTTAACCAAATGCTCTCCTAAAACTCCCAGTTGCTGCAAACCTAACAAAAATACATTCTATATTCTCTATATATCACTAAATACAGGGTTTTTTTTCCCCAACAAGATTCCTTAAGGCATCACTAGCTTTTACCTGAAGCGACAGCACGATAAAAGGCAGATTTAATCATGTGTTTCAGTTTCTTAGCTTCCCTTTCCTCAAACCATTAATAGAAGTGAAAGCAAAAAAAAATAAATAAAATGTAACTCAGCTCGTTATCTTTGCAAAAATCAACCCCATCAGACAGGGTATTATTTGCCTCAGGCAATGCCATTTCAAGTTTGTATCCCTAACTACCCAGGACTGTTGGGTTTATAAAGAAAGGGGGGGAAATTGGCTCTGACAATGACTGCTGCCACTCATTTACAACGAGCAATTGCTCTGTCACCAAGAAATGGGTTTCCACCCCAGTACATCTGAATGAACAGACCTGGGGTGATTATTACAGAGGAAATACTTTCCCTAAAGTCTTGAAAGGACCTGAATTTCTCTCTCTTTACCTCTGTAACACATGAAACAAGAGAAATTAGGAATTAAGCGTGACCTTTCTGAGTAATTTTATCTTTAACAACTTGGCAATTAGATTTTTAACACAGAAATAAAGGGTTTGTTTGGATAAGAATCATTACATAAATAAAAAACCCAACCAAACAACTAAAGGCTCAGGACTTACACCTCCAGGTTGACCCTCCCACCCTCACCAGCTTGGTGCCAAGTCACCCTCCCCATTCACAGTGTTACTGAGTTTCCACTGATTTATCCCCAGGACAACCTCAGAACCCAGCCCTGTTCTCACAGGCTGGCAAATTTTGAATGGTATGACCCAGAACTTGCCTCCTTTGAAGGTTTATGAATATTGGCCTAAGTTTGTCACTTAATTAAATGAGATTTTTTTTTTAAGGTTTAATATCTTCTCCAGCTCATTAACACACTCAGCAAACAACATGACCCTCAACATTGTGCCTGACTATCTCCTGCTACGTTCCTATTGTGTCCAGTGCTGGGCTCCCTGGGATCAAACAGCCAGGGATCTCCTGGAGAGAGTCCAGAGGAGGGACAGGGAGATGCTGGAGGGCCTGGAGCATCTCCCCTGTGAGGAAAGGCTGAGGGAGCTGGGGCTGTTCAGCCTGGAGAGAAGCAGCCTGAGAGGGGATCTGATCAGTGTTTACCAAGAGCTGAAGGGTGGGACACAGGGGGACATGGGCAGCCTCTGCTCAGGGTCTGTGGGGACAGGACAAGGGGCAATGGCCTCAAGCTGGAGCCCAGGGAGTTCCCCCCCAATGTGGGGAAGAACTTCTTCCCAGTGAGGGTGAGGGAGCCCTGGGCCAGGCTGCCCAGGGGGTGTGGAGTCTCCTTCTCTGGAGAGATTCCAGCCACGTCTGGACAGCGCCCTGTGTGCCCTGTCCTAGGGACCCTGCTTTGGCAGGGGGTTGGACCCCATGGGCTCTGGAGGGCCCTTCCAACCCCTGCAATTCTGTGTGATGCTGTGATTCAGCTCCCATCCATTCAGCACAGAAACAAGACCCCAGTTTCCCAAGTTTATCATTATTAGATAAATCTCAGAAGAAGTGAGAATGCAGGAAAAGACTGAGTAAAAAGCCAGGTCTGATGTTTGAGTCTGAATGATGAGAGGTTGAGTGATAGAGGTGATGGGGAGGGAGGAAGTGATCCAGATCAGGATGGACAGGAATTCTCAGACACAGAAATGCAATTGTCATCTCAGGCCACAGGGAGAATTTTAAATTTCTTCCACATCTCTTATTCCAGAACAGACCCACGATCTTCACTCATCATATTTTTCAGATCTCACTTTCTGAATCAACATCTACTTAAGTCCTTTTAATTAACTCTAAATTATTTTAACCAACCATTAAAACCAAGCCCGTTTCCCAAGTCCACCTTGAGGCTATTCTGAGTGAGCGCTACAAAGGGAGCACACTGTCAAACACTGTTAGCTGTTACCAGTGTGTGAGTCCCAAACAATACAAAAATTATCAAGTACAATAAAACAGCCCATCAGAATCACAGAGTCACACACAATCCCCAGGTTGGAAAAGCCCTTTCAGCCCATGGAGCCCAACCGTCCCTGTCCTGTGCTAAACCAGATCCCTGAGCACCTCATCTCCCCTCTGTTCAACACCCCCAGGGCTGGGGACTCAGCCCCCTCCCTGGGCAGCCTGGGCCACAGCCCCACAGCTCTGCCAGGGAAGAACTTTGCCCTCCCAGCTGAGCTGAGCCTGCCCTGGCCCAGCTTGAGCCCAGTGCCCCTTGTCCCAGCTCCTGGCCCCTGGCTGCAGAGACCAGCGCCCACCTCTCTGCACCCTCCTGGCAGGGCAGGGCAGGTGGGGAGAAGGGCTCCCCTCAGCCTCCTCTTCTCCAGGCTCAACCCCCCCAGCTCCCTCAGCTGCTCCTCAGAGGATTTGCCCTCCAGCCCCTTCCCCAGCCTGGTTGCCCTTCTCTGGACTGGCTCCAGGACCTCCATGTCCTCCTGATGCTGAGGAGCCCAGAACTGGACCCAGCACTCGAGGTGTTATGGGGGGGGAGCTCTTGGGAGAGCAGGAAACCATCCTCTGGGCCATGCCTGGGGAATACATGTTGTCTCCTCATCCTTCTCCTGCAGTGAAGGTTTAATTTTGCCATCAGCAAGAGATTATCCCAAAGTACAAATCAGATCTGAGAGAAGAATCTCTGGACTCATTCAATCTCCGGACCTCGATGTCCTTCTGATGGTGAGGAGCCCAGAACTGGACACAGTACTGTGTAGAAAAGATTCCTATCCTATGAACAGAGCCCTGATATTTTTTCCTGGCCTTCTGCAGAATCCTGGTTTACAGGCTTTGAGTAAACAGAATTCCACCCCAAAGTACATAGACTAGACTCCAAAATAAAGCCTTCAACACCTTCCAAGCACGGCTGAAGAAGATTCACATGCAGCTCAGGCCAGGCTGACCAAACTAAAAACATTTACCACTTGTTAAAACTCTTTTTTTTTTTCCACCATAAAATAACAACTGACAAGTACAAGACAAGGGATGAGGATAATAACTGTCTGGGGCGGCACGTGGCGTATCGCAATCGCCGCTGCACCCTGCGATGCACGAGCTGCTTTCTGGGATGTGCTGTAAAAATAGCCAAGCCTGACATTTAAAGACTTATTTTTCCCTTATGGAGACAGGTTTCAGGTACAGTAGTGCAGATTTTCATCAATCCTTCCTTGAAAACAGGGCAAAGCCTTAAGTCTTGGTGCTTTAGGATGGTGTTTTTGTTGGAGGGAAAGAGTGGGAGGGGGAACACATCCTTATGTCTGTGGAGATGATAGCCTAAGGCTTTGGTAAGCCAGAAGAGAAGGCAACAGCTGGCTCCTAAGATCCTAGACCTCCAGAGAGTGCCAAGATACTGCACCCCAGAGAAGCCCATTTCAAGATTGTGTCTGTACAAAGCATGGGCAGTCTGTTACACCAACTTCTCATTCTATGAGTATCTTTCAGTGTGACCTTCTCCATCCTGTAACTGTTTTCTCTCTTCTGACCCTTCCTTATCATTGCACCAATGTAATAACCTGCATCTCATTGCTAACATGACAACAGAGACCTCTTGAGATGAGAGAAGTGGTCCTCATGCACTCTTCTCAACATTTCACAGAATCATAGGCATTGGGAAGGACTCAAGAGCTCATTGGGTCCAACCCCCTGCCAAAGCAGGGCCCCTAGGACAGGGAGACAGCCCAGCACAGGCCTATGGAGATGCTGAAGGGCCTGGAGCATCTCCCCTGTGAGGAAAGGCTGAGGGAGCTGGGGCTGTTCAGCCTGGAGAGAAGCAGCCTGAGAGGGGATCTGATCAGTGTTTATCAAGAGCTGAAGGGTGGGACACAGGGGGACATGGGCAGCCTCTGCTCAGGGTCTGTGGGGACAGGACAAGGGGTGATGGGCTCAAGCTGGAGCACAGGGAGTTCCCCCCCAATGTGGGGAAGAACTTCTTCCCAGTGAGGGTGAGGGAGCCCTGGGCCAGGCTGCCCAGGGGGTGTGGAGTCTCCTTCTCTGGAGAGATTCCAGCCCCATCTGGACAGCGCCCTGTGTGCCCTGTCCTAGGGACCCTGCTTTGGCAGGGGGTTGGACCCCATGGGCTCTGGAGGCCCCTTCCAACCCCTGTGAGTCTGTGACTCTGTATGAACTGCTGACTCCCAGTTCTCTCAGCCATTAACAGGAGCAGTGTGGGGCTCACACTGAGCACTCTGCCATTCCCCCATCAGCTGGGAGGTGCCTCTGGCTGCCCTGCACAAGAACAGCTTGGTGTTGATGACAGAGGAAAGGCTGCTGTAACTCACACTACTCCCATTCCTGGTCATTCTGCTGCTATTTCTGCTTCTGTGAAGGCTGCAGTGTGAACAGTCACTGGTAGAAATAGGCACCAGGTTGTGAGGTAAGGGAATCCCACAGGAATTTGTATGCCCAGATGAGCAAAATCAATTAATCTACGGTTATCTGAAGCTGCAAGAAGAGCTGCCAATACAGACAGTGATCTCTAAGGCAGAACAACAACACTACCTGCTCTGTGCTTTTAGCCTGTTCCTAGGAAATCACCAGCATTATAAAATCAATCTGTGCCAGTGGGCAGAGCAGGAGTCTAAATGCTGGACTAAGGAAGAGCTGGAGCACTGAGCCACCAGAAGCAGATGCTTGTCTAGGGCTCTCCAGCATAACACCTCAACAACACGGGCCTCGAAGTCTTAAGCAAGTACTTCTGCCAGAGAACAATACCTAAGCCTCTTAAAAGTAAATCCTATTGCTATGAAAATTCATAGGAACCTGATTTTTCAGGAGAAAATTCCTGTTTCTGAAGATAAGGTAGGGCCAGGGACAGGAGTGCCTCACGCTGTGAGCCCTGGGTATGTTCCCACAAGTTATACAGCATTGTTTTACTTTATTTTACTTTCCCAGGTAGGTTAATTAGTCCCCACGTTGCTTTCTGCACCATCTGAACAGTAATAGCCTGCATATATGTTTGTGAGTCTTGGGGACACTCGAATTCCCATCTCTTAAGGATGGTTTAATCAAGATTAGGAAGCTGGCACCGAAGTGTAACTGGAGAGTCGATGGCTGCCAGCTATTGCCAGCCACCCCAGGGCTGCCAGCACCTTCATCAAGAGTTCCCAAGTGCTTGCAGATGTAAAGCCTCTGGGAGGCAGGAAGGGTGTAGGCTAGGAACCCCAGGTCCTCACCTGAGAACAACAGATAAAACTCCAACCCCCCCGCCAAAGCCTGAATCCGAAGGGTCTTTCAGAGGTGATGGTCAGGCCTGGGAGGCTGAGAACACCACAGGCTCAGGGCTTCAAAGGCTCACCTCTTCCAGTGGCATTGCTCTTTAATTCCAGCAGCTGGCTCTGGGAGCAGTAGCTGCCTGAGGACAGCTGACATGCCAGGGACAAACAGCGATTGCTGTTTATCAATAGCTGAAGGGGGGGGACACAGGGGGAAATGGGCAGCCTCTGCTCAGTGTCTGTGGCAGGGTCCCTAGGATAGGGAGACAGCCCAGCACAGGCCTATGGAGATGCTGAAGGGCCTGGAGCATCTCCCCTGTGAGGAAAGGCTGAGGGAGCTGGGGCTGTTCAGCCTGGAGAGAAGAGACTGAGAGGGGATCTGATCAGTGTTTATCAAGAGCTGAAGGGTGGGACACAGGGGACATGGGCAGCCTCTGCTCAGGGTCTG
Source organism: Rallus limicola (assembly GCA_022605955.1). Classification (NCBI taxonomy): domain Eukaryota; kingdom Metazoa; phylum Chordata; class Aves; order Gruiformes; family Rallidae; genus Rallus; species Rallus limicola. The sequence continues at coordinate 32,499,326 of JAKCOZ010000009.1, read as the reverse complement.
TGGGGACAGGACAAGGGGCGATGGGCTCAAGCTGGAGCACAGGGAGTTCCCCCCCAATGTGGGGAAGAACTTCTTCCCAGTGAGGGTGAGGGAGCCCTGGGCCAGGCTGCCCAGGGGGTGTGGAGTCTCCTTCTCTGGAGAGATTCCAGCCCCGTCTGGACAGCGCCCTGTGTGCCCTGTCCTAGGGACAGCAGTCGCTGTTTGTCCCTGGCATGTCAGCTGTCCTCAGGCAGCTACTGCTCCCAAAGGATCCCAAAGGAGGATCGATGCAGAGTCATCCCAAAACCCTCTCCCCCAGGATCAGCATGCTGTCCACCCTTCTGTCCTCTCCCATTCTCTCCTTTGCCTTGGGTTTGTGGTCCTTCCTGACCTCTTCCTGGGTTTCTACATGTCACATTTGATTGCCTTTCATCCTTTACCCAATCCCCCCTCAGAAAAAAAACACACAATCAAATAATCCCTAGATAAGCAAGGGGATTGCTGATCTCAGCAATGTGGGGCAGGATGCTTTGAACTTGTCAATTTAGGTGACTCTCTCCCCTCTTCCCCCCTGCACCTTGTCTTCTGTGCTTAAAAACAGAGGAACACATAGCTCCTGACAAGCAGAGCTTCAGCCACACCTGCATAATTAGGGCTGTGATAAGCATTAACTTGAAAATATAGTAACTAATTCGACTCAATACACTGTTTTTAAGGAACAGAGATGTGAAAACACCCTTGAACCTATGAGGCCTGAACGCTGCTGAGCTCCCTCAGACCTCAGCTCTGTGGCACTGGGCTCGGTACAGGTTCAGGCTCTCTAATTATCCCAGTAATAATGAATCCAGTTAAAAGGGAAGAGTTGGATTTTGCATTATTGTTCTGAAAGAAAACTTCCCCTTGAACCTAATGAGGCGATTTTGCATTACTGTTCTGAGAGAAAACTTTCCCCCTCACCTAATGAGGTCGTCCATCATGATGCAATTATTCCCCTCTCATGCACAGCATCATCAGGGCTCGTTAAAGCCTTCTGAAAGGATGCAGCAGCAGAAAACCTTTCTGATTTTCAGATAGCTCTTTGCATTGTACTTTAGATACTGAAAAGGCAGCAAGCAACCCTTAATTTGCAAACTACACCCTGCACATTTTAAGAACATACAGTAAATACTACGGTACCAGGGTAAAAAACTGCCTGCTGGCATCATAAAAGGAGAATCCATGAATCTGAAACTACCTGCTAGTATCATAAAAGGAGAATCTGTGACTCAAACTGCCTGCCAGTGTCATAAAAGGAGGTAATTTCTGAAACATTTTTGCTGTACTTGTCTCAACCTGCATCAGTGTGAAAGCTGTGCCTGAGATGAGAGCAAAATCAATTGATTTCTTTTCCTGATAAAATGAGATGAATGTCTGCTTGTGTTTCCTTTCAGGAGGTATGATTTCAGCTGGTTTTTTTCCAGGCCAGTGTCTAGACAGGGAGCTATGTCAGCAATCGATAAACCAGGAATGCTAAGGAGTTGCTGTACCAAGACAAATCTGCAATGAAATGGAAATTATTCGGTGTACACACATGCAAGCCTCTACCTGCAGTGCATTTTTATTCAGAACAGGAGCCTGCACCACGATGCATCAGCCTCTGTACACACTGAGAAACCATCATCACCTGAGCCATCGTCACCCATCGTCACCCATCATCACCCAACTGCAGCACGCTGGACACTGGGAGCTACTGGAAGCGCAACAAAACCCTCTCCCCCCCCCCACATGAATGCAGGCTGATTCAGGGCAAACTGATGAGATGGTTCCCATTTCATTCCATTAAGGGCTGTGCAGATGTTTTGCCTTCACAGCATTTAAATCTGTTGTGGAGAAAGCCGTGGTGAAGCGCTCTGGCATGATGAAAGGCAGCTTGGTGCCTTGGGGGGGTGGGGGGGGAAACAAAACAATACAGAAAAAGGGGGAGAAAGGAGGTCTTCACACAGTGCTACATCCAACAGAGAAAGGTGAGCTCTGTTCTAGTGAGGGCAGGCATCCTAGTTCTACCCATGCAAGCTTCCTAGTCCATCCAAGTTCTAGATGGGGGCAAAACAGGTGGCTTCTACTGCAGCAGATTATTATGGCAATAAAAGTGAGAACAGCTCCATGTCCCTGGTGCTCTCTTTGCTGATGACAGCAAAACCAGTGGGCACAGAGAGGGCAGCCCCTGAGATAGCAGCTGATGGGTATGTCTGGTGGCAAGGTCAGCCAGTCCAGCCCTGCAGATGTGACCCCCTTGCTCAGCTCTGGCCATCCATCTCAACTCCACCATTCCCACTTGGGTTCTCCACCTCTGAAGCCACACAAGTCTCTGGGAAGTCTTCAAACAGTTCATTTTCCTGCTCTGATGTTGGCTGTGATGTCAAAAACCCCTCCAGCTGTACATTTTGGTCTCTTGGCACTGTCCCCTTCCTCTATCTGCACATCTTCCCTTCCTCTTCATCTCATTTAATGGCTGAGGAATCTCCAGGCTCTTGCCAGCCTCCTCACCCCAAGTTCCCACCTCTTTTGTCCATCAGTTCTATTGGAAACAGTCAAAACTCAAAGCAAACTGGGCAGCCTGTGCCACAGCCCCACAACTCTGCCAGGGAAGAACTTTGCCCTCCCAGCTGAGCTGAGCCTGCCCTGGCCCAGCTTGAGCCCATTGCCCCTTGTCCCAGCTCCTGGCCCCTGGCTGCAGAGACCAGCGCCCACCTCTCTGCACCCTCCCTTCAGGTAGCTGTAGGCAGATTCCTATTTAAGCACACCCCCCTAGTGACACAGATGAGTAACCATGATGTCCTGAGCACACCACACCATGAGGGAGGCCTGTATTCATCAGGAGATACCAGAAGATCAATCTGGTATCAAAAAAAAAAAAAAAAAAACCATAGGGATTTTTTTTTTACCAGAAGAAGAAAATAAATCAGCTAAATAAATCACTGTTTCTCCAGTGCATTTCTCCTCTAGTGTTTAATATCTGCTCTGCCCCTCAACAATGCCAACTGGGAGTGTTGGGAGAACAAAAGAAGTTGTGAAACTTGAAAACTTAATCTGAAGTTTTCTTCCAGTGCTTCCCAGTGGAAGAGGTTGAAGCTATGCATGTATTTCTTGGAATATAAACCACTAATAATTTTTTTCTCTGGGTAGATACAACAATATTTCACCCCAGAACGTTACCAGCTGCTGCTGCACCAGTTTTCTTGCTTTATTTTAGCATCATGCTTGTGTGTCACTGTTTCAGTTCATCACACATCAGTGATAACACTCATTATTTGTTATCAGTTACAGCCTTGTGCCAGACAGGACCTCACGTGTGTCAGGCAATGCTGCCCACTGCTTCATAAACATGGAAAGAGTCTCAGCACCCCATGAGCAGAGTTCAGGTGTGATATTTACAGTTGGTACATCACTCTCATTCAGGTAGAGTAACAGGAAACTGAGAGCAGCTGTAACCATCACATTGTACCTTCCCATGTCTGCTCTCTCCTTCATACATCTCCAAACCCATGTTTGCCAACCCACCCACCAGAGAACTACAGAATTGTCTTGGTTGGAAGGAACCCTGTAGATCACCAGGGCCACCCATCACCCTAACCTGCCAACCATCAGTAACCCATGTCCCTCAGTACCACATCTAGGTGCCTCTTAATTACCTGCAGGGATGGAGGAGACTCCACCACTTCCCTAGGCAGCCCATTCCAATGTCTAACAACCCTCTCAGGGAAGAAGGTTTGTCCTAATATCCAATCTAATCCTTCCCTAGAGCAACTTAATGTCGTTTCCTCTTGTCCTACCACTTGTCACTAGGCAGAAGAGGTTAGTCCCCACCTCTCTGCACCCTGTCAGGTCATTGTAGGGGGTGACAAAGTCTCCCCTCAGCCTCCTCTTCTCCAGACTAAGCATCCCCAGTTCCCTCATCCCATTTATTCTCCACAGAATCAGCAGAGCGTTTCCCACAGCACCGCTCCAGCCCACCTCCTCCAAGAACACCATCCCTGTCCTACCCTCAACTAATTATTTGACTATTGAGGACTGCTCCCTACTGTGATGGTTACAGAAGAACCTACCAACCTGACTCACCAAACTACCCCCAGACTCACACCATGAGGCACAGTGACGCTGCCACCATGGAACCTGTGTGATGTTCTCAGGAGGTAACGTCAGGCAATATGACTGAACCGTGGAGGCTGCTGAGGAGAGCTGGCTGGGGTTACCCAGAAACAAACACAAAAAAAAGCCCAGAAAGATTAAAAAACCCACCCAGGGATGGAGCAGAGAACAGAGAGATCTGTGGTGAAGCCAACCTACACTGCATAAGTTATGTGGCAGACACACTCGTGGGTTATCAGTCGGTCCTGGCAACCGACCGCAGCACGCGAGCGGCAAACCTGGAACCACACAGCACAAAGCTGTGGCTGCTCCCACAGCAGAGGGTTTCACACACCAACAGAGCTCTCACCACAGCTAAATTCGTCAGTGAGGCTCCCTCCAGGAACCATTTTGGCACAGAATTACCTCGCTCAGTGGCTAAGGCCGTGTGTGAGGGTAGGAGGGCGCGGATTCTCCAGGCGGGTCTCAGGCAGCACAGGAAGCGGTGAAATGGCTCCAAATCGATATTCCTCACAGATCAGCACGCTGGAAATATTAAAGACTCACCCAAAGGTATTCCAGGCTCCAGAAGCACATCTCTGAGAACAGCTCCACTCCCTCTCTATCTCCCCCCACTCACAGGAACAGCTCAGAGTAAAAGCCAGTTCTCATCCCCATCATAACCTGCTGTATTCTGTGTGAATCCTTAATAGCTCCAGAGCATTTTAACACTGTGTTTTCCCAAGTAAGTGGCTGTGGGATGAAAGAAGCTTCTCCATGTCATCTACATATGCAGCCAGGGTTGAGAGGCAAGATATGCCATCAGAACAGACCTCAAGATTACACAGGTGGTCCTGTGTTCCTCCCGTGAGCTTACTTCTGTTGTCTGAAGAAGTCTTCCCCCTTCATCTTTGTGTCCCTGGGAATCCTTCCTACCACTCACAGCCAGTGCTCAGCACTCTCCTTGGGACAGATGGGAGAATGTATTCAGCAGAGAAAAAAAAAAAGAGCAGAACCTTCTGTTTCTTCCCCCATCCTTTTCCCTACTCTCACTTCAGATTGTTTCTCCTAAGAGTTTCAGTAGATAACTGAGCAACACAGCGTGTCCAATAACAGACACAGTTGGAAAGAGAAACTCCAGAAAGCAAGAGAATCATCCTATTTCTCCAAAATGAGAAGAGAAAAAAAAAGAGAAAGCTTGAAATCACATCAACACTCAAACACAAACAGAGCAGCTCATGAAGTAGAGACAAGAACTATGGAAATGCATCCTGCTATACATAAATAGCAACCTGAAATGGGTCCAAAAGCACATCATATGCTACTTTCTGGGAGACAGGCTGTGGGGAGAGCTTTCTCTCAAAGCAAAAGCTGGTTCCTCTAGCCCAAGTAAGGGTTGAAGGTGGCCAGGAGGTCTCAGGTGAGGGGCTCTGCTGCCCAGGGTGTCAAGCAGGGCAGATCCCACCTCACCGCAGCCAGACGTGGTGCTGAAGGGACCCCAACAGGGACAAGGTCCCACCAGGAGCTCCACTCCACCATATGACTTCAACTCAGACACACACCACCATACCGTGACCAAATCACCAGAGAAATTAATGGGTCATAAAAACCTGTTACCCTCAGCTGGTTCAGGCATACAGCCAGCCTCCAAAGCCTGGACTTGCTGAAACACCCTTCCTGAAACACCCTTCCAAGCGTGGGCTGCCACGAGGTGAAGTCTTTCTGATTTGGCTCCAGAAGCACAATGATCAGAAAGCAAAACAAAACGTGACATCTCCTGAGAGCTTTGATTTGCCTGCAGCACATTGTGCAGCTTCAAGTAATTAAAGAGATGGGTTGTTATTCATCAGGCTTGGAAAAAACTCAAATGCTACCCCCCCCCCCCCCCCCGACTGGATCGTGCCATACTATTTAACTTCCTAAATTTCACCACTTGAAGATTACTGTGTAATGAAAACAGATAATGTTTTCAAAAGATTAAGGCTAGCACATGACTTCTATTTTACATTCTGTTTTAAAAAGCAAAAGGAGTTTCATTGCATTGCAGGGTAACCCAAAGGAAAACCAGAGCATGGTTTCCCCATCCACCACTTCTGCTCTGTCCTTGATGTTCTTCATAACCCAGGTAACAGGTAGAAAGACAAAACAGGCTTAAAGCCACAAGGATGATCAAAGGTAAATGTGAATTAAACTGAAAAAAACCCCACTAAAGTCTTAATTAAGAGATACAACAAACATCATATCCTAGCAATCACCTCATCAAAAGCCTAGCCCTCATCACACAACACAGCCAGTGACTGTCTATACATCATCTAGCTTGCATAAGCATTACTGAAGAGCTGGTTATAACCCTTAAGATTAAATATTTAAAGAAAATTTAAAGAATATTTAAGTATTTAAAGCAGCAGCATGCACCAATATCTACGTTTCTTAGAAGATCCTCTGGAGCTTGCAAGATGTTGCTGGGAAAGACCTTGCTTTGGGTGTAATCCCAGTGGCACCAGCAGTATTACTGGCTAAAAAATAAGATGGCAGACTTGTAGAAAATAAAAGCTATTTTTAGAACTATTGCTTTGAAAGTCCTTGGGCTAAAGCCAGGGAGTGCAGACAGAGTGGTGGAGAGGGAACTTGCTGCTGGACCACGTATCTCCTTGTCTTCTGGAGATGCTGTCCTCTTCTCCAGTGACTACAGAGGGAACTCTACATCCAGGTTGCACTGCACGTTCAAAATTGAGCTGGTTACTAACTGGTAGGAAGTGATGTCACCTACAGCCTCCTCTTTTCCTCAAAGGCCCCAAAATGCAGCTGCTACCAAAGGAACTATCAGCCAAGGAGAAATAGGATGTGGGCTGTCAGGATCACCAGGGCAAGATGCTGGAGGAAAAAAAAAAAACCAAGACACATGGATTCTAATGGAGGAAAAAGATGGAAGGCTCAAGTGTTTTGGTGCTGTTATTTTACAGGAATGAGGTATCTGAAGATGAGACACAGCCACACCAGCTGTGGAAAGATGGATAAGAGGGTTGGGGCAGGAAGGGATCAGCTCAACAAACACCTGAAGGTAAGTGTCCAGCCACGTCAGTCATGTACTGTTGTGAGAGCTGAACTCCAAGGAAAAGGAGAGTCCAGAAGCATCTGAGTCATGGCCTGATCTTAAAAAAAGAAACCAGATTTGAGGGCTTTCCCCCCTTTGTCCTATTGGATAAGATCTGATGCCTGGATGTTGGAGAAAATTGGTGACAACTGAGGTTTCACCAGCAGCATCAGGAGGAAGGTGGTGAAATGTATTCAGTTATAAAAGAAGGAAAAGGCAATTATTTAAACAGGAAAGGAGGAGAGCAGAAGCCAGAACACCAAAAAATCAAGAGCACAGAGAGCAAACAGAAGATTCCTCAAGTAACAATCATTAGCAAGGACAATAAAGATGGGGACAGACCATAATTTGCTACGCCACTAACCCCCAGCCAAGGAAGCTCACTGTTCACAAGGCTCTGGAAGTTCCACATTATGAGATACCCCACAGCATGAACTCATCCCCTTGCTCAGCATCACTGTGCAGCTGGTACTTTGTTACTCCAGAGGTAAATCCTTTGCCACCCCCCAGCCACTTCCCAGCTCGGCACAGAGAGCACCTTATGTAAGCAGCATCCTTGCCTACCGCAGGTGAGGATGCTTTCATGTGCTGCACAACACACTGCCACCTAACCACAACAGGCAGCTCCATAGCTGGAAGCACCACATCCCACTTCCAGGGAAAGGCTGTATCACACTGAGGTCATTTAAACCCCCTCCTGTTTTAGACCACGCTGAAGCAAACTGAGAATGCACCTGGGTTTGCTCTGTGTTTTGACTGCATTAAATGTGCCCTCACACTCAAGGATGATTTGTCTTTGTTTCTCAACCAGTTTCCACCTGGCTTAAGGTTAAAACCCTTATAGAATCATGGACTCCCAGACTGGTCTGTGTTGGAAGGGACCCCAAGGATCACAGAGCTCCAACCCCCTGCCACAGGCAGGGACACCAACCTCCAGGCCTGGAGCTACACAAGGCTGCCCAGGGCCCCAGCCAACCTGGCCTTGAACACCCCCAGGGACGGGGCACCCACCCCCTCTCTGGGCAGCCCCTTCCAGCCCCTCACCACTCTCTCTGTAAAAAACTTCCCCCTAAGATCTAATTTAAACCTCCCCTCCTCCAGCTTTAATCCATCCCCCTTGTCCTGCCCCCTTGTCCTTATGGTGCAGTTTGTAACCACCTGATATTAAAAACTTCTTAAAAATGGAAACAGTGTGAGAATATCCCATCCCTCTGCTAGGAAAAAGGAACCTTGAGTGATGCCACCTCCTTTGTAAGCAGAGATTAGCAGTGACATCTGAAACTACGTGCACACACACATATATATTTATCACAGAATGGATATCATAGACTCAGAGAATCTCCTGACTTGGAAGGGAGCTGTAAGGACCATTGAGTCCCACTCCTGGCTCCACACAGACGCAGCCAAGTCAGAGATGAGACTGAGGGCATCATCCAGATACTTCCTGAACTCAGTCGAGCTCGGTGCTGTGAGCCCTTCCCTGGGGAGCCTGTGCCAGTGCCCTACCCACCTCTCAGTCCAGAACCTCTGCCTAATACCAGAACCTCTGCCTAATACCCAACCCAAACTTCCCCTTTTTCAGCTTCATACCATTCCCTCAGGTTCTATCACAAGTCACCATATACACTATGGAATCATATATATGGATATTCTTTATCTTTTCCTACCAAACAACACCCGTCCCTGCTCTGAGCATGACCACATCCCGCTCCTCTCAACCCCCAGCAGCACTGCCTTCCCACAGTCCAGCACCTCCCAAAACACACTGGGGGGGTGGTTAGGATGAGCAGCACCCCGCTGTTTTGATGCTGAGAGATAGGACAGATGTTCAAGGGAGTCGATGTGTATAAACCCTAAGCACCACTGCCTAGAACCAGTTTACAATTCTAGAGGATGCTGAAGAACACACCAAACCCATCCCAGCATGGAACCAGTTTGGGTGGCTGTTACTAATGCCTGGATGTTAAAAAGTCATAATTAAAAAAGGCAGAATGGCTGCATAGATCTAATTTGAACTGAATGCTGCTACACCCCGATGGCATTTCGATCTGCATTTAGAAAAATGAAATTATAAATCAGTTATCCCAGTTCTACCCAGTCAGATTCCCTGCTGTCAAAGTTGTTAGTTTTTCCTCTTGTTTTTCTTCCTGTTTAACAGCACAGATCCACTGTGAGAGCTCCAAATCCACTCTAAGCAATCAGTAACTCGCTTCAGAAGGACTTACAGCTTTGAGATATTCCAGCAAACTCAAAAAACCCACCCTTTTAAAATTATGCTCTATTTTTAAAACAGGCAGAGAAGGATGGGTATCTCAGCTATCCCAAAGCAAGCAGCCCACAGAGACACAAAGGGGATAGACAACCTCATCTGCCCTCCTCTGATTCAACCAAGGGAACGGGAAAGGAGCAGGTCTGGGGTGGGGGGAAAGGAGCAGGTCTGGAGGGGGGGAAAGGAGCAGGTCTGGAGGGGGGGAAAGGAGCAGGTCTGGAGGGGGGGAAAGGAGCAGGTCTGGAGGGGGGGAAAGGAGCAGGTCTGGAGGGGGGGAAAGGAGCAGGTCTGGAGGGGGGGAAAGGAGCAGGTCTGGAGGGGGGGAAAGGAGCAGGTCTGGAGGGGGGGAAAGGAGCAGGTCTGGAGGGGGGGAAAGGAGCAGGTCTGGAGGGGGGGAAAGGAACAGGTCTGGAGGGGGGGAAAGGAGCAGGTCTGGAGGGAGGAAGAAGGGCTTAAAAATACTCCTGATACTGAAAGTTTTCTGGTTTCATTATTCCCACAGTCAACTAGTGAATATTTGCAGAGACTCCTGGAATTCAAACACTGGACCAGATGAATCCCGTAGAGAGTATATTTAGAGAATGAACCAATGAGATTGCCACAGATTTTCCTGAACTATGTATTTTAATTACTGTTTATGGCACAGCTTAAGCAGGATAACTGACAGTCAGAGGCAGCTCACAATCAGCAGTAATGGCATGCAAATTGACTATTTGGGGTTCATCATTTGAAGGGAGGGGGAAAAAGACGACTTGTAGCCAGAATTCCCTTGAATAAAACGACTAGAAAAAGGGGACATTCGCAGCCAGCAAGAACTGTTTTAAAAAGCCCCTCCTGGTGAAGTCAAAAACCCTCTCCAGCATTTAACCCCAAGCGCACCCTGCCCAAATCACCCGGTCTGCGTGGCGCAGTCACCCAGAGCTGATGGGGGGGACAAGGGGAATCAAACACAACCCACCACGTCTTGAAGGCTGGGAAACCAATTCGTGTGTTCTACCTCCAACAACATAACGCTTGGGAAAGTTACCAGCTGCTGCCTTTGTTCCAGAGAGATTATGGAGGCACACATGAATAACGGGCTGGGTTTATTCTAGGGAGCAGAAGCTGAATGCCAACTGTGGAGGCACCGCATTATACATACTTTGGCTGCCTTCTGGCTCTATTCATTTCACGCTCACAGGGAGCGTGCAAGTGAATGAATCTCAGCTCCTTTCCCCCCCCCACACCCCTGTTTAAACCCACAGCTAGGCACACCGCCTGGTTGAAGCCGCGCTGATGGCCCGGCAGCTCTTACCATGTATGTGCCACCGTGAAGCGACGACGCTGGCGGATGCTTTTATTCACCAGCAACTTTCTGAAGAAGCAGGGAGAGTTCCTCGGTGAGCTGCGAGGGGAGATTTTGGGAGACGTCGGTCTGTTCCCCGGCAGCTTGGGAAGCTCCAGCTCTAAATGCATTTGTTCTTTGAAAGTCCTTATGTAAATCTCCGACTCTGGAGTAGCCAGTTCCCTGGAAGAATCTTTTGCTGTCATAGCTCAGGCGTTGCTGGAGCTCTCACCATTCAGAGAACGGAACAAAAACACCTTCGCCCAGGGCAAGCGCCGCAGATTGAAACCGCTGGTGAATCGGATGAGCTTACCCACCCCCCCCCCAGCTCATTCGCAAGGCTGGGCTCCGAACGGCAGCAGAAATGGAAGGAGGAGAAGCCAGGGCTGTCAGAAAACCCTTTTCTCAGCCCAGCTCTCCCCTCTGAAAATGCGCCAGAGTGTTTCTGTGTCAAGCAGGCGCTGTGTGGATGCGGCTCGCCTGCCAGCTACACACCGACGCGCGCGCCGGAGCCATTCAGCCCCGCAACACCAGCTCATGAAAAATTCATAACACCCAGCTCCCCATCAAATCCCTTTCCTAAAGCGTTTGGGCTGCACAGACTTCACAGAAAAACACACTAATAAAATTAAAAAAAATTTAAAAAAAAAATCAAGGAATCCCCCCCCCAGTCTGTTACAAGCCCAGTAACCTGGTTCATTCAGGACCAGTATGTTTAATAAAAAGGTCTCCATTCAGAATTAGTTTTACCCATACTGCAGTAGCTCCACCCATGCCATGCTTATTGGCTCGGGATTATTTTGACAAGTGGACTCTGGTCGGCTCTGTGTTGTGTTATGAGCGTGTCAGATTCTCATGAAATTTTAACAAGCTGTCTAACACGGTGACATTGTTCCCAGGCATCACTGAGAGCAGCCCAGGCACACCCGGAGCGACCCCGGGGACGGCGGTAGCTCTGGCTGATGGATAGAGATGTGCGCAGCCCTCGGGATGGGCTGGGAAGAAAAAGGTCTGGTAGGGAAAAATTAATCAATAAATAAACCAACACCAATAATATACTGCAAGAACAAAGCATGTGAGAAGGCAGGCTCTGCGGGTGAAGCTGGATGCTGCCCAAGCAGCTGCCTTTGCTCTTCTGGGATCTACGGGTGGTCAAAGGGTAAAATCACTGCCAGGCACTGACCCAGCAGCCAGCACTGGGAGAGAAAACAGAGGGAAACACCAAAGGAAGGGGGGATCCAGCACCTCCCCGCAAAGACAATGTAAAAATTCATTCATGTTCATTTAAGCAATATATGTATTTAGAAATAGAAAACCCAAGAGGTTTTTGCCTGGCCATAAAACCCATGAAAACAACTTCATTGCTTGCAAGGCTACCAAAATGAAAAGAAAAAAATCCAGGTGAGGAAGTTGCAGGCAAGATTCGGTGCTGATGGTAAGAACACAAGGCTCCAGGGAGTGGCAGAGCATCTTTTAACTGCTCAAAAGTAGGTGACCTTAAAGGCACATAGGAGAAACCTTTTTCAAGAAGGAGAAGCCAGGGAAGCACATGCCCAGGCAGCCTGCGGTGAGGGCGCTCTGATCCGCACACGAGAGGCTGATGGCACAGTACAGGCAGTGATTATACAACAAATCCCACCACCCCCCATGGCCCTCTACATCCTCTGTAGCTCAAAACACTTGACAAAAACATTCCTATGCCTTCCTCAGGTTGCAGCAGAAGGCCTGCCATAGAGAGCTTCCCCACTGCAGACTGTCCCAGGCATCTACATAACCTGCTCCTATGCTCTTCACCGTTTGCATTTCAAGAGCAAAAGAGCAGGACATCCTGCCTAAGGAACCTCAGGATACTGGAAACAGCAGCGTTACCTGATACTGAGAGGTTCACAGAATCATGGAATGCTTTGGGCTGGAAGGGACCTTAAAGATCAAGTCCCAAACCCCTGCCATGGGCAGGGACACCTCTCATCTGACCAGGCTGCACAAGAGCCCAACCCAGCCTTGGACACCACCAGGGATGGGGCAGCCAGCACCTCCATGGGCACCCTGTGCCAGGGCCTCACCACCCTCAGAGGGAAGAATTTCTTCCTAACATCCAATCTAAATCTCCCCCCTTCTAATTTAAACCGATTCCCCCTCATCCTATTGCTCCCTGCCCTGCTAAAATGTCCCTCCTCAGCTTTCTTGTAGCCCCTTCAGGGACTGGAAGGTGCTGTGAGATCTCCCCAGAGCCTACTCTTCTCCAGGCTGAACAGCCCCAGCTCTGAGCCTGGCTTCACAGAGTGGCAGGGAACATTTAATGCTTTAGGAATTATGAGGTGTTAGACCACGATGTGTTATTCTACATCTCAACTCTACTGGCAGCCTGTGAAAGACAAAGAGAAGCTCCAGTGCTACGCTGAATGAGAACTAAAATCCCCACAAATGCTGAGAACCTGGAATTCCAAACAGAAAAAAAAAGAGAAAAATGAACTTTCTAAACTCCCCAGGAAGCAAAATGGGGTGGTGATGGGGTTTTGTGAGAATACATCTGACATTAGTGAAGAAGGATCATAAAGGCATTAAACTGCAGGGAGAATAAAGGGAACCTCTCCTCTCAGAGCTCTTTGCAACAAGCCCTCAATGCCAGGCCGGGCTCCTCACACCAGGTACCTACTTCACCTCAGTGCAGAGATGGTTCAGCACCGGTGTCCGTTAAGGCAGCACTGCTCATTATTCGGCCAGCCATAAATGAATAATGAGATGTCAGGCCCCCAGCCTGTGGAGAGATGTACGGAACCTGCTGATGGAGCAAGGAAAGGCAAGAAGGATGAGGGTAATGAGATGGGAGAAGGAGATGGTGGGGGAAAGCGAGCCTCCACGCTCCCTTCTGGAAGCCTAAAGGCAGACAAGACCAAGTACTCATACCCGGCACTGCACCTCGAGTGCTGGGTCCAGTTCTGGGCTCCTCAGCATCAGAAGGACATGGAGGTCCTGGAGCCAGTCCAGAGAAGGGCAACCAGGCTGGGGAAGGGGCTGGAGGGCAAATCCTCTGAGGAGCAGCTGAGGGAGCTGGGGGGGTTGAGCCTGGAGAAGAGGAGGCTGAGGGGAGCCCTTCTCCCCACCTGCCCTGCCCTGCCAGGAGGGTGCAGAGAGGTGGGCGCTGGTCTCTGCAGCCAGGGGCCAGGAGCTGGGACAAGGGGCACTGGGCTCAAGCAGGGCCAGGGCAGGCTCAGCTCAGCTGGGAGGGCCAAGTTCTTCCCTGGCAGAGCTGTGGGGCTGTGGCCCAGGCTGCCCAGGGAGGGGGCTGAGCCCAGCCCTGGGGGTGTTGAACAGAGGGGAGATGAGGTGCTCAGGGATCTGGTTTAGCACAGGACAGGGACGGTTGGGCTCCATGGGCTGAAAGGGCTTTTCCAGCCTGGGGATTCTGTGAAGTGTCACCCCCTACTTTGGGCACTGCAGGTGCTCCTCCAGACTGAGGACACAAGCTGCTTGGTTCACAACCTCACAGTATTTTGAAGGTTGACCACAAGTACCAGATATTTCTTCTGTTAAACATCTTCCAGATCTTGGTAGCAAGGGGAGCCAACAGTGACCTGAAAAGGCTGTAGAACAGCTCACTCTGTTTCAGCCACTGTCCTTCACTCTGCCACCATCTGATATTGCACACAGAGGACCATGCACAGCCAATGTCTGGGTAGTCTCTACTGATTTCTAGTACTGGAACTCTGTCAAGACATGCTGCTTTGCTCCAAGATAAGCCAAGAAGAGGTGAGAACAAGAACACCTCAAGGGACTTGAGCTATCTGGCATGAAAGCTCAGGATCAGAATAAAGTTGGCCATAATTGTGAAGAATTAATTTTGCTATGCTTGCTGAGGTCACGAGAGCACCAGGAGGTATTACCAGCTCCAAGGATCAGTTTCCCAAGGTTCCCCTAATATTCAAACCAAAAAAATCAGTCATCAAGCACCTGGCAGTTCCCTGAACTTCTATGATGCTCCACTAATGCAGTGGAATGCAGTAATTTGACTATCCTTACAGATTATTGTGGGTGATAGGATCAGGAGGTCCAAGAGTAACTTCCAAGTAATTTCAGCTCATCAGAGAAGAAATAAGTCTTACAAAGGCAGAGGTTTTCATCATGAGAAGAGATGATTAAAGAAAAGGGCCTGGTAGTGCTGGCAGGAAAATCAACCCCCTTGGAAGAACAAGGAGAGTGTCAAGGAAATTTTCAGAAGTTTAAGTATACTTTGGTGAGTTTTATACAAGCTTTCTATCTTAGCAAAGCACCTAGGATCACAGAAGGCTTACTTATATTTTAATATATTTTAATTAGAGTAACCAACACAGGTGGAAAACAGTAGTTTCAAGCACACAATTCCTCATCAGAGGCTGATCTTCCTTGTGTTGAGAGCAATTGCTAAGCAACAAGAACACATACTTTCTCTTTCCAGCAGTGCTGCTATTTACCTGCTTCTAAGTTGTAACGACAAGGATGAAATAAAATGCCAGGGAAGAGGCAACTGGGAAATGTTCTCCATGCTTCAGGAGGAAAGGAAGAGCTGTTAGTTGGCTTTTCACTTTGGGTTGGTGGCAGAGTAACTGGATGATTTGGCTGGAGAGCATGCTCTCTGGAAGCACGTTTGGGTTTGGAAGCAGTTTGGAAGTTCTCCTCTGTTTCTGAGGTTGCTGTTCTACCCGTACCTGTCAGCAAAGCATCTCAAAAAGATAATGCTAACCTGACAGCAAATTCATTAGAGAAATTGTTTCAAGGGATTGCTGTTTGCTGGCACTAACTTTATTTCTTTTTGAAGGCAGGAAACACTTTTAGGAAGTACAGAGTCTCCTTCCCAGAAATGCTGGCTTTTCAGGATTCCATCTTTAAAAGCAAAACTAAAGATCTTTGTCAAGCTTTGAAATAAATTGAAAATTAAGGCTCTCAGGTGTACTAACCATTATAAACAATAAACCACTCATCCTCCCTGAGTGGTTGTAATCCTTGTCCAAGCTGTTTGCTGCCTGGGTGCACAGATGTAATATGAGGTCCTGAAGGAACAGAGCTGGATCCTTTGCCCTCACTGGTTCTGGAAGGACCTGGATGGTCCCTCATTACATATCAGCATTTGGTTGGTTGAAGTCAGGCATCTGTGCAAAGATGGGGTTGTAAAGGTTATTCAGGAGGGATGGCTGCCTCTAGAACCTTTATCATTAGCTGTGGATGCACAAGGGAGGGACTCCATCTCACTCTTGAATGCCAGCATCTTTTTTTTTAGGCTAAAATCTGAATGTTTTTGATGTAAAAGAACCCTGCTGGGCAAGTGACATTAGGGAATCTCAACAGCACAGTCACTACTTAACATCTGGATTTCTGCCCAACACACAGGGTAGAAGATGGGTTGGGAGAGGATCTGTGATGGACTTTCAGAAACTCCAAAAGCCCATTAGCCCCATCAGCTCCAAGACATGAGTGGACAGTGTGATCATAAATAGGAGGCAGTGAAATCATCACCCCCCTCTAACAGGTCAGCTGAATTGTATTTCCATTATAAAAGAAAAGGGCTGATGAGAGTAGGAGTGATCATGGAATTGGAACTAGAATTGGGTCACCAAAGCAAGTGATGAGTTTGGAGGGACAGAGAGCAGCTGAGGACCATCTGTGTTTGTGAAAGGACAAAAGAATCACAGGGTTTGGGGGAAAAGTAAACCAAGTTAAGGAAGAAAAGAGCTATGAAATGACAGTTTTCTCTTGGACTAAACCAACAGAGACAGGTGACTAGAGAAAGCAGAGGAAATGGCAAGGTAGAAGAGAGAGTAGAGAACATGGGAATAGTCACTTGTAGAGGAAAAGAACAGAGTGAAACCGACTGCAGGAGAGGAGGGAATAAATCTTCAGTGGAAATGTCACAGGCCTGACATGGATGTGATCTTCAGCTCGATGCCCAAGGCAGGAGCTGTAATTGCCGAGCTGAGCCAGCGCTGAGAATAAACAAGAGGGAGCCAGGCAAGGGGAGCCAGGCTGAGATGCAAGGGGGAGGCAACTGAATCAAACAGAAGAGAAACGTCTAAGAGGAGACTGAGAGCAAGACAAAAAATACATCAATGAACTGGAACCTCTAGAAAGGGAAGTGGCTGGGAAAACAGATGCTAAAGAGTAAGGCTTCAACGTGAAAACAGAAGTGACTGTGGATGAAAGTGTATGGCTAGGAAATGACAGCTACAGCTGTAAGGCAGAGCAATGGCTGGGAAGAAAAAGCTGGGGGGGTGACTGATGGGAAAAGGAGAGCTGGGTGCACCATCCCTAAAACCTGGAAAAGATTCCAAGAAAATAAATTTGGAAAAAAAAAACCCAAACAGCTGTCCAGATAGTGCTACACAAAAGGATGGTTTTGAGGCAGAGAACTCAAATCCTTCCAGTGCTGGAGTTAGTTCTCTCTCCAAGCACAACAGAGGTGGAGAAACAGGGAAAAGAAAGGTGAAGAGCATAAGCTGAAGAGACCAACACAAAAAGAAAGGGTAAAATATGTACTTCACAACTTCTTTATTACCTTTCTGTCCCTACCACGAGGCACACACATCCATTCCACTGGTGAGGGCTACTGAGTTCTACCCCAGTCTAGTCCCAAATTTACTTCTATCAGAAGTAGCAGCAAATCTGCTGACAGCATCTACTGAAACATATACCTCTGACTGACATTTTTAATCCATCACACCAAATTCTGATGCTTTAAAATAATAGTTTAGCCTGAATGATAAGAATTCACCATTCTAATTTGGGACACATTTGATCAGCCTCATCTACTAACAGCACAACAAAGAAATCACAGAATCCCAAAGGTTGGAAAAGACCTTTAAGATCATCAAGTCCAACCATTCCTGTCCTAAGCTAAACCAGATCCCTGAGCATCTCATCTACCTTTTTTTTTTTAAACACATCCAGGAAAGGTGACTCAACCATCTCCCTGGGCAGCCTGTTCCACAGCCCCACAACTATTTTGGGTTTGTTTTTTTTTTCTAATATCTAACCTGATATTAGATTAGAATATCTAATCTGATATTAGATCTGGAGAGCCACCCCACAGCAGACCCAGAGAGCCACTACACAGCACTCCAATTCCCAAAACACACAGTACAAACCAGGTGCTCAACAGTAACATAAAGGTGACAGCAAAAACCTATCAGCTGGAGCCTCTGCAGGGATGCCAATGTAGTGAGCTTCTTCAGCTCTCCCTTAATAACATCTTCTTTAAGAGGAGACCGAGCCAAGCCCAAAGCAGGGATGTCTCTAGCTCAGAAGCTGGAGGCTTTTTGGTGTTGGGTTTGTACCTTTTTAAGTAAAACCCCCAAGACATGCTTGCCTTTGCTTGGTGACAACATCTGCTGCCTCCCAAGCCAGAGCTCTGTGACAGAAAGCTTTGTATGACACAGCTGAGGATTTTTCTTATACTTTTCCCTGAAAGTTTCCTGAGTTGTGATGCTGAATGAGAGGCAGAAACCCATCCCTAATTACTGGTTTGCATGACAAATTTCCCACATTAAAGAGGCAAATAAGACAACAACAACAACAACTCCCTGCAATTTATATTACCATTGCGAGGTAAAGCTGCTCTCATTTAAAATTCTACTGTCTGGATCTCCATCCCCACCCCCAGATTTAGGGGCCTCTGAAGTTTTTCTGAAGGGCACACACTAGTAATTCTTGTATAGGGCTTTGGAGTGCTAAAATTGGCCACAGAAGACAGGCACAGCACCTAGCAACCCTCCAGCTTGCAGTGTAAGAGCTGAACCAACTGCAAAAGAAAGAAGCAACTGGAAAAGTCCATCCTCATTTGTTTTCAAGAGTCAGGACACCAGCACACAGCATCTACCCATGTCTGTGAGCTTAGCAAAGGTTGAACAGGACCCACGTGGTCTTTTAGATGACCCTTTGAGCTTCTCCTGTTTGATTAGCAACCAGTTGCTCTCAAACAGGCTATTTCTCCTTCAAGAAGCAGCTTGTCTATTAGGTTTTGGGTTAGCACCCAACAATTGCAGCCTCTGTATATGACTTCCTAAGTTTTTAGGTCTTTAAAACATCTAGTACAGCTGGCAGGATCAAGAACCACCAGAATACTTCTTCTATTAGTCACAAATTACAGAACTCCATGGCTAAGAAAGGCATCTTGAGAGCTCCAGGTGGCTTGGATGCCCCTCTGTTCACACTGGATTAGTCACCTATGTCAAGCAGGTCATTGTACCATTTGAGCAGAGCACAACAAGGTCTCTGCTGTCACAGGAAAGTTATCCACATCCAGAACATGGATGAAGTCAGCAGTAACACTAAGCCTGGTGCCTTCCACCTCCCATTTAGTCCTGAACTGGACTGGGTACATTTTTTTTCCATAGTTAACCACACCAGAGCAAGAATGAGACAGAATTTATCTGAGCTCCCTCCACTTCTTAGCATTTAAGTTAAAAAAGTACAATTTCACATCACCATTCTTTTTCTTGCAGGTATTTATGGTACTATCTCCTAGTAGGAACATATGAGGAAATAAATTTATATACTATAAGCTCTGGGGGTATGATGTAAGAGACCTTATTCATAATGGTAATTTCCTTAGCAACTTTGTGCTTGATTTAGAGTATTTCTCAGAGAACATTTAAATGCCTTCTATATTATCCATAGTGAGTAATCACATATGTCAGACCAATCTGTAGTACTTGCAAGTCTTTTCTCATCTCAGAGCCATAGATTAATATTTCACAAGTTAATTCCATAAGCCAACTTATTCTTCACAGGCAGAGACCTCTGTGGTGACTTGAGAGAAGCCAATGCAGGAAAGATTTCACACATCCTTTGTGCATGATCTGATGAGAAAAGCCTTTATGTGGCTACAAAGATGGGGTAGGAGGCAATCTATAAGAAGATATTTGCCTGGAGAGGAGATGGGCACCGTAGCTCTAGGCCAGGGCCACCACTTCTAGGCCAGGGCCACCACTTCTAGGCCAGGGCCACCACTGCAATTCAGCCAGAGGTACCACCCTTGTTTATAAAGTCCTAACAAACATAACTGTCTCTAATTTTCATGGAATGAGAATGAAAATGACATAATACAAGGAATAGTGGAGGGGGGGGAGGAATAAAATCAATATGGCCCCGTCCAAGCAATGGTCTGGTGGGTCCAGATTCGGTGCTTTCATCGCCATGGCCTGGGTTTGATTCCCAATCAGGGAAAATTATTGTAAGAGAAATAAGTAATTCTTTATAAATCACTATTTTGAGACCATAGGAGGCCTCTAAGATGATGAAGGGGCTGAAGCACCTCTCCTATTAAGACAGGCTGGGAGAGTTGGGATTGTTCAGCTTGGAGAAGAGAAGGCTCTGGGGAGTCTGTATTGCTGCCTACCAGCACTTAAAGGGGTCCTACAGGAACGTGGGAGAAGGACTGTTCACCAGGGAGTGCAGGGACAGGACAGGGGGTGATGGCTTCAAGCTGGAAGAGGGCAGGGGGAGGTTAGACATCAGGAAGAAATTCTTCACACTGAGGGTGGTGAGACCCTGGCACAGGCTGCCCAGAGAGGTGGGGGAAGCCCCATTCCTGGAGACATTCAAGGTCAGGCTTCATGAGAGACCTGATCTACTTAGAAGTGTCCCTACTCACTGCAGGGGCAGGACTGGATGGCCTCTGAAGGTCCCTTCCGTTTCCCTTCCCTTAATGCATTTGATGATTCTATGCCTCTTGATCCTCTAATCCATTCCCATGACACTCTCAATGTTATCAGGCTTTCTGTTCAAAGGCTCCAGGAAGGAACACAAAAAATAAGCTAAAAAGATTCCTGGAGGTCATGACATAGCTAATGAAATAATGTATGAGAAGGTCTACAGGTATTGGACATCCATCAGTAAGGTGGGTACAGACCACAAGTCACTCAGATTAGTCAGTACTTGGAGGACTTGGTCTTCAATTATCCTGGAGATGTTCTGGCAAACAAAACATGAGGAATCACCCAGGGACACACTTCTCACATCCACAGCCAGATGAAGTCACCAGTCACAAACACAAGTCACATGAGGTGACATGACTGCAGGGCGGTAGCTGTCTCCTCTGGTAGACAGAGACCAGAAGGACCATCTCAAGGGGGACTTACCACCCAAGGAACTGCTCACAGAGATCAGAGATACCTGGCAGTAAATGCATTCAGTAGCTTGGGTACATGGATTTGTTTCCTAAGTGTGATCTTTAAGTGGATTTCTCTGAAGTTTGGGCTGGAAAATGTGGGCATGTCATGGATTTCCTGAGAACAAGGTAGTTCTCCAGGTAACAAAGCAAGCCAGGTTTGATTTCTTTCCTTTCAGTACTTATCATTAGTCAGAATTTTAAAGATAAAAAGAAAGTTGTGTCAAATTCTTGGCTGATTCAGCTTTTACATCAACTGTGTTTCCATAATCTCCATTTATTTTATCTTCTTGGGAGGATGAAGTTTGAACATAATATTTCAGAAGTTTCATTGTCTTTTCCTAATGAACAGTGACTCATTTCTTTCCATTCTGGATACATTTTGAGCTGTCTGACTTCATTTTGGATCAAGGTCTGTAATTACAATTGAATATGAAAAGCCTTTCTTTCTGTGTGCCTAGAGCTGCCTCTGCTTTCAACGACCAGTATCTCCAGGCAGAGCTTCCAGCACCAAACTTCAGGATCATCTGCAGTAAAATTACTGGGCTGACTTTGCAATGGTGAGAAACAAGGGATGCTAGCATTTCGAGCACATGAGCAGACTAAAATCATTGAATCATAGACTGGTCTGGGTTGGAAGGGACCCCAAGGGTCACAGAGCTCCAACCCCCTGCCACAGGCAGGGACACCAACCTCCAGGCCTGGAGCTACACAAGGGTGCCCAGGGCCCCAGCCAACCTGACCTTCAACACCCCCAGGGACGGGGCACCCACCCCCTCTCTGGGCAGCCCCTGCCAGCCCCTCACCACTCTCTCTGCAAAGACCTTCTCCCCAAGATCTCCTCTCCCCCTTCCCTCCTCCAGCTTCACCCCAGCCCCCTTGTCCTGCCAGGCTCTGCCCTTGAACAAGCTGATTCCCCTCCTGTTCCTCTGCTCCCTTCAGGGACTGGCAGGCTGCAATGAAGTCCCCCCACAGCCTTCTCTTCTCCAGGCTGACCCAGCCCAGCTCCCTCAGCCTCTCTCCAGAGGGGAGCTGCTCCAGCCCTCTGAGCATCTCCGGGGCTCCTCTGACCCCTCTCCAACAGCCCCACATCTTCCTTGTCCTGGGGCCCCAGCTCTGGACACAGGACTCCAGCTGGGGCCTCGCCAGGGCAGAGCAGAGAGGGACAATCCCCTCCCTGTCCCTGCTGCCACCCCTCTGCTGATGGAGCCCAGGATCCCATCGCCCTTCCCAGGTGCAGGAGGCACTGCTGGCTCAGGGGAAGTTTCTCATCAACAAATCAAATCAATGTAAGCTAAGAGAGAGATTGCTATCACAATAACAAAATAGAAGTTGTGTACAAAGAGACATTTATAAAAACAATGGCATTTTAAATTCAAAGCCTATGACTAATCCAGCGTTATGTCTCTCCTTGAAGCTCCTCTACACCAGCGACACCACTTGTAACCATTGGTTTTTATCTATGAAAAAACAGGAAAATGAAAAAAAAATATTCCAAATGAGAAGATCCAAGAACTTCAAAACCTGACAGCAACAGACAACAGCTAAATATAGGCAGTCAAAACACTTATCTGGGTATTTTTAGCTGAGAAAATAACTGCAGAGGTAACTCAGAGAAAGCATGAATTATCTCTGCACCAGGTTTAGATGCATCTGCTCTTGCACTGACTGCCTACAAAATGAACAAGCAGTGACCTCTGCACATTTGGCTTGCCCAGAGGTGGGTTGTTTCCTGTTACAAAGGATTCTTGTGGTTTGTTTTTATAAAGAGATCTCCAGGATTTGTGGAGTGACGCCAGCCAAGGATGGTGGGATCCACTAGTGATCCCCCCACAAACCAGCAGGCTAACTGGGAGTGCCAACATGGCATCATGGTTTAGGATCTTGGACTGATCCTCCACCCCACACTGTTCCTGGCCAGGAAGAACCACCACACCCCAGCCCAAGCCAGCAAGGATGGGATATTTTCTGGTGGAAACTAAGGGAGAAAGTGACAAAATTGTAGAGAAGCCGTTTCTCTAAATTCTATCTCACTATCTACATTTCCTCCTCCACATCCTTGTGAGGTGTTAAAATCAAGTAGGGGAGGGGGGAACATAGACAACAAATTCAAGGGATTTCCTCTCCCCAAACTAGACAAGCAGCCCCTGCCTCCCACCTCGGCGAGCTCAGACAGATTTCAGCCTCAGTGAACTTCTTGTCATCTTGAGAGGTCTCCAGCACACCAAGCTCCTACCAACCCCCGTGTTCAGCACTGGGAATGAGCCAGTTCTGCATAATAAAATAAAATTATAAATAAAAATAGTATTTCCACCTACTGAAGAGCAAAACTCACTGAGCAGATGAAATCCTTTGGGACTGTTTCCAGATCTAACACTCTCAGGTACCCTCTACACCTTTCAGATCATTAGGAAACTCCAGGAAAAACCTTGGTGAGTCTGATTTTCACAGCTAATCACATTCCCTGTGCTGCTTCTGGGTACTGTAAGTAAAAGCTATCTTCCCCATAGAATAGACAAGATGCTTTGAGGAACACAGTTGGCCTCCTGTTTCAATGTAAGTAAAACACCCCACAGAAACGTGGTACAGACTTTTGAAGCACAGGAAGCACATCCAATCCTGATCCTAATTGCTCACAATAGCTATGTGATGATAAACATTTTAGACCAGGTGATGTCCAGAGATTGCTTCCAACTTCAACTGCTCCATGATGAAGGTATTTTAAATAGAGGTATAAAAATCCTAAAACCTGTTTTGAAGGTTGTTTCCTTTTCCTCCTAGGGTGGTTTTTTTTTTCCTCTTCACATTGTATGTGAAATCCAGTTCATCTCATTTTTTTCCTACTCCAAGCCTGCAGCATATTTCTTAACTTCTTACCTAGTTGAACCTGAAATGATCTAAAAAGTAACACTTTTTGGGCATCATCCTATGTTCTGAATCAACATTTAAAAAGAAAACAACCCACACTTGTCCAAAACTCCATTGCTCCTTTGGGAATTCTGGGTTTCATTCCACTTTTCCTACTTAAGGTTCCTACTACCCCCAAATACTTCCCCCTCATGGGATTTACATATAAAGGAGTGAGCAGGCATATTGCCTCCTGCTTCGTTTACTGGCCTGACCAGAGGTTTATTGCCCTCTTTAATCACAGAGTCACAGACCCACAGGGGTGGGAAGGGCTCTCCAGAGCTCATGGGGTCCAACCCCCTGCCAAAGCAGGGTCCCTAGGACAGGGCACACAGGGCGCTGTCCAGACGGGACTGGAATCTCTCCAGAGAAGGAGACTCCACACCCCCTGGGCAGCCTGGCCCAGGGCTCCCTCACCCTCACTGGGAAGAAGTTCTTCCCCACACTGGGGGGGAACTCCCTGTGCTCCAGCTTGAGCCCATCACCCTTTGTCCTGTCCCCACAGAGCACTGAATTAATCCTCCCTGCAGATCTCCACCCCCTTTTCATTCTACCTTCTCTAATTACCCCTCAGCTACTCACTACCAGCCTGTGCCCAGGAGCCACTGTAGTCAGCGCTTCACCTCAAGGCCTGATCTCAGACTGCAGTTGCCCAAAATTATACTGGTATTTTTTTGCTCCTGTTCTGGTTTTAACTTTGCATTGAATCTGCTGCCCACGATCCCCATCTGGAGAACAACGTGTGCTACTACAGCTGCAGCTTCTGATACTAAAGAGTAGCCAGCATGTCAGAGCGCGGTGATGCGCTCGCACCCCCATCCTTCCACACCCCCACCCTTCCACACCCCCATCCTTCCACACCCCCACTTCAGGAAGCTTCTGAGGTGCTCACAGAAAAAAAAAAGATCAATCCCTTGGTAATTTCCTTTCTCAGATTCCAGCCTGCACCACAGCATCAGGATTAAACAAGTGATAGACCCTCTCGCTGGGAAATGCCTGGCAATAATACTGGAAGCTCCCAGACATGCAGGACACTGTGGGACACTGATTAATTATGAATGATGCAGAGAATTAATCTTAAAAAGGAAAGAGAGTAGTGGTTATTTATTTTTTTTTTATAGTGGGTGGCAAGAACGTGGCTTGAAGAGCATCCAGCTCTGCTCTCCCTTCACACCTAAGGAGTCCTCACTGTGCTCATGCAGAAGAGAATCATAGAACCATAGAATGCTTTGGGCTGGAAGGGACCTTAAAGATCATCAAGTCCCAGACTCCTGCCATGGGCAGGGACACCTCTCATCTGACCAGGCTGCTCAAGGCCCCAGCCAACCCAGCCTTGAACACCTCCAGGGATGGGGAACCCACTCCCTCCCTGGGCACCCTGTGCCAGGGCCTCACCACCCTCAGAGGGAAGAATTTCTTCCTAACATCCAATCTAAATCTCCCCCCTTCCAATTTAAACCCATTTCCCCTGATCCTATTGCTCCCTGCCCTTCTAAAATATCCCTCCTCAGCTTTCTTGTAGCCCCGCAAGGGACTGGAAGGGGCTGTAAGATCTCCTGGAGCCTTGTCTTCTCCAGCCTGAACAGCCCCCAACTTTCCCAGCCTGGCTTCACAGCAGAGGTGCTCCATCCCTCTGATCATCTTCATGGCCTCCTCTGGACCTGTTCCAATAGCTCCATGCCCTTCTTATGTTTGGGACTGCAGAACTGGACACAGTACTCCAGGCTGGGTTTCATGAGAGTGGAGTAGAGGGGCAGAATCACTTCCCGTGACCTGCTGGCCACAGAACAAGGTACCTTTTCGCTGGACAAGCAGCAACACATGTATTTCAGTACAGCATTCAACACCACAGTCTAAGTGTTCAACAGAATCTCCATGGCCTAAAAAAGCACGTTTCTTGCTGTACTGAACATTAACCTTGCTAGAATTCCTATTAACCTAAGGTAGAATATTAACCTAAGATAGAATTCCAGCTTGACTGAATTCCTTAGGCATTGATTTCCTTATGCTTTGGGACTCAGCAGAGACCTTAGTTTCATTTCAATATGGAAACTTGATGCAAAAGGGTCAAAAGTGTCTCCACAGACCTGAGTCTGACATGTAGAAATGGTGTAGAGCAGAAGCTAGCTGTCAGACCTAACCAGAGGCTGCAAAGTACCAAAAAATAGGGTAAGAGAACTATTCTGGGTGCTGCAAATGTAGCTACAAATATATTCTTCACACCCTTGTTCTTCCCTCTTGCCTGGATTTATTATCCCAAAGCTTTAGGTAGAAAACACAGAGTAGGACTATGGAAAAATTTTAACCTCTGCCGCCACCCCTCTGCTGATGGAGCCCAGGATCCCATCTCCCCTCCCAGCTGCCAGAGCCACTGCTGCTCATGTTAAGCTTCTCATCCATCAGAACCCCCAGGTCCTTCTCAGCAGGGCTGCTCTCCAGGAGCTCTTCTCCCAGTCTGTATCTATGGCTGGGATTCCTCTGGCCCAAGTGCAACACCTGACACTGGGCAGTGTTGAACCTCATTAGGTTCACCCAGACCCACCTTTCCATCCTGTCAAGATCCCTCTGGATGGCTCCTTTCCTTCTATGTTGTCAACCACACCACTCAGCTTGGTGTCATCTGCAAGCTTGCTGAGTGTGCACTCAATTCCATCACTGAGGTCGTTGATAAAGATGCTGAAGAGCACCAGTCCCCAGACAGACCCCTGGGGGACACTGCTTGTCTCCACAGATATATCATTGTAGGTAAGCTCCCTCCCGGGGTTTCAGTTTAGAAATCTCATTCCCTAACAGAGATGTTTGCCATTCAGTGCTTCTGCTCAACACAGAGCACAAAGAGTGAAATCCCTGGGAGCAGTGGGGTGAGGGAGCTTAAATAAACCCTCCAGAAGGACGTGGAACAGTATTCCAGCACAAGGACAATGAAAGGATAAATAATGAGTGTACAGCTGAGGTTGTGTGCTAAGAGGAACTGGAAGAACGGCTCAGCAACATGCACACCCCAAACACAGCCAGGGAGGGTTTCCCCAGGGATTTAATCAAGCTGGGATTAAAGAGAAATAACCACAACAGAGGCAGTTTTTGCACCTTACAGCTCCAAGCAATCCTCTGGTGATCAGGCTGGGATTCACCCCTGCCTCTCCAGAGATCTCGTTACTGGCTTTGCTGGTTAAGCTGATCAAGGAGTGCAGGGGCTCCCACAAATAGGAAACAACCCCCCAGACTGAAGTGAGCCCTTTGTTCAGTATGAAATGCCCAGGGAAAGCCCCACTTCCACCCTACACATGCCAGGAAAAGAGACAGTGTCCCTTATAGAAGCTCTGTGCCTGTTCCTGAAGAAACACTAAACCTAACAGAGTAGGAACTTGTCTGTCAGCACTGAGAGTTCACTATCACCCTGCAATCCCTCAGTGGCTCTTCCACCATACAAAAAACCAGTTACTATGCCCACAAATGGAATAAAGACATTATTTCTAGGAATCATTTTTCCTGTAACAGTACCCAGGTGTTTCACATTCATCTGTGGGGTTCCATACACACAACAAAAGCTCAAGTAAACCCCCGTGCTTCAGGATGAGTCCCACTGGCCTCCTGCAGAACATGTCTCCAAGCTACAACTCTGTCAACCCCCAGGAGAAGAAAAAACCCACAGCACATACTAATTCAATATTAAACAAATTATATTGGTTGCATAATAGTAATGATTATTTATCTTACAGAAAACCTAAACCTGGACCTTAGATTATTCATACATGCCAGTTGTGTGGCCCCAGATGTTTCAGACCAGGGTCCTTTTTAAGCTTCACTGGAGAGCTGCTGTTTGGATGCTTCACCAACCCCCCTGCCATCAGTGAACTCCATCTCATCCCAGCTGCACCCAGACTCTCTGCCTTTGGGAACATGCACAGAGGTCAGGACAGGTCCGTGTCCTGAAGCTCAGTCCCAGGAACAGGTTTAGTGAGGTCCCTTTCAGTCTGAATTATCCTGTAATCCTACCAAACTTAAGGGTTTACTCTCTTCACAAGGAAAATCCTCTTTCCTCTCCCAGTCTGAGGTTTACACTTTAATGGCATTAGGCTCCCTGCTTTTAGAGACTTTCTTTTCCCCTCACCTTCATTCATTTTCTGCCTGTGGCTTCAATATCTTCATTAAAGCTTCAAGGAAAGATACCCATGAAGTGAGGGAGGGGGAAGTCCCAAGAAACCCAGCCTAAGAATGGTCTTACTGGTCAGGCCAATGGTGCATCTGGCCCATGATCTGTCTTCCTGGAGATTAAAAGTACAGAGCAGAAAGGAACAGAAAGCAAACTCCTCTGGTATTTCCCATCAAATATCTTCCCAGTCCCAGACAACCTGCAGCTCAGAAGCTGAACAAGAGACGAGCTTTATGTATTTGGAAGGAAACCACAACAGATTTCTCCTCCAAGGATTTGTTAAGCTTCCCATTGAGCCTGCTCAAGCTCCTAGCATCTACAGTATCCTAGGGCACAAGTTCTGCAGTGTAATTAGACACCAGGTAACGAACCACCACGTCCTCACAACTGCTCTACACCTGCTGTACCAATGCCTTTGATGGCTCCTTGTTCTCATCTTGGAAGAGACAACAAGCAATAGGTCAAGGACATCTTCATACCCCTAGCAAGATCCCAGTCTCACCTCTTTCCTCAGCTGCCTTTTCCATGCTGGAGTTGCAGCCTCCCTGGGCAGAAGCTGTTCTGTATGTCTGATCATCTCTGAGACCTCTAGCAATTGGTTATTCTCCTAACCCCAGCTCTTATTTGTTCTCCTAGCCCCTTTTTTGAGGGGGAAGCCCAGAACTGTACACTACATCCAACACTTGACCAAGTAATGGGTTCCAACCAAGGCACCCTTGTGTTCTGTATTTTATCTTCTACTCTTTCCCTTCAAATCTTTAACAATTAATTTGGTTTTGACCATTAACAAGCACTGATCTTGCATGTCTATCAGACTTCTCCACTTGCTCCTGAGCAGCAATATTGGCTTTGCAGCTACAATTCTTTCACGCTCAGCTACATCACTCTGTATTTACCCACACTGAAATTTCCCTACCACTTTATTGCCCACTCACTGAGTCTCTTAATGCTCATATCATTCCAAAGCTGTTTGAAAACAGCACAAACCAGGCTCACATAAATATAACCTGCCTCCAGGGTGTGTTTCATGCAGAAATGAACCACAATACAGCCCAAAGAGCTCAGGGACCAGGTCCAGCTTGCAGCATTCCTACACAAAACATCTCGAGCTCGACTCTGCTCCTTGAGAGCATGGTCAGGCTCTGAGCAACTGGAAATTCCATGAGCAAGGAACTGCCTGGCATTGGGCAGAGAAGAGTGCTAACCCAGTCAAAAGCCCTTGGGGATGTGAGCTTAAACAGAACATGGGAAAGGTGAGACCAACCTTCTGCACAGTTGTCAGAGCAGCCAGTCAAATGGGTGCCCAGGTCAGAAAGGTGAGGGGGATGCAAAGATGCCTGTGTAACAACATGTGAGAACCACTCTGCATCACAGTCACCCCACCCAGCAGCACCCACCTTGCTATCTGGCTGTGACCAGACAGACAGACTTGAGGGGAACAGGGCAGGCAGAAGCCAACGGCTCACTCACAAGAGATTCACAGCAAGAGAGAAACAGCAGCACCACGAGCATCAGTTATAAGTGTTCTCTCTCTGGCTCAAGGGAAACTGCTGTTGTGTGATGCAGTGCACACTCAGAGCCTGCACAACACAGAGGAGCAGCAATGCCCCCTTGTGTTGCGAGGGAAACCAATGATGAATCCCTGAGACTCCTCACACCTTCCTACCTCACATATGAGGGCATGCACAGGGAGCAGAACTAATCCATTCCTCAAAGGACACCTTCTGAACAGGCTCTGGGTTGTCCTGCCACCAAGACAAACTTACAACCTGCTGCACATACACAAAAGGGGCTGCTCATGAAAGGTAAACTAACCCTTTTATCATCAAAATTTACAACCCAGCTGAATTATTAGATAACTAATGTCATTAAATTTATCCCCATCGACTAAATGCAAACACTGAACAAAAGGCTCTGCTAATTCACCTTTTATTTCTGCATCTCATCCATCTCAAATGCAATTTTAAAATGGTTGGAGAGGAAAAATGTTTTTAAAGGACACTAACAAATGAATTTAGGGTGCCCTCTGCAACTGTTCACATGTAAACTGACATCCCAGCTCTAACAAGCGTTGAGCTTAACAGAAGCTAAAACCAGATTCAGACTTGGGAATAACAACATGAACGTGTCTTGCTGCCAAAGGAAATGGAGAGTGGTGCATTTGAAAACCAGAATGCAAAGGACACTTGAAGTCTGAGGTGGGGGGCACAGGTTTTAAGGATGCATAGCAATGCCATTTCAGGATTCATGCAGCAAGCTGGACATCTGGCCTTATTTCACCATTAAAGCCTACTACTGCAATTCCAGCACAAAACCACACAGGGCTTTGCCCTCCTCCCCTGCCTCTAGATGAATCTCCTTAGCTTGACATTTAACATTCAGTTTCTGTTTTGGAACTCACCTCTTAGCAACCCTCTTTCAATCAGCTCACTTGTAGTTTCTCTGGGACTTTTCTTGAGCTTAACATCAGAATCAAATGCTGTTCCAAGCCCTTCTTCTAACACTTGGACAGTAAAGAGCCAGAGAGCTAAAACCTCAACCTGTTAAAGAGTCTACCACCATCCTGCACTCTGCTGTTCATGCAAATCCTCCATCCCAGATGGGACTTCACAACACAGAAGTTTCATGAAGATACACAAGGAAGTTGGACAGCAGAGGTTTCAACAGAGGCAGAATTTCAAAGAGAGACAACTACTTTGTAGCATGAGACCCATGACACACCACGTGTCACACAGCACCAAAACTGACCAGGATATGCAAGGTTATTAGGAACCCAAATCAAGCTCCATCAAAAACCAGACAACAACAAAACCCCCTGAAAATTCATAACAAAGGGAAGTAACCTACCAGTCCTGGTAAGAGGTGATTGCAATGCTTGGAGGTGTCAACAAAGGCAGAGTGGTTGGTCTACAGACAACGTCTCTATCCGGTGTCCTTGCTTTTTCTGATTGTCTTTGGGATAGTGGTGGCAGCTGCAAGTTACCAGAACAACATCTTCTTCCTCTCCAGAGGTCTATGCCCAGAGCATGGCTGGAAGTACTGTAGGACTTACTCAGCCCACACTCCAGGTAGTCCAGAGCGTTCTGCAAAGACAGAAAAGCCAATGAGGTTCTGCAAACAGATGTTCTCCTGCACACAGATCAAACAGTTCCAATTATCCTGCACTGACAGCTACTCACAAACAGTAACTGCTTGAGGAAGTCTTGGCACAGTCTGCACTGTATTGTTACTTTATCAATTCATGAATTAACTTCAAAATTCATTCCTAGCTTGCTGAAGGTAAACTTAACTGCATCTCATATCTTGCTGAAGATAAATCCTAACTGAACACTTAGATTATCCAGGTCATTTCAGTGATAGGTTAAACTTTTGATACTCTGAACATTAAGATTCCACTCAACATTCATCTTGGGTATCATTCTCTGCAGCACAAATATACACATTTGCTATGTTTTTTTGATGAAGTCTAAGTCTACTGGACTAAGTCTACCGGACTTAGACTCATCCTGAATTATCCAAGAGATATTCAAGAGAAGAGCTCCCTTTATGTCTGGTGTTCCTAAAAGAAATAGCCTCAATGAAGAGTTGTTTTTATCAGTTGAAGCCATTTTTCCTCTTTTGGTTTATACAGATTTTTTTTAAATTTAAAAACATCACCATGATCACAGAACTGGCTGTCAGTCTTCTCAAACCCAAGCCAGAAGTTCTCCCACAGCAGAACAGCACTGCAAGAGGGTTATCAATTCTGGTCTTACTCAGAGAATTTAGCTAGTCAAATATAATTGTCCAATAAAACAGAGTGATTTCGTTTTCCATAATCACTTATTAGGTCCTTCACAAACAACTGCAGAGCAGCAAGAGTCCTCCATAGTTTCTAGTGGAAAGCACCTTCTCCATGAGACTCTGAAAGTAAAGAACTCTGTGGCACCAGCTACTCTCTTAGTTGAAATTAAGGGAAAAGGAGGAGTGGTTGGGCATCGGAACGGGCTGCCCAGGGAGGTGGTGGAGTCACCATCCCTTGGGGTGTTCAAGGAGAGGTTGGGTGAAGCACTCTGGGACATGGTTTTATAAGCAATATAGGTGGTAGGGGGGACAGCTGGGCAAGATGATCTTGGAGGGCTTTTCCAACCTTAAAGATTCAGTGATTCTATGGAAATCAACAAGGACTGAGTGGACACAGGGCATCACGTCCAGACAAACTGACTAGGAAGCAGCACAACATGTGGCCTAAGGGGGTAAAAGAAACCCTTGTTTATTGAAGGAGTGCTGTAGGATACACTAAGTATGAGGTTTCACTCCTCCACTGCATTTTCATTGATGTTTCATGTGGGTTTTCACATGGTTTGTCACGAGCCTCAGCTGTGATAAACAAGACAATTACAGCTGTGGTTATTGTGTCATCACTACAAACAGATACATTTCTCCAGAGAATGGGAGCCAGGCTTTAGTTAATAGAGGACTGATGATGATGATTATCAAGGGTAGTAATGGAGTAGTGTGTGCATCATCACATTAGGTGTTGAGCAATGGCAGTGGGGAGAGATGCTGGAACACTTGTACATACATGAGCACAGCACATGCAAAGCTGGGGTGCAGAGCTGAGCATCCCCGTGCCTGACAGCGTTACCCTGACCCAAGAGCAGGAACACGTATGCTCTGTGTAAGACTTTGCTCAGCTTCTCATGGTGTGGGGGTTGCTTTGTTTGGTTTTCACAGAATCACAGGGCCCTCCAGAGCCCATGGGGTCCAACCCCCTGCCAAAGCAGGGTCCCTAGGACAGGGCACACAGGGCGCTGTCCAGACGGGGCTGGAATCTCTCCAGAGAAGGAGACTCCACACCCCCTGGGCAGCCTGGCCCAGGGCTCCCTCACCCTCACTGGGAAGAAGTTCTTCCCCACATTGGGGGGGAACTCCCTGGGCTCCAGCTTGAGCCCATCACCCCTTGTCCTGTCCCCACAGACCCTGAGCAGAGGCTGCCCATGTCCCCCTGTGTCCCACCCTTCAGCTCTTGATAAACACTGATCAGATCCCCTCTCAGGCTGCTTCTCTCCAGGCTGAACAGCCCCAGCTCCCTCAGCCTTTCCTCACAGGGGAGATGCTCCAGGCCCTTCAGCATCTCCACAGCCTCCTCTGGACTCTCTCCAGGAGATCCCTGGCTGGTTGATCCCAGGGAGCCCAGAGTGTTTTACATGTGCAGGGCTTATTTTCTGCCTATTACACGAGCCACAAACAATGCTAAGGAAACCAAAGAGTAACCCCCAAAGTAAAACCAGCTGATACTTAAACAAGAGAAAATGAACTTTTCTATCTCATTTTCATAGAGCACTGGGAAAATCAAACACACCTTTAGAAGACACTTACCTCATCTGCAGTTACTGTCATGACACTTCTGCTTTTCTTCATTATCAAGACTAAAGTGTGCCCTGCTGTAATGAACTCCTGTGTCTCAGTCCAAGTCCTTCAGACAGGCAACCTGAAAGAAAACAGTGTATTACTGAAGAACAGCCTGGTTTTGATAAACTATGGAGCTGGCTGATAACTAACATCAGAGCTGAGTTACAACCATCCGCCCCTTGTCACAAAGTGCTCGTCAGCAGACACTATACAAGTGTAGCTCTCTCCTAGTCAAAGAATCCAATCTTTAGTAAAATCATGTTAAAAGTTACACAGGGTGGAAGCTAACAGGTTCTCCTTGCAGAGCATTTCTCTTTAAATAAGCCCTTTTCAGCCCTACAGTACAGAAGGTCCCCAAGAGCGGCTGGAGCTGGCTCTCAGGGAAGGAAAAGGATTGCATTTGTATGCGACTCCAAGATTTAATCCTAACTCTCAAGCAGTGTTTGTTCTAACACAGGCACACTCCAGCCACGAAATTAGAGCCTTCTGTAGCGGGTGAGGCTGCAGCCACTTCGTGCTACAGGGAGCGAAGCCCCAGCAGCTGCAGCAGCACAGGAAACCAGCACTCAGGAACAACCCCCTCGGAGCGCTGCTGCTCTGCCTTGCTGGGGATTCAGTGCTCATTATGGAAGGAAAAAAAGAAGGGAAAAAGCTACATTTATGATTATATACAGAGAACATTGAGGGTTGTGGGTTTTTTCTTTTCTTCCCCCAAAGATGAGGTAAAGCTGAAGTGCTAGTTTTTGTGTATTTTAAGGAGAATCTTTAGGGAAGGTGACTGCTGAAGGGATGCTGCTCAAACTTCAGTGCCAAGGACACCATAAAAAAGGACAGGGCACACAGGGCGGTGTCCAGACAGGGCTGGAATCTCTCCAGAGAAGGAGACTCCACACCCCCTGGGCAGCCTGGCCCAGGGCTCCCTCACCCTCACTGGGAAGAAGTTCTTCCCCACACTGGGGGGGAACTCCCTGGGCTCCAGCTTGAGCCCATCGCCCCTTGTCCTGTCCCCACAGACCCTGAGCAGAGGCTGCCCATGTCCCCCTGTGTCCCACCCTTCAGCTCTTGATAAACACTGATCAGATCCCCTCTCAGGCTGCTTCTCTCCAGGCTGAACAGCCCCAGCTCCCTCAGCCTTTCCTCACAGGGGAGATGCTCCAGGCCCTTCAGCATCTCCCTGTCCCTCCTCTGGACTCTCTCCAGGAGATCCCTGGCTGTTTGATCCCAGGGAGCCCAGCACTGGACACAACACTCCAGGTGGGGCCTGAGCAGGGCAGAGCAGAGGGGGAGGATCCCCTCCTGTGACCTGCTGCCCACACTCCTCTTGATGCACCTCAGGACATGGATGCATTAATAGAAGTGACATCAGACTCCTAACACGATGCTCACTCTGAGAAACCAGGGATTTTGAACTGGATTCAGGTCCCCTGTTCATGCAATAAGCAATTCAGACTCCCTGCAAAACGGGGCTGCCAGACCCTGGCGATCTACCCAGCAGATGCAGCATCAAGATCCAGCATGTCACTCTCTCCCCTGCCAGCACCAGCAGCCAGGGTCCCAGCCAGCAGGCAGCCTGCGCCGCTTGCTCCCACAGAGGGGTTGGCAGCCCTGGCTGCAGGCACTGACAGGCATCTCACACAGCCATTGCTGGCTTGACAGACCAGTTCTTCAGCCCCTACACTGGATTCAGAAGTCTGAACGCTCCAGCGTGGCAGCTCAGCTTGCAGCCACCTCAAAACTGTGCTGCCATCGAGGGCTCACATTCAATTTCTTACCTCTGTGCCCAGGTGAAACGCTATTTAGGTTCCACCTTTACCTATCTGAGCCAAAAAAGCTTAAATAGAGCCACACTAAGTCTCAGGCATAGCATCAGAACACACAGAGTGGTGCCCTGGATCACAGAGGCGTAAGGACATCACAGTCTCCTGGAACCAACTGCTCATCTACTCTTCCATGCACAAGAGACACACTGGAAGGAACCTGCTTCCCTCTAAACCAGATCCCTGGGGAGAAAAGGAGGAGAAGAAACCAAACCCATGGAAATGCTAACACACTGTAGCTGAGCCTGCCTCCAGTTCTGGCTGTGGCACAGGGCCCTCCAGTTGTTTTCATCTCCTTAGGGTTCAGACACCCAACACACATCCATCCCTCCCCTGCCAGCCAAAGCACTTGGCGTGCTCAGATCCATGCCAGACATAACTCCTGCCATGCCAGCACAAGCGCCAGCACACAGGGCTGCATGCTTCATCCTCTATGAGACAGCACTGGGAAAGAGCAGGAGGATTCATCTGCTAACACAGCTCAACAGCTTCCCTCCAGAAAAGGATGAGCAGGACAGGACCAGCCAGGAGCAAAGTGCAGAAAACAAAGACCACTCAGCAACACCTGCCCCCAGGCTCGCCGGCCTCCCAGCATCCATCACTGGCTGTCACCAGAGCCAGGCCAGTGGGAAAAACATGTTTATGGCCTCATCCAGAACCCCCTTCTTATGAGAACAGGCCACCTGCACGACCAGATAAGCAACCAGGGAGGGTTTAGACATCACAGCAGTGGATGGCTGCTAAACCCTAACCCTTGGCAGCACGGTTGTGTGGCAACACTGCTTCTCCCTGCAAACCTTATCTAGCTTTTGGTCTAGCACAGTGCAAGCAGATGAGCAGGCTAGAAGGGCAAGAGGTCACAGAACCAGGGAAAACTGAATGGGATGGAAGTGACCTCAAGGATCATCTGGTCCAACTCTTCTCAAAAAGCAGGGTCTAGACAAGATGGCCCAGCAACCTGTCCAGCTGAATCTTAAGGGTGTCCAATGTTGGCAAATCAAGGCTTCTCTGGGGAGATATTCCCAGAGAAAATATATATAATATGTGTGTGTGTATATATATATGGCATGTATATAACGTATAGTGTGTGTATATATACACATATAGTGTGTAAATATATATAGAGAGAATATATACACATAGAATATATATACAGAGTATGAAGTGGCTCATTATTCACACTGTGGAAAGTTTCCCTCTTGTGTCCAAGAGTCATTACCTGTCCTGCTCTCAGCTGGGATACCTCACAGCAGGTACAGGGCTGCGTTTTGGACATGGGATGAGAGCCCTGTTGATAACACAGGGATGTTTCAGTGGGTGATGGGTGATAGGGATATCCAGTCAGGGGCTTTTTGGCTTCTCCCCATGTCCCACCAGCCAGGAGCCTGGGGGTGCATGAGGAGCTGGGAGGGGACACAGCCAGGACACTGACCTGACAGGGCAGAGGGACATCCCATGGCATCGTGCTCCCTGCAGAACTGGGGGAAGCTGGCTGGGGCTGGGACCATGGCTTGGGAACCAGCTGGGCACTGGTGGTCTGCAAGGGGTGAGAAGCATCACTTGTTCTGTACATTATTTTATCATCACAATTCTTCAATTTCTTTTCTGCCCTATTAACCTGTCCTTATCTCAACTGACAAGTTTTGCTTCCCCCCTCCCTGTTTCTCTCCCCACCCCACTGGGGGTGGGGGCAGCAAATGAATGACCATGGAGTTGTTTTACCTGCCACCAGGTTGAACCATAACACAGCCCTATTAGGGGGATAAAACTCATACTACAGTATCAAAATAAAACTCTGTGGTAGAATTGTTAAACTTTTCATCTTCAACAATTAGGAGACACTAAAAATCCCCACTGTAAAAAGGATCCAAAACTCACAGCAGACAAAACCCTAGGTGATACTGTCCCAGGTATCATGGAGGTAGAGAAGACCCTGACAGTGGTATGTGTGCACAGAGCATCTGCTGCCAGAAATACATACATACTCTGCTGTCATTTCTAGATAAAATACATAAAAAGACCAAAAGAAGGCAGCAGTTGCATAAATACAATTTGTGTTTAATAAAGGACAAGTTTGAGATGTGCATTACTGCTGTTTTGTGATGCCCAATACAATCAAGCTCACGTGGCAGGACATCCCACACTGGGACTAACCAATGTCCTAACTTCTCCTAACAGTTGTCAGCTCACAAACTGGCATAAATAAAGAAAATCCATAATGGAGCAAATAAACACACACATAAATAAGCATCCAGGAAAATATGTTTGGGAAAAAAGTCATGTGAAAGAATGAGAGTCTAAGAGCATCTCCTAAATTTTACTGACCTTTAGGATCAGAAGTGACAAAGGGAGAGATGGACCAGACTAGCAGATCATTTCTGTGGAAGCTTGAGTCCTCTTATACTCCAACTTCCTTTCCTTTATAAATATTTATCAATTTCTCAAAGTGAAGTTAAACCAGAACATGAATAATTATTTAAAAAACATATATTATTCAATGTGGATTGCATTTCTGAAGAGCCTACCAAGAAAATGTAAGGCTTCCGTTAGTCATGCCTAAATCACTGCTCAAATCTGAGTCACTCCTTTCTTGTGCCTTTACATAAAGGATCTGACACCTGGGATGAACATCTCAGGGGGGAAAAAAACCAACCCCACAAACAAAACCACCCCAGAGATGCTGACTGGAAAATGTTTCCCATGCACATTTTGTATTTGCCTGTAACAAGAGCTTGTGTGAGACCTTCTCCCCAGACCTTCTCTCTGTGAACAGAAACCCTATCCCAGTGGACTGGTTCAGTGTGGGTGCCTAAAAGCAGCAAGGCTTTGCATCTGATGTCAGACTACAAAGAAACGTGTTCTTTCAGTGCTGCAGTTGGGTCTAATCCCTTCTGCTGGGGTATACCTGGGCTCCCTGGGATCAACCAGCCAGGGATCTCCTGGAGAGAGTCCAGAGGAGGGACAGGGAGATGCTGAAGGGCCTGGAGCATCTCCCCTGGGAGGAAAGGCTGAGGGAGCTGGGGCTGTTCAGCCTGGAGAGAAGCAGCCTGAGAGGGGATCTGATCAGTGTTTATCAAGAGCTGAAGGGTGGGACACAGGGGGACATGGGCAGCCTCTGCTCAGGGTCTGTGGGGACAGGACAAGGGGCGATGGGCTCAAGCTGGAGCACAGGGAGTTCCCCCCCAATGTGGGGAAGAACTTCTTCCCAGTGAGGGTGAGGGAGCCCTGGGCCAGGCTGCCCAGGGGGTGTGGAGTCTCCTTCTCTGGAGAGATTCCAGCCCCGTCTGGACAGCGCCCTGTGTGCCCTGTCCTAGGGACCCTGCTTTGGCAGGGGGTTGGACCCCATGGGCTCTGGGGGTCCCTCCCAACCCCTGGGATTCTGTGATATCCTAGGTCAGGTATGAGATTTCATTTTACACCAAGCTGACCCAATTCTTCCACCTTTTTTTTTCCCCCCGTGTTCAATGACCATGATTTTCAAAAGTGACAGTAAACACTCTCAATTTGAGGGTGATAAAACCTTATAGCAAAGGGATGAATTTCCAGGGTTCAAAACTGGCAACCAACAGCGGTGAGGATAAAGCTACAGACACAAGTGATGAAGCCTGCTTTTCCTACACACTCCTTCCAAAATAGCTCTTCAGCTCATCCAGTGTGAAACCCACTATTTAAAGAAATTCCTAAAAGGCAGCTTCACATGCAAGTTGTGTAAGTTTTGCAGCACGAGACACACACTTCACCCTGTTTTCCCACGTGTTTTGGGTTCTGCACAGGCAGGTTTAAAGCCACAGGGTTATATGACAAGCAGATTAACCCCCTCACCCTTAAAGACACTCCCTTCCCCGATGAAATGCAGACAAGGCAGAGCCAGGAGGATTACAGTTTTGCCCCTCGTGTGCTAGTTCTTTGGATTAACAAAAGGTTTTGGCAAGCAGAGCTGTTTATCTGGCTGCTTTCATCCTCTAAATTCATTTCCTCCCACTTTTCAAGAAGGCAAGACACAAAGATTGAGAGATAGCTGAAAAAAGCAGCAGAAGAAAACCCAGTGGAACTCAGATAACACAGCCCATCCTGCAGCACAGTAGCTCTTTGTCCCCAGCAGCGCTGCCAGGGCCATGACACATGTTACTGGGGCAGGATATTTCCCAGCAAGATCCTTCCCCAGGTTCTGCAGAACTTGAATGATCAGAGATAAAACCAGAAACCCAAATAAGTGAATTGCTAGAGAAGCTTTGCTAAGGAAAGGGCTGGGGTGGAGGAGATTATCTGGTCACACAGATAACAACATCACTTGTGAGCTGGGAGTCAAAGAACTTGATTCTCCTGAAAGATTGTCAGAGCTTCACAGGGGGAAGCATGGACTCAGACAGGGTGACAATCACCAAATAAAAAGCATGTAATCATAGAATGGTTTGGGTTGGAAGGAATCTTAAAGATCATCAAGTCCCACTCCCCTGCCATGGGCAAGGAAACCTCTCACCAGACCAGGCTGCTCAAGGCCCCAGCCAACCTGGCCTTGAACACCCCCAGGGACGGGGCACCCACCCCCTCTCTGGGCAGCCCCTTCCAGCCCCTCACCACTCTCTCTGCAAAGAGCTTCCCCCTCAGATCTCCTCTCCCCCTTCCCTCCTCCAGCTTCACTCCAGCCCCCTTGTCCTGCCAGGCTCTGCCCTTGAACAAGCTGATTCCCCTCCTGTTCCTCTGCTCCCTTCAGGGACTGGCAGGCTGCAATGAGGTCCCCCCACAGCCTTCTCTTCTCCAGGCTGACCCAGCCCAGCCTCCTCAGCCTCTCTCCA
Organism: Rallus limicola; assembly: GCA_022605955.1. Classification (NCBI taxonomy): domain Eukaryota; kingdom Metazoa; phylum Chordata; class Aves; order Gruiformes; family Rallidae; genus Rallus; species Rallus limicola. Next base: position 32,459,348 of record JAKCOZ010000009.1, on the reverse strand, counting down.
GAGGGGAGCTGCTCCAGCCCTCTGAGCATCTTTGTGGCCTCCTCTGAACCCTCTATATATATAAGAGCATCCCAAACAGCCCTTTTTCCAGCCAGAGAGTTAAACCAGTGTTTTGCAGTGGTCATCTTCTGTTCACAAGAATCAGGAACAACTGAACTGCTCTGCAGAGATTATGGCAGCTCCAAGAAACTCCTACCTCCTCCCCAGGAAAGTCAATCCGTGATAATTTTTGTTAAATGCCAAGCAGATTTCAGAGCACTACACAAAACAAAAGCAAGGGCATCTGCCAGGACAAACGCTCACAACTTCCATAAAGAGACTGAGAAGGAGAAGGAGAGGTAAAGCTAGCTTTATTTCTTACTGCTTCAGCTCTCATGTGAGCTGCTTGCCACAGCGGTGCTGAGGACCCACCAGCATCCCCCAACCAGAGAAGTGACTACTTCACCTTGTCCTCTTCCACAGCTGCTTTTAACGTTCTCCTAAGGTGCTGGAACAGGCTGCCCAGAGAGGGGGTGGGTGCCCCATCCCTGGGGGTGTTGAAGGCCAGGTTGGCTGGGGCCCTGGGCAGCCTTGTGTAGCTCCAGGCCTGGAGGTTGGTGTCCCTGCCTGTGGCAGGGGGTTGGAGCTCTGTGATCCTTGGGGTCCCTCCCAACCCAGACCAGTCTGTGACTCTGTGATTCTAGTTGCCAACCTGCAAATTAAAGGCTGAGTACACAAACCAAGTCAAAACTAGCTCACTTGCTTTAAGCTATCAGGCACCTGTGTGGTGTATTAAAGTTGCAAGTTTATCTAGTAGGTAAACTAAAGCAATTCTTACTACAGAGAGTGAATGCTACACACAGGGTACTCTGTGCATATTTGAGCAAGTTCTGTCAAAGCTGTGCAGGGCCAAAGAAAAACCTTTGGCCAAATAAAGAACTTTGAAAAAACGTGTTTTTTTTTTTCCTGCACACCCCTTCCCCTCCATCTTAGAACTGGGTAAATTATCCTTATTAAAGCAGAGTCTTAACTTTTATAAGGAGGTTTCTTACTGAGATACTGCCAGGGTTAGGAGGATTGCAAGGACTCATCTTTTCTCTGGCAACCTGATCATTTAAGCTGAGAATAACCAAGTCAGCCTATTGCAGATATCCCAGCTACAACTTGATTTCCAGCAGAGGATCCAATCAGGTTGTCACTGCTCTTTAAGTTACTTCAGTTACAGGAGGAAAACCAATCTGGATTTGAAGCTACCATGACATTGCTTGCTACCACCAGGCTCTGCAGAGCTCCTGAGAAATACAAGCTGTATTTCTCACTACTGCTGCTGAGAAAATACAACTGTGGTTGGGTTTTTCCAGGAAGCTTTCAGGTAAATGTTAATGATCTGGGCAGAAGACAGAGCCACAGAAAGCACTGTTCTATTTTCATTACTGTGATAACAGTTTCAATATATTTCTGTAACAGTTTGTCCACCATTGTGGTCAAATGCAATTAATTTAACAATCACTTTTGACAGCAACAAAGGGAAGAGTTGAACAACGCTGCCTGCCAGCACAGACAGGATTTTCAAGGTAATTACTTTGAAAAGTGAGGTGTACTATTAAAAGATGCAATTTATACCTTTCTCCTTGCCACGTGCAAATGACTATCAGAGCCTCCCACTACTCAGAGAGCTGAGCAGCATCCAGAGAACAAAGAACAATTAGCAATTATGTTTTACCAAAAAAAAATGGTTTAAATATACAACAAAAACCCATTATGATTGTGGAGACTGGCGATGAGCAACATGCAATTCACTATGACTTTTAGATTAAGCCATTTATTGGGTGAAATCACCCAGGTTAGAGACATTTGTTACTGCAAACGGGGCAAGCTAAAAAACTGCTGATGGGTTACACACACTGTTTACACCCCACTGATTGGTTAGTGATTATAACGAGTTCAGATAAGCATATCTTAGAGCTAAATGTCCTTAGTTTACCTCTGATGCCTAAAAGCATCCACACACCTGCTGTTTTGACCATCTTACTATGGCTGGTTCTTGACATGTTTGTCACTCCCAAGTACCTTCCCATAACTTCTTCTTGGTTTAGGGCAGTCTGTACCCCGTCATCAAGGCCACTGTGTTTTGAGAATGTGATTATTGAGATCCTCTCAGCATGAGGAACTTTTCCTGTCTCACGGGAACATGAGGATACTGTCAGGGCCTGTGTGTTCGGTGAAGAGAGCTAGGCCGCCGGCAGGCCTGCTGTCTTCCCTGACACATGATGGACCACGCACACAAGACAGAGCTCTCCCCTTCAGACTGGTTGGTAAAAAATAGGCTTTACCATGTGTTTTTATGGGGAAAGGAGCAGAATGTGCTAAGCCTTGCTGGGCCCCAGAGATAAGGGAAACACCACAGATCAGGCAGGATTAGGATGTGCTGGGTGAACAGCAGGAGGAAACTTTCAGTGGTGCTTGCCACATGCTGCTGATTTATTTCTTACCTTGCTGAACTCACCCATGATTGCTCTAGTCCAAGAGGAAAAATTCTAAAGCCCTCAGATTTTGTTTTCCCCTGAAGTGTTATAGAAAGAGCTCACAAGAAGGAATTGTTTCTTTTTTCTTTAAATACTGGAGGTGTGCAGCAACAATCCCAGGCAAAGTAGACAGCCAGGCATACAGATAAAGAGCATCCTCAGATGAGCACATCCTCCAGGACTCTTAAGAGGACCATTCCTAACCTTGCCCATTTTCCCCTGTGAAATAGACAATGAAGAATAGTGGGGAATGATGCAATACAAAGTGGGAATTGCAAGACATCCCTGGAAAAAACCAAATAAAGCTAGCTGAGACCTACAAAGGAGGGGACCCACAAGAGAAGAAATCTTAACAGCACAGCAGCTCCAGAGCAAGAAGCTGAAGGAGAACCTCTGAGCACCTAGAGAAGTGCAACAGTGAAGAGCAGACCCCTCAAAACCTCCTCATTATGCAAGCACCAGGCTTAGCTACTCAGTTTATCACTGCTGCATCTGTATCTGGCAAACACAGGGCAGAAGCTTGGAGCCAGCACCGTGCCCAGGCCTCTGAGCAGCCGACCAGCTGTGCCTATGGTTGAGGGCTGCGGCGTTGCACCCTGACTTCTCCTAAGGTGGGTTTCTTCTTCAGAAGTCTTCTCAACCAGCCAGGTACCACCTTGGTCCCTCCCCAGGTAAGGCACACAGACTCCTCCCCTCCCCCCCCTTTTTTTTTTCTACTGAACAGCCCCAGTTCTCCTTGTTCTGTCTCATTTGCAGACGAGGGGCTGAACAAGCACCATCAGATACCCAGCAGCATCTCCAAACAGGAGAAGGCACAAGTGGACAGCCAAGGGCAGAGCGATGTGGCACAACAGTTTTCTGTACCAGATAGTCCAGCTCAAGCAGGTCCAGCTCATCTCACAGCCCAGCCTCAATGCCATGAAACACCACCTAATGAAACAATTCAACTGCCTGAGGGCAATTAGGGTAAATGCTTCCATACTGATAACAGTGAGACCAGGGATGCAGCTTTTCTGACCAGACACCCACAAAAATTAAACAAGAAGGAAAAATGATGCTCTGTGCCAAGGTAAACAGCTTCTGCAGTTGCTGTCCTGCTGCCCCATGTCCTCTCCCCACCAGAAAAAAGGATTCTGCAGCTGATAAATTGCACCTTCCTAGATTGTACATCCTAGACTGCTCACAAGACTTGTAGAAAGTCCAGGGAAGGAGGAAGAGGAGGTTGAGAGAGACCTCTCTTGTGTTGTTAAATGAGGACAGGTGGGGCTTTGGGCACCCTGGGCTGGGGAGGTGGGGAAGGGAGGTGTCCCTGCCCATGGCAGGAGAGCACTGGGGGGCTCTGTGGGTGCTTTGCAGCCCAAACCAGCCTGGGGTTCTACAAGTGACTGTGCTGTTCAGAAAGTTCTCTTTTCATCCAGTAAGAGACACAGACTAAATTCAATTTCTCAGCTCATCTGCAAACACAAAGCGTGGCATCTGGAGTATTAAAGAGGACATCACTGCATTAGCTTAGCATGGTCAACTACAAACCTGATTTATTCCAGTTCTTCTTCCAGAATAGCAACTTCCAGAATGAAATTTCTGTCCAGCCCATTAAAAAATAAATTAAGACTAAAGGAAAAGCCTTTGGGATGCTTCTTCAAATGCACAGGTGTTTTCTACCCAAACCACTAAGACCAGGATCATTATTTTACTTCACAGCAATGCTTTCCTTATGGCAACATTTTTATATTCTGAAAAACTACTTTAACAGAAGATTTAGAACAAGCCTGATTTAGGAGAATATTTAAAGCTTTCTTATTCCAGGATTTTTCTTCCAGCCAAGCAGATGTTACTGTTTCTTTCTACTGCAGCTATTTTGTTCCTTCGGTATCTGATAATTTGCTTGTTGGGTAAATATTTGCATTATTCTAGATTTCAAGCTGAAGTGCTGAGAAATAAAAAGAAAAATAGAATAAAATAAAAGAATGCTTTAGATAGCACTTGATTTCCAAGGAAATTGCAGTGTGATTATGTGAGGTGAAAGTGAGAACACCACCATCTTCCTCTAACTCCTCACTGTTAATTTTTTCCCCAGTTATTTAAAACTCTTCAAACCTTTAATTATACTGGGTGACATTTCCAGTGCTCAGTGTCTGCTCCATGCTGGGAACTTCAAGAAGTTCTGACCAAATTCAAACACTTCAAAGAGTGTAATTAATGAGGAGCGTGCTGTTCAGTAACCTCTGCTCACAGCATCCCCATGCTGCAGAGCACTCGCCATCGCCCAGGGACGAGCATCATGTCACTGTTCTTCTGTGTGTGTCACCAGGGAAATTCTGGCTCTGGGGTCCAAGTTATTCAACAGTGAGGTTGTAGAGGGAATTGTAAGACTGGAAGTTGCAAAAGCGTAAGGATGTGTGAGAGTCACAGGCTGTTCAAAGCACAGAATGATGGAATTGTGAAGGTTGGTAAAGACCTCCAAGATCGAGTCCAACCATCAGCCCAACATCACCAAAACCATTAAACCATCTCCCAAAGTGCCACATCTAGCGCAGGTGCTCAGGCCCCACCTGGAGTGTTGTGTCCAGTGCTGGGCTCCCTGGGATCAAACAGCCAGGGATCTCCTGGAGAGAGTCCAGAGGAGGGACAGGGAGATGCTGAAGGGCCTGGAGCATCTCCCCTGTGAGGAAAGGCTGAGGGAGCTGGGGCTGTTCAGCCTGGAGAGAAGCAGCCTGAGAGGGGATCTGATCAGTGTTTATCAAGAGCTGAAGGGTGGGACACAGGGGGACATGGGCAGCCTCTGCTCAGTGTCTGTGGGGACAGGACAAGGGGCGATGGGCTCAAGCTGGAGCCCAGGGAGTTCCCCCCCAATGTGGGGAAGAACTTCTTCCCAGTGAGGGTGAGGGAGCCCTGGGCCAGGCTGCCCAGGGGGTGTGGAGTCTCCTTCTCTGGAGAGATTCCAGCCCCGTCTGGACACCGCCCTGTGTGCCCTGTCCTAGGGACCCTGCTTTGGCAGGGGGTTGGACCCCATGGGCTCTGGAGGCCCCTTCCAACACCTACAGCCCTGTGATTCTGTGATCTACCTTTCTGTAACACCCCCAGGGATGGTGACTCCATCACCTCCCTGGGCAGCCTGTTCCAACACTTCACCACTATTTTGGTAAAGAAATTTTTCCTAATATCCAGCCAGAACCTCTGCTGGGGTGGTCAGAGGAATCTCAAGCTGGTTGCATCCAGCCTCGCCAAGAAAACGCCAACTGCTCTGCACTAAGCTGGTGACAGAGAAATTACAGCAACTGAAAATGGGTGTCTTGGTGTCAGAAGTCAGCACTTGTATCTATAGATGCAGAAGCTGCTACTGTTTCTGTAGTTGCTGGGGTATGAAGAGACCCACCCAGAGAGGGGGTGGGTGCCCCCTCCCTGGGGGTGTTCAAGGCCAGGTTGGCTGGGGCCCTGGGCAGCCTTGTGTAGCTCCAGGCCTGGAGGTTGGTGTCCCTGCCTGTGGCAGGGGGTTGGAGCTCTGTGATCCTTGGGGTCCCTTCCAACCCAGACCAGTCTGGGATTCTATGATTCTAAGTAAGAGAGATTCAATTACTGATAGAGAAGGCTGGTAACCACAATTAATATTGGTCTCCTAATAAGAGCTGAAAATTTGGTGCTATGAGGCAGTTCCTGACCTTTGCAGCAATGAAGCAAAAGTATGTATTTGAGATATTTGAGTTCTTTCTCCAACAGGTAGTTCTGTTGGCCAGAGATGAGTACATACTACCCCAGGCACCCTTCTTCTAGCAATACATTTAGATATTATCCATACAACATTCATTCCAACTAACCTCACGCTCAGGGTGGAAGAACACAGTACTTCTGCTTCTTCTGATGGAAAAAATAAATTACAATTTAAAACAACAGGACAATGTAGACACAAAATGACCTTTTTATGTCACAAGATATCAGCCTACCAAAGTCTGAGGGTCACAAGAGTGGCCTAACCTTTCTGCAAGGTTTCCCATTTTGTTTGTATGACATGGTTTTACTTGGACAAAAAAAAACAAACTAAGGCTCTCCTTTGGATGGCAAAGCAGACTGTTCTTCCAGGCAAAAGAAATGCCAGCTTTCAAGAAAAAATAAGTTAAATATATTAAATAAGTGTTCTGCCTGTCATATATTCTTCTCCCATGAGTAAGATCACACACTGGAGACCTGACCTTGCTCTTACTGCTGCTCCTGAGAACAGAACTCCCACAGCACAGCAGCCCTGCTGTGCTGAGCACCAGAGCAGCTTGTGGAGCCTGCCTGGATGGTCCAGCAGACACAACGTGTCTCTCAAGCTGTGACAAGTCCTGTCTCAGGCACGCAATGCCGTGACAGCCATGGCAACACAGGCCCTAAGCTCACCTCTCCACCAAGGGAAACAATTCTTCAAACACACCAAGTTTTACAGCAGCATCGGGGAACCCATGGCACTGGCATCACTCCCAGCTAACAGAGTTCTGAGTCAGGTAAGGAAAAATCCCTGACTTTGGGGTACTTGCAGGTCTCCTGCCATTTCTATAAATTGCCACCTGAAAAGAAAGGGAAGGATTTTCAGAGATGAATAGCAGATTTAGAGGATATGGCTTAACTACAGCCCTACCAAACCATTAAATTACCACCCAGCTACATGAATCCTCCATGCATAAACAGTACAGAGGGGCTTTAAACCTCTCATCTTTCAGGATTACCTTATTGAAAAGCTAAAGGGCACCTGTATTCCTGTAGTAAAACAGCAGTATTAAATTACTAGATGGATTTTTACAGCAGGGATTACTCTCCCTGCAAAATTTGAGGCAATATATCAACATTTTTCTTACAGTTTGGAGAACACGATAGAAAAAGAAACCAGAATCTGCTTTTCACCTTGTTCTCATCACCCCAGCAGAGATGAAAGGAGCCCACGTTACACAAGTAGCAGGCTATCTCCTCAGGGTCTGTAGTACAACCACATACTCTCCTGTAGGTATTTTTTTATAGTTCAATACCCATGCATTTATCTTCTCTTAACATAATAAACACTTCTACTTACAGAAGCCTGATTACTTTCAGCCTAAATTGCTGGTAGACAAAGCTCTAACTGTGGCTCAGAAGTCAAACACTGGGATAGCCTTACACCTCATCAGAAGTGATGCCTACCTACAGCACACAAGCTCCATGTAAACCTAAAGTAACTGCAACACAGCGGCTAAACCAGACCAGTCTAACACATCCTGAGGCCTCCACACAGGTTGTCCAACACCCATCAGCCTCAGAGCTGGGTATTGCTTTAAAATAAATCTAAATTGATATATAAAGGTGGCAAGCCTTTTAACTAGTCCTTTCTAACTGAAGAAGGTGCCACAGGTCTCTCTATATTGCCTAGATATTTTAAGGTCACCACAGACCACTGCGCTACCAAACTGCCTCTGGGTTTAGAGCTTGCAGTTTCACAATTAATTGCTCACCAGAAACTGAGGCAGAAGCCACAGAGAGTCATGAGAATGACAGAGAAGTAGCAAGCCTTTGCTATTTCAAAGGTTTAGTATTAATTCTGGCAGCAGAGTTACCAACCAAGAACCAAACAGGTTCCAACAACAAAAACCATCTTTACAGCAGGCTGAAAGCAGCACCCCGGAGTTCTGTCTCCAGACACCCCATGCTGTGCCCCCAGCACACACTGTTGCAGAGAAGTGGGTGAAGGTGGATGTACCATTCTGATAGCAGCTGCATCCTGAAAAAACAGTGATGTCAAACAGTGGGAGTCAGTGCACACATGACCAGAATGGCCCCTTCCTTCCCACATTCACTCCACACAAGGATTTTTAACGAGGTCAAAGCAATGCACTCCCTTCTAGACCTATAAGCAGGTCTTACCTAAGTTAGAGGTAACAAATTCCCTTTTTTGAAGCCTCAGCAGATACCTGCCTTCCAGGGGACCTCCAGAAGCCAGTTGGTGCTACTCCGTAGGACACAAGACTCTACAGGCTCCTTACTAACCCTTAGGAGAGGGCATCTCAGAAAGCCCCAGCGAGTTTTGCCAGCTTAAGCTTCAAGGATCACCAGGCATGCTGGAGAGACAAGCATCAGTCATCCCCACAGATATACCACAGGAAATCCACGTGGGTTTTTTGCAGAAGATCCTTCTCTCAGGAATTGGTGAGAGCATTAACCATGCAGTGTGCCTACAGCAGAGCTTCTCTGGGCACGGACAGAGACGAGACCAGGGAAGAGGATGCTGCCAGCTCTCCATATGTGGGCTTTCAGATCCCTTCCCCCAGAGCTGAGTCACTCAGATCATACATTTTAAACCTTAGCTTCCCAGTTACTATAACAACTTAATGGATTTCTTCTTGATGTTATTAATTACATTCAGGTTAATCTGTTCATACAGGATTTGGGGGGAGGCACTATATGATAGCTCCTTGTGTCCTTTCAAAAGGCTTTTACATTCTTAACTCACTCCAACACCCAGGTGCTCCCCCCTATAAAAAAAGAACGCCTTCCACTGATAAGGAAATGCTCATATTCCTTCCTTTGAGAACTCAGAATAGAAGGAAATTGGGTTTTTTTCTGAAACCAAATAAGATGCCCAAAATAAATCAGTGGAAGATATACCCTCAGCTGTTTTTCTACAGTACACACAGTGCACAGAACAGCTCGTAACCTGGCTGGAAGTGGCATTTATAATACATCCCAGAAGAGAAAGCTTGAGCACTTTGCAAGCAAAACTACTCAGAGCTTAAGCACAGAAGCAGCCACAATCTAATTTATTAGGTCTGCATCTCACAGCCTCGGGTTATGATTCCTCAGACCTCTGCTGCTGGGAATGGCAGGAAAATGCAGGAAACTTCAGGCAGATCCCAAGGTCCAATGATGTCCCAACATGCAGGTTTAGCCACCTTCATTTTCACTTGTCTCAGCTTCAAAGATCAGCACTGCCACCTCTACCCACCAGCACAGAGACAGGGGACAAGCAAAGACTCCACATCCCTCGGCAGCGCTGCAGGACATGGGGACAGGAGCATGAGGTGGGCAGGGAAGGAGAACGTCTGTGTGCTCCACTCACATGGGGATCAACCAGCCCTGACCTCCTGCCATTTCAGACCCACACAGTGTTTTATTAATGTAGAAAGGCTCCAAACAAAAAATGCCTCCCTCTTCCAAAGGGTGGAAAGACCCTGGAAAGCCATGAGAGCTTTGCCACGTGTTTTGAGGGTGGTGGGCTGGAAAAGATGGAAAATGAGACCATCAACATCTGGAGAGAGGCACTTGCAGCACGTTCCTGTCCAGTATGTATGGCTGTATGTCTATCCAGGGCCAGCCATTAGCTACTTTCCTTCCTCCACAGCTTGGAGCACCACACTGCATCACTCCCGTGGGTAGAGGCATTGCAGCACCCAGTTGAGTTAACCCAGCTTGGGAGATAAATGGCTGCAGGTCTCTGCCATAGACATTCGGGTAGGTATCCTGAGAGTTCATCCATTGAAATTGTACTATCACCTCATACACTCATCATATCATGCCTCATACATGGTGAAAAGTGTCTACTGTTTAACCTACCTAAAGAAGTCCAAGGGTCAAAGAAGAGGAGGCTGAGGGGAGACCTTCTCCCCACCTGCCCTGCCAGGCTCCCCCCCCAAAACACCTCAAGTGCTGGGTCCAGTTCTGGGCTCCTCAGCATCAGAAGGACATGGAGGTCCTGGAGCGAGTCCAGAGAAGGGCAACCAGGCTGGGGAAGGGGCTGGAGGGCAAATCCTCTGAGGAGCAGCTGAGGGAGCTGGGGGTGTTGAGCCTGGAGAAGAGGAGGCTGAGGGGAGCCCTTCTCCCCACCTGCCCTGCCCTGCCAGGAGGGTGCAGAGAGGTGGGCGCTGGTCTCTGCAGCCAGGGGCCAGGAGCTGGGACAAGGGGCAATGGGCTCAAGCTGGGCCAGGGCAGGCTCAGCTCAGCTGGGAGGGCAAAGTTCTTCCCTGGCAGAGTTGTGGGGCTGTGGCCCAGGCTGCCCAGGGAGGGGGCTGAGTCCCCAGCCCTGGGGGTGTTGAACAGAGGGGAGATGAGGTGCTCAGGGATCTGGTTTAGCACAGGACAGGGACGGTTGGGCTCCATGGGCTGAAAGGGCTTTTCCAGCCTGGGGATTCTGTGAAACCATAGGTATGGGGACAATGGGTGCAATGGAGAACCTGAACCTCCTACAGCCCCAACAACCCCAGAATGAAGCACTCCAGCTACTTTCTCCTTTTAGATGTACCCATTTTAGCTGCAGAGCGTGGAGCTGCATTCCTCCGCACAACCACAGCCACACAGTGCTCACTTGGGATAATTTTAACCCCACAGACATATGGAGAGAGCTCCCTTCACCCTCCTCTGCAGAAAAAAGCAAATATGATCTGATCCTACAGACTTCCAACAGGAGGGGAAAGAAAATCATCTCCAGTTATTTTAAATTTTAAAAAATAAACTTAAAACCTCATGGAAATTATAATAATAGTTGTTTATATTTACAGTGTAAAAACATGCACCACATCTTAGTCACCAAGCATGGAATGATAACTAAGAGAACACAGGAGGAACAATTTTATGCTGCTGGCAGGTTTTTTTATTTCTAACTACTAATTTCTATGAATTTAATTACTCTGATTATAAAGTACAGTTGTTATACACCTACAAGAACCCTTTTAAAACCTATCAACTGAAAAAAAATAATATTGAAACTACGTGTCTGAAGTAAAAGCCAGGGTGGAGCAGATGTTGGTGCCCCAGGAGTGCATGGTGTTAAGCCAGGTGGAGCTTGCTGCCTCCCAAAGATGCAATATCACTGATGAAAACCAAATGAGGTTTGGCTTCCTGAAAAGCAAAAGCTTTCTTGAAGAAAACCTGCAGAAATAGGATCAATGTGTGCAGGATTAAAAGTGCTCTGGCACAATCATAGAATCCCAGACTGGTCTGGGTTGGAAGGGACCCCAAGGATCACAGAGCTCCAACCCCCTGACACAGGCAGGGACACCAACCTCCAGGCCTGGAGCTACACAAGGCTGCCCAGGGCCCCAGCCAACCTGGCCTTCAACACCCCCAGGGACGGGGCACCCACCCCCTCTCTGGGCAGCCCCTTCCAGCCCCTCACCACTCTCTCTGCACAGAACTTCCCCCTCAGATCTCCTCTCCCCCTTCCCTCCTCCAGCTTCACTCCAGCCCCCTTGTCCTGCCAGGCTCTGCCCTTGAACAAGCTGATTCCCCTCCTGTTCCTCTGCTCCCTTCAGGGACTGGCAGGCTGCAATGAGGTCCCCCCACAGCCTTCTCTTCTCCAGGATGACCCAGCCCAGCAATGGGAGTAATTAGGAAATTCATACACCTATCTCCCAAAGTACTGGAGATGGGCCTGCCATGGCTCTGGGAAGAACTTGGTAGACCTTAAGATGGTTTTATGACTTTCACTGGTGTTCTCCCAAATCCACCTCTTAAAGCTCTGCAACTGCCCAGCCTGCTCCACACTGGTGAACTTTAAAGTTGAACCTGGACCTGACAGCACTGATGTAGAGGCTCCCATTTCAATTCACCATTTCCTTACTGGTTTTCCATTGTTATACTGGAAAGCAAGTGCTAGGGTGTACCAACACATAGGGCTTTGATGGGGACCCACTGAATAAAGCAGCAGTCAGACACCTCCACAGCGTGAAATGGGGAAAGCAGTAGCTGCTCCAGGGATGGCACCACACCTAATGACATGTAGGAAGAAGGGCATTTGGGGGCTGGTTACAAATGCTTCCTCTGATGCACTCAACCCCATTAGGCTTCCTAAAAGAGGAGTGTTAAAGCAGATGTATCCCCACCACTACCTTAGGGTGAAGCAGGAGAGGAGCACATGCATTTCTGTTGGTGAAGGGGGAGTGGAAGCAGAAGCCCTTCCACGGAGAGGAGTTTGGTAGACATCTCCTGCTTGTTCCTTGTTTTAGAAAGAAAACCACAGTGCTCAGAAAAAAAAAAACCAAAAAAACAAAAACAACTTTAAAAATGCATTTAGCATCAATTCCTCCTGGTAGTAAGTGCAACAAGCAAACTGCACCAGCATCACCTTAGGTCAAAGAAGAGAAGCAATATTTAATCTGTAAAAATCCATCAGAGACTTCTACTGACGTGCACAACGTCAGAAAGACTTTGCTTAGTGCCACATCACACATTTTTTTATCATAAAGCTTTTCTGCTTTGGCATGAGTTTAAACAAATACCTTATCTTTTGCTTACCAGGTACTTCCCAACTGCTACTACACGTAACTGAACTGAGGACTTCATTTCATTTCAACTGTTAGATGACAAAAGCCTTGCACCACAACAGCACCAGTCTTGTAGAAACTACCACTCTTGTGGGTAATAGTTGTACAACCTATTTACACTGATAGTCAATGATTAAGGAACAGGCAAAGACCCTACAGCCTGCAGCCCTCCCCTACAGCCTGCAGCCCTCCCCTACAGCCTGCAGCCCTCCCCTACAGCCTGCAGCCCTCCCCTACAGCCTGCAGCCCTCCCCTACAGCCTGCAGCCCCCCCCCTACAGCCTGCAGCCCCCCCCCTACAGCCTGCAGCCCCCCCCCTACAGCCTGCAGCCCCCCCCCTACAGCCTGCAGCCCCCCCCCTACAGCCTGCAGCCCCCCCCCTACAGCCTGCAGCCCCCCCCCTACAGCCTGCAGCCCCCCCCCTACAGCCTGCAGCCCCCCCCCTACAGCCTGCAGCCCCCCCCCTACAGCCTGCAGCCCCCCCCTTTTTCCTAGTTAGCTACTTGCCTGTGACCTGATTCTTTTTCAAAAATATATGTTTTTCTGTGAATACACCAATAGGCTCCAGAAGAAGAAAAAAAAACCTAACAACTATTTATTTTTACATTTCTTATGCCTGGCTTCATCTGAACACTGCCTCGTTCTTGCCTTTCTGAGAGAAGGCATTTATAATCTTTAATTTATATTTGGAATGATTCACCAGTGACCCACAAGCAGCTTGGAAAAAGAAACAAACCAGAGCCAGGGTTCCTCCAAAACTTACAGGAATTAATAGAAATGTATGAAAAACATGAATGAGCACACAGGCTTCAATCACCTCTGGGTGAAAGCAAACAAAGAGCTCAGAATGGGACAAGAAGTTCACCAGCTTCTCAATCACCCTGCTTACCCAAATATTTCTCTTACACTAATGGTTTTCATCCAGAGGTCTGCAAGTTACACACACATGTACCTCAGCAAGGACACCGATGATCCAGAGCTGGGAGAAGTGGCTGACAGGCAGGACACTGTGCTGCCATCCAGAGAGACCTGGGCAGGCTGGAGAGCTGGGCAGGGAGAAACCAGGTGGGGTTCAACAAAAGCAAGTTGAGAGTCTGGCACCTGGGAAGGAATAACTGATGGAATCAGGACAGGCTGGGGTGAGCTGCTGGAGAGGAGCTCTGTAGAGAAGGACCTGGGAGTCCTGGTGGGTGACAGGGTGGCCATGAGCCAGCAGTGTGTGCTGGGGCTGAGAGAGACAATGGGATCCTGGGGGCATCAGGAGGAGTGTGGGCAGCAGGTGACAGGAGGGGATCCTCCCCCTCTGCTCTGCCCTGCTCAGGCCCCACCTGGAGTGTTGTGTCCAGTGCTGGGCTCCCTGGGATCAAACAGCCAGGGATCTCCTGGAGAGAGTCCAGAGGAAGCTCTGGAGATGCTGAAGGGCCTGGAGCATCTCCCCTGTGAGGAAAGGCTGAGGGAGCTGGGGCTGTTCAGCCTGGAGAGAAGCAGCCTGAGAGGGGATCTGATCAGTGTTTATCAAGAGCTGAAGGGTGGGACACAGGGGGACATGGGCAGCCTCTGCTCAGGGTCTGTGGGGACAGGACAAGGGGTGATGGGCTCAAGCTGGAGTACAGGGAGTTCCCCCCCAATGTGGGGAAGAACTTCTTCCCAGTGAGGGTGAGGGAGCCCTGGGCCAGGCTGCCCAGGGGGTGTGGAGTCTCCTTCTCTGGAGAGATTCCAGCCCCGTCTGGACAGCGCCCTGTGTGCCCTGTCCTAGGGACCCTGCTTTGGCAGGGGGTTGGACCCCATGGGCTCTGGGGGGGCCCTTCTGACCCCCCTACAGCTCTGTGACTCTGTGATTAAGGAATGTGCAGCAAAGAGGGGTTATAATAGAAACTTCTGAATGAATTCTAGAAAGGAAATGTGAAACTGACTGAGAAAAGAAAGTCAAACAAACAAACAAAACTTCTCCCAACCCTGCACACCTGGGGGGGGGAAAAAACAACCCACAAACAGTGGGAAAGGGTTGTCCTAAGAATTATTATGGCAGAATATTAATTGTTGGGATAGGAGTAGACCATTTGGCCAAGGAGATGTAAGTCTTTTGGACTTGTCCCAAGCAAGAATCTGTCTTGAAATCCTCAGGGGTAGCAGGCAAGGATGCTGCTACACTGGATCCCACCCTCCAACCTTGTTCTTCTCACACTGTACCTCACTATTACAGCTCCCAGAGAAGCCTCTGACACTTTCCAGTATGAGAATGCTGGGATAGGTTTCCTGCTCTGCTCTGAGGACCCCAAAAGATGTACCCTAGGTACCCTTAGAGTTTTCTCCAGTGGGAAGAGGAGGACTTCTGGCAGAAGCTATGATCTGAAACCAAGCTCTCAAAATAACACTTCACATCCTGCTTCTAAACACTCTTTACTTCATGCCCAAGCACAGCCAGAGTTACTGTGAACCCAAAACTAGACACTCTCAGACAAAAAAATGAAGGATCTTGTGCTATTTCAGTGACAATTTTCCAAGGTGATGCCTACAGTGATTGCAAAAGCTATCCATGGATGCCTTTCCTTCCAGGGGAATGACCAAAATAGGCAGCAGTGGGTTTCGCTCTCACACCACACATGGGCACTGTGAGATTCATGATTAGTATTCCTGAGCACACTGAGCATCCTGAGAACATGATTTTCTTTGAACAGAATCCCATCAAACAGAGCAGCTTCACCCTGAAGGTTTCCATATGTTTTATACTTATTTTCTTCTCAAGAGCTCTTGTGAGGTTGGATCATTCTCTGTTGCTTATTTGGGCTGGGAGTTTCAGAAATGGTTACTACTGAGGATTAATCATTCCAGACTCCTCTCCTCCTGAAGTTCCTGTTTTCACTATTTATAAGCACTCTTAAAAGTATCCCTGTTGCAGGGAGCTCAGCTCCAGATTTATCTTTCAGGATTTAACAAGCACCCTGGCAATTTCAGAAGATTTGTTTATTCAAGTGGCACGCAGTCTATTGCTTCCTCCAGCAATTACTGGATTGCAAAAGCATGAATGAAGCAAAAATCAATTCTGAGAATCTATTGTTCCACCTGAGCATAGTGCTGGTCCTTCAACTGAGGCTCTGAAGTGGTTTTTTACTTGAGGAAAACATGCAGTCCACATCAATCTGCATGACTCAAACATAAAGCTCTATTTAGCAACGAGGTTGGGGGGGGGGTCTTCCCCATCAAGGGAACTTTCTCCCCTTTTTTCTTGACATTTCATAGTTTTACACCCCCAAACATCAGTGAGAAGCACTGTGGCTCCAACAAGTCCCAGGCTTCTCCTTGTGCTGCAGACAGTCACTTTATTTGGATTAGTTTCAGGAAGAAACACTGCTCTCCCTGTCTGTGTTCACCTGAGTTCATTCAGGACCCCAGGCAAAAGCAAAACTGAAAATACCATGGTTATTTATTCTAGCAGAGGGTCAACTTCTTGTTTACAAGTTTAGAAACACTGTTATAAAAGAAAAGCATCTAAAAGAATACCAAGGAGAAAACCTTGGCATCCAGCTCTCTCTCCAGCAATCTTCCACAGCTTCCCTGAGGGGTCTTTGTCTGTAAAAACCACAGAACAACCTGAGCAGAATATTGTCTCTGAAACATTGCTGACAGGTTGGGTTTCCTTCTGGGTTTAGGAGATGACTCCTCTTGCAGACAAGACTTACAGACAAGACTTAAAGCCACCCACCAGCATCAGCTTGTTTCTTGCTCCCCACTCTGCTGTGCTCACCCAGCTCTCTGCAGTCTTTGAGACCACACTGTTTCCTTACATTTATTTTAGATGACCTCTCTTTTCCCCTTTTCTCCCTTCCTACTCCTTTCCTCAGAGAAGGGAGCTTCTGCTCCATGCATTCTTTTACAACACACACCTTGCATATCTTGTGTAAAATAATTCTTCCACAAAACATCCCACCAACAATCCCCATCCTGGTTTGGGCAAGTTGAAAAGTATTTGATAATTAAAAAAAAGAAGTTAACTGCTTTGTTACCCTTGTAAGTCAACCTTTTATTACCTGTTAGGTATTAACTGTAGTCACACTAGTTGTGCTGCTGCTCACTAACACCCCATGCCTGGAAGGCACACATTTTACCAGAAACAGCTGCTGCTCCCTGCAAAATCTGCTGCTTATCCTCAGGTCAAAAGTAGGGTATTATCAGCCAGGCTGCAAATAATTAGAGAGCAAATGAGTACACATTAACTGTTTAGCAGCTAAGTCAGGTCAGCTGGATGTCCTCAACAGGCAGCTGTTGGGAAACAAAGCCTATTTCAGCAAATGAAGTTCCAAGTATTTATTAAAAATGTCAATCCAATAGCTTGCTGCATGCTTGTGCTCCCATGGAAGCAGAGCCCAGACCTTCAATGCAACACAAAACCCCTGAGGTTTTCCATCCTCTCCTAAGCATCACTCCTGACACCCCAAGAAACACAGAGAAATTCAGTCACCTCAACTTCAAAAGGTTCTGGTGGCTTCCACTGCTGGTCATCAGAAAGTCATTTAACAGATGAGAAAGTACTTCATACACTGAGATACTGATTTTTCATCAAATTACCTCCAGCCCACAGGAAAACAGATTTCTTGGTCAGCCAACAGGAAAAGTCACAGATGTTTTCAACCACCTGAGAAGGAAAGGTCCTCTGAATTAATTAGTTTTTTTGATTACAAATGAAACTTGCAAGGTCTCAGTCAGCTTAGTCCTTTCATTTTCAGAGAATGGGATGCAAATACTGGAGAAAATACCTCTGAAGGCTGGCAGTCATTTAAAGCCCTCAACAAAACAAAGATTCACAAACCCTGACCTTCTTTTTCGACCAACCTCATGGTTTCTGTAAGAGCCTGGACAGGACATCCCTCAGGCTCTAGCTTCCCCAGACAGACTCATTTCACTGTCCACCAGCCCATAGTAAGCCATTTGTTTGTGCTAGCACCAACTCTTACCCGTCTCTCAACTCTGTAACGACTTAGCAGTAAAGATGTTCAGCACATAAGGTATCAAGCTTCATAGTTCTACCCTAAATAAGCTACCTTTTTTTTTTCCTATATAAAATAACTCACTCTATACAGTGCCTTTGGTCTACACCATCCAAATTCCAAACTTGAGTTTTCAGTCCCACCAAGACTGTCCTTACTTCTTCCAGGCCATGAATGTGAACAGATCCCTCCCAATCCTACATCTCAGCTTGTCATAGCCTGGTTTCATGGCTCCTCTAAAGACAACTAACAATCCTGATTGCCCTCATGGAAGTGTATGATAGCTGGTAACCCCTGCCCCATCATGGGGCATGTTCCCTGCCCTCTCACTGCCTCTGGTCACCTCACAGATGAGGTGGAAGGAGGAAGCCAAATGCCACCACGGGCACAAAGCCCATGACACAGCCTTTGCTTCTGCTTGCCTCCTCATTCCACGTTGGCAAAAGTCATTATAACCCCCTTAGCTTGAATTCCAAAGAGGAGAGGACATTCAGGAAAGAGAGGGGAATGGAAGGGAGGAAAAAAATCCCAAACACACCACACAGAGAGAAAGAAAAGAGAGAAGCAAAGACAACTGCAAGGGAATTTCCTGGACCTTCTCCCCCAGCTTATTAATAAAATAAACAAGGTGTACTGTGAAGTGCACAGCCAGGAGAAAGTGCTGAAGGCAGAGTGCACATGTGCACTTAGAATTACACTTCTTAAGCATCCAAATAGCCACAGATCTAATCCATCATCATCATCCACTAATCTGTTTTCTCATCACTGACAGCCACGCCAGATGCTTCCACAGCAAGTGCAAGAAATCCCACCGCAGGCAGAAGTAGAATAATCTGCTCCCCTAGAAAGTTCCCTCTGAGCCTTATTTCTCAGGATAGCTCAAGTCATGAAGGATAAACATTTACATCTTTCCCACAGCTCTCCAAAATTCTCTTTTTAGTACTTGCAAGGTTTCTCATACTTCTGGATGCATCTGGTGATTTACAGAAATGATTCTGGGTCTAGCCAAGTTCTGTGCTTCCAAGATGACTCTGGCCAATGGTCCCTCAGTCTAATTCTACCTCTAATTGAAAAGAAAATCAAGAGTATTGGTTTTACTTTGCTTTGTTTCACCACAAACTTACTACTTCTTACATTGTATGATCAGGAAAAAGGTTCTTAACTTGCCTTCTCTACACCACTCACCCTCTGTTAACCCAAAGATCTGCTCTTAAACTACTTGAGCAGTGATGGCAAGTAGAGCTCACAGGTGAACAGAACCAAAGGCACCTCACACTCCCACAAATGACAAACAGGATCGTCATGAACGCTTTGAGACAGCAACATGACTCTGTGGGTTCCTTCATCTCTTGTAAAAGCAAGTTTTTAAAGCTGAAAACAGCTTTCATAATTAAAGGAATTCAGCTGAAGTGTTTTACCTCAACCAGTTTAATAACCGTTCCCCTGCACCGCCTGAAACCAAACCGCTGCAGCACTGGGAATCGGAAAGTGAAGCTGATAAATTATTTTAATTCTCTAAACTAAGGGAAATTAAAGGGGAAAAAAAAAAAAAAAAAAAAACCCCAAACCAAAAAGCAAACCCACACCAGAGCATGAGTAATAAGATCAGATTAATATCCTTTTGCTCTGGAAGCAATATTTAATGTATGTAGACACACACTCGTTTAGCCTGCAAGTTTAGGGGAGTTCTTCCACATCGTCACTCGTTCTACGCCTTCCCAGTGGGTTTTTTTTCCATCTGCTAAAGCTATATTTATCCTCCTGCCATAATTATACAATCTTGTTTACCGATAGAACTGATGTAAAGACTCACAAGCCTTATTTGCTGCATAAATGGTGTTTCATTTAAACAAACAAAAGGTGTCTGTGGGCACCGTTTCTGTCACCATCACGGTCAGTGGGTTAAGAACTACCCAGGATAGAATCGTAGAATGGTCTGGGTTGGGAGGGACCCCAAGGGTCACAGAGCTCCAACCCCCTGCCACAGGCAGGGACACCAACCTCCAGGCCTGGAGCTACACAAGGCTGCCCAGGGCCCCAGCCAACCTGGCCTTCAACACCCCCAGGGACGGGGCACCCACCCCCTCTCTGGGCAGCCCCTTCCAGCCCCTCCCCACTCTCTCTGCAAAGAACTTCCCCCTCAGATCTCCTCTCCCCCTTCCCTCCTCCAGCTTCACTCCAGCCCCCTTGTCCTGCCATTATCTACCTTCTTAAAAAGCTTCTACCCCACTCTGGATCACTCCTGGACAGGGTTGTTTGGGTAAACCAAACCATCCCAACCGGCCCAAACCTGTCAGAGCTTAAAAACGCTGTTTTAGGAAGGATTTTACAGATGTGTCCATGTCTATCCTTTTCATAAATGGAAATTCAGGATAGCTGATGGGAATGACTTTACACAAGACTGTTCACAGGAGATGGTTAGTCAGCTAATCCGATCTGAACTTCCTGAGAGGTAAGTCAGACTCCTGAGAAAGGATCTGAATGCTGAGTAAGGAGAGGCCTCCATGTGAAGTGGAAGGAGCTGGGAAGTACATCCAGGGGGGTTGGGGAAGAAGAGGAGGGTCTGGGGGAAGCTGCCAGCACCAAGCAGACAGAGGGGCTGGTGAACACCCAGAAAAGCCTTAGGAAAGATGAGGAGCAAAGCTGTGTAACTCTCTGCAGGACTTTGATGGTACTTCTAAGCAGCAAGAGAGGATCTTATTAATGTTTATCAATAGCTGAAGGGTGGGACACAGGGGGACATGGGCAGCCTCTGCTCAGGGTCTGTGGGGACAGGACAAGGGGTGATGGGCTCAAGCTGGAGCACAGGGAGTTCCCCCCAATGTGGGGAAGAACTTTTCCCCAGTGAGGGTGAGGGAGCCCTGGGCCAGGCTGCCCAGGGGGTGTGGAGTCTCCTTCTCTGGAGAGATTCCAGCCCCGTCTGGACAGCGCCCTGTGTGCCCTGTCCTAGGGACCCTGCTTTGACAGGGGGTTGGACCCCAGGGGCTCTGGAAGGCCCTTCTGATCCCTCTACAGCTCTGTGACTCTGTGATTAAGGAATGTGCAGCGAAGAAGGGTTATAATAGAAACTTCTGAATGAATTCAAGAAAGGAAATGTGAAACTGACTGAGAAAAGAAAGTCAAACAAACAAACAAAACTTCTCCCAACCCTGCACACCTGGGGGGGGGGGGGGGGGGGGAAAGATCAACAAAGAATTTCTGCAACCTAGCTAGGAAGAGTAGAGACAGTATTTCCACAAGGTAGCACCCTATTTACGACCAGAAAATGAGAAATGGGTCCCACCTGCAAGTCTCAAAAGAGTGTGGGATCAGGGGTTGGCAGAGCCCTCATCTCCACACCATGGAGTAGGAGATGTAGTTTCAAATTCAAGTAGTTTGCTTGATTTTTTCCACCTGGATGCAGATTCAACCTCAATATGTTTTTGGAAGAAGCAGCCGACAAGGCTGAGTCTTGTATTTTAGTTCAGGTTCACATTCAAGTGCTACATTAAAAATGGTTTACTGGAATCTAGAACATCCAGAGATGAGAATAAATAAGATATAAGTGTACCTGGAGTACCCGGGCAGGGATGTGGAAACACATTGAAACAGATCAGACAAGAGAAACAGATAATTACAACAAATAATCTGCTGTATGCAGCCAGTGTGCTTAATAGTGTACTAGAAAAGCACCCTTTGTACTAAAGAGCTTTAGATTCCAGACGATTTATAAATCAGAGATTTGTTTACAATCTGGCCACCATCTCTGGAGCTGACAGCAGCCCGGCACACCAGCATCCCTCCCTCCCAAAGCAGCATCAAAAGTTCTCTGTTTCCCTGGATTTCCAACATGCAAATGCAATTACTCAGCTTATTCACTGCTGCTTCCTCTGGGCATCAGAATTTGAGGAGAAGAAAAATAAAAAGCATTGCACGAATCCTGCTGTTATGAGAACTGGCAAATCCATCAGGAATTCTCTCCTCAGTGTCGGTGACCTCTTGGGATGGTTCCCATTGCTGAGCATCATGCAAAACAGCTCCTTACCTCTGTGGGTACGCTGGACCCCAAGGGACCCAGAGGAAATACCTCGCTGGGTATCACAGCCCTTGTATTGCTCCTCAACCTTCACCCAGGGTGGTGAGAGGAGCTCCCCTCTCTCCTCTCCTGCCCAGCACCTTGCGAGCAGCTGCGGCTTTTGGGGAGCTACCCAGACGGGGCTGATGATGGGGAGCTACCCAGACGGGGCTGATGATGGGGAGCTACCCAGACGGGGCTGATGATGGGGAGCTACCCAGAAGGAACACTCAACTTCCAGATCCTCCTACCAGGCACTGAAAGGAGGCTGAGAGAAAGCAAACTGCCTCAAAACCACACCTCAGCGAACGCCACGCACGGCCCTAAAGCCCCGAAGGGGGAAAATATCACGGAGAAATTAAGGTTGGGAGAGCCGAGCAGGAAGGGACCGGGGCCTGGGGCAGGTGGGAGCCGAGCGGGACACACGGCATGGCAGCCCCCAGCCCACGGCTGCCTGGGGAGAGCGCAGCTCCTTGGGCAGGGGTTTAGATGAAAAGCACGACGCTACAACAAGCCAGTTTTAACGGGTCCAACACAGAACCGGCCATTCCAGCGGAAATTTGGGGAAAAACGCCAGAAAAAATTATTTTTTGGTGTTTTTTTTGTTAATAAACTAAAATACTTCACGTACC
Source organism: Rallus limicola (assembly GCA_022605955.1). Lineage (NCBI taxonomy): Eukaryota > Metazoa > Chordata > Aves > Gruiformes > Rallidae > Rallus > Rallus limicola. The sequence continues at coordinate 32,436,915 of JAKCOZ010000009.1, read as the reverse complement.
TCTTCCCTCTCTGGGAAACCAAACACAAACACAACTCCCCCCCTTCCCCCCCCCCCCCCCCCCCCCCTTATTTCCCTTAACCCGGCAGCTCCTAACGGCTCCTAACGCCATGTGATTCCACACGGCAAAACTTGCCGAACCCCCGAAACAGCCCGCAAGTGACTCAGGCGTTTCCTTCCCCGCCCGCAGCCGCTGCGCGCAGGTGGCCGCGCCGCGCATCCCGCCGGACCGGGCGGGTCCCGGCCCAACGCCACCCCGGGGCAGGGCGGCCAGCGCAGCCCCGGCCGCCCCGTCCCATCCTTCCCGCGCCGAGGGGCTGAGAGGGAGCCGGCCCCAGGAGGGGAAGGCGAGCGGCGGCGAGGCGCTGGAGACTGCCGAGGGTCGGTGCCGCCTCGGGCCGGAGCGGCGGGCAGGGAGCCGCGGAGCGCTTACCTTCGCCGGCAGCCCGGCGCCGCCTCCGAGAGCTGCTCTCTCCTCTCCTCTCCTCTCCTCTCCTCTCCGCGGCGGTGCGGCTCTCCGTCAGCCCCGCTCGCCGCCGCTCCTCAGCGCTCCATGGCCCCGCCGCTCTTCCCCAGCCGGCGATGGCAGCGGGGTAACGAGCAGGGAGCGGCGGTATCTTAGCGCGGCGGAGCTATCGGGGCTACCACCTGCCGGGGCTGCGCTGGCCGGCTCGGCTGCGCCCCGCTCCGCTCCCTTCCTTCCTTCCCCGCGGCGCCGGCAGCGAGCGGCGCCTTCCCCCTGTGGGCGCGGGGCGGGCTCGCCTCAGCGCCCCGCTTCCTGCCTGCCCACCCGTCCGCCAGGCGGGGGCGGCGTGAGGGGCGAGCGGCGGCGGGCCGGGCCGGCCTTGAGGCGGGGGGGGGGGGGGAGCCGCGGCCGAGCTCACCCGCATTGGCCGCGGCGAGGGGGGCGGCAGCGCGGGGGAGGGAGGGGGAGGGCGGGCTCCGGGGCTTTCGGCCCTGCCCCAGGTGGGAGCCCAGGCCCGGCACCGCCCGCTGCGGGAGCCCTGTGTGTGTCCCCCTGTTCAGCCCCCTGGGACAGGCAGCCGTAGGTGAGGCGCACTGGGAGCCCTCGGGCCTCGCCGGCCGGGCTCGGCCACCCACCCTGAGTGTGGAGAGAAGGGCTGCAGCAGACTGCCCAGGCACCGAGCAGAAAGCCGATGTATCCTCTCATCGCAGGGGCCGAGCGGGAGCAGAAGCAGCTCATGGCGCTTCGAGATCTTGCTGTAGGAAATACAGCCTGAGGTTGGTGTCCCTGCCTGTGGCAGGGGGTTGGAGCTCTGGGATCCTTGGGGTCCCTTCCAACCCAGACCGGGCTGGGATTCCAGGATTCTGTGAAATACAGCCCTCAGCAGCCGAAGGCATGGAGCAGGGGACACCCCACCACAGCAGAGGCTCCCCTGGAAGGTATGTGCGACCACGCAGTGTGGAAAGCCATGCCAGCATAGCTTGGAAAGCCAGCCCAGCATGGCTTGGAAAGTCAGCCCAGTATGGCTTGGAAAGCCAGCCTGGCATAGCTTGGAAAGCCAGCCCAGCATAGCTTGGAAAGCCAGCCCAGCATGGCTTGGGAAGTCAGCCCAGTATGGCTTGGAAAGCCATGCCAGCATAGCTTGGAAAGCCAGCCTGGCATAGCTTGGAAAGTCAGCCTGGCATAGCTTGAAAAGTCAGCCTGGAATAGCTTGGAAAGCCAGCCTGGAATAGCTTGGAAAGTCAGCCTGGAATAGCTTGGAAAGCCAGCCTGGCATAGCTTGGAAAGTCAGCCTGGCATAGCTTGAAAAGTCAGCCTGGAATAGCTTGGAAAGCCAGCCTGGAATAGCTTGGAAAGTCAGCCTGGAATAGCTTGGAAAGCCAGCCTGGCATAGCTTGGAAAGCCACACCAGCATAGCTTGGAAAGCCAGTCTGGAATAGCTTGGAAAGCCACACCAGCATAGCTTGGAAAGCCAGCCTGGCATAGCTTGGAAAGCCACACCAGCATAGCTTGGAAAGTCAGCCTGGCATAGCTTGGAAAGCCAGCCTGGCATGGCTTGGAAAGCCAGTCTGGCATAGCTTGGAAAGCCAGCCTGGCATGGCTTGGAAAGCCAGTCTGGCATGGCTTGGAAAGCCAGCCCGGCATAGCTTGGAAAGCCAGTCTGGCATAGCTTGGAAAGCCAGTCTGGAATAGCTTGGAAAGCCAGTCTGGCATAGCTTGGAAAGCCAGTCTGGCATAGCTTGGAAAGCCAGCCCGGCATAGCTTGGAAAGCCAGTCTGGCATAGCTTGGAAAGCCAGCCTGGAATAGCTTGGAAAGCCAGTCTGGCATAGCTTGGAAAGCCAGCCCAGCATAGCTTGGAAAGCCAGCCCGGCATAGCTTGGAAAGCCAGTCTGGCATAGCTTGGAAAGCCAGCCTGGAATAGCTTGGCCAGGCAGCTGGCGGACAAGCAGCTGTGTACATTAATGGTGCAGTGGCAGAGAGTCTCACATCTGTATGCTGAAACCCCTGGGTGGTCACACCAACCCCCACACAGCCACGATGTGGAAGATAAGGCCCACTCCTGGTGTATGGCTTCGTTGTGGTAGGAAGTTCTGTTTGATCCTAACAGCGATGGGAGCTCTTTGGGCGTTTGATGTCTTTATCCAAGGCCAGGTTTCCAGAGTCATGATGTGAAGAACTCGGTTCATATTTTACACAAGGAAGTTTCCAGTCCTCATGGTTGAGGAACAGCATGTAAAGGGCTTAAAGAAGCTGCTCCAACTCCCTAAACCTCAGAAAGCAGATTACAAAATATAAAATGTACTCATTATAAAACCTTTTGAATTAAACTTGCTATTTGTGGATGACACATTCACCCTTGATTTTTTTTTTTCCCCAGGGATTAATGCCTACAGCCCTCAAAAAAACCAAACAGAGGGATGCTGTGTTGGAATTCTTGCTCAAGTACCATCCCATAGCCTCATATCCCACAGATCCAGGGTACAGACCACACCAGCTCTCCATAAACCAGTCTTTATCTGCTGCAGTGTAGAAGAACAATATTGAGTGAAAGTTTTGTACCACATCATCATAAAGAGGAAAAAAAAGATTGTCTGTAGAGCTGTTCAGCTGCCTTGCAGTGAAGCTCAGAGTTTATAACTGCTTGATAGATGTCTATAATATGCAGGAGTTGCTTTTCAGCATACACAAGATATAAAACTAATTACCAACAGAAGTTCCATTTTTCCCCTCCCCAAAAATAAAGGCAAATTTATTTCTGTATGTGTAGTGTAAAGAGGAAAAGTGTAAGGCTGCTAGGAGGTGTTGTGCTGAAAGAGCTGTGGAGCTGGGGCCCAGGCTGCCCAGGGAGGGGGCTGAGTCCCCAGCCCTGGGGGTGTTGAACAGAGGGGAGATGAGGTGCTCAGGGATCTGGTTTAGCACAGGATGGGAATGGTTGGACTGGATGATGTTTAAAGGTCTTTTCCAACCTTGTGATTCTGTGTGTGAGTTGTAACTCAAATGATGATTTGTGGCATATGATGTACTTCCTCCATTCCATCACACTGCAAACGGGGGTGCAGAGGACAGGTGACCCCTGTGAACCCATGGTGCAGGGTTTTTGAAGGAAATAAAAAGCATTTCTCCAGAACATCTTCCACCCCTGTAACTTCCCACCTCATACTTTCCCTGGCCAGTAAAATACTGCTCTTAGGTGTTTACTAGCCTGGCAGGTCCCAAGTCCCAAAACCAGATGATTTCCACCACTGTCTTGGGCAACTCTTCCCAATGTTGGGTTGGATGTGCAACTGAGGATGCTTATGCTTGGTCAGGGGAGCTGAACTTTGTTACAGTCTCATGAAAAAATGAGATACCAGAGACTGAAGCAACAGGGACTGTGTAATGTTTATTTAACACCCCACTTTAAGCTTCCCTGACTCCAGGTTTCTAACTGTGGTTCTGTAGAACTGCTGGAGAGGGGTCAGAGGAGCCCCGGAGATGCTCAGAGGGCTGGAGCAGCTCCCCTGTGGAGAGAGGCTGAGGGAGCTGGGCTGGGTCAGCCTGGAGAAGAGAAGGCTGTGGGGGGACCTCATTGCAGCCTGCCAGTCCCTGAAGGGAGCAGAGGAACAGGAGGGGAATCAGCTTGTTCAAGGGCAGAGCCTGGCAGGACAAGGGGTGATGGGCTCAAGCTGGAGCACAGGGAGTTCCCCCCCAATGTGGGGAAGAACTTCTTCCCAGTGAGGGTGAGGGAGCCCTGGGCCAGGCTGCCCAGGGGGTGTGGAGTCTCCTTCTCTGGAGAGATTCCAGCCCCGTCTGGACAGCGCCCTGTGTGCCCTGTCCTAGGGACCCTGCTTTGGCAGGGGGTTGGACCCCATGGGCTCTGGAGGGCCCTTCCCACCCCTGTGATCCTGTGATTCTCTGTGTAAGGAGTAAGAAGCTGGCTCAAGAGCCTGAGTGTGAAATTTAGCAAAACCAAGAAGTAAATATCATTAATAAACGTGTCCCGTGTCGCCAATGATTGCTCCACGTGAGGCCTCCCTTTCTTGGGCTTTGCTTTCTCTCCCTGAGCGACACAGATGTAAAAGAAGAGGTGGGAAAAGTCCTGCTTACCAAAATCAGACACCATTCCTTGCTTTTATTTTTTTTTTTTCCCTTTTTTCTTTTTGTCCTGAGGAGCCAGAGATTTTCAAAAATAACCTGGCAGCTGTTAGTCACTTTGCTTAATGCACTCAGATACCTTGGCAATAAATGGGGTAGGAGAGCTTGGCAGAATAGAATAAATGGCTCCAGAGAGGTACTGTCAAAACAGTAAAAAAAAAAAAGATGTGTTTCCTATGAAAATAGAATGGGAGTAAAAGCAAATGTGTTTGGAGTGAGGATGGCTGATATCAGCGATGCTAAAAATAAGGGGGAGCCAAGTGGAGCACTGTCCCTACTCCACCGGTGAAAGAAAGAGGGAAATTACTCTGTCTTGAAGGTGAAATGAGTTCCCTGCCCAGTCTCTTCTTTGCTGGTTGGTGTTGCACCCAGAAGGACGTGGCTGGCAGAAAGGTTTCCCAGTTCCCATGGTTCCTATGCCTTCCACTGCTCCCCACCAGGCACTGTGCCTCCAGAACTTCCACTGGTTTCACACAATCCTCTGGGTTCGTTCTTGGTTTGCTTTCCACCCCTCCACCCTCCCAAACCCCTCTGTTTGGAGATGACCAGAAGGGATTTCTTGGTCCTGCCACCACCACGCAGAGAATCCCAGAATTGTAGGGGTTGGAAGGGACCTCCAGAGATCAAGTCCAACCAGCAAAGATGACGGCCAGGACCTCTCCCCAAAATTGTCTGCTTTCCTCTGTGCCCTCAGCTCATGTAACCCAGGTGGCTTTGCCATCTCCTCTCCTCTTCCATCTCCATCTCCTCTCCTCTGCCTTGGTACTGGGAAAAGGAATTCAGGTGAAAACTGCTGGGAGGTTAATAGGACAGGATGGAAACAGGGGAAGGAAACAAATCCCCTGGATGCTGTAAGAGATCAATTAATTCATTCATTGGGCAGAATTAATGAGTGTTTGTCCTTCCTCTGCAGCTGAAATAGCTGGAGAAGCTCATGTATATCAAACAGAGGGGAGTTAAATGGGGTATAAGAGATGCTGTCTGTGTGCCCCTGATCAGGCAGTGAAACTTCCCCTCCACATGTAGCATCAGAAGCATTAACATCAGGCAGCTTTTGCTTTCAAGGGCTGTGGGGAGGCAGAGTGAGCAGGGCAGGCTCTCCATCCCTGTGCAGCCTCCTGGCAGCATTGGGAGAAATGCATGGGACAGTTCCCTGTGCTGTGAAGGATGTTATCTCCTCTCCCTTCAGAAGTTCATTTGAGAGCCTGTTAATAAGTCTGTGCTCCCATGAGGGGATGAGAAGACTGCTGTTGACTCCCAGGTCATGCAAGTGAACAGATAGAGTGATCCAGCAGCCCAGCTTCCCTAGAAAAGATTGGCTGGCTTTCTGGATGATGAGGACACTTGCTGTACTTGACCACTGAAGCTCATTTTACTAATTTTAAAATCTTCTACAACACAGTTTAGGTTTTAAAACATGATAGCCCACTTCTAGGCAGGCCTCAAGCAGAGCTGAGGGTGCTACACCACCACAGGAACCCCTGGCTCATAACCCGGCACGTGGGTGCTGTTTGCAGCCATCAGGATGCCAGGAGATGGGAAGCAGTGGTGGCAGGAAAGGTTTTATCACAGCCCAGAGCCAGTGAGGATAATTCCATGGGTGATTTCTCCTTCTGAAGTAGGTTTCAAAACCTGAAGTGGTTTGGTTTGTTGCCTGTTGGTTAAAGGCAACCGCACTGCGGCGCTGAACATGACACGGGGTGTGAGGCTGGGATGGCTCAGGCTCCCCTTCGTCTCTGCAGACCAGGCTGTAAGGTGAAAGCTGGGCATGGCCTGAGCCCCAGGGCACAGGGAAGCGCTGGAAGCTGTGTAAAGTGTGAGTAAAGTATAAGTAACGGAGCAGAGAAAAATTGCAGGAGGAAGGCGGGTTGTTTCATGCCCTGTTTTGGAAACGCTGGGTGTTCCCATTGCTTCAGTTCAAGAGTTTTCATAACAGGCCTAAAAGTACAGCCCTAACCCTGGCCTTGAGGGGTCAGGCTTTGGTTTTTAGCAGGGAGGACAGGACAATACTGTTCCTCTCAGGCCAAGTAGGAAGGAAGCAGCTCACGTCCCTTAGCTCGTGTGCTGCAGCTTCTCCGCAGCCTCTCGCTGAGCAGTACAGGCACTTCACTCCTCTTCCTCCCCCTCAGCCACCCAGGATGAGTTGACAAGACTGTCAGACAGGGAGCTGATTCATTCAACCCAGCCTTTTTTATGAGTATCTAAATCCCTGAGAGGGTCAGAGTGGAAAGTGGCGGTCAGGGTCACAGCTGGTGCTCACAGAGAAACCCGCTGCTGAATAATTCTGGTCCTTAGCGCCAGGACTGGCTGGCTGGCAACCCACAGCCCAAGTGTTGGTGCAGCCAGCCCAGTTTATAGAGCTGTAGGAGGGAGGGCTGGTCTGTTGGCTGGATGTTGATGAATTCTGTGGGAAAAAATAGCCACTAACATTATTTTTCCGCTCTCGTCTTGCATAAGAGCTGAGGCTGCAAGGACCCTGTGCTTAGTGAGTCACAGAATCCCAGGCTGGTCTGGGTTGGAAGGGACCCCAAGGATCACAGAGCTCCAACCGCTTCTCCAACCAGATCTCTGACCACTTTAATGTCAGGCAAGACAGGATGCAGGTTGTGATTTGGGTGGGACTACACTCAGTTCAGTGATTTGGCTTGCTGACACAGGTGGCAGCAGGGGAAATGCTTGCTCTCTGAAGCCCCCCTCTCCTTTCCTGGAGATTCAGCAGGAGCAGAGTGCTAAACACAGGGCCAGCTGGTTTGTGTCTGATGGAGAAGCAGGATGGAGAGTTTTAGCAATGGGTGCTGAAGGTGCATGGTCAGCTTAGAGGACATGGGGCAACATCTGCTCTTCCAAACCTGTGCTGTCTGCATCATCACCAAAGCAGAACTGCTCCTTCCTTTCCCCCTGACAGCCAGGGGAGCTGTGAAGAGCTGGTTTCTTGCTAGCATTTGGCCTTTCTCATCCACCTCAGCCCCTGACACATGTCTGGCTGGTGCTTCTGGTCACTGTCCTTAGGGATTCTGGGCAGCAGGCAGCATTTGGGTTGCAATGTGCCTTCAGATGTGCTGAATTTAGATCTCTGCAACAGCTCCTGCAGTTTAACCTTGCTCAGTGCACCGCCCTAGGAGCGGCTGCTCCAGCTAGATAGCTCCAAGTGCTTTAGAGAGCAATCTATTAAAACCCCAGAAGGAAATTGGGTGTTAGTCATCACAGAGAGATAAGGACAGGGCTCCTACTTCAACATCTATTTTCATAGCCAACTGATAATCCAACTCAGGAAAGATGCAAATAAAATGCTGCTCATGTTTCCAGGGTGCATTTCAAAACCCCGTGGATCGAAACAACGTGAAACCCAGCAAACACCCCTCATCCCAGATACAGTTGTAGGAAGATCTCTCTCTCCATAGCTGTCTTTCCTCCAGCCAGAAGACATTGCCAAGGCGTGTGAGCCCAAGAGGATGTTCTCCTGGTCCCAGAGATGAGGAGGGAGCTGGTCCTCACGTAGGAGCAGCGGCTGCACAGCTCCTCAGCTGGTGTTTTCAGGACCACACGACTGCAAGCAGAGGGCTGCCAAGCTGTTCTAGCAAAACAGCATCAGGTCCCTGCAAACCTCTTTTGACATCAGGCAGGCAGAAGACTAAATCATTATTTCACTGCCAGGCTCTTCCAGCCCAGATCTTTAATCATCATTGGAAGCTTGAAATATGTCTCTTGAGTGTTTCTTTCCAGCACAAGTTCCAGCCCACCTATGTCTCCCAGCACCACCTTGCCAGCTTTGATTTGGGAGAATGAACAGTGAGCCTGTTCCTTGGCTTTCCCATCACACCCATTCTTCCTCCCCATCACACCCATTCTTCCTCACAAAGGGACACAGCCAGCAAGCTGCTGGTTTCAATACTGAAACGAGTCTTTCTGCTGAGAAGCAGCTTTGTAAAAGGGGCACCAAGGAGTTGGTTAACTGTCCTTAACGCTGTGCTCAGCTGTGAAGATGGAAATGGCTGTTTTTAAAGTGATTTTCTGGGATGGGAAATGTTTGCATTCAGAAAGGACCCACCCAGCACCACGCAAAGAGGGGCTGCGTGTTGCTGCTGGGAAGGAAGGCAAGACAAGACGCTGCACTCACAGCTGAAGTGCAGCTGGAGGTGTGCAGTGCCTGTCCTTTATCACACACAGGCTGCACACAGCCCAGAGCCCCACTGCCCAGGGCTTTTCAGCACCACCCACAGCTCTCCCTTCCTCCCTCTCTCCTCACCGTTTGTTTTTCCATTCATTCCCCAACAGCAGGGCACCACAGCATTTCATAAGCCATCAAGACTGACTTGCAGGTCTCCTAGTGAGAGTCTCTCAGTGCCTTTCCCTGCCCTGCTGCCCACAGCTCTCACATAAGAAGCTCCTGATGGGCAGTAATTAATTAAGAGTCTCCCACAGACAATTCACTTCTCTCTTGTTTCAGGTAAGGAGGGAACAGGATGACACCTGCCAAAACCCAAGCGGGTTTCCCACCCCTGAGGGTGCTGCCTATTTCCAGCTTGGCTCTTCTTGAAAGGCAATGATTTTCCTGGGTCCTTTTGGTCTGCCCAGGGCTGGGTGCCAGCAGCACTGTGCTCTATTATCAGCATCACAAAGCTGCCACCGAGTCTTTGTGAGCAGCAGCATCTGGCCATGGGGTCAGGGGCTGCAATCCCCATACACACCGGGGCCTATGGGCTTCATCCCAGCCCTGACAAAATGAATCCCTGTTGCTTTCCCAGCAGGAAGAGGACTGGAGGAATGGGATCTTCCCTCTTGCAGAAGTTCACACCAGCAACTTGCATTTTAATGACTTTCTCTGCAATAGGGAACCCATAAATTGGAATATCCACGGGGAAATCACACTCAGGGTGACTGCTGGAAGTGGTTATTCCTCACTTCTTCTTTAAATCACCTCCCTTGACCCACTGCCAGTGCTCTGAACACAGCATGGGATGCTGGGGGACTTCCCCTGGGACCTCCGGGTCCTTCTCTGACAGGCAGTGGTGGGGGTGGCAGAGCAGCTCCCCAGGACACAGGCTGGACTCCCACTGGCAGCACCATCCAGGTATCTACCTGATTCCAGGGAGGGAATGGAGCCAGCACTTGTCCCTGAACAGAGCAGGAGCAGGCAGAGCAGCAAGCCCTGGCTGCAAATGCTCCTGCCATCAGCTCAGAGGGACAGCCAAATGCAGCAGGACAGGGACAGAGCATCTCCAGCCTGTCCCATGGCCCCAGGAGCCTTCACTGGGACTCTCTGCTGATCATTCCCAGCGTGCAGGGTCTCTGCTCCTTACAGTCACCAGCCGAGGACTCTGTGTGACTAAACCAACCTGAGCTTCTCATTCCTTGAGAAAAACAACCTTCAAACACAACCCCAGCATCTTTTCTGGACACAGTAACCAGAGAGCTGAACCATGTGTTTATTACTCCAGGCTACAGCGAGCTGCGCTCCCCTCTCCCCTCCCTGCGATGGAGAGAGAAGCCTGGGCAGATGGGCGAGCTGCAGGGCTCCGGTGGGGGTGGCTCTCTCCTCCCAGCAGAAGCTGACAGGGTTGTAGCAAGGCAGCTGTCACAAGACTGCCCGTCAGTAGGTCACAGCACCTCCACAGCCCACGTCAGCAGGAGGAGAAGGCTGATGGGTGGGAAGCGAAGCTTGGGCTTCCACCCCAAACTCAGTGGCACCGCAGGGGGGATGCCTGGGGTTGAGGGGCGGCAGACCCACCACCTCTTTGCACCTCAGGAGTGGGGGATGCTGGATCCAGCAGCCAAACCTTCAGGAGAGGCAGAACCAAGACCCAAGCACGTTCCCAAAGCCCTCTGAGGGTGTTGTGCCCTGCCAGGCTCGTGTGCCAGCAGGAGCCAGTTCCTCTTCTCAGATGAATCCCTTCACCTGGCTCAGCTTTACCCCCAAAACGCCACAGGAACCTTTTCAAGACTTCAGGCCTGTCCCTGCAGCCTTCAATCCCACTTCCAAGTGACAAGGAGTTCTGGATACTTCCACAAAGCACATTTTAATTCCCCCACACCCTAGACAGTGTTTGTGACCCAAGCACATTGTGTCACGTTCAACATCCAGAAACAGGGACCCAGCACGAGCCAGGTTAGCAGCCTGGCAGAGAGAAACCTGGGGAGGGGGTTGTGAAGCTTGACTTGAAGCCAAAGCACAGATAAATACTTGCTCTGGTCCCTTCTGCTCTGCAGGATTCCTTATCACTAATGTATTAAAGCATCTCCACACCTCTCCTGCCAGTTCCTGTCGTTGCTGGGTTTTGCCCTGTGTAAGCTGGACTTAACTTCAGCTCTGGAATACAGGATATATTCATCTTCTGTAGCTCCTCAAAGCAGTTCATTGAAAAGGCACCTATACAAAAATATTTGCTGAACTATAAAGTAAAAAAAAATATATATATATTTGGCTTGTGAGTGAGTGTGGGTTTCTTTGCCTGCTGGGCCACTCCTGGTCTTGCCCTTGGGGTTCCCAGATGAAGCCTAAACCAAGAACAAGCTCTCTGAACCCCGTGAGCTGAGGTGCTGGAGGAGAAGAGATACCTCACACCTCAGGGAGAGGGGAAACCTGTGGGTCTGTGCTGCAAGGGGCACCCTGTGCTCACCCCTATGGGAACTGTGCTCCTTTCAGACAGGAAAGGGAATTTCTTCCAGCTAAAACCCTGGCACAGCACCGGTTACCCAGTTTGCTTCAGAACAACAGGAGAGTCCCCAGGAGAAGTCAGGAGAGGAGGAAAAACAGGGGAATGTATCAACACCTGAAAAAAAAACCCCACCATCCAGAGCATGCAGCTACAGTGTGATGGCTGAAGAGCTTTTCTCCATGGTCTCTTGCACCTTGTTGGCAGGAGCCATCTGGAACTGCGGCACGTACGGCGCGGCGGCTGGGTGCTGCAGGCTGCTTTGCAGGGGGGCACTTAGACCAGGAGGGGAGAGCTGAGGAAACCCTGTGTCTGTGAGGAGATGGGGTGTGTGGAACCCACATCTCACCCCAGAACTCTGGGGTAGGGAAATGTCCTTGTCCCTTTCCCCCAGAGGTGTCACCCCCAGGTAACACAGGCTCCGCTCGGGAACGTCTCCATCTCCGAAAGCTTCATCCTGGTCTGGAGGCTCTGAAAACCCCTCTGAAGAAACAAGGGAAAGGGAAAGAGTCGCTCCAGGCTGTCTGCCTGGCAGGTGAGGCAATATGAGGAACATCCCAGCTCCCAGCTCCCAGGAGCTGCTTGAGAAGGCACCTGTAACTAAGGAATCTTCACCTAAGAAGCAGCTATCAAAACAACTTCTTACATCTGCTTTCTGTTCATAAAGCCCAGGTCTGGAGTTACTGGTGACCATAGCATATTTAATATCAGACTGCCTTGCTGTTTCTCCACTGGTTTGGTCTTCAGGGGAGCTCTCAGAGAAGCTGCTGCTGTTGAAGTGGCTGCTGGAGCAAGCAGAGTCACGCTCAGGGTCTGGTGTTTTTGTAAACACTGAATCCAGCACTACAAAATCTTGGGTGTCTCCTTTTTTCAACTCTCTAGTAACACTGATGTCTTCCAGCACGATTTCTGGTTCCAGAAGAAGAGGTTCAAATGACATTGCTTTGGGGGGCTTGATAAAAAGATGCTCCAAAGTTTCAGGCTAGAAGGAAAGAGATATTTTAATGCTCATCTCTTCTTTGGTAGCTCTAGTTCAGCCCGAAGCTGCAGGGCTTAGGAATCACAGGCTAAAACCCCACAGCTTTAGTAAGGGTATCTAGCTGAAAACCCCTCTGAAACGTGGTTCCTCTGCTCTGTGTCTCTGTGTGTAGGTGGAGCTGGAGGGATAAACCCCAAAAAACAGGAGAAACCCATTTCTGCATCAAGTCTGGCAAAGCTGGTGCAGCGCTCGCTGCTCCCACCAAGGCAGCGTTTCACCCAAGCTCAAGCCACAGAGCTGAAGGGTTCCATCCCTTTCTACAGCAACACACACACTGTGCTGCCAAAGCACCTGGTGAGGCAACGGGCTCCTGCCTGTCATCTCCCTGCCCTTTTCTTTAGCCTGCAGAAACTCCAGCCTTAATCATCTACACACCAGCTACAGTAACATCCCCTGCTGGGATCATATTGTTTCAGGTGAAATTCAGCCTTTCTCCTTTGAGGGGAGCCCTTCTCCCCCCCTGCCCTGCCCTGCCAGGAGGGTGCAGAGAGGTGGGCGCTGGTCTCTGCAGCCAGGGGCCAGGAGCTGGGACAAGGGGCAAGGGGCTCAAGCTGGGCCAGGGCAGGCTCAGCTCAGCTGGGAGGGCAAAGTTCTGCCCTGGCAGAGCTGTGGGGCTGTGGCCCAGGCTGCCCAGGGAGGGGGCTGAGTCCCCAGCCCTGGGGGTGTTGAACAGAGGGGAGATGAGGTGCTCAGGGATCTGGTTTAGCACAGGACAGGGATGGTTGGGCTCCAAGGGCTTTTCCAACCTGGGGATTCTCTCTGTAGTATTTTTAGGGCATCCCCACCCAAACAGCAGCTGTGTTTTGAACTGCACACAGAGAAACACCCCTTTACATTGGAGAAACTCCTGCTTTACTACACGTGTAAAAGGCACAACCACCATGGCTGGAGCCCCCTTGGCCACAAAGGATGATTCCTGTGACAAACATCTGTCTCCTAATGACTTCAGGACAAAACAAAGAGAGAAAAGCAGATTTTGTGTACATTACTGAACCATGTTTCACAGCAGGAAAGCTGCAAAACCACCCAGGAACGTGTCAAAATCCTTCAACTTGCATAAAATGACAGGAAAGAGCCTGCTAACTCCTGTCTCTCAGGCTGTGACTTTAGTCTAGACTAGCTACCAGTAAGGCCTGGCTGGGATAGGCTGTGACAAGGAGGAGTCAGAGCCTTGGGGTGGGGGAAGAGGCATCACCAGGGAATACACACCTTCTGGAAATTAACTCCTTGTGCCCAGGAGCAGTTCTTGGGGTTTGGAACTTCTTCCCAAAGCAGTTTCTTCATTCTGAAACACAAGGAAAACTCTGGAGTTGGTCCTGTTCTCCTGTTCTGTACTGCTGTCACTCACCTTCCTGCATCATCAGACAAGGAACCTGTGGGATACTTATTTTCCTATGACAGGGAAACAAGCACTCTGGATATTCTAGGTGGCCAAAGTTGAAGAGAACAGAAGGCAGAAGTGCCACCATCCCAGGTGGCAGATCTGCAAAACAAGAAAGGTCCAGGCAGTCTTTGCTGACTGTAAGCCCAACCCACCCTCACAGGGAACATGTGTGTGTGGGGGGGGGGGGTCTCCTTGAACTGGCTTTTACTTCAGAACAACAATGGGATATGGAACCCTGGGTGACTGATGTTTCAGAGCACATTACCCTCATTACCCTGCCTGCAAATCTCACAGCAGCAGAGAGGCTGCAGGGATGAAATGAACAGGGCTGATCACTGCTCCCTGCAAGGACACAGAGCCCAGAGGACAGAGCTCTGCCTCTCATCAGGTATCAGCCCTGTGCACTCACAGAATCCCAGACTGGTCTGGGTTGGAAGGGACCCCAAGGGTCACAGAGCTCCAACCCCCTGACACAGGCAGGGACACCAACCTCCAGGCCTGGAGCTACACAAGGCTGCCCAGGGCCCCAGCCAACCTGGCCTTCAACACCCCCAGGGACGGGGCACCCACCCCCTTCTCTGGGCAGCCCCTGCCAGCCCCTCACCACTCTCTCTGCAAAGAACTTCCCCCCAAGATCTCCTCTCCCCCTTCCCTCCTCCAGCTTCACTCCAGCCCCCTTGTCCTGCCAGGCTCTGCCCTTGAACAAGCTGATTCCCCTATCAAAAGCTGATTCACTCCAGAGACTCCAGCTCCTGGTGCCATCCCCCAGAGCCCGCTGCCTTGCCATATGATACATCGAATACAGGATGAAAACCACTGGGAGCTCTCCCCAGCAAGACCCAGCCCAGCAGTTCAGCAGATGGGCATCACCCAAACTGCATCCCCTGCTCAGGAAGAGCTTCTGGGGCTCAGGTGGCAAGGAAGAGCTTACCTCTGGTGTGAAACCAGCAAGGCTCCAAGCAAGAAAACTGAACTTGAAATCACTACTGGCAGAACCAGGTACAGACTGGAGTTATTCTCACTTTCATATCCACCTGAAATAAAGGGAGTTCAGGCAATAACACAGTGATTTGTCTGTGAACAAATGGTTTGCATCTGGGAAATAACAAACAGTAGAAACAGCAGCTTAAACACAAAAAAAAAAAACCCTTGATAAACAGTTTGATTGCACATAGAATCATTGAACCCCCAGCTGGTTTGGGCTGGAAGGAACCCCAGAACCCCCAGTGCCCCCCCTGCCATGGGCAGGGACATCCCCCCCTCAGCCCAGAGTGCCCCAAGCCCCATCCAACCCGGCCTTGAGCCCTGCCAGGGAGCCAGGGGCAGCCCCAGCTTCTCTGGGCACCCTGTGCCAGGGCCTCCCCCCTCCCCAGGAAGGATTTCTGCCTCCCAGCCCCTCTCCATCCCCCTCCTGCAGCTGAAGGCCGTTCCCTGTTACATCAACACACTTTTACCTAAGCAAATTAACAAAAATGAAGGAATTATTTAAAATCCACAAGTGACTCCCCTGTCCCCACATCTCCCTCCATAAATTCAGTCAGAGCAGAGAAGAAAGAGAGCAGCAAAACCAGCTGGAGAACGAAGAATGAGAGGCAGCCAGGATCTCAGCTCTTAAGTGAGCTGCATGGGAATCCAGGTCCCTCACTCAGCTAATCCCACAAAGAGTTTTCATAGAATCACTGATCATAGAATCCCAGACTAGACTGGGTGGGAAGGGACCCCAAGGGTCACAGAGCTCCAACCCCCTGCCACAGGCAGGGACACCAACCTCCAGGCCTGGAGCTACACAAGGCTGCCCAGGGCCCCAGCCAACCTGGCCTTGAACACCCACAGGGATGGGGCACCCACCCCCTCTCTGGGCAGCCCCTGCCAGCCCCTCACCACTCTCTCAGCAAAGAACTTCCCCCTCAGATCTCCTCTCCCCCTTCCCTCCTCCAGCTTCACTCCAGCCCCCTTGTCCTGCCAGGCTCTGCCCTTGAACAAGCTGATTCCCCTCCTGTTCCTCTGCTCCCTTCAGGGACTGGCAGGCTGCAATGAGGTCCCCCCACAGCCTTCTCTTCTCCAGGCTGACCCAGCCCAGCTCCCTCAGCCTCTCTCCAGAGGGGAGCTGCTCCAGCCCTCTGAGCATCTCCGGGGCTCCTCTGACCCCTCTCCAACAGGCCCACATCCTCCTTGTCCTGGGGCCCCAGCTCTGGACACAGGACTCCAGCTGGGGCCTCCCCAGGGCAGAGCAGAGAGGGACAATCCCCTCCCTGTCCCTGCTGCCACCCCTCTGCTGATGGAGCCCAGATTTTCCAATTAAAGTAACCACAGTCTAGATCCCAGAGTTCCATTCCCATTACTGTATCACTGACTGTTCTCTGGCAACACACAGACCTTTCCTGCATTCAAAGTTCATTTTCTCCAATCTCCCATTTCATGAACAACACTGAGAAGGATCCTGTAAGTCACCTTTGGCAAACTGCTCCGTTGCTCCAGGCTTGCCCACTCCTCCAGCAAACACAGGGTACACACTGAACTGGTACTTCTCAACCAGAATAAAGTGATCTGGAAAGAAGAAATCAGTTTCTGAATCAAATCTATTCTCCTGCATTTAAACAATTACCCCCACAGAGGCTCTGTCAGAGGTCAGAAGGTTGAAAGCCCTCTCCTAGATCCCAGAATCCCCAAGTTGGAAAAGCCCTTTCAGCCCATGGAGCCCAACAATCCCTGTCCTGTGCTAAACCAGATCCCTGAGCACCTCATCTCCCCTCTGTGCCCCCTCCCTGGGCAGCCTGGGCCACAGCCCCACAACTCTGCCAGGGAAGAACTTTGCCCTCACATCTGCTGTGACCCTGCCCTGGTGCAGCTTGAGCCCATTCCCCTGGTCAGTGTGAACTTCAACAGCAGAACAATAAAGCTATGAACCCACACTGGGTAACTGGTGTCCTGGGGGTTACTCTGTCAGGGGATTTACACCTATTGTAAGTATTCCCAAGATCAAAGCCAAAATGCAAATGGAATGCCCCATTAATGCTGATAATTGGCTGCTGCTCTCAGCAGTCCAGAACTAATTAACAAATTCACATCATCTGTTATATTTTCAAGTGCACACTCACCATAAATATAATATTTACTGGTATTTGGAGGAACTTGCACCCATTTCAGCTCCTCCTCTTTGTTGAGGTTCTTCCACTCGATAACAAAAGATGTTATCAGGTATCTCTGAGGTGAAAGTGTCCAAATCAGAACCACACACGTGCTGTTCACTGGGTAAGCACGGAGAGACTGCACAGCACCCACTGCCAGAAGGAGGAGAAAACAGCTCTGAGTTACTGGAGCTGCGGTGGAGGCAGGACAAGAGCTGGCTCAGCAGGAGGAAGAGTGACAGCTTCAGCTTCAGCACTTCATCAGTTACTTAGAACATAGATTCACAGACTGGTCTGGGTTGGAAGGGACCCCAAGGATCACAGAGCTCCAACCCCCTGCCACAGGCAGGGACACCAACCTCCAGGCCTGGAGCTACACAAGGCTGCCCAGGGCCCCAGCCAACCTGGCCTTGGACACCCCCAGGGACGGGGCACCCACCCCCTCTCTGGGCAGCCCCTGCCAGCCCCTCACCACTCTCTCTGCAAAGAACTTCCCCCTCAGATCTCCTCTCCCCCTTCCCTCCTCCAGCTTCACTCCAGCCCCCTTGTCCTGCCAGGCTCTGCCCTTGAACAAGCTGATTCCCCTCCTGTTCCTCTGCTCCCTTCAGGGACTGGCAGGCTGCAATGAGGTCCCCCCACAGCCTTCTCTTCTCCAGGCTGACCCAGCCCAGCTCCCTCAGCCTCTCTCCAGAGGGGAGCTGCTCCAGCCCTCTGAGCATCTCCGGGGCTCCTCTGACCCCTCTCCAACAGCCCCACATCTTCCTTGTCCTGGGGCCCCAGCTCTGGACACAGGACTCCAGCTGGGGCCTCCCCAGGGCAGAGCAGAGAGGGACAATCCCCTCCCTGTCCCTACATGCCACCCCTCTGCTGATGGAGCCCAGGATCCCACTGGCCTTCTTTACCTTTATAATAAAACCTGATCTTCAGTCCCATGAGCAAACATACCTCTCTAAGGCAGCAAAGCCTGGTTACACCAGCTACTCCCCAGCACTAAACAGATGAGGTTTCCTACCAAACATCCATCAAATGTCCCAATTCTCCAGTGCACCTCTCTTGTTATCACTCCTTAACCCAAAGGTATCAACAGCTCCTGAACCATAAACACACCTTGCTAATGAAACACACATGAAGGGCTTTGTAAGCCAAATCCCACCCAACCTCTCTAAGGAATACACCAATATAACAATCCAGCCAAAGGCTTCCTGTTGCATCTGCTACCAGCCACAGGGATTTCCAGAACATGCTGAATTCACAATATCAGAATGGATTTTATCCATAAAAATGGTTTAAAAAGCTGTGTTACAGCAGCAAAGCTCCCAGAATGGAGAGCAGTAAGGTTTGCACGGGGTTTATTTGTGTAGCAATGTTCCACAGCTGAAGTAATCCAAAGCCATAGCCTTTATTAATAAAATACTACTAAAAATGTTATTAATCAAGTGACATGCAGCTGAATCACTGCAAAGGCTGCTGTAGGAAATAAAGCCAAACCTCTGAAAACTATGTACCCTGGCAGCCCATCAGGTGAGCAGCCAGAGAAACCAGCCCCGTGTTTCAGGCTGGAAAGGCCACCACATTCCCCAGCAGGAATGTTGGGTTTTCCCAGGACAAAGCAGATGAAAGACCAGTTCTATGGTGAGATTATGGTTTTATTTTGATTAATTACTTTATACTGGGTTAGTGGGAGGAAGACAGCCTGGTTAAAGCCAAGTCTTTTCCCAACCCAAAGCTCGGTAAGGTTTTCATGTGGGGGGAAATGGTGGTTTTCAAACAGCTCTGAGATCCAGAATCTGCTTCCCAGATTTCATGGTGACACAGTCCCAAGTTCTCCCCAGGGGGAAGGATTTTACAAAGCAAGCTCTGCCTGAAAGCACCACAGGATTCCAAGCATTCCCCACATCTCCCAAGGGTTACTAAGGGGTGTTCTTACCTGTGCTCATCGGCTGTGAGAGAGTTAAATTAAAGTTAATTGAAGACACCCCAATTGAGTTCATGGCTAAAACTGTGATGGTGTGTGTGTGTTCAGTCCATGGAAACGAACAGCTAGTGCCATTCTCAACATACTCTGACCACGTGGTGTTTCCTGAGGTCTGGTGCTGTATAACATAGCGGCTCACACTGCACAGGGAGTGATTCTTCGTCAGTGGCTGCAGCAAACATTGGCATTCATTAATTTCCCAGTCTTTGATTTCAAAAGCAATTGTTATTTGGGCAGAAGAACCCATCCAGTTTTAAGGACACATGACCCAGTAAAGACACACCACAGACTGGCTGCTGTCCTTGAGCAAAGGCACTTTGTCCTTTGAACAACCCGACTCCTGCCTGTCTCTCTGAGAGCTGACACACTTACTCACTGTGCTTCCAGTGAAGGGCAGGAGGGGGGCAAGGAGCTACAAACTTCCAGGCTCCTCCAGGAACTCACTGGTTTCTGTTAGTACTTTTCCAGATTGAAAAGCCAGAGCAGACAACTGTGAGCACACTAACCATGGGGACACAGGAGTGGGACACGGTGCCATGGGGAGGGTCAGGTTAGAAACGGGGAGGAATTTCTCATCCTAAAGAGTGGTTGGGCATCAGCACAGGCTGCCTGGGGAGGTGGTGGGGTCACCGTCCCTCAGGGTGCTCAAGGAGAGGTTGGGAGAGGCATTCAGGGAGGTGGGTTAGTGAGTGATAGAGGTGATGGGGAGATGGTTGGGTGAGATGACCATGGAGGTCTTTTCCAACCCTAATGACCCTATGGTGCAGTTTTTCTCCCTGCCCCACATTAACCTTGCAGCTCAGCTTTGCCCAGCCCAAGGCAGTCATGATGGTGTCTAGACCTGCAGCTGCCCCAGAGTCAGTGGCACGTTCTGCTCACAGACCTTGGTCAGCAGAACTTTGGCAGCTCGTTAGAGCTCACAGCCTTTGATTCCTCAGTACACTTTTGAACAGATCATCTTCTGAGTCTCTGTTTCACAGGGGTTGTGTAACTCACACTGAAAGCGTAGGCTGACATGAACATGTCATGCAGCACTGACACTGCAGCCACGTTCATGCAGATCTGGTCCCTGCACATAAGCCAGGAAGCCTGCAGCCTGCCTGGGGATCTCCAAAAGCACCAAGGGCTGTAAGACTTTGGGAACAGCGGGATAAACAAACACAAGAGCTCGTTCTGCCCAGCTCAACATGGCTGTGAGTGTGCAATTGGACCTGTGCAAGAACAGGGTGGCCTCAGGACCACTGCAGAACTCAGCTCCCTTCCAAAGGCAAAGCATCCTGAGCCTGGCAATATCTCTGCTGCCAACGTGTCTGGGCTGAGCCTCACTGGATGCTCAGCTACCCACAGCAACCACAGGACAGGTCTTGTCCTACCATGTTACTATAAACTCAGTCACAAGTAGGGCACAAAATCAGCTGACACGTGCCAGCTGGCTGCAGGGAAAATTGGTAAAGAGACTAAAACCAGAAGGGGTAAAGCAGCTGCAACAGGAGGGGGTAAAGCACATGGGCAGCAGAACCACCTCCTGCTGTGTCACTGTATTCCCATCAACAGCCGAGCCAGAGGCAGGACACCAAAGGAGTCGCAGCCCAAGTGCCTTGCATGTCAAGTCCCATGAACAGGAACACCCCCAGTTTGCTCCCTTATCACACTCCCTTTTGGGAAATTCTACTGGTGGTTTTCAGATCAAAGTGACAGAGCAAAACGTCCTCCCCCTCACCTGCCACAGGAGAGTAACGTTCTTCTGCCTCCTGGCTGGATCTTCAGTAATAACTCTCCAGAACTCAGGGCCCTGCAGGGGAGCTGTGAGACAAGACAGTTTGGAAAGCAGTGTCACACCGTAGCCTGAAACTGGCCTGACCATGAGAGCACACTCAGAAAGCTGGTGTACCTCTGATATCTTTGATGAGAGTATAGGCTGATCTGCTCCAGTTGCTCCAGTAGCCTGATCCATCCAGTTCCCTGCACCGGACCTGAACAACATACTCCACACAGAGCTTCTCAACTTGAATCACAGCTGATCTTGTTGGTGTGTTTGAAACTTCATAGAGCTGTAACAGAAGTCAAAACATCATTCTCTGGGCCAGGCTGCCCAGGGGGTGTGGAGTCTCCTTCTCTGGAGAGATTCCAGCCCCGTCTGGACAGCGCCCTGTGTGCCCTGTCCTAGGGACCCTGCTTTGGCAGGGGGTTGGACCCCATGGGCTATGGAGGGCCCTTCCCACCCCTGTGATCTGTGATTCTGTGATCTACAGTAGGAACAAAAAGCTGTTGAGGCATCTGTTACAGACAAAACTCCTAACAACAAATCCAATGAGAAAGCAGCTTCATCACTCACATTCTTTTTTCCTAGATAATGCCAAGGCTCCTAAGCCCTGATTCCCTGCATGCCCCAAATCCCCCCAAACCCAGCTAACACACTAAATGACAGCACCACAACAGCTTGTGCTTCAATCCAGACTGAAAAGGACAGTACCTCCCATGTACTTTCTCTCCCCTTCACGGCATACCGAATCTGGAACTTCAGATCATCGTTGGTAAACACGGGGTTTGTCCAGCTCACGTTCAGCAGCCCCACGTTCCTGGTGAGTTCTGCATGGACATCAGAGGGAGGAAGTGGCTTCACTGGGAAAAGGAAAGAAGAAAATTATATCATCATGTGTCATTGAGTCCAGATAGCATGGAATTCTTACTTCTGTCCTGACACTGAAGGTAATGACACACTGGGGCCTCTGCTGCTCCACGACAAGCTGGACTGTAGAATCATAGGATCAGAGACTGGTCTGGGTGGGAAGGGACCACCTTCTCCCCACCTGCCCTGCCCTGCCAGGAGGGTGCAGAAAGGTGGGCGCTGGTCTCTGCAGCCAGGGGCCAGGAGCTGGGACAAGGGGCAATGGGCTCAAGCTGGGCCAGGGCAGGCTCAGCTCAGCTGGGAGGGCAAAGTTCTTCCCTGGCAGAGTTGTGGGGCTGTGGCCCAGGCTGCCCAGGGAGGGGGCTGAGTCCCCAGCCCTGGGGGTGTTGAACAGAGGGGAGATGAGGTGCTCAGGGATCTGGTTTAGCACAGGACAGGGACGCTTGGGCTCCATGGGCTGAAAGGGCTTTTCCAACCTGGGGATTCTGGGATTTCAAACACACACGTGTAGAACAGTGTCACCAAGTGTAGCCAAGTACAAACTTAACAACTAAAGGAAGACTTCAGAAAAATTAGACAACCAAGATCCTTAAAAATGAGGCTGCCTTTTAAAACAGAATGCTTGTGTTTGCTGCAAAGCACCCAAGAGGTTAAACACACAAAACGGGGTGTTTTGTTTTATAGGTATTAGCTGCAGCTACAACCTGCTCCTGTGCCAAGCAAAATGTATGGAAATAACATTTATCCAACGTCTTTTAGAGGAGAATATCAAAGCTCTTATGTTTTTATGTTCTTTCCATGATCTAGTTTATTTAAAATGCTATGAAGGACTTGACCTACACTGCATAAGGAACGAAATCCAAGGTCACAAGTGAAGAAAGACGTGCACAGCTCTTGACCTACCCACATCTGCTGGAACAACACAAGTTGGGGAGGACTCAAGCGTTCCTAGTAAGTGCTGAAACTCTATCCACATGGTATATCCAGATAAAAGGAAAATGGGCTGAAATGTGCACTCATAGGAATGATTCCTCTGCAAGTGGCATTCCTTCACCTCGGATTTTGGAGAAGTACTTGGAAAGTCAGAACAATAAATTCTGCTCCTTCAGAGAGAAAAACAAACATTCAGTTAATACACTGCAACCATAAGCTGCTTGTGGCATCAGTAAAATAACCTCAGGAGGCAATTAGAGCAAACACTGTCACTAGAACCACCTGGGGGTTTGGATGGTTTGGACAGATCCCAAACCTGAGCTAAGGGGATAAACAGCACCCCCAGCCCTGCTCCTCAAAGCTTCAGCTCTTTGCCAGAAATAAGCAGGACATGATGCCTCTCCCCTCTGCAGCATCTCTTGATAAGTGACTAGCAACAGGAAGAACAAGGTATGACAGAGCAGGCATCGTCCCAATACTCACACATCAGGTCGCTCGAGCAGTTTGCCTTAGCAGCAGACAGGGCAAGGCAGATCTCCAGCCAAGGTTTCACTCCAGATGGGAACAGGACTTTCAAACTACCAAGAGGTATCCAGACAGTGAAGGCTCCAGAAGATGGAAACCCCATGAAAATGTAATTTCTAGAGGGTGGTTTTAAACCCCCGTGTGTAGGCAAGAGAAGTGAGGAGACCTGCGGCCTGGATAAAATGGCCCAGGCCACCTTCTGGGTGAGGCCCCAGCTGGAGTCCTGTGTCCAGAGCTGGGGCCCCAGAACAAGGAAGATGTGGGGCTGTTGGAGAGGGGTCAGAGGAGCCCCGGAGATGCTCAGAGGGCTGGAGCAGCTCCCCTCTGGAGAGAGGCTGAGGGAGCTGGGCTGGGTCAGCCTGGAGAAGAGAAGGCTGTGGGGGGACCTCATTGCAGCCTGCCAGTCCCTGAAGGGAGCAGAGGAACAGGAGGGGAATCAGCTTGTTCAAGGGCAGAGCCTGGCAGGACAAGGGGGCTGGAGTGAAGCTGGAGGAGGGAAGGGGGAAAGGAGATCTGAGGGACAAGTTCTTTGCAGAGAGAGTGGGGAGGGGCTGGAAGGGGCTGCCCAGAGAGGGGGTGGGTGCCCCGTCCCTGGGGGTGTTGAAGGCCAGGTTGGCTGGGGCCCTGGGCAGCCTTGTGTAGCTCCAGGCCTGGAGGTTGGTGTCCCTGCCTGTGGCAGGGGGTTGGAGCTCTGGGACCCTTGGGGTCCCTTCCAACCCAGACCAGTCTGGGATTCTATGATGGGTGATGGGTAGTCTTCAAACTTCTCCTGAGCTTCTGCTCAGCCCAGACGTGTGAGAAGAGTGGCCAGATAGAGTGCTGTTCACTCAACTGAACCACAAAAGTTAAGCTTAGCTCAATCTCTCCTCTTCCTGTCAAGTCAGCTAGCACTGGTTCAACTCTTGCCTTGTGCTCTGAAGGTTTAGCTTCACCTTCTCTGGTTTCACAGTATGACCATCCCATCCTGTTTCTGTTGGCAGCACTGACTGAGGAGGAAGATGTACTAACAACCCAACCAAAACACAACACCAGCAGCGACACTATCACACCAAGTTACTGCAGAGTGTTGAGTTTCACCTGTAACATGTGAATGCATCAGTAATGGAGGACAACATCCAAGTGCTCCTGGAAGGCCTGACACACTTGTTGGCACAACACATCTGACTTCCACCTTTTCACCCCATGGACTTGTCTATGTTTAAGTAAATGCCTTGTACAACCACACTTGACCATTTCATTTGAGTTCAACCCTGTAAACATTCAAGTTGATTTTGTATTTTAATTCCAAATATTCTTCTATTTTTTTCCCAGAAGTTTTTAGATGTCTTAAAGTTCAACTTTTTGGTACATCCACGTGGTCACCCATGATTTTCCTTCCCCCCTTTCAAACCCTGCTATTAGCAAACCTAAAACCCAAGAAAGATCACAATAAAAACTATCACCTGGGAAGCACTTTGAGTCTGTACCGACCCCCACTGCCTGACCTAGCAGGAGCACAGTGACAGACAGACAGATTATCACTTCATATTAAGAAAACAACAACTCTAGCTGAGCCTCAGCAGTGAAAAAGTGGGAAGAGAAAACATGCCAAGAGCAGCATGGGTTTTATTTCAAGCTCTTTGCTCAGCAGGACACTTCTTGTATTCAGATTTGTGAAGACAGCTGAAAGAAAACCTACTGTAGCAGTCAGAGAGTCGCTAATCCTGCTCTGAAAGCCTCCACTTGAAGTCTCAAACATTCCAGTTATTACTTTAGTCTGCAAAATCCTGGGAATTATTAATCTTTGTACTATGATAGTTCAAACTACCTCCAACAAACAGCCCAGCTTCTCAAAGGATTTGGCCCTTAGGGCTGATTTAGGCTTCTTTGCCAGAACCTCTGCATATCCAGTCCAGCAGTAACACTAAAGGGGGTTTATTTCCTCAGGAAGGGTTTTCCATCTGTCTTGTTAGTTTATATAAAGGCTAGCACAGTTCTATGAAACCCTCAAGTATTAACAACTCCAAGGGATTATTTTAGTTTCATACCATGACAAGACTATGGCAGGCAATATATTGTGCACATGAAGGAAGGTAAGGCAGGTCACACCACTGATTTATCCATCAGTTTTCTATTTTTGGCAACAATATTGTGTCCACTCCACACCACCCCCCAGTTCTGCTGCCCAAAAGACAGACAAAACTAGCTGAGAACAAGCTAGGCCAAAATACCTGGCCAAACCCATGAAAACTAAGAGCTGCTCTAGCCACCAAAGATGCTACCACCTCCATAAAGGTTCCTTTTATGAACCTTTTATAAGCAAGCTCTTTTTCCTCTGGAATGAATTAAATTCTATCCCTGTATTCTCATCTACTGTTGCATATAGGAAAAAAGATACAGAACTGTAAAAAAATTGAAGATTGGAGATTTAGAGAGGCCTCCAGCCCTACCTCTGACTCAAAGCAGGGTTAAACTCCAAGGCAGATGAAGCCGCCCAAGCTCCTGTCCAGTTGAGATCTGAAAGTCACCAAGGACAGAGACTCTACAGCCTCTCTGGGCCACCACTCCAGTGCTTGGTCACTCTCACTGTCAATGTTTGTGGAGCTTTTTTCATTATTTCCTTACAATTTGTAGATAGGAGCAACTAGAGGAATCCTTTTTATGGCTCACAGAAACCAACACATGTACCTCAAGAGATGCAGCTTCCAAACTGCATCTACAGGTTTTATAAACGCTGAAAACCACTGTAGATGGAATCAGTGTTGCATACTCAGGTGTCTGTGGTCCCTTTCTGGGTCTGCAGGTAACTCCTCTGGAGTTCCAGCTGGTGGAAAGTCCATCTTATAGAACCCAAGCCCTTTTTACAACCCCATCTATTCAGAATCCTGTGCTGGAATCGTATTGCCAGAGCGACCCTTGGCAAACATACAGAGCGTGTTAAAAGCCATACATACCTATAGTATATCCATACATACCTGGAGTATCTAAACTGCAAGGAACTCCCCAAGAGCAACGTGTTTGGGTTTGCAGACCATCTGCAAGTCATTTTAGTTAAGTACCCATCCGTTTCACAGGTGATATTAACATTCACATCTAATTAAAACACATTGAAAGCTTATTAATAAGGGTGTAATTCTTCATACAAAAAACATACATTACAAGTCACAGCTGCTCAATAAAAGACAACTGGAGTTTAATAGGGAGATATTCATACAATCATAGAATGGCACGGGTTGGAAGGGACCCCAAGGATCACAGAGCTCCAACCCCCTGCCACAGGCAGGGACACCAACCTCCAGGCCTGGAGCTACACAAGGGTGTCCAGGGCCCCAGTCAACCTGGCCTGAAACACCCCCAGGGATGGGGCACCCACCCCCTCTCTGGGCAGCCCCTGCCAGCCCCTCACCACTCTCTCTGCAAAGAACTTCCCCCCAAGATCTCCTCTCCCCCTTCCCTCCTCCAGCTTTACTCCAGCCCCCTTGTCCTGCCAGGCTCTGCCCTTGAACAAGCTGATTCCCCTCCTGTGTCTCTGCTCCCTTCAGGGACTGGCAGGCTGCAATGAGGTCCCCCCACAGCCTTCTCTTCTCCAGGCTGACCCAGCCCAGCTCCCTCAGCCTCTCTCCAGAGGGGAGCTGCTCCAGCCCTCTGAGCATCTCCAGGGCTCCTCTGAACCTTCACCAACAGTCCCACATCTTCCTTGTATTGGGGGCCCAGCTCTGGACACAGGACTCCAGCTGGGGCCTCACTATTAAAATGCATCAAAATTATTATCATTATTATTATTTAAAATCATCTGGAATCTTACCTACTACATACAATTCAGCGTATCTATGATGACATTCCCTATTTTGGTGACAACAGTACAACGCGTTATAGAAGAAACCTCCTCTAGGTTTTGTTGCTTTCAAGTTGAAAAGAGTAACTTTGCTTACACGATCGTTCACCAGTGTATACTGACTGTCTGGGATTTCTTCTGCTAAATTCAGCCACCAAACAATCTTCTTGGACACTACAACCTTGGTTTTGTTTTTGTAGATGCAGTGAAAGGAAACGTTAGAACCAACGCTGGTCAGTATCTTAGGAGGGAAGTACAGGACTTGAGCTGCGTAGAAGAGGGGGGGAAGGAAAGAAAATGCCCACTGAGATTAGTATCTGAACAAAAAAGTCATAAAAGCATATGGCAATAAAACATTATTATCATAGAATGGCATGGGTTTGAAGGGACCCCAAGGATCACAGAGCTCCATCCCCCTGCCACAAGCAGGGACACCAACCTCCAGGCCTGGAGCCACACAAGGCTGCCCAGGGCCCCAGCCAACCTGGCCTTCAACACCCCCAGGGATGGGGCACCCACCCCCTCTCTGGGCAGCCTGTTCCAGCCCCTCCCCACTCTCTCTGCAAAGAACTTCCCCCTAAGATCTCCTCTCCCCCTTCCCTCCTCCAGCTTCACTCCAGCCCCTTGTCCTGGCATTTTCTACTCTTTTAAAAAGCTGATTCCCCTCCTTTTTCTCTGCTCCCTTCAGGGACTGGCAGGCTGTTGAGTTTCTAAACTTCCTATTTCTTATTTAGCATTAGCAACTAGAGGGGAGAAGGGCAGAAACAGGTCTTCAACTGTCCCCTTCTGTAACTGATGGTTGGAAATTCTGATAAAAACCATCTTTCAGGGTCAACTCAGCTGGGAGGGCAAAGTTCTTCCCTGGCAGAGTTGTGGGGCTGTGGCCCAGGCTGCCCAGGGAGGGGGCTGAGTCCCCACCCCTGGGGGTGTTGAACAGAGGGGAGATGAGGTGCTCAGGGATCTGGTTTAGCACAGGACAGGGACAGTTGGGCTCCATGGGCTGAAAGGGCTTTTCCAACCTGGTGACTCTGGGATTCTGGGATTTAATATCCCCAGGCAAACAGGAATTCCACAAGCAGAAAATCACTGGCAGGTGCAGGGAGAGCAATACAAATGGGGAATCGTGCAGGCTCCTCTAAATTAAGTCTTGGGGTCTGAGAAGAACACAGTTGCTTTTTACTCAGCCCACTTTCTTTAAGGCATCAGGGCAGCTCATTTAAGTACTGCAACAACTACGGGCAACCTAGAAAGGCTTGGCTCCTGTAGCACGTCTCACAACCACATACACCACACATTTTAAAATCATAAAATTGCCCTCAGGTAAAAGGGAGAGAAGATCCAAATGAAGCAAGAGCGATGCTTGAGTTTGGAAAAAGAAAATCTGATCCTTTGAACCCTGTGAGGATGTTGAAATCTGTATTAGCTGAAGCACTGGTGTAATACTGGAACACAGATCCTGAGAGCATCCCTATTCAGCACTGGGGAGAGGGGATGGACAAAAATAAACTGAAAAAAAATTAAACATGTTTTTAAAAATAAAAATCAAGCTTTCCACTAGTTACTAATCCTGGTCCTGGTGAAGTCAGCAGGAGATCAAGGTCTCAAAAACTTGTTTTACAGTCCCAGAAGCACAGCCCCTGCCAAGAGGTAGCACCAACACGGTGATTGTCCCAGGAAGACAGACACTGACTTTGCAGAGCACGTCAGCATGCATGAACTCAGCCTCAGGAAGCACAAGGACACAACCACTTGATTTCAGCATTTCCTCTTCCAGTGTCAACGTACCTCCATGAGAGCAAGGCAGTGTTCTGTGCCCCCTGCTCTGCTGCTCACTCCAACATCCCACCCTCTAACATGAGCCATCGGGAGAAGTTCATCGCTGCCAACTGGTTTGTCCCAGTGGGGTCATTTTGCTGATGCAGTGGATGATACAGTCCCATATCCCATAACAGGATTGATAAGAAATAATCTGACAGTGTCTATCACTCTTCTTTCTGTGTGTGTGCAGGAAGCAGGCACAGGTGCCTAAGTAAAGCCCTAGAACTGACACGTAACAGCACAGGGGATACCTGTGACAGCACCATAAGCAGAGCATGGAAAAATACAATGCCACTAATCCTGAATTCTTCTGGCTGACCCAAACCCACCCAACCTGCCAAGCAAACCAGCAATGCTGAGAAATCACTGAGGATACCCCAAAAGTAAGGTCTCTCCCTTCTTGCTTTGGCAGGGGGTTGGACCCAAGGATCTCTTGAGGTCCCTTCCAACCCCTGTGAGTCTGTGATTCCTATATACTCTGACCATGGGAAAGAAGAGCTGTTGGGTCCTATTGCTTCAGGAGGAGCTGTGTTGATACAAGGGATGTCATTAAATTATCAGAGCCCTTGACCCAGGAGAGTGACAGGTCAGGAACACGCCCTATTTGGGCCCCAAAGTGATGACAGTATAGATATATAGATACACACACATATATATCTATATTTAACATGAAAGCCACATGCATTGAAACCAACGGACTCAATTATGCAGTTTAGGAATGGGGCTCTGCTCTACAAACCAAGCAGGATCATGTTAAATCAACCAACCCCAAACTGTTCTGCACTTTCAGTTCAGCTGTAAAGCCCTGTGCTCAAGTGAAAGTTAGAGAACACGTTATGAGAGAAATCTGGCACCGAGTGGAGGTTGAACACTGCCAACTGGCTTTTGAAATTAAAAAAAAACCTGAGAAAAAGAACTTTTCCTGGGTCTGAACAGGTGCTTGGAGAGCAAGCAACATGGCCCAGCAAGGAGCTGCCTGTGCAGTCTCCATGCATTAGTCCAGGACTCTTTCACTGGGGGTTCTGTCCAAAGGGAAGAGCAGGATCTCCAGCAAAGCCGTGCACAAAGAGAAGCAAAAGAGGAGAGAACTCACACAGGCATCTGCAGCCCAGCTCACGCACCCTGTACCTCCCTGGATAACACATGCTCTCAAATACCTTCCCCAAAGCAAACTGGGGAATCTGGTCAACTCCAAAAGACCCTGTAGAGCCCATAAGTGGCTGCACATGACCTACCTCCCAAGCTGAGATCGTACGGCGTGCTCCAGTCACTCCAGAACCCAGGACCACGATGACTCCGGCACCGCACTTGAACTAAGTATGAAGAATCAAGCAGTGTATTGTCTATGGCCAGAGAGGATTCTAGAGACTCTTGAACCATCTGTTGGATTATCAGAAGCCATTATTGTTGTATAACATATAAAAGAGACAGAGGGAACCAAAACAAGTAGTCTAGAGAGCAGGTTTTAGGTAGCAAATTGGGAAAAAAAACCCAACAAAACCCACAAAAAAAACCCCCTCAAATTTTCTTCTACTATATTCAAACTTAGAGGAAATGTAAAGAGGCCACATACCCCTGTGGAAAACATGTTCTTTCATTCTGGACTGCTAATTACCAGCTGCCTTTTATTCCAGAGCCAGTTACATGGTAGCAACAGAACAAAACAATTCACTAACAAGAGCTGTAAATACTAAACACGTACCCATGTATCATGGAACCTGCTGAAAGGAGAGAGGTTGCCTTTAGACTTCCCAGAATCTAGAATTTCATCCAAAAAGAAAGATAGGAGCTTGTCTGCCAGGCCCAACAGGAGATGGGTCTTTCATCACTGTGTAGTGGCTCTCCCAGCGTGAAGTCCAGCTTTATCACACGCTCTGCTTACGTTTACCATGGTCTTCTGGACACACCAGCTCAAGAGAAACCAGTGTGCTGTGCC
The DNA here is from genome assembly GCA_022605955.1 of Rallus limicola. Lineage (NCBI taxonomy): Eukaryota > Metazoa > Chordata > Aves > Gruiformes > Rallidae > Rallus > Rallus limicola. Next base: position 32,406,481 of record JAKCOZ010000009.1, on the reverse strand, counting down.
CAGCTCCACCACACCAGCTGCGTGGCTCAACCCAGCAGAGCCACTGCCCAAGGATGAGGAGGGTGGTCAGAAGCCCTGAGCTCTGGGAGAGACCCACTGACCTGCACCACTCCAGCACAAAAGCAAGCAGGCAGAGCTGACTCACCTGCCAGACTTGTTGGCCTGAATTGGCAGAGATCTTCACTTCATACTGAAGTGGGAATGGCATCAGCACAGGGTCAGACCAGCAGATCTTCACTTGACCTTCCTCTGTCATTTCCAGGTGCAGGTTCAAAGGAGGTTCAGGCTTCACTGCAGACAAAGCAGTTGACAAGTTTATCTCTAACTATACTGCCTGTGACTGCTGGCAGTAACAGGTCTGCACTGATTCAGAAGTCTCCTTCACACCTTTTCTTTAAACTCAGGGTTCAAGAGCTGCTCTGCAGCTAATGTGTGACAGAGTAATGTGTAATAACCCTGGAGAAGTGCACCCTGTTATGCAGTTAGATATCAGGACATGCTGTTTGACCTAAAGCTTGCCTTAGAACTACATGGATTTCTTACCCTGGGCCTTGATTCTTCCCAGTAACCAAGCACTAACTGAGCTGTTTGGATGAAATGAGGGCTGAGAGGGATGGGAGTGCTGAGCAAAACAATTTGCTCTGCTCCTTAAGAGGTGAGAGATAATGTCCTCATATTGCACACAAAGATTTTCTAAGTATTCCCATCCCTTCCATGGTGATTATGGCTGTGAAAGAAGGCCTCCACAAGAGCTACATTAGGGCAAGGTGAAAATGGAGGGTTTCAGAGCTTTACCACAAGGATGAAGAGAACTCTGAAGAGGAAAATGGATGGGCATTTTAGAGTAACGGTTAGGATGACATCTGCTCTTCCTCAGACAAAGGCAAGGCACCTAGATCCTACTTTTACCACTTACTCAGTCCTTGTCAAATCACTCTGAGTACAGTGTCTCTTGGTTGGCCCTGTCCTCACTCACAGCTCTGAGTTTCTCCTGTACAAGAGTGGCAGCACCCTGTTAAAAACCACTGCAGAGCAAACAGCACCTGCCAAGCCCAGAGAGAAGCCTTTCCAAGGGCCTTAGAACTTGGAGTTCCATCTGCACTGGGTGTTCCTCTCCTTCCCCAGTGGCCCTTAGCTAGTGCCACAGAGAGCCAGAAGAATTGCCTCCTGTCACTTGACCCTCATGGTCCACCTGGAAGCACCTACAGCAGCCCTGGGGTCCACTCACTGAGACTCTGCCTCTCTCAATGCCAGGTTAAACACAAAGTGGCCCTTCACTGATCTCTCAGCCCTTCAGGGTGTCTCATTTAAGCTGCATTACTGGAACCTCACTCAGTTTACCAAAAACCTGTCCTTATTTTCAGCCTAAATTCACTACACTAAGTCAGACCTTATTTTTACTATTACTTACACAACCCCTCAAAGGAATTAAGAAGTGATTTGGGAGGAGGCACAGCTTTTAGAGCAGAAGTCAGTAACTTCTATATCTACATTTTGCAGCACAGATATAAGGAAGTCTGTCCTGCCAATGCCACCTGTCCTACTCATATCATCTGTAAGCAAGCACAACTCTGCATTCCACAAGCATTCATAGTTTCACTTTCAAAATAGCTTTTAATTGAGCTAAACCTTGGCAGAATGTATACTAATATTATGCATTTTAAAAATATACTTCAGTAAGCAGAACAAACTAATTATGTCATTTTAAACATTGGCAGATGCAGCTCGGAATTTTTAATCTTTTCCTACACCCAAAGCAGAGTGATGATAGATGCAACCTCTCATCTTCAGAGCCAGCCTGCCCAGAGACTCTTTAGTTTGTTCTGTCTGCAAAGCACAGCAGTTTGGAGGAATCACATGGGATCATTAAGGTTGGCAAAGGCCTCTGAGATCATCTCACCCAACCATCCCCATACCACCTCTATCACTCACTGACCCACATCCCTGAGTCCCTCATCCACCCTCTCCTTGAGCACCCTGAGGGATGGTGACTCCCCCACCTCCCTGGGCAGCCTGTTCTGATGCCCAACCACTCTTTTGGAGAGGAAATGTCTCCTCATTTCTAACCTGACCCTCCCCTGGCACAACTCCCAGCCATTCCCTCCCATCCTCTCACTGGGTATCTGTGAGAAGAGGCTATAAAACTTCTGTCCTGTTCCCCCACAGCTGCCAGAGTCCCTGGGGCTCTGTGAAATTTGCCAAGACCCACAGAAACTATGCAGACTGGATAGCAACACCCATCAAATTCATAATGTCAGGATAGTTTTAATTTGATGAAACTAAATACAGAGGAATGTTTTCCAACTCAGAAAATGCTGGAGTTCTACATGTCAGGAATAAAGCATCAGGACAACAGAGCTGCTTGAGAAAAGAGGTAGTTTTATTTGCTAAGTAACTGTCAGAACAGCTTTCCCTCCCTTTTTAATTCAAGTCCTCAGCAACACAGACAGAAAAGCTCCACCAGTGCTCCAGACTCAGCACAGAGTAGCCCACAGCTCAAGTGTGTTGTCAGCCTGGTCTCTGCTCTGTATGGTTTTGCACTACAGACCAGACAGGTGTTTGGTGGCTGAGAAAAGTGTTCAGCACCACCCTGAGCAAGTTGGACAGCACCAGGGAGCCTCCTCCTGCTCTGCCTGCACCCACCTTCTCCACAAGAGACATCCTGCTGCTGCTCTCCATGAGAAAAGGTTTAAAACACAGGTCATACTCACCTATGTCTATGGGCTTGACTGACATCAAAGGTGACCACAGAGGTACTGCCCCCATTGTCATCTTCAGCCACATGATGTACGTGTGGTTGAGCCTTGGGGAAGGCACCTGGCACTCACACTTGTCATATTCACTGCAGTCACACTGAGCAACCATGACAGCCCCCTGCAGAGAGCTCAGAGGTACATCTCCCAGTGCCAGCTCTGTCCTGCAAGGGGAAAAAGAAACCTTAAACTGAAACAAAGCAGCACAAAGGGTTGTGAAGATGCTCAGAGGGCTGGAGCAGCTCCCCTCTGGAGAGAGGCTGAGGGAGCTGGGCTGGGTCAGCCTGGAGAAGAGAAGGCTGTGGGGGGACCTCATTGCAGCCTGCCAGTCCCTGAAGGGAGCAGAGGAACAGGAGGGGAATCAGCTTGTTCAAGGGCAGAGCCTGGCAGGACAAGGGGGCTGGAGTGAAGCTGGAGGAGGGAAGGGGGAGAGGAGATCTTAGGGGGAAGTTCTTTGCAGAGAGAGTGGTGAGGGGCTGGAAGGGGCTGCCCAGAGAGGGGGTGGGTGCCCCATCCCTGGGGGTGTCCAAGGCCAGGTTGTCTGGGGCCCTGGGCACCCTTGTGTAGCTCCAGGCCTGGAGGTTGGTGTCCCTGCCTGTGGCAGGGGGTTGGAGCTCTGTGATCCTTGGGGTCCCTTCCAACCCAGACCAGCCTGGGATTCTATGATTTCTTTCCCTACTCTCTCTCAGCAGAGGAGGTCTCTCTTTATTTAAAAAAAAACCAAAAACCAACTAATGCAAAAAGGAAAAACCCAGGCATTGTAACCCATTGCTTTGACTTCACTGCTTCTCCCTTTTTAAAGAGTTTCCACATTGTCACAACAATTTAATGCAAAGTATTCCCAGGGTTTGACTTTTAAAGAAACATGTTACAGGATGAGATGAGACTTTGAATCCAGCCAGGCCAGCACCCATGTCCTGACAGCAGCTATTCACTAGATACTTCTGAGGCATGCAAAGTTAGTTTACTTTACAGTGGACTAATTGGCAGCTCTCTGCCACCCCCATGGAGATCATGCTCTAATTCCTATTCGTGCCACACTGAAATCAAATCTAACCATTATCATTCTTTCCAGCTTCTGCTACAATTAAGCATTACAAGTAATGGAATAATCAAAACCAATTATTCAAGTGAAAAAGAAGCTTTGGAGGAGCAAAAGGATAAAGAATGCCACCACCAGAACACATCTCAGTACTCATGTTCCTCAAGTTAGATATTTTGGGAGAAAATAAAGTAAAAGGCATCTGTGTCCTTCAAAAGTCTTACCTTTGTGCAGTTAATTCAATGATAAGGCTTTAATTGTTATGTACAGCGTGTTTGTCTATTAGGCAGGCTGATGCTTCCTAGGGCAACACATTATTTACTCACAGGCATTGCTATTATTGTCTTTGGACAGGCTCAGGGAAAGTATTAAGTAACTCAGAGGGTTTTATTGCTTCTCAGAGTAAAGCTCTGCTCTGGAGCCAGGCTGGGAGAGCTGGGCTGGCTCAGCCCAGAGAAGAGAAGGCTGCTTCTGGGGAGAGCTCTGAGCCCCTTCCCATCCCTCGAGGGGCTCCAGGAGAGCTGGAGAGGGGCTGGTGCCCAGGGCAAGGAGGGCCAGGCCCAGGGGAACGGCCTTCAGCTGCAGCAGGGGGATGGAGAGGGGCTGGGAGGCAGAAATCCTTCCTGGGGAGGGTAGAGGCCCTGGCACAGGGTGCCCAGAGAAGCTGGGGCTGCCCCTGGCTCCCTGGCAGGGTTCAAGGCCGGGTTGGATGGGGCTTGGGCACCCTGGGCTGGGGGGGTGTCTCTGCCTGTGGCAGGGGGTGGGGCTGGGGGGTCTGAGGTACCTTCCCACTCAAATGAGTCTGGGGTGCTAGGACTGTGGGCTCCCTGGCAGTCCCAGTCAGAGATGTGCACACACTCTTCCCCATAACTCACCAGCCGTTTGTTCCCTTCCAACTTCTCAGTTTTTGACCTTTTCTGAGCAGGGCAGGTGATGGTAAGAGGCTCAGTGAACCATGCCCATTTCCCCTGTCTCCTACAGTCAATTAAATGTACTAGATCCCAAATTGTCCAAAAGGAAAAAAGCAGAAAACCTTGTCTTTCTCCTCCTTCAACGCAGAGTTCTCTTCCCTCCCTGAACTCAAGTGTTACAGTGAGTCACACCAACTATCAAACTTCTACAGGAAGGTTCCTTTCCTATTAACTTCATTTTTTTCCTCTGAATTAGTAAAACAAAGCCCTCACTATACAGAAATAATTCCAAAGTTACTCCAGAACATGGGCTTTTAATGTAAGGATGAAATGTCAAAGCAGGAAAGAATCCAGGGCTGTCAAACTGTCTGGGTTTGTCTTGGCTTTGCTGCCCTGAGAGGTTTGGCCACAAAGTAGTCAGGGTATTAAATTTGCTCCCTTAAGGGGGCCCATGTCACTGAATACCTGCAGTACACCATAAACCTACATCTGTGAGTGAAGAGTATCTCTGGGATGGGAATGAGAAGGAGGAATCCATGGGGAGCTGCTGGTTGCTCTCTGAATAGAAGCCCCTTTGTGCCCTTTGGTATTTAATTAACACATCCACAATAGTTTGAACTAAAGTCAATAGAGATCGAAAACGTGTGCTAAAGGGTAAGCACCCGTGTGAGAACTGCTCTGAACCACCTGTAGAACACCTTTAACAGCATCACTGTGCTAATCACACAATCACAGGGGTGGGAAGGGACCCCCAGAGCCCATGGGGTCCAACCCCCTGCCAAAGCAGGGTCCCTAGGACAGGGCACACAGGGCGGTGTCCAGACGGGGCTGGAATCTCTCCAGAGAAGGAGACTCAGAATCACAGAATCATCAAGGTTGGAAAAGACCTAAAAGATCATCCAGTCCAACCATTCACCTATTACTACTAGCTCCCACTAAACCATGTCCCTCAATACAACATCTAGTCTTTCCTTGAACACCCCCAGGGTTGGTGACTCCACCACCTCCCTGGGCAGTGCATTCCAGTGCCTGACTCCCCTTTCTGAGAAGTAGTGCTTCCTAATGTCCAGCCTGAATCTCCCCTGGCGCAGCTTGACACCATTCCCTCTAGTTCTGTCACTGTCTACACGGGAGAAGAGGCCGACCCCCAGCTCACCACAACCTCCCTTCAGGAAGTTCTAGAGAGCTATAAGGTCTCCCCTGAGCCTCCTCTTCTCCAGGCTAAACAATCCCAGCTCCCTCAGCCGCTCCTCGTAAGGCCTGTGTTCCAGACCCCTCCCCAGCTTAGTAGCCCCCTCCTCTGAACGCCTTCCAGGGCCTCAATGTCTTTCCTGTAGTGAGGGGCCCAAAACTGAACACAGCACTCGAGATGCGGCCTCACAAGTGCTGAGTACAGGGGGACAATTCCCTCCCTGTCCCTACTAGTGACACTATTTCTGATGCAAGCCAGGACGCCGTTGGCCTTCTTGGCCACCCGCGCACACGGTCGGCTCATGTTCAGCCGGGCATCAATCAGTACCCCCAGGTCCCTTTCCTCCACACAGGCCTCCAGCCACTCCGCCCCAAGCCTATAGCGCTGCCTGGGCTTGTTGTGGCCACACTCCACACCCCCTGGGCAGCCTGGCCCAGGGCTCCCTCACCCTCACTGGGAAGAAGTTCTTCCCCACATTGGGGGGGAACTCCCTGGGCTCCAGCTTGAGCCCATCGCCCCTTGTCCTGTCCCCACAGACACTGAGCAGAGGCTGCCCATGTCCCCCTGTGTCCCACCCTTCAGCTCTTGATAAACACTGATCACACACATGTTTTTGGGATGCTCTTTGTGGCTGGGAACATGAAGACTGTCCATAACACCATACCCTCATAGCACCTGTACTCTGCAGTGCTGACCCCTCAAAGCTGTGCAGGGTCATCTGCATATGGGGTTTATTAGTGCTATAGTCACTCAGTGCTGACATTCCTAAAAGAACTTTTACCAGGACTCACAGACTCCAGGAGACAAGAATTAGGGAGTCTTATGCTGATGGTATCTGGCAATCATACTGCTTCTAAATTACTTGGAATATTTTTGGGTTTATAGCTGTGGTTCCACTTCTTTCTCCTGAATTTCCTTCCAAAGGTTTCACAGAATTTTCTTTGAAGTTTCCCTGCCCTCCATTGTTGCTCATAGAATTTATTAGTCTCCAAAATTCACACAATCAATCTGTAGGAATGTAGTCTTCTCATCAAACCTTGTCTTCAACCTGACCTACCTAGAAAGCAATTACCACCACCTCATCCTAATCATTCCTGATGTGATATAATAGAATCATTCCAAATATAATATAATGCAATTTGTAAACATCAACCTGACCCCACCTGCACTGAAAGGACCACCCATGGCAGAGGAAAATGCTCTAGGAAGCTCCTCCCCATGCTGTGTTATACCTGGGTTGTGTTTTAAAGGCCACTTGTTTAGGAGAAGAGAGCCATGGTCACTCTGCTCCCATCACACTCACCTTTCCATTTGTTTCCTGTATAAAATGCTGTGAGGAGGAATAACTGGAGAAAATCCACATGGCTCCATGCCAGGCAGAGAACTGAATCACCAGTATCTCACTTCTGGGCCATACACACCTCTGAGAGCTCAGTGGAACCACAGGACTAAAGCATAACACACTGCAGAAGGTGGGGGGAATAAATACTGCACACCCTGATCCACAGGAGCAGCTAACATTGCAGCAAGGGCATGTGCCCAAGGCTTGCTGTGCTTTCCCCTCCAAACACTGCCCCTCACAGCTGCACACAGATCAGTCAACATCCCAAGTTAGCACCAGCTAAATGGCTTGTATTAGCATACACAATTCAACCAGACTTCAGAAGGTGGTGTGGTTTATGCTGAATTAACCCATGGTCCTGTGGTGAGCTTTTAGACTTTACACCACGAGTTGCAGAACCCCTTCAACTGAATTTAATCAACTTCTTGCAACCAGAGCACCTAAACAAAAGGTCAAAGTTGTTTTAAGGAAGAGAAACACCATCTTTTTACAGTTCCTCTAATTTCAGGAAAGGTCCAACATCACATTTGGGTAGAAGGTCCAACATCATGTGTAGTGATGTGGAGGTCACCATTGTAACTCTGCTTTCACTATTTCTGTACTGAGGATTTGTGCAAGCACTGCCTTGGTTAGGAGCTGCCACAGCCAGGCTGTCTGGGGTTCTGGGGATTTTTAGGGATTATATCTCAGTGTATTTGATACCTTGTACCTCTAGGACAATACTTACTTGAACAAGCTCCCCTTTGCACTGATGTAGGTAAGGAGAGGATAAGCCTCTGATGAATGGTTAATGTTCTCCAACAGAAGAAGGCTCAATGTCTAACTGATGCACTCAACCAAGCCACCAGCCTTGAGGCAAACTGCATGATTTAGCCTTAAAAACGTGGCAGCCTAAGGCCCAGAAGGAAAGCAGAGCCTCACAGGTACTTCCAAGTCAGAAATATGAGCACACCTTGCACATCACCATCTGCTGAACGGGTGAGTTCTAATCAGTGCTCAAAAATAAACAGGGGGCATTCATCTGTGTCACCAGGAAAGGATCCCTAAGGCTAAATTATTTCAGTTAATGTAATTAACCATCAGGGTATACACCACTCCTAGAATACATACAGCTAGAGAGATCATTCACTCGTGGTAGATAATTAACCTAATTTGTCTAATTAAGTTTCAGGGTAATCTTTCTCCTCCCAAAGACACAAGGGAAGGTAAAAGCTCTGTCAGTACCCTTCTTACAGAACACCACCATAGCACTGCTTTGGACAGGAGGGAACATTTTCTGCCCAAGGTAACTTGAGATGATTTACAAGCAGGTGTAAGAGAAGAGGATACTCCTCTAATGCTGGAAATTTTAAAAGCTGTGGGGGACCCAAGCTTTTCTGCTGTAGATTCTTCTAGGTCATTATTTTTGTACATCACTTGTCCTATATGTGAGAATTCTGGCTTGATCTCCAGACTCCCAGGGAGGAACACATGCCAGGAATGCATATTTTTAAAACTGGGAATGTTTTCAAGGTATTTTGGCTCATGTGAATACAATTTTAAGGTAGCAGCAAGCCAACAGGGAAAGCTGTCACCTTACCAAAATCTGAACCGCTTTGCTAGCTGTTCCCCCAGAGCGCTGGGACCCCAGAAGAAAAACAGGAATATGAAATGTGGGGAGTGAAAGGAGTTCTCCAGTGTCAGGGACTGTGCTGCCTCTTGCCTTTGCAGCAAAAAGTAATCAAGTACACAAATGCCCCAAGGACTCTAGTGAGTCTATAGGGTCTGTTCTCATAAGCTGCATGACACTTACTGAATTCCCTTTGTAATACAAAGAATCTCTTCATTCCAGCTGGGACTTGGATCTGTTGTTCCATGGATGTTAGGCATGCCCCCCCCCCAAAAAAAAAATCAATATAAAGGTTACTACCCTAGGAATCCTGGCAAGGAGTTTTATATTGCACTTGAGACTGGATGGGACAGAGGCAAAGGCAGATCTACTTCTCCCACAAACACACTCACAATGGTATTTCAGAAGACAAAGTCATGGGGAACACTGCCAAGGGGAGCCCACACTAAATCTCATTTCATCTTTTAAAGTGTTATGTCAAATAAACCACTGTATTTAACACCAGTTAATACACTGGTTTTCAGACCTGACAACAGGGAAAATTTGTGGCATGTGATTATCTGTCATCCAGATCTGGCTTTTTTTTTTTTAAGTAGAAGTCATCACCTGTAAATTCTGCTAATTCAACTGGTTTAGCCTGTTTCCTATGAAAATTAAGTCTTTGTGCTCATGGTTCCTTCCAAGCTGTCAGTAATACATAAAACACCCCACCAGGGTGATTTCAGAAGTGGAACCAAATCGATCTATTCAGGATCACATCAGGCAGGTCATGCATACAAGACCTGCCCAACCCACAGGCAGGATGATTACCATTTATTACCATTCCACAGTTTATTCACTGTAACATCCACTGCCCAGGGGGGTGCCTCTCAGAGGCAACAATGGGATCAGAGTAGCATTTGACATTCAATTAATTGTTAAGTAGTGTAATTACTTGGAGAGAGAGAGAATGTGGTGGTCAAAAAGCATTAAAAAAGCTCTAAGTATTGTCACAGCAAAGGTCTTTTAGGAAGTCAATGCTGATTTTGTTAAAGCACTTTAAGAAACATGGAAAGGACAGAGGATGGGGACTCTCCCTTCCAGCCACTTCTTTCCTCAAACTTTCCATATTGTCTGAGATTACTTTTAGACAGAGCTACACAAAGCAGTACACAACGTTGCTACCACGGTGCTGCAAGCTTGAGAGGCCAATGCATGTGCTTTAGCAACTGCTTTCAGATTCCTTATGCTAAGGGTGAGAAATGGAACAGTCTGTACTTACACAGCATACAAAAGATCAACCTTCAAGTTGGCTCTCCAGTGCAACGTCACAAAGCTCAGGCTGCAAACCAACAGGTCCAGCTTGCCTTTCATCCAGCATTCAACGTTCCAATTGGAATCTAAACAAAAGAAATGGATTAAATATATTATTTAAAACAAAAACCCCACCAAAAGCTAAAGAAAAAAAACCCCACCCAACACAAAAGTCCACCTGAAGAGCCAGGATAAAACTCACTCACCAAGAGAGGACAAGGTACAGGTATTCATGAAGGTGAGGCTGGACCCCCAGTATGCAAATGTTTATGAATAATTCTTGCTGAATTGGGCACTAATCTATGCCCTTCAACACTTAAAAGGCTAACAATTTATGTGATACCCCTGCATGCTAATTATTAAGAGAGAAAGGAATCTATTTTTACCTATCTTTTGGACAAGGCTTTGCTACCATGAACCAGGACAGCCTCTCATGGGGCTGTACCAGGTTCACTTTGTGCACTCACACACACAGCTGCCCCACACACACACATCAGCAGCAAATGTAATGTGGCAGGCTTGAACAGAGATTTATTTGTTCCATGGGATGGTTCCTGTCGATTGAAATTGTGCCCTACTGAGGCCAAAAAGATTCCTGCCTGTGATAGCAGCGTGCCAGCAGAGCAGTACACTGCCCAGACACTGTGGTCTATGGGAGGAGAGAACAGCTTAGGAAGAAAAAGACTTCAAACCAACCCACATACAGATATTTGTGAAGGCATCACAAGCCAGGCAGGAAAGATTGCACTTGCTCTCCATCTCCTCTGCCTCCTGGGGGAGTTTGAAGCCCATATCCACAAAAATATTTGAAGTATTTCTCACAGTGTCTAAACCCTTTTGAAGATCTGGGCTTAGGTGCAGAGCTACATATTTTATTCAGCGTTCACCTAGAGAGACAGCCAACTATTTCCTTCCCCCCCCCCCTCCCCCCCCTCCTTTGAATCCTATTTTTTTTCACCCCTTGGAATCTGGGGTATAGAATTCCTTTTGTCCTCCACTACAGGCTTCTGTGAAGAAGGATTTTACCATATTTTGTTGTCTGCTCTGGATGAAAACAAATACCCATTAATACAACCTGTCCAACCTGCCACCACTCTCCCCCAGTAAACAGCCCCCCCACACATCATTTTTTGAAGAAGTAACTTTTTATGCCCTTGGATGGAAAACTTACCTACTTCCTGAGAAGCAGACACACTTATTTCTGAAGGAATAAACCTCCTTGCTTGCATGCTTGCTCTGTGCAAAGAGCAATCAATGTTGCTGCTACTCCAAAGGCAACACAGAAAACTTTCTTCATTCCTCAGCAAGGAAGGCTTGGGTTCAGGTGCTCTCCTCAAACCAGACCAGCTCTCTACAACCCCAGCAGAGGAAGGACTCAGAAACGTCTCATTCAGCAGCAGGCAGGGTAATGTAAAGTTCCTGGGAGGAATCTGATGGACCATACAGTGGGCAGCTGCCATGTGGAGAAGGTCTGCAAACACAAAGGCAAAAATATCAGAAAGAAAAGGTTCATATTGATGATGAGAATGGAGTGGACAGTGTTACACAGAACATACTAAAAAAACCAGGCTGCTTCTAGGGGCTGTTCTCCTCTGGGCTGGAAACTGAAGTTACTATGAACATCCCCTCTGCACTGGTGGCACCTGAGACAAGCCAGCCTTCTCTCTCAAAGTCACCAGACCTAACAATTTGCTTTCTCAGCCTCTTGAAACAGCTCAAGACTGAGACCGTTAGGGAAGCACCTCCGTGAGATAAACTGACTTGTCTTAATCCAAACTGCAATGAATCCTAAACCTGTGTCCACAGACTATATAGATACTGGTTTTCATCTCCTCATGCAGTGCTGGGGAGCTTGCAACCCAGCTCTTGTACTGTAGAGAAAAATAATCCCACTGTAAATACAACACGTACTGATGTTGTAACTGTTAAATACCAAAGAACAGCACTACCAGAATATGTGACCAGATGCAACTTTGCAACCCCAGGGCCTTATCTGGGAAGTGAGAGGTAGGAAAAGATAAATCTTTTCCATCAGACTTAGATCCCTCAAAATAAAATCACTAAAATTAAATCACTCTGACCACATTCATAGCTCCTGTTGGTAAGTCACAGCTTGAATTACACTGATTTTGAGAAGGATAATGATGTGGGGTTTGGGAATAGCTTAGTGTAAAACTGCATGAATTTCAAAGATTGAAGCTGTAGTTACAGAAAGGCATGTGGGTCACTTGTGCACCTCTCCTTATGCTTCTTGTTCAGCAAGGGCATAAATATTTTAAGCAGTTTGTTAGGTAGAAATTAGTTCATGCTCTGTGCCCTGCAATGGCCAAAAGGAGAAAAACAGAATTCCTCTAGCACCATTTGATTCACCACAGATAAGCTAAGCAGTATCAAAGCACAAAATCAAACCTTTTTTTTACAAAGGAGGCAGATGCTACCTTAGAAGCAGACACTGTGCAGTGTGTTAGAGCATTCTGTTTTCTCTTTATGCAGATTTTGTAGCACCAGGCTCCTGAGGGGTTCTGCTCCTTCCTCCTCTCTCATCTAACTGAGTTTGTGCCTCTGTAAATACCAGGCTCATTAGGCCTCCTGGCTCCGTGCAGAGGATTCAGCTGGCCAAACAGACTATGAGTCCATAATACATGATTAAAAAGGGACAAATGAGTAAGTGACATCCCTGCCTATATAGCAGGACAGATAACCAGCTCACAGAGGCAGTTGCAGGGCAGGCAGAGACTCCACCAGTCATCCCTCTTTCTAAAAACCAGGCTCCCCCCTCAGATAGCACACTGGATGATCTCATGGGATCACTGACATCCTAGGAAGTCACTGGAGCATTGTAAGGTACAGCATTACGACAGAGGATGCTTAGCATGGGATTGCTATCACTCATTAATGAACTGCAGCATGCAGTAAAGATGTTTTCCTGATATGGATGCAACAGTTTGCCCAGGACACAGCCACACAGGAGGCCATCACTTACAGTTCTGTCCCTCAAACAGCTGCTTACTTCACATTGGGGTTAATGGAGCTACAAAGATGCCAATAACTGGCTCTTAGTTTATTTGGGAACAAAGTGGCTACTCCATAGTTACACAGACTTTCAGTCATGATAGACAATGATAAACTGCTGTGAAGCCAAAGGAAAACTCCCCAGGTAGTTTTCTAACTAAAAAGGTACAAAGGCAGCCAGGTACCCGCCTTGCAGGGAGCTGCAGAGTGCAATGAGGTCTCCCCTCGGCCTCCTTTTCTCAAGGCTAGAAAGCCCCAGCTCCCTCAGCCACTCCTGACATGATTTGTGCTCCCACCCCTTCCCCAGCTTCCTTGCCCTTCTCTGGACACGCTCCAGCATCTCAACATCCTTCCTGCAGTGAGGGGCCCAAAACTGGACCCAGCACTGGAGGTGCAGCCTCACCAGAGCCGAGTACAACGGAACAATCACTTCCCTACTCCTGCTGGTTACACTACTCCTGATACAGGCCAGGATGCTGTTGGCCACCTGGGCACAGCGCTGGCTCATGTCACCCCACACCCACAGGTCCTTCTCCTCCAGGCAGCTCTGCAGCCACTCTGCCCCAAGCCTGTAGTGCTGCTTGGGGTTATTGTGACCAAACTCCAGCACTTGGCCTTGTTGAACCCCATAATGTTGGCCTCTACCCATGGATTCAGCCAGTCCAATTCCCTCTGCAGAACCATCCTACCTTCCAGCAGATCAACACTCCCAAACAATTTGGCATAGTCTGCAAAATCCAGCAGCATGGCTTAAAACACCACTGACAGCCAGAAATGCTGATTACTCTTCATTCTACAGAATTTCCAACAGACCTATTTTTGAAGTAACTTACCCAACAGCACAGACACGGTCAGAATGCTTTGCCAATGCATCATCTTCTGTAGAGCTGACCTGAAAAACATGTAGAAAATTAACTGGTAATTATTGGTCTGTTATTTCATTCAGGTTTCCCTTGGGTGCACTTGAGTTAATTCAATGCTCACACCTTTGTAAGCAGAAAGGAAGAAGAAAATCAAAATGTCATTTGAGGAAAAAAATATAATGATTGCTTGGAATAGTAATTAAATATCAGTAAAGCTGTTCTTTCATAATTAGAGCACTTCTTTCATTGTTAGAGCTATATAGTAGCTCATTTCTCCAAGTTTTCACTGATCATAGTCCACCTTCTGGGTTTGCCCATCTGAAAAGCACCACAAACCCAAACAAAGTGGCCCCAGGGATACTCAGTTTTCCAAGGGCAGCAAGGACAAAGGTCCCTGGGCACCCATTCTAGCGGTGGAGACTTCCCTGTGCTTCACAGCAGTATTTCAATGCTGTTCTTCCATTTGAATTCTTCATTCTGTTTGACTTTTTAATCCTGTAGTCATGTAAGTTCTGTTCAAACCCAAATACAGGCATTTTTAGGTGTTGAAAAAAAGCTCAGCGAAGAGTATCAGAGGAAAGCATACAGAGTTTGTTGCCTTTGTAGTTAGATGATTAGTAAAATTAACATATCAAGTCAGACAGAGGATGCTGGAGCAAGATGTAAGATTCAGGGGGCTCCCTCCAAAGTATCCTCCTTCCTTCAATACTTCTGAGAATACTTGTCAAAAACAGAGGGGTTGGAAGGGCCCTCCAGAGCCCATGGGGTCCAACCCCCTGCCAAAGCAGGGTCCCTAGGACAGGGCACACAGGGCGCTGTCCAGACGGGGCTGGAATCTCTCCAGAGAAGGAGACTCCACACCCCCTGGGCAGCCTGGCCCAGGGCTCCCTCACCCTCACTGGCAAGAAGTTCTTCCCCACATTGGGGGGGAACTCCCTGGGCTCCAACTTGAGCCCATCGCCCCTTGTCCTGTCCCCACAGACCCTGAGCAGAGGCTGCCCATGTCCCCCTGTGTCCCACCCTTCAGCTCTTGATAAACACTGATCAGATCCCCTCTCAGGCTGCTTCTCTCCAGGCTGAACAGCCCCAGCTCCCTCAGCCTTTCCTCACAGGGGAGATGCTCCAGGCCCTTCAGCATCTCCAGAGCCTCCTCTGGACTCTCTCCAGGAGATCCCTGGCTTTTTTATCTCTGTCTTATTTATCCTCACCAGAGTCTTGGATACAATCATCCATTAACCCTGACACAGCTTTAAACCTCGACCATGGCTTAAAGCAATGATTCCATAGGCATGGCTGGGCAGCTGACAGCTGACCAGCAAACTCACAGGATTTCAGTACTCTTGTCCCTCCAACAGCTCTCTCACAAGAGAAGCCACTCCAAACTTGGCTGGGGCTGGAGCCAAGCCATTTCTTCAGCACAGGCCATCTTCATTTTGGTCTGCAAGATGAGTCAGTCCCATCCACTTTCCTGCCCATTCACCCAGGTTTCAATCAGAGTACATTAGGAGCTACATTTCAAGAAATTAAAGAGGAAAGCTCAAAATTTTGAAGGCAGTGCTTCACAACCACTGCTTCAGAGGAAAATCTGCCTCTCAGCATCGCTGTTAGGAGGCCAACCTTACCTGTACCTCTTCCATTAGTCTGTTTCCTAATAGGTGAGCCGTGAAGGCCAGAGGAATTATCTAGCTACCACCTTCTCTTAGGTCTATCATTTCACAAAGATAATCTCCACAAGCCTATGGTCAAAGTTCTCCAGGTTTTTTCCCCCAAGTTTCTGACTGAAAGAAAAAATAAATCACCTTTTAAAATAATTTAACTTAGACAAGCAGGTGCTATTCATACTGTTAAGCATAAGGTTTAATGAAAACATGACCCCCCAGCATCTTTCCTAGGGAGAATATTGAATTTACCAGAATTCCTGACTTCACTGGAAGAAAGAGCACAAGTTTTACAAGCCCAGTTACAGGGAACAGGAGGTTAAATAAAGGAGAATTATTAAAACTTGTAACTGCAGCTCTAGCCCAGATAGAGGACAGTAAGGACAAGGGGGTTTGTGCCTGGCTGGGGAAGAATCCATACCAATGTAAGGAATCAGGGACCATGTTAATGCTTCTGTCTTAAGATGCTGCACTCTGAGACCACCAACTTTGCTGCTGCTGGATACAAAACATGTTCCAGTTTTGTATGTAAACAGCACGTTCCCCTCTGTGCTATAACCACCACACAGAAAACAGAATCACATGGAATCGTTAAGGTTGGCAAAGACCTCCAAGATCATCTTGTCCAACCATCCCCATACCACCTCTATCACTCACGAACCCACATCCCAGGGTGCCTCATCCAACCTTTCCTTCAGCACCCCAAGGGATGGTGACTCCACCACCTCCCCGGGCAGCTCGTTCCGATGCCCAACCACTCTGAGTAGTAGGAAATGTCTAACCTGACCCTCCCCTGGCACAACTCACAGCCAGTCCCTCTCATCCTGTTGCTACTTATCTGCAAGAAGAGGCTGAGCCCCAGCTCACCACAGCCTCCTTTCAGGGAGTTGGAGGGAGCAATGAGGTCTCTCAATAAGGTCTCCCTGAACCTCCTCTTCTCCAGGCTGAACACCCCCAGCTGCTCCTCATGAGCCTTGTATCCCAGCCCCTTCCCCAGCTTCATCACCCTCCTCTGCACACACTCCAGGGCCTTGGTGTCTTTATTGTAGCAAGAAAACTTCAGTAAGCAGAGTCCCTCTCATCACAAAAGCATCCCATTTCAAACAAAACACAGCAGATGCAACAAGCAAGGAGGAAAACAATGAAAGAAAGACCTTTTATATATATGTATATATTTACAAGCTGGCTGAGAAGTCATAGAATCCACTGGCATGTCAGCACAGGGAACATTTCCAGCACAGCCCCAGGCCAGAATGGCTGGTAACATGCAAACACCTGCTCCCTGGGCACAGAAAACATACTCAAAGTTTTCTTATTCCCTCTGGAGCAGTTGCTTCCCCCCCTCCAGCTTCTTCCTCAACTACTTACATTGCTGCACGTCTCCTTTCTGAGCTACAGAAAAAGGGCTGATGCGAGCAGGGGGCTGCAGCATGAGGTGGATCCACCCGTTCAGCGTGAGCACCAGTGAACAGAGGGTGGCACTGGTGACTAAGAGTGCCAAGGCTCTACAACCTCCCCTGGACCCAGCTGAACCCCTGCTGCCGCTAGGTTCAAACTGTTAAGATCTTCACCTACTTTTACAGGGACCAAGAAGTTAGATGAGCAAATATTCCAAGATCGGTGCTTTAAATATCAACGATTTCCAGTTTCAAAGCCCACAGAAATTTTAGGGAACTCAGTTGCCAGGGTCTCATGGTTTCCTCTAGTAACCTACCCCCCCCCCCCCCCCACATACAGGGTCTGGAGATCTTTTTTCTTTTCTTCTTCTCCTTATTCCCACCCTCCTCAAAGAAACCCACCAGCTGCTAGTTAATAGGAAACAGGAACATAATACCACAAGCATACAAACTGTCCCTGACTTTTGTAAACGCTCCACTACAGCTGTTTTTAAATATTCAGGAGATCTTTATAAAGCATTAAAATATTTTAGCAATAATGCCTATGCACAGCACCTTCTGGCCTGCTCTTTAAGGGTGCCAAGGGCTTTCCAGTCCTGTTGGTTTTGGCAGGACTGGCAGCTCTCAGCCAGCCCTCCCGGGCACGGAATTTTATTGCATTTAGGATTTTAGTAAAAATTATTATTAATAAAGTGTTCTGAGTAAATGGGAGATACATAATAGCAATGGGTATGGCCGGCATTGAATGATTTTGCTTTCTAAAACCAAATCTCTGACTAACCAAGGCAACCCAAGCTGCACATCTCCCCACAGGCTTGGTAGAGTAGAGCTTGTCTCACCCTTGCACGGCCAGTGGCAAAAAGCACAGCTCCAAACCTGCTGCTGGAGCCTCTCCCTCGAAACTCAACAGCAACACCTCCCAGGCTCTGGAGAGTTTCTCCAGGTGGCACAGCTTCTCTTCATAGCACTGAAGCTTCCCCCTCATTCCACACACACCGGCCCCGCTCCGAGCCAGGTCCCCTTGGCCAGTGCAAGATGACGGGGCACCCAGCAGCCATCCTGAAGTCTGGGTGCGCTCCTGACGTGTGATTTAAGAGACTTAAGTTTTATAAATCGTCCTGATTTTAAGTAAACAATGGAGAAGAGCATTTTCAGTGAGCACTCCCTCAATGGACACACGTGTTCCTTACCTGCCCCTGTCAGCACAGCCCCTGTAATTACCTGGCGTTGAAAGCTTCACATTGCAGCCATGCTCGGCAACCGAGGGCTCTGAGCATTTCCGTGATAAACTTTATTTATCGGTGCTGCATCAATAATCAGCGTTAAATTCCCCAAGCTCTCTTCTACCGCAACGGACTAGAACGGCTTCTGCAGCACCGGTGCCCCCCAGCCCGCAGAGATTGCCTCCCTCTCCTCCTTCTGAAGGGATAAACAAACAATCAAACCGAAAAGGGCTGCTCCGAAGCTGCCCGGTCCCCCCGGGGGGCCACACTCCCCCACGGAGCGGCTTCCCGAAGGTACCGCCCGGCCGCGTACCCCGGCCGCGTACCCCGGCCGCGTACCCCGTGCTTTTCACGGGGGAAGCCCCCTGCATCCCCGGTACGGAGAGGAGAGCGCTGGGCCCCCGCGGACCGGCCGCGGTGGGTGCCGCCAAGCCGGCCGGCAAGGAGAGGGGGGGGGAAGCGGGCAGGGATTCCACCCCCCAGCCCCGCCACTGATTAGAACCTAAATTACAGAAACACGCGGGGAGCGGGGTAACTAACCAAATAAACACACGGAAAGTGAAGTCACCGACCTACTTCGCTTCATTCCCGGAGTCTTTAGGCGGCAGCCGGAGTTACACCACCGCCGTCATGTCCCGCCGCTCCGCCCGGCGCCTTCTCCCGCTGGAAAGCCCCGGCCGGGCGGCAGCGGGGTCGCCGCTCCCCTCAGCGCCCCAGGCAGAGCCGGGTCACCGGTCCCCTCAGCGCTCCGGGCAGAGCCGGGTCACCGGTCCCCTCAGCGCCCCGGGCAGAGCCCGCTCCCCTCAGCGGCCCGGCACAGCCAGGTCACGGCTCCCCTCAGCGGCCCCGGGCAGAGCCGTGTCACGGCTCCCCGCTCCCCTCAGCGCCCCGGCAGCGCCCACGCCGCCACCGGACGGTGCTCGCCCCAGCCCCGCCTCATCTCAGCTCAGCCCGCCCCGCCCGCTCTCCCCCCTTACCTCACGGCGAGAGGCCGGTGTCCGTTCCCCCCCCCCCATCCCGTAACCCCCAGGGGCCAGGCCCGGATTCTCCTCCCAGACCGAGCAGGACCGGCTGGGTGCAGGGGCACAGGCCCCCCTCATGGCAGCTCTTACACTGATGAAGGACTTACCGAAACCACCAAATCCTCATCAAAACCACCAGCAAAGTTAAACTTGACTTTTTATGCACCCACAGACAGGCCCTGTGCAACCCCCAGTGCGAGTTAAAAACAGCAGAGGTGGTGATTAAACAGAAAATATGCAGAAAATATGTTTTCCCCTGCAAGAATCACCTGCTTGCCACAGCTGTACGTGTACCACTGATATATGGGGCCATATAGAAATAGAAAGGATAAGCTAAATGCAACTGTGTATGTATACTGAGAAGAACAGTCATAGAATTTAAGTCAGGTAACCACACAGTTTAAAGAAACAACTAAGAACGAGGAGGCCCCGTTTCTCATTGCAGGGACTTGATTGTAGGAAGGAATAAAAGACCTTGTATTATCTCAAGGGAGTGATTGTAGGGAACAGGAATTGAAGAACAGGATGATATCCATCACAGATATGCCACTTTAAAAAAAAAAAGCTGGCGGAATTAGGTCCATAAGCCCCCTTACAAGGACATGAGTGAGCTCAAACTGATAAGAACACTGCAAGCTGGCAAGACCCTCACATTCCAGGTGAAAAGTTGAAAAGTACAGCATGAGGGAGACCCGTGGACTTCATCCCAAGGACCGCTGCCCATGTTCCGGCAACCCCTGCCCACAATTTTTGGAAGGATCTGCACAAGGGCAAAGGATGACAAGCTAATTAGCATGTGAAGCGAGAGTAGGCGGGTTCAGGTAATGAATATGTATAGGCATTAATTGAATATTCATTCACAGAATCCCAGAATGGTCTGGGTTGGAAGGGACCCCAAGGGTCACAGAGCTCCAACCCCCTGCCACAGGCAGGGACACCAACCTCCAGGCCTGGAGCTACACAAGGCTGCCCAGGGCCCTATCTAACCTGGCCTTGATCACCCTCAGGGATGGGGCACCCACCCCCTCTCTGGGCAGCCCCTGCCAGCCCCTCACTACTCTCTCTGTGAAAAACTTCCCCCTAGCATCTAATCTGAACCTTCCTTCCTTTAGCTTTATTCCATTCCCCCTTGTCCTGCCATTTTCTACCCTTTTAAAAAGCTGATTCCCCTCCTGTTCCTCTGCTCCCTTCAGGGACTGGCAGGCTGCAATGAGGTCCCCCCACAGCCTTCTCTTCTCCAGGCTGACCCAGCCCAGCTCCCTCAGCCTCTCTCCAGAGGGGAGCTGCTCCAGCCCTCTGAGCATCTCCGGGGCTCCTCTGACCCCTCTCCAACAGTCCCACATCTTCCTTGTGCTGGGGCCCCAGCTCTGGACACAGGACTCCAGCTGGGGCCTCACGAGGGCAGAGCAGAGAGGGACAATCCCCTCCCTGTCCCTGCTGCCACCCCTCTGCTGATGGAGCCCAGGATCCCATTGGCCTTCCAAGCTGCAAGAGCACACTGCTGGCTCCTGTCATTGTTTCATATCATTCATTGTTTTGTTGTATAAATGTGTGGCTGGTTTGCTACTTCGGGTGTGCACGCTTGTGGTGGAGCGATCCCCCGTGCACCTGCGGGCAATAAGCATACCTACTGTATAACTTCTGAGTTATAGAGTCAATTTCCATAGGTCACCACTGTGACCTATGTGCTTTGACTGATACAATAAATTGGCATCAAATACACTAACAACTAAACTTCAGGCTGCATAATCAAAACATGTTGAGTTATCTCATAACCAGGAAAAAGAAGAATTTAATAGACATTAAAACTTATTGGATGTACCATTATCCAGTACAACCAGGTCATTAAAATGATGTTCCTCCTTTGATGGTGTCCTGGTTTTGGTTGGAATAGAGTTAATTTCCTCCTTTGCATCAGGTACAGGGCTGCATTTTGGACATGGGATGAGAGCCCAGTTGATCACACAGGGATGTTTCAGCTGGTGCTGGGCGATGGGGACACCCAGTCAGGGGCTTTTCAGCTTCTCACCCTGCTCCACCAGCCAGGATCCTGAGGGTGCACGAGGAGCTGGGAGGAGACATAGTTGGGACACTGACCCAACCACAGCCAAAGGGACATCCCATAGCATCGTGCTCCCTGCAGAACTGGGGGAAGCTGGCTGGGGCTGGGACCACAGCTTAGGAAAGATCTGGGGCACTGGTGGTCTGCTGGGGGTGAGCAGCAGTGCTGAGCATCACTCGTTTTGTATATTCCTTTATCATTATTATTCTTCTCTCCCTTTTCTGTCCTATTAAACTGCCTTTATCTCAAACCCACAAGTTTTACTTCTCTCTCCCCCCTCATTTCTCTCCCCCACCCCAACTGGGGGGGGAACAGACAGTGAGTGAACAGCCATGGGGTTGTTTTACCTGCCAGTGGGTTAAACCACGACAGCTGGAAACCCTTAGTAACTCCATGCTCAAATTTCCTCTCCAGACTGATGCAAACATTACTAATAATTTAATACAGATAAGCCAAGCCACACACCTTCCTAAATCAGAGCAGGATCATTTCTCCCAATCATTCACAAGCCCCCTGTTGATTCATTTGGTTACAGGACAGAAAAAGGTGTTGCTTTGGACTGGAGATGCAATTGCCACCCTGGGAGCCCACACATCACTTTCCAGGACAGAATAATTCAATGTTAGGTATCTAAACTTCATTGACAGTGATTTGTCTTGGGGGCACACAGGAATGAATCACATCTGTTAACAGCAGAGATGCCAGCAGCAAAATAAGGAGCTTAAAACGTTGACTCACTCTCAGACATTTTACACCAGCATCAAGAGAAACTTTTGAACATCCGTGTAGTACAACTAGATCTTCTCTTTTTAAAAGATCTGGAAAAGTTGTGCTTTTTCTCACCCAGTGGCAGGATAAGGGTGGTTTGTGGCACAGCTGAGGGTGCCCTGGGAACATGCTGTTAGCGTGCCCTCTGGGGAAAAAAGAGAAGTGGCTTTCCAAACCCATGTCTTTCTGTGAAAGAATAAAGTTCATCTCTCTCACACACACACTGGACAAGCACCTCAAAGCAGATCCTTCTCCTGTGAGAAACAAATCCAGGTGAAATTGTTGACAATGAGTTAAATTCTCTTTGTGGCTACATTTAGTACTAATGAAAAATCTGCCTCATGCTGCAGGGCTGGATTAACATCCAACCCTTTCTCCAAGGGGTGAAGCTACCTAAAATTTCATGTCTTAGATACTTTATCAAAGCACTATGAGAGGATGCTCACTGTCCCCCAAAATATAGAGGAAAGAACAAAAGGATACAAAGAGACAGGTGAAAACCTTAAGAAATAATAGGTGAATATTGAACAAAGCTTTGATTCAGAGCTGTAGGGCTTCCCCCTAGCATGGGAACTCCTACCCTGGCTGAAGCAGGTCAGTGTCCCAAGATGGATGGAGCAATCTGTATTGACTCCAGTAACCTGTAGCAACACACCTGATAGAAACACACACAGAAGAGAAGAAAACATGGCTGGGCTAATGTATGAAGTCTTGTCCTCAGGATATATATACATATATATATATATATATATGCTCAGCTGCATATTCTGGTATAGATGGACATAGAAGTCCAGAAATGTGTACATTCAAATACCTAATTCCTAATATAAATGGAAAAAAATTGGTGAGAGAAGCAAATATATGTAGATTGTGATGTAAACCACTTTTGCCATCTTAAATGGAAGGTTTTGTGGCAAGAAAATAGTTGCAGAGGGTGAAGTAATTCAGTGAGTCAGAAATTACACAAAGCTGGGAAGTCTCTGAGGATAACAGAGACTTCGAAAATTATTCATGAGAGGAATGTAAAAAGTTTGATTCATATGCAACAAACTGCCCACTTCTGCATCAGGCTTTTTTTCCACCCATTAATAATTCATGTTGATAGACACATCAGGTTCCTATGGTTTTATGTTCTCTTGTGCTTTTAAGCTGCAGTGTTACTTGTGTTAACCACCTCAGAGTTTACCTAATAAGCCCATCTGAAGGCTCTATACAAGCTATCCTGAAACTACTTATGGACAGCAGGAGTTTTTGTGGGAAAAACATGTCATCTGGATGCATCAGTGCCCAACTTGTTCACTAATTCCAACCCCCTGCCAAAGCAGGGTCCCTAGGACAGGGCACACAGGGCGCTGTCCAGACAGGGCTGGAATCTCTCCAGAGAAGGAGACTCCACACCCCCTGGGCAGCCTGGCCCAGGGCTCCCTCACCCTCACTGGCAAGAAGTTCTTCCCCACATTGGGGGGGAACTCCCTGTGCTCCAGCTTGAGCCCATCGCCCCTTGTCCTGTCCCCACAGACACTGAGCAGAGGCTGCCCATGTCCCCCTGTGTCCCACCCTTCAGCTATTGATAAACACTGATCAGATCCCCTCTCAGGCTTCTGAAGAATGCTTCTTCTAAGCATTCGAGAAACTCATCTAGAAGGCTTGTTCCCTTCACATTTTCTTCCCCAAATCCCATCCTTCCCAGAAGATGGGAACCCAGCATGTTCCCAACCTAACATACCCCATATGTTTAAAGCCCAATGGATGCCGAAACCCCTCTGAGAACTTGGAGCTGGCAGATTCAAAGGTTGTAGCCCGACCTCTCTGCAAGACCCTGCTGAGCTTGTGACGTTCCCAACCGCTTCCTGGTATGGTCTTTTAGGAATCAACCTACATCATATGCAGCACAAGATGGGGTTTCCTCCTGGCAGTCAAACACATCAACAGTCTAATCACCAAAGCCTCAGCATCCAACACAAAATACGTAGTACCAAGGGGCTAAGCAGCAAGGACCCACTCCTGCCATCCTTTAGGCAAATGACTAACACACATTTATGCTAGCAAGCACATGAGGTTTTCAAAGTGGAAAAGAGCACAACCAGCATAGATCCTTGATATTCCTAAGGTATGACTCTTCAGTTATGCAAATCTGTAATTACTTTATAATCTAAGCATGCAGAGCGAGTTTGAGAGAGAGGAAAAGAAGAGAGGCACTAAACAAGCTGGGCTTCTCAAGGGATGCATCTCTCCCGTTCAGTGGAACCATAGGAAGGAGGGATATATAATATTTCATAAGATATTCTCAATTCTGTTTATAGTTAGGCAGCTCTAGCTGTTGGGAATAAGCTTTCAGAGGAGGCTCTTCAAGGGAATGCTCTACAGAAAATTCACTAGAAGGAGTCTTCACCCCCTTTTTAAGCCTTCACAAAGCTGGGTGAGAGGTCTCAAGCAATTAGGGCTATCACCATTAACGAAGCTGATTTCCTGAGTGCCAAAATGCAGCTTGGCAAGGAGAAAATACTGAACACATTTGGGGGGGCAGGAGGGTGGGGAAGAGGGGATTGCCACAAAGATAGAAGTTTGGCAAAAAAAAGTGTTCCTTCCCCTAGCAGGCTCTGCAGCTTAACTTACACTTTGACAAGCTATATGGGTTTGATATGCCTATTTACTGGGCTTTTAAATAAAAACACTAGTTACTATAGTAACATTTACATCATAGGTTGTACTCCTGCTGCCTCTGAGATACAGAAAACCAATCTGCTACGTTAACCTTTGTGCTTCACCTCTGCAGGATTTCCAACGACAAACCTACTTTCTAATAAATTCTCTAATGATTTAACTCATCTGATTATAAATTAAACTAGGTTTGATCTAATTTTCTTTCAAATGACTCAGGCCCATGTGTGGGAACATGAAACCTGGTTCTAGGGAGAACCTATTTGGAAAGGAAACCTCCGTATGGGGAAGTAAAACAAACCTTGTGTTTCTGGTCCTTCTGCAACTTAGTTTCCTCTGTGGGATTCCTGGTGAAAGGACAGATAATTATTTCTTTAAACAAACAGTCTTCTCTGTAGCTTATATTTCAGCCTGTTGGAAGAGCAAAGCAGCATGGTCTGTTCTGAGCTCTGCCCCTGCTGTCCTCTCTGCTATCATCCCAACCAAGTGGTTCTGTGTGCCTGCTGCGTTTGCACCCCAGCATGCATATCAGTTTGCTTTATTAAGGTTACAGTCAGTAATCTCAAGACAGAACACAGATGACCTTCCTCAACCAGCTTCAGAAGACCAACTTACAGTACAAGCAACTACTGAAAGCCTCCTCTCAATCATCCCTAGATCTTCCCTACCGGTGACCCCCAACTGCTTAAAGTCCACCTCATAATTTGCTTTTTTCCAAAATCAATTTCAACCTCTCATAACAGCAGAGAAGGAGGGAAGAACACCTCTCCCTAGACTGAGGAAGGAAGAACACCTCTCCCTAGACTGAGGAAGGAAGAACACCTCTCCCTAATTCAAGGAAGGAAGAACACCTCTTCCTAAATCAAGGAAGGAAGAATACCTCTCCCTAAACCAATATTTAGGCAGAAGGATTTTAAAACAAAAGAGGAAGAAGTTGTCAACTAGAACGTTGAGTGTTCGGACAGACTGTCACACTGTGGAGTTTCTGACTGTAAATCCCACCAGGTGGAATCCACCTGCTTTACTTGTACAACACTGAGTAAACCCTGTGTAAATGCAGTGATTAAAGCCAGTACACCCAGAATACCCCACACATGGGAAAGATTTCACTGCCCCACGTTTGGAATGGGGGCATTGCTGGAGCACCGGAATCAAAAGTAAATGGCGCCCGTCGCACTGTGTGCGGCGCTGGTACGAAGGCTGCACTTACAGGGTGTTATCAGTAATCACAGAATCCCAGACTGGGCTGGGTTGGGAGGGACCCCAAGGATCACAGAGCTCCAACCCCCTGCCACAGGCAGGGACACCAACCTCCAGCCCTGGAGCTACACAAGATTGCCCAGGGCCCCATCCAACCTGGCCTTGGACACCCCCAGGGACAGAGATTCAGCACCTATCCTTGAGGACATCGTGTGCAGCAGTGAGGACATTTCTGTCTCTGACTTTTCCACAGTCAGATCTGGCAGTTTCAAAAGATGAGGGAATATTCCAATGGAAGTGGCTGATAGTTTTGGAAGGAAATCAGAAAAAAAGGTGTGGGGGAAAAAGTGAGGAATGGGTGGACCCATTCCAGTGCTGAGCTGCTGATGTTCTGCATGGCAGACTGTGCAGACAATTAATAATGGGTGGAAAGGAAGGTGAAGCACAGGAAAACATCATGAGAAAAACCTACAAGGCTATAGAAAGAGTGTATGGTGGGAAGACAGGGAAAAATGGTCTAGGAAGGGCCAGATAGGGGGGAAAAAAGCAAGAACAAGGAGCAGATGGAACTTGCTGGGGAGGAAACTATGTGCACACATAACCTTGGCACAGAGGAGGTGTGACTGAAGAGAAGACCGTGGGATTCTGATATGAGGGAAGGGATCAAACAAAATCAGGGGGTGAAGCCCCTGTGAAGGGGCTCATGCTACCAGCAGCAAGGATCTGCCCGTGGCCAGCAGGATGGGTGCTATGTCCTCGTACTGCGGGGCTGGTGGGTGTACTTTTGTGACACTGGGTTTTGAAGCTTTTGGCCTCTACTTGGCAGCAAAACTCAGAGCAGTAAGGCACAGGCACCAAGCCAGCAAGAACCAACTTGCACAGCTGTTTCCTAGTATAACCACCCCAGCTTTAGGTGCCTGTGGTCTTGGCTCAGTGTGTGGAAGGAGGCTTGTGGGGACGGAGGCAATCTGTACACCATGTTTCCTTCCTACATTAAGATGGTTTTACTCTTTGATTTACTTATTTATTTACTTACCCACATGGGAAACATTCTGTCAGACAGTATCACTTTCCTTTGCCAAGTGCTCTTGGTTCTGCACCAGGAGGTAAAGGCTAAGCCACGCTGTGGATGCTGGAGGAGAGAAGAATGGGCAAGGAAGGAGTCAGCCTCCTCATGGATTTCTATTGCTGACAACCCATGGAAACAACAGTGAGCCCTGAAATCTGGATTACAAGGAGACCAGACTTAAATCTCAGCCCTTCCATACACAGACACAAATGCCAAGCTGTGTCCAAACCAGAGCTGTTCATGTAAGACTAGATTAGAGAAGATTCAGGTACAGGACATACTCTGGACTTTCACCTGTATCCCATCCCTTCCCTCCTCTTTAAAACATCACAGACCATCGGTGCCACATTTAGAGATACTCTGCATCTCCAGACATCAAGATCCTCCCTTATTGATCAGGTATTTTAGCCAAAAGGTCTCCACTTGAAGCCTGTCAAACAGAAATCTAATTTGATTATTCAGCTCAGACAGGTTTTCCCTTCAGAAAGGTCATATTAAATGCAGCATAATTCCCTCGTGCCTCTGACTGCAGGCCATGGGATGGCTGCTCCTACCGTGGCACCCACCTTTCACAGAATCATAGAATCTCAGACTGGTCTGGGTTGGGAGGGACCCCAAGGATCACAGAGCTCCATCCCCCTGCCACAGGCCAACCTGGCCTTGGACACCCCCAGGGATGGGGCACCCACCCCCTCTCTGGGCAGCCCCTGCCAGCCCCTCACCACTCTCTCTGCAAAGAACTTCCCCCTAAGATCTCCTCTCCCCCTTCCCTCCTCCAGCTTCACTCCAGCCCCCTTGTCCTGCCAGGCTCTGCCCTTGAACAAGCTGATTCCCCTCCTGTTCCTCTGCTCCCTTCAGGGACTGGCAGGCTGCAATGAGGTCCCCCCACAGCCTTCTCTTCTCCAGGCTGACCCAGCCCAGCTCCCTCAGCCTCTCTCCACAGGGGAGCTGCTCCAGCCCTCTGAGCATCTCCGGGGCTCCTCTGACCCCTCTCCAACAGCCCCACATCTTCCTTGTCCTGGGGCCCCAGCTCTGGACACAGGACTCCAGCTGGGGCCAGCAGAGAGGGACAATCCCCTCCACCTTGCCATTTCTCATCTTCACCACTTCAGTTTCTTTGCATGAGGGCTAGAAAGAGATCAAATTGGCTAGTGAACACGATTAATAAAACTAACTTCACAAGGTTTAATTTTTGGCTAGGGACTTTAGATGTTTAAATGGGAACAGCACAGCCTAAATCCTGTTCCCACACTCAGGCTCCAAATAACAAGAGCAACTTAAAAGTTTGCAAGAGGCCAGGGAGATGCTCTCAAGTTAATGTGATTACTAAAAGCACTACAGGAAAACAGATATTGATTGAGCCTTATAATGAGTTTACCTGCAGACTGCCTCGTTACCTGCACATTACAGAAGAGATTTAGTTCTGAGAATACAATTAGCTTCAGCAACTTGTAATTCCTCACACCCTAACTGAGGAGGGCTGTGTACAATAAAAACAGGCACTTAAATGTCAAACAGATGGAAGAATGATGGTTTTACCCTTTGATTTACTTACACAAAGGCTTCTAAGAAGAACCAGAGAGTTCAGGATCTATTTGTAAATGATCCACAAAAATTGACTTTATGTTTATTTCTATCAGTGCAATTATTGTCACTGCAGAGCAAGGAGCATGCATACTGCCATTAACTACAGCTTCCATCACCTGTCAGAAGCATTCACTCCATCAACAGAAGATGAAGCTAAGATTAAGTTAGATTGGCCCATTTTTTCCTACTAAATTAAAAAGGTATTGATTTTGAAAATACCTTCCAGCCCACAAAGTTTGAGGAACCTTTTTTTGATCAGACTTCATATGGTGAAGCACAGGAAATCACAAATGCTGACAGAGCATCTACTGCCAGGAATTATAGCACAGCCAGTAAGATTGTATGGGATCCTGGGGGCATCAGGAGGAGTGTGGGCAGCAGGTGACAGGAGGGGATCCTCCCCCTCTGCTCTGCCCTGCTCAGGCCCCAGCTGGAGTGTTGTGTCCAGTGCTGGGCTCCCTGGGATCAAACAGCCAGGGATCTCCTGGAGAGAGTCCAGAGGAGGGACAGGGAGATGCTGAAGGGCCTGGAGCATCTCCCCTGTGAGGAAAGGCTGAGGGAGCTGGGGCTGTTCAGCCTGGAGAGAAGCAGCCTGAGAGGGGATCTGATCAGTGTTTATCAAGAGCTGAAGGGTGGGACACAGGGGGACATGGGCAGCCTCTGCTCAGGGTCTGTGGGGACAGGACAAGGGGCCATGGGCTCAAGCTGGAGCACAGGGAGTTCCCCCCCAATGTGGGGAAGAACTTCTTCCCAGTGAGGGTGAGGGAGCCCTGGGCCAGGCTGCCCAGGGGGTGTGGAGTCTCCTTCTCTGGAGAGATTCCAGCCCCGTCTGGACAGCGCCCTGTGTGCCCTGTCCTAGGGACCCTGCTTTGGCAGGGGGTTGGACCCCATGGGCTCTGGAGGGCCCTTCCAACCCCTGTGATTGTGTGATTTTATATTTAATAAAGAAATCTCCTGTTCTGTAGGCAGCTTAGGACATGAGTAAGAGAATTTTCATCAGAAAATTGTAAGCTTTAACCTGCCTGTAGGCATCACTGCAGCATCACAGCTACTGGTGGTCTCCAAAGGCACCACTCATGACATTATTCACTCTTTTTCCCTTACATTTTAATTAAAAGATTTCCACTGAAATTAGATTGGACTATGGAGCTACCAAACCAAATTTCCCACTCAGAGGGAATAGAAAATTTATCCCTAGCTGAAACTCAGTGCTTTCCAATGAGAGCTGAATCCCACTCTGAGAAGAGCAGGATTGACTCCTTTATCCATGCTGGAATCTCTCACTAGTTAATGATCAATCTACCAGCATCATTTCATCCAACTCAACCCCTAGACAACTCACTGACTTGCAAAAGAAATGTTCTTCCATAAAATTTTCTTTATATTTTTTTGTCTTTTGCCTGTCTTGCTGCAGGAAAACAGATTTTTCTCTTTAATGATGCTTCAATTTTCAGTCACATATTTTATTCCCAGTTCAAATCTGTCGTAGTGACAGAGTGGACTCCTTCCCCATCCTGGAGTGATTATGCATAATATCCCTTGCTTCAGAAAGAAATTGTACCTATAAAAGTCTGCTTGGATTGCATGAATATATATATACACACACATACACATGTATGTACTTACCCAAGGAAGAGGAATCATCCCAGAGCGCTGCCATTTCCCCCCATTACCACAGCATGACCCTGGCTGTGCAAATACACCTCTACGTGCTGCTGGAAAAGCACAAGTCCTGACCTACCAGAGGATTTTTGTGAGCTGATATTCTGTGGCAAACCCAGGACAGGAATCCAGGAGGGGGAAGTGCTGTTGGAAATAGGTGTGTAAAACCACTCCTGTTGGGATTCTGCACAGAATTCACCCACACACTTCTTCAGCTGGACACTTCTGCTCTAGTGAGGACAGTAAACGAAACACATCCTGGCATAGCAATTACTGGCTTTGTCTAGTAAAGCTGGCCTGGTGTCACTGATTAATATGTGATGCTCAAAAGACACATTATTCTGAAAATAAAGGCCTCAAAACCACCCCTACATCTCTTCTGCTTGGTCTTACTGCACCTAAAAAGAGGCACTGCACAACCCTTGTTACACCCTGGAGACCATCTGGAGAATGAACTTCATCCTTCTGCCCAAGCTCTCTGGTTCATGAATGCATTTGACAGAACACTGACTGCAACAACAGAAGTGAAGGCTCAGCAAACTGTTCTACAGCTCTCAAATTCAAGGCCAAGCATCCACCTTCCCTAGACAAGATGTTTTAAAAGTTAGCCAGCGTTGTGGTTACAAAACACACTCCCCATTTTTCCCTTAAATGGGGTTGTGCTAGAAAAAAACTCACCTTTTTGTTTATATGCACAGTGCTACAGGGAGTTACACAACAAACCCTGGCTTTAACAGCAAAGACACCAAAAGGCAAATGAGAGAAAATGGGGCAAGGACCATGGAGACAATAGCACTCCAAAGCAGGAAGTGTAATTGCCCAAGCTGTTTCTCTCTGGTTAAAGAAACTGTCATCTCAGAATGGTTTCTTGGTGTATCTGAGACAGTTGGTCCTTTCAGAAGAGCACTGAGTATTTTTAGCCTCTTTCTGTTAAACATAAGTTTTATATAATTAGAAATTGGAAGTCAGAGCCCTCAATTCACATCCAGAACCAATTAGCATTTTATGACATAGTTCACTTGCCTGCTCCTCTTTCATCTTCTTAATATTATCCATAAATCAGTGTGTGTTGTTTTGAATATATGACTTGCTTTTGGCTCAGCTTCCTAGGACACCCAGAGTCGACAATAGCTCAGCCCCATCAGGATAGGGAAGCAAGAACTGGTTGCAGTTATGGACTGGGGGAGTTCCAAATTCACTCTTTTATTCCAGAGTGCCTGAAATTGACAGCAACTGGGGGTGTGGGGGTGTGCTTTGGGTTGCTTTAGTTTGGTTGGGGTTTAATGGAACTGTTACTGAAGGTATGTGTGGATCAGGGAGGGGATGCCCTAGGCTCTGTGTCAGGATAGGGTTAGGTAAGGCATCTGAGGGCTGGAGTCAGGACAGACCTGTGGTTCAGCACCTGTTTGGAGCTGGGAAAAAGGACTAAGAGAAAATACAGAGAACAGAGAAACGATGAGGTGCAGCCACTGCAACAGAGGAGAGGAGCAAAGACACCTGCATCCATCTTCAGGTCTCTAAAGGGCTTTGAACAATCTGAATCCTAACTGAGGATATTTGGTGCATCCTCATTAACTTCACCCATTGCTCATTTACAGGACAAGCAGATAGACTGTGCATTTAAAATGGTTTCTAACAAGGATCTGTCTTGCTCTTAAAAGACACCTGTAAATTAATAGAATTAAACAGCAAAATATTTGTTAAAAATACAAACTTCTTTGAAGCAGGGAATAAAAGAGAGAGCACTCTCTGGACTGCCTAAGGTGTATTATTTTCACAGAATCACAGCGTTGGCAAAGACCTTTGAGATCATTGAGTCAAACCATCCCTGTCCTGTGCTAAATCAGCTCCCTGAGCACCTCATCTCCCCTCTGTTCAACACCCCCAGGGCTGGGGACTCAGCCCCCTCCCTGAGCAGCCTGGGCCACAGCCCCACAACTCTGCCAGGGAAGAACTTTGCCCTCCCAGCTGAGCTGAGCCTGAATTTTGTATTATATCATTGAAAAGGTGAAACTTACCTTAGGTGTGCACTTGAGAAATATTCTGCATGTCTTAATATATTAAAATTAAACTAAGAGCAGAGCTCTCCTTCAAGACTTATTCTATGGGAAACTGTTTTATCATCATGGACTTGTTTAAAGCATCCCAGTGTCTCACTGCAGTCATCAGCACTGATGTTGTTAGAAGAAACCAAGCAGAACACCAGGGAAAGATTGGCCATGCAGGGTGACACTGAGCCACGGTACTAGAAACAAGGACAAGCTGTTAAATCCTCTCCCGGAGCAAAGTGCCCTCTGTTGAAACACAGGCACATGGATTCTTGCAGCCAGCATCACCCCCGTATCCTGTGTAGCGCAGCCAGGAGGAACAGATGCTCAGACAAGACAGACAGACAGACAGCTCCCTAGCAGTGAGTCACACAGCACCCTCAGACGTGGCAGGATGCAGCATCTAATGGCCTCTCTCATCTTTCCTTCCCACCCCTTTGACCCCAACAGCAAATTCCCAGCAGCCTCAAGAAGGGAGAACTTGATCAGGAGCCAGGAACTTGCAAGGATTGCAGCTTTGTCTCTGTGTTGTGTAAAGGATTCTTTTTTCCCCTCCTCAAGATGGAAGAGTGGTAACAAAGGCTGCTATTATATTGTGAAACACTCAGTCTTAGGCAGGCATTAAATGAGTAACAAGATCACCAGCCCAGCTCAGTCACAACAAAGGGTAAGCAAGACATGTAAATGTCACGATCAGTCTCCTTATCCCAAGCATGTGCTTTATAAAGCATGATAAATACCATTTAACTTCTCCCCAAATCCTCAAGTAAACAAAAACATCCAAGCAGCATCTGTCTTTTATTCATCTGGATCAAGAAAAGGAAAAAAAAAAACCCACACCTTAGTCAGCAAAGTAGAAAACTAAGCCCAGAGCAGGTGATAACACCAAAATTCAGGCATGGAGCCTCAGCTCTGACTTCTGGACCTACCAGGAGACATCAACATCCTTTTCTGCTTGGAGCTGTGTTTGAGCCACAGCACTCTATTCTCCATTTAAGGGTTTTGAATAAACTCTATGCAACATGAGCTTGACTAGAGTTTGAGGGGTTTGTTTGGTCCTGGGGTGGGGGTGCTGTGTTGTTTTTAAGCTCCACAAAAGCCAGCAGTTATAAAAGCATTCCCTGGAGAAAAAAAAATAAAGCAATTAAAAATACAATATAACACAGACAACTTCCACTGTGAGCAACCAGCTAATAGAGAACATGTCAGGGTACAGACCACACCACCTGGGAGGACTGCTCTAACTGCATACATGAAATTCTTCACTGTGACAACAGTGTTACATACCTGTTTCACAGGAAGGAGCCTTCTCTATATGCAAGGACTCTAAAGTGAGACCAGACAGCGTGCAATTATGTTCATTATACATAAATTAGTTGACTAAACAAAGCTATAGATTTAGCCTCACTTTGAAAACAGTCTTCCTCCTAGCACCTCGGGATTTTTTGGGGAGGAGGGTGTGCTTTCACAAGCCCTGTCCCCTCCCCACCAGTACGTGCCTCACAGATGGCCATAAGGAGCTCCACGTGCTGGGGGATGATCACCCTTGTGGCTGAGGAAGCAAGGAACAATCAACCAGTCAATTTAAAGAGTCATTAGAAAGAAGCTGTATCCAGAATATTTGTTAAAATTAAGAACTAGTCTATGGGAATTAGTACTTCCAAAACACTAGGTGAAGTACCCCCAGCTGAAGTGCTTGCCAGTCATGGAATGTGAACAACTAACCAATTCCTGACACCAGCCCAGATCCCCAGCTGAAATAAACCTCCAAATAAAGAGCAAAAGCAAAACAATAAACCAGGAGATAAATACAGCAACAGGCCATTGGAGAAAGTGGTTCTCCAAGTGTCCAACTGGTCCCTAAAATTTAACTGCAATTCACCAGCCAACCTTTCCTTACATGTTCTATCAAGAGACCCTTCCCTGTAAAGCTCTCCAGTACATACTGGTCATGTCTTTGCAGGGGCCACTTGATCAATTAGCCATTAGTACCTGGTGTGCATCCAGCTTAATAAAATAGCCTTCTCATCCATTATCATAGAGCAGAAACAACCCTGCAGAGTAAACGATGCAGTCATGCTGTGTGAACCATCGGGATCAGGGTTAGGGAGATCATTTTAGGGCTTCACATAATTTTCAGTTTGACAATAAAACCTTGCATCTGTTTGGCTAACTCCTGGGTGTTAATGAGCTTACAGTCATTTGCTGGGATAAAGGCTGTGTAAAGTTTTTAGGAAGTTACCCAAGGTCATCACCAGTTAGGAGGGGTACCAGCTGTCTTAAAGGACTGAACAGACTAAACAAACCAGTGTAAGGCTGGGAGTGGTGCCCCCTGCTCCTCACCCCTCACATGGGAGTGTGGATCTGCCTGGGGGTAGCGAGGCCCTACAGAGGGATCTGGGCAGGCTGGAGAGCTGGGCTGAAGCCAATGGCATGAGGTTCAACAAGAGCAAGTGCCGAGTCCTGCACTTTGGCCACAACAACCCCAGGCAGCGCTATAGGCTTGGGGCGGAGTGGCTGGAGGCCTGTGTGGAGGAGATGGCCCTGGGGGTACTGATGGATGCACGGCTGAACATGAGCCGACAGTGTGCGCGGGTGGCCAAGGCGGCCAACGGTGTCCTGGCTTGCATCAAAAACAGTGTTACTAGTAGGGACAGGGAGGGAATTGTCCCCCTGTACTCAGCACTTGTGAGGCTGCATCTCGAGTGCTGTGTTCAGTTTTGGGCCCCTCACTCCAGGAAAGACATTGAGGCCCTGGAACGCGTTCAGAGGAGGGCTACTGAGCTGGGGAGGGGTCTGGAACACAGGCCTTACGAGGAGCAGCTGAGGGAGCTGGGATTGTTCAGCCTGGAGAAGAGGAGGCTCAGGGGAGACCTTATAGCTCTCTAGAACTTCCTGAAGGGAGGTTGTGGTGAGCTGGGGGTCGGCCTCTTCTCCCGTGTAGACAGTGACAGAACTAGAGGGAATGGTGTCAAGCTGCGCCAGGGGAGGTTCAGGCTGGACATTAGGAAGCACTACTTCTCAGAAAGGGGAGTCAGGCACTGGAATGCACTGCCCAGGGAGGTGGTGGAGTCACCAGCCCTGGGGGTGTTCAAGGAGAGACTGGATGTTGTATTGAGGGACATGGTTTAGTGGGAGCTGGTAGCAATAGGTGAATGGTTGGACTGGATGATCTTTAAGTCTTTTCCAACCTTGATAATTCTGTGATTCTGATTCTGAGCTTTATTTTTCTTCCTGTTACAATAACAAGCAGCTACAAAAGCAAGGGTGGGAGGGACAGGAAAGAGAAGTTGTGCTTGGTAAAACTTGCAAACCCAGAACCAGATTAAACGAGGGTGCTCAGGAACCAAGCCTGAGATGACTCTGCAGGCAAAGCGTGAGTGGGGCTAGGCAGCACCAAACAATCTCAAACATTCATTTTGCAACACAGGGCAAAGTCAGGAGGTGACTTGAAGTGCAAATATACTCACCTTCTGCAGAGCTTAGCTGCTCACAGCAGTGCCGAGGACAGACAGCTATTCAGAACAAAGGCCACAGCCGCCTTCACCCGGCAGCAGGTGCTTTCACAAAACATACCAGCTCTTCCTGAACACCTTTAGAAAGCTCACAGATTTCCTGTGCACAGGGAATCAGTGTGCTTTGGGCTGGAAAGGACCTCAAGGGTCATCTAGTTCAAACCCCCTGCCATGGGGAAGGACATCCTCCACCAGCCCAGGGCACCCAAAGCCTCATCCAACATGGCCTTGGACACCCCCAGGGACGGGGCACCCACCCCCTCTCTGGGCAGCCCCTGCCAGCCCCTCACCACTCTCTCTGCACAGAACTTCCCCCCAAGATCTCCTCTCCCCCTTCCCTCCTCCAGCTTCACTCCAGCCCCCTTGTCCTGCCAGGCTCTGCCCTTGAACAAGCTGATTCCCCTCCTGTTCCTCTGCTCCCTTCAGGGACTGGCAGGCTGCAATGAGGTCCCCCCACAGCCTTCTCTTCTCCAGGCTGACCCAGCCCAGCTCCCTCAGCCTCTCTCCAGAGGGGAGCTGCTCCAGCCCTCTGAGCATCTTTAGCCTCCTACTGTGGCCATGCCTGAGAGCTACACTACCATCAGCAGAACACTGCTGAATCCATAGTTCTTCTTACCTTTCCTCTTGCACAAGAGTCCATTGTCACCTCTTGAAATTTAAGACAGACAAATATTTAAGCATCAGATATGTTTATTAGACAATTCCAAAAGTCAGTTTTATTAGACAATTCAAAAAGAAAGGCAGAACATGTTTTAGTTTCCATGTTTTAACCAGCAATCACAGAAAATAAAAATAGTGTTTACAAAAGTTTACAAAAGCTGCACTGCATCCTGAATTACAGAAAACATGATTAGTTGACAAGGAAGCCTTGTAAAAAAACTGCAGTAACAGATTCCCAGCTGATTATGAAACACAGTGATATTGCCATGGATATGCTTTCACTAAATCAGCATAGTATTGAAATTAAGGCACTTTGGATATTCATAATATTCACTTCCATAGAGGAAAACTATTCCAGAGAAACCACAGTAAATTGCTACTGGGAGACAGTGAGGGTATGCCCAGGACTGACCATCAAAGCACCAGGTTTGTGTGAATGAGCAAAGCTCTTGATTAAATAACCAAAAAAAAAAAAAAAGCACTGATTTCTTTTCTTTTTTATACCCTATTTGGTATCAAAAGATTCATTCAAGCAAATTTAAAAAGAGGTAAAGGAAGATTTCCATCATTTAAACACTGTTAAGCACAATTTCTGAAGTTAAACATTTAAAAGGTGAAAGCTCTGTGAGGTTCACATGAAGGATTAGTGCATGGAGCTGCTTCAAAGGAAGAAAAGCACTGACTTCCTCCATTCAGCACTGACCTGCCCTTTCCTGAGGTACCCAGCAACTACAGCAAGACCAAAGGAGATACAGTACAACAGGATAATTTGTCAAAGCAACCTCTCCTCCAGACTGCACTCTCCAGTCCTTTTCAGTTTAGATTGTCATGTTTCCTGCCTGTCCCCCCATCTGCCACAAGCACAGCAATAGAGCCAGAACAGACTCCACCAAAAAAATTGTTTAAAGAAAAATAAGTCTCAGCTATTTTTCACACCAATGTCTTG
This sequence comes from Rallus limicola, assembly GCA_022605955.1. Taxonomy (NCBI): domain Eukaryota; kingdom Metazoa; phylum Chordata; class Aves; order Gruiformes; family Rallidae; genus Rallus; species Rallus limicola. Next base: position 32,368,986 of record JAKCOZ010000009.1, on the reverse strand, counting down.
AAAGCAAAATGCCATCAATAACTGAGTAGTTTTGTGGACTTCTGCAGCCAGTAATTGAGTAGTTTTGTGGACTTCTACTGCAGCCTTCATGATATAAATTCAAAGGAGTAAAAATACTCAAGAACCCAACCCATGAGCACATGAGTACTTTAACAGGGGTTAAACAGAATCATTAGCAATTGCTTCAGGCATTTACAGGATTGGGCACTTAAACTGAGTATTACTGTTGGTGTTTCACATCACTAATTTGAATGAAAAACACCACTGCATAGGGAAGAAAAGGAGCTTCATCAAAAAGCAAGGCAGGACTTCTATGTGGAGACTACCTTTACTCTGAGCAACTTGGCTCATAATTAGAGCAAATCATTTCCACAGTGGCACTTCACAAGTCCAAAGGGTCCAACAGACCTCACCTAAAGTCAAGAAGGCAACACTGTGGGAACTTGTTCATGCTCAGCATCTTTACAAGTATATTCCTGCTACATCTCTGATGAAGCAGTGACATACACCAAAAAAAAACCCTGGCTTTTAATGTTAATTCTTCTTTGACAAGAAGAACAGCCTAGGCACACTTCAGTCTAAAAAAACCCAGCTACTCAGCTTTCCTCAGCACTGAACTGTTCACCTCAGGCACATCTGAATTTTAAATTTAAACCACATCATTAACCTTCCTGAAACCTGATACTCCATTCTTAGCTAAGTGATGCTACATTGCCTGGACCACAGAATGATTTCTGTCCCCAGTATCAAGAGTGCTCAAGTAACATCCATTCATTTCTGAACCTCTGCTCTGCACAGCAATCCACAGGACACCCTTCTGCAGCTCACAAGTACTGAGAGAGTCTGGAGAGCAGCGTGAGCTGTTCCATTCAGCTTGGGGGGCACAAAGCACTGTGTGGGTGAAACTGCCACACTGTGTAGAGTGGATTCTATTACCTCCTTACATGATGACCCTGAAAGCAGCACAGGATGACAGCAGCCAGCTGCAAACTAACTCACAGAACCATGAATCACTTCCTAGTCCGAAGAACTTGCAATTAAAGCAGGAATTCAGCTTCTTGTTTCACAGAGCAGAAAACTCTTCTTAGGTCCTTTTCTCTGTGAAATAATAAACTAAGGTGTCTCTTCCTTCACCCCTTTGCAAACTACTGAAACATCTTCTAGAGTTTGTAAAAATGCCTTCTGCTACAACCCACAACTACATACCTCCACGATTTGCAGGATTCAACAAGTCAGAACAGTAATAATGGTTATTTTTTATAAGTGTGATTATGTAGGTTAATGCTATTTAAAAATATAGTGTTTTACTGTAACAAGCTTCCTACAGACAGAAAAATAGCAGTCAAGTGAGGGTGTTTAAAGAACAATGAGAAATGAGGGGGTAAGTCCTACCAGCAGAACACTCATTTCTTTACCTCTCAGGGATTTCACATGTAAGAACATGGGGTTGTATGCTACATTGTGACTGTCCTCAGATAGTTCCTTCCTTTGTGGACCGTTGTAAGAGCAGTAGTGTCAGCTCTAAGCATTAAAGAGGCAGTTAAAGCATATTCTTCTGAAATACATCCTCAGTTAGTAGGCTGAGTAAGGACAAAGCCTGAGTACCTTGGGGCATGGAAGTCTGTTTTAGATGAACACAGTAAGTGAAAGGAAGGATTTTTAACCAAGTTATTTTCTTTTTTCTTTCATTAGACAGTAAAAGAGTTGGGATAATGCATGTTTGGTTTTATGTTAGCAAGAAAAAAAACCAAAACATTAAAGTTACAATTACTCAGACAAAAAGCAAATACTCATTCATCCCTAACCAAAGGGGAAAGATCAATGATGTGGAGTAGGATCATCTTTGCATTGGCCTATTTTGATTACAGGGTTAAACACCCCAACAGACATGCTGACTGCCATCACATGTATCAATGTTAACACTGTGATTAACCCAAAAGTTAATGCACATCTCATTTAAAAAACAAACAAACAAACAAAAAAAAAGGGTAAAAAAAGCTTGTGTTTTGTAAACTTATTCAGGGACAACTTTGCAATGGTGACTCCAGCTTTTACTGAGTCCATGAGGACAGCTGTCACAAGGGCCTTTTCCCTTTGGCTGAAATGCATTTTTAAAAAAAAAAGCATGTTGTAAAACTCCATGCACATACATACACCTCAGTGTACACACACACACATGTTATAATACACAGACATATACACACAGAGTATGTGGAAGGTGATACATGCTGTGAAGTATTACCAGCATCAGAGCGATGTCCTACCACTGCTCCCAGCTAAAGTCATCTCCTCTACCAAACACAAGAAAAAAGCCTAAAATAGTAAGGAAAATGACTGCATTGCCAGCCAGCACCAGACCACAGGCTCCCCATTTGATCTGAAATGCAAGGAAATGAAACAATCAAAGCAGTTCTTACAAGACAGGTTCAGGCCAGACATTTATATGCATTAGATAAACTAAACTAAATGCTACAGAGAGTTGCTAAAAGCATAAAGAAAAAAAAAAAGACAAACAATAAACAGCTTGATTTATGTGACTAATTATTCAATTAGCAACCACTCCTTTTATTTTTATTACAAGGCTTCAACAGACAGACTAATAATGCTGTGTTTTAGAACAAAATAATTACATACAAGTCACTAAGTCAGAGAAAAAAAAAATCTGGTGAAACTAGTGCTGCCCTTTAATTGCTACACAACAAAATAAATGATCACTCTTCAAATAAACACCAGGAAGGAGCATGGAAAACAGCCCGTGCTCTTACAGTTCAACAGCTTGCTTTAACCATCTGCCTGACAAAGTTAACTCAAATAAGGAACAAGCATCCTTAAAAGACTGAGCCAAGAATTAAAGAGTTCCCCCGCGTGGTTGCTTCTGGTTCTGCCTTCAGTCCATGAAGCCAGAACTGCAGCGTCAGGGAAACAGTGCATTGCAAATAAATTAAAACTAAGCACGTGAGTCTTCAGCAAAACTGAAAGAGTGAAGGGGAAAAAAATAATGCAACACAGGAAAGAAAACAGCATCGGGTATTTTGGGAGGTGGGATGAAAGAGTTTCTTTGCCTTGCAGACAAACATGACAAAAATCTCACCACTGAAGAGCAGCTCAGAAAGCAAAGAGAAAAGAAGCTAGCAGGATTTCCTCAGACTTTGAGGGGACAAAGCATGAGCTTGGGGAAATGCTTTGAAAACCAGAAGGTACAGCTCTGGAAGTTTGGCTTTTTATCTTTTAATTGGTAAGGCACTTCAGTCACCGAGTTTTCCACATCCTAAATGGAGAAAGCAGACATTCTGAGATAAAAAAATAAGGAAGGTGGTGCAAGAAGCAGTGCCAAAGTTGATGAGATAGAGAGGCATGAGATGTAGGTGGCTGTAACATCCTGTCCAGGACCAAAACAAAGCTGGATCTAAACCAAAAAGAGCTAAAAAACCTTTTCAGTTATGCAAATCCTTTGGTCAGGTCAAAAAGCAGCACTGAAAACATTTCAGCAAAGCAGTTATTTTTCATCAGAATCTAGAAACAGCACAATAATTAAATCAAAGACAGGATTTACAAACAGCAACAGTGCACTTAAAAGATTAAACTCAGTAACTGGTGTCTTGGAATAAAAGAATTAGCAAGCAGAACTTACCGCTTCAACCCGTGCAAGGATTATAGGAAATCCAAAGGCAGAGACAACAATTCCAGTTGTGAAGAAATAAGCCAATTCCCTGCAGGCACTGCTGGCTGCATCACTGTCATCACTTACTCTTTTGGCAATGAAGTGGGGAATGGGGCAGATGAAGTAAAATATTAAGACAAACAGAGGCCAGTATACACTGGGGAGGGAGGAAAAGAGAAATATGTAATCAGGTTTGATGGATGCTTCAGTAAAAAGTATCTTCTGATTAGAAGTAGTTACCACAGCTGTAATGCTACCTCAGAGAGGTAGGTTTGAAGAGAGGCTTGGGTGATTACACCCACCCAAAGGGGCAATCCTACCTCCTTTTCCCTGCATGCTGGCACAAGCACTTAACTGCCCCATGTAGAGCACAGATGCAGAGAATCACAGGGGTTGGAAAGGACCTTGAGAACTCATCAGGTCCAACCCCCTGCCAAAGCAGGGTCCCTAGGACAGGGCACACAGGGCGCTGTCCAGACGGGGCTGGAATCTCTCCAGAGAAGGAGACTCCACACCCCCTGGGCAGCCTGGCCCAGGGCTCCCTCACCCTCACTGGGAAGAAGTTCTTCCCCGCATTGGGGGGGAACTCCCTGTGCTCCAGCTTGAGGCCATTGCCCCTTGTCCTGTCCCCACAGACACTGAGCAGAGGCTGCCCATGTCCCCCTGTGTCCCACCCTTCAGCTCTTGATAAACACTGATCAGATCCCCTCTCAGGCTGCTTCTCTCCAGGCTGAACAGCCCCAGCTCCCTCAGCCTTTCCTCACAGGGGAGATGCTCCAGGCCCTCAACCACCTTTGTGGCCCTCCTATGGGATCTTTCCCACTCTCTCACCTGGCCAAGCATAAGTTTATTTTACATTTGCATGGCCTGGACTATACAACTCCCACCACTGCCTCAGGGAAACACCAGTCACCACACAGGGAACAGGAAACACACGCAACCGGGACAGGAACCAAAAGCTTTCCCAAGTTAGAGTGATTCCGGAGTGTAAACAGCTGCCTGCACAGGCACACCCCTGTAAGGCTCATCTCTCTGTGAGCACTCTAGTAGCTTCACCTAGGTTTTTAAGTGCAACAGACATCCCGGTGGGAGTCTTTGCGGTGGGAGGGTTGTTTAAATGAGCTGGGAAGTAAGGAGAAGAACTGGGCGAGGCTAAAAACGACTCTCTAGCAATGGCACTGCTCTGCCTGGGCAAGCATAGAGCTGTTTTCAGTCACGTTTTAAACAAAAACACAGGTACCGGCTAAAGAGTGGGCATTTAACCACCACAACCAGCGGCGACCGCCGCAGGATCACCAGAGCCCCGCAGCCCTGCTCGACGAGATCGATGTAGCAGCCGTAAGGAGGGGGAAGCTCGGCAGCGAAGCCGGCCCGCTCACCCGTAGTATTCCAGGGCACAGCCCAGCATGAGGAACGTCAGCCCGATGGCTCCGCTGAAGGACAGCGCCACGAGAGCTGCGGGGAGGCACGAGGCAGGCGGTGAGGCGGGAAACACCTCCCCGGCTGCCCCTTCCCGCGAAGCACGCCCGCTCCCCCACACCCCCCCCCCCCGCCCTCCATGCCCCTGCTGAGGCGACGCCCAGGAAGTGGAAGCACAACCCGGTCGCGGCAGCTCCTTTAGAAGGATGGGGGATGCCGATGCGCGGGCCGGGAAGCGGCTCGGAGCTGCCGTTCTCCCGCCCGCGGGCCGGCAGGACCCGGTACCTTTCACACCCGCCATGTCCGCGGCTCCGAACGACGCCGAGCTGAGCTGGCGGCAGGCGACTTCCGCCTACCGGCCCCTCGGCCCCGCCCGCTCCCGCACCACGTGAGCGGGCGCCGTAAAGGGCCAGCGTCACTCCTGAAGCCAAGGGGGCGGGGCCTCGCTGTGGGGACAGGCGGGAGCGGGGCGGAGGGTCCCTGCCTCCAGTCAGGCCTCGAGACGGGCTCAGTGTATAGGGAAAGGAGTACACACAAACGTGTAGATGTATATATTTGAACAAGGGCGTTATTGAAACACGTAAACACCGATTTAATATGCCCCCACCCATCAGTTGCTGTCATTGTACAGACTGTTCCATAAAAACCCTGTTTTCATCCCAAAAATGGTCCCAGGTGGCTGCTCACGGCACCTTCCTGGGATCGGCTCCTGCTAATCCGCACCCAGGAGGCCACGGCTTTTCTGTCCAAGAGCAGTATTTTCCCGGCTTCTATTTCTAGGACCCCATTTTTTGACACAAAACCCACTTTTCTGAGGGGCAATTCACCCTTTATATACACCTGCCTGGTGAGGGAGGGGCTTTCTTTAGATGTCTCTGCCTATCACCCTTCTCTTTTCATGTCCTCCCCGATAAAGAATTTTCCCCAGGTTTCATCATTAATTTTAAATAATTTAGAACCAAGACAGCCGCCTAATTAATTCAGAAGGTTTAAACAGATAAATGCCTCAGGTGGCCCCTTTATTAGGTGTCGATTTGTGTGGCTGTGGATCTCTGAAGCAGAAAAATAGGAAGCAACAAATTGCTTCCAAAATGTCTTCCAAAATTGGGGGAAAAAACCCCACCTGAAATGCCAACCTGTGAATGCCTTTGACTTATCTAAGCAAGCAGGAGGTAGAAGTGAGTTTCTGTTTCACTTCTAAAAGTGATTTTCTGTTTCAGCTGGGGTGAAGTGTTTTTCTCTTACATGTAAAAGGCTGTGTCTTTTCCCATTGCAAAAAAAAAGTTGTTTAAATTAAGCATTTATTGTTCTTATAATCTGCTTGTAGTGATGGGAACAGGCTTCTTCATGAGGTTTGTGTTTGCTCTTGAGGAAATAAAGTTCTGGGAGGGAAATGTATTTGTGTCTCAAGCAAGTATATACCACACAGGTCTCACCTAACCCTGCGCTAGAACAACAACAGAGGTGTTTATCACTCATGGAAGATGGCGTAGATCAAAAGAAGGTTCCATTTAACACACGTAGATCAAAAGAAGGTTCCATTTAACACACGTAGGTCAAAAGAAGGTTCCATTTAACACACGTAGATCAAAAGAAGGTTCCATTTACCAAGCTCTTTACCCAGCATTTGCAGAGAAATTACTCTGAACTGTGGTTAAAGGAAGAAGGTACAGGTTGTTTTTTTTTCCCCCAAGCACAAAACATACCTGAATACGTTAATTTGAGCTTTTTAATGTATATACAAATGTTTTAGACCAGTCACAATTTCGTTGAGTATATACTGTATTTACAAAAATTACAATAATTTAGTCAAACAATAAACCTGAACATTGATAACCTCCGTCACTACCAGATATGACAAGAATTATTTTTTTTTGTAGTTAACTATTTTGGTATACATATGTCCTAATACTTTCATGCATCCATAAAAACATTAGGGATGGAAGTAACCAAAGCTTAAGTGGGGTAGGGTTTCTTTTGGTAGATAAAGTTTAAGGATGGAGTTGTATTTTGTGAACGTATCCAGAGTTATGTGCCATGACAAACTTGATACAAAGCTAATGTAGTTTCCATCATTAAAAAAAGTACGTTATAGTAATGAGATCCTTTTTATTATATAGGCATAGGTCACAATATCTACAAATGTGAATGAGAAACAATAAACCAACAAATCACAGGAACATGATTCACATTCCAGTTATCTCTTTAAATAAGACAAGCACATACTGGATCAAAACATTAATAAATAACATCCAGTTTGTTACTATTATCTTAAGGTCTTTTATATAAAAGGAGACCTATGTGTTGGCTTCACATTTTCAATTAATGGTAGTAAATAATGGACCAATACAACAAAAACATGACTTTTATACAGAAAGCAGTGTACTTTGACACACTGTCTATGCAGTAAAAGGTTTGCCACTTGAAAATGTAAGTGCAACAACAAGTGGATTGTCTTTAAAAACCACCAGCTTTAAAGACTCACATTGGATGGCAACCTGTTCCTCAAGCAGCAAATACAAATGATTTCCTGCCCATCTTTTGAGTACACCCGCCCCTTCAAAGCTCAAATAGAGATACAACATGTTGGTAAAGAAACTGCTAGCTTTAGTTATTCTACAAAAGGAGAATGCCAGAATTTGGGGTGAAGAACGTAACTTGTTTACCTAGGAAAGATGCTTCAGTTTTAGCATCAGAGATATTTCTTTGTGATATTATTGCTTTGGTCCAATATAAACTTTTAAGATAATCGATTTGCACTATATTTACCTCAAAAATCAGACCTGGTCCGCAGATGCCTACATGACAGCTTGCGTTCCACAGTCTGAAAAATGAAGTTGCAACAGGTTGCATCCTGCCAAGAGCCTTTGCCAAGTGCTCTGGAGCTGATAAAGGCATAGAGGTGATACAAGTGGGCTGGGAAAAGTCTTCTGAATCCTCAGGAGGGGAAGGCATTACCTATAGACTGGGAATTTTCTAGAACTTTGCAGCAGAGTTATAGTTTGTCAATATTTCTTTTGTTCAATGGTTTCCAGCTATTGATGAGAACTTCATGGGAAATGCAGTACATGCTCATTCTTCACTTTGGCAAATGTGGGCTCACCCTTCCTCCCCCCGCTCCCCACAATCCCCTATTCCCCCAGAAGTGCTGTTTAAAGAGCCAACAAGGTGCTGTTGACCATCAATTACTTTCTGTTTGCTTTAAAAGACAGACTCTTGCTCTTAACGCTGAGGAATTCCTTCTGCACATTTCACTGCTGGACTGTGAGGTGAAGTACAGTATTAATGCACAAAGCAGCAGTCAGCTGCCACGCTGATCTAAACCCAGGATTCAGCTTTGTCTCTACTCAGGCGTTACTACACTGCAGGAACAATTAAGCAGCAAATGGTGACTGTTAGAAGTGTGCCTAAACCACAATTGGAGCACTTAAATCTGATGAAGTTTGATCCAAACCTAGGAAGGAAGTACATCAAAGTTTGGGCTTCACCACCAGTTAGTGAACTCAACTGAAGTGTTGTTGTATCACACACACACCAACAAAAAAAAAACCCAAAAAGAAAGAGTAGGAAATTCACCAGCTACACCGTGTCAGAGACAGAATGATTCCAGCTTTCCCCCAAATACCTCCTCTCTCGCCCCTCTTGAATCCAAAGAAAAATACAAAAGGTGAAAGAAACTGTAACCCCGTGGCTCTGGCACAGCAAGCCAGGTGGCTAGAGTTCCTCTGAGCTCAGGATTCATGCTACAAGTATAAGGAAACCTTTCTCTTGTTCTTCATGATAAGTATTAGGCTCTGAGTTTTACAAAACTTCTGAATTTCCAGCCAGAGTTTGGTTCATCTGTGACATTTCTGACAAGAGACTATATAAGCACTAGCACAGGTCTGTAGTGGAGACTGAGAAAGTACCTAATACAAGGGTTTTTGTCCTTGGTTTTCAAATTCTGACCAGGCATCGTTTAGCTCCATAAATATCATCTTTGCATATTGTTCATATGGCTGCCCAGTGGCCTGGAATAAAAAGAGAAAGAGGGATATCACATCCACCAAATCAGACTACCAAAAGTTGACAAGTTCTCAAGCATTTATCATCACCTTTCCATGAATGACTTGCACTTATCCTTTGACAGGAACATGCCACATGTGATTAGGAACCACAGCATCACAGGGGTCAGAAGGGACCTCCAGAGCTCATGGGATCCAAGCCCCTCCCAAAGCAGGGTCCCTAGGACAGGGCACACAGGGCGCTGTCCAGACGGGGCTGGAATCTCTCCAGAGAAGGAGACTCCACACCCCCTGGGCAGCCTGGCCCAGGGCTCCCTCACCCTCACTGGGAAAAGTTCCTCTGCATGTTGGTGCAGAACTCCCTGTGCTCCAACTTGAGGCCATTGCCCCTTGTCCTTTCTCCACAGACACTGAAAAGGGGCTGGCCATTTCCCCCTGCATCCCATACTTCAGCTATTGATAAACACTGATCAGATCCCCTCTCAGGCTGCTTCTCTCCAGGCTGAACAGCCCCAGCTCCCTCAGCCTTTCCTCACAGGGGAGATGCTCCAGGCCCTTCAGCATCTCCCTGTCCCTCCTCTGGACTCTCTCCAGGAGATCCCTGGCTGTTTGATCCCAGGGAGCCCAGCACTGGACACAACACTCCAGGTGGGGCCTGACCAGGGCAGAGCAGAGGGGGAGGATCCCCTCCTGTGACCTTCTGGCCACACTTCAGTGATAAAGCACTGCAGTCCCAAGGGCAAAAAAAATAACCTTAATTTTGCAAGAGGCATTTTACCAGCAGTGAAGGGAAAGCACTGCTGCCTGACACAGTTGCTTGATAAAAGCAGTATTCCTGCAAGCATCTGGGCAGCCCACATCATCTTCCCAAGCCTTGCCTACTGCCCTGAAACTTTCAGGGCCCCCGTTTCCTTAAAAGCAGAAGCCTCACCATTGCCACAGGATAGCATCGTTGCTCTCTGGTTGGCAAGCGTAAGCAGGGAGACCACATGCCACAAGTTGGATAATCAGGTAACATGATTCTTCCATGGTAGAAATTTGATTTGAAGACCCTTGTCCTTTCACAGGCCTTTCTCATGCCCTCATCTCCTTGAGCAGGCACAGTATTCCGGACTGTTAGTCCCTACCAGGATGGCTTAGAGTCAAAGTGAGAGTGGCAGATCTGAAGATCTGAATCTGTGTTGCACAAAGTCTCAGAGCCAGAAGTGGTTCAGGTCCTCACCATTCAGAAACTGGCAAAAATATTGAACTACTACTACTACTTTCTACAAAGCCATTTGCACTGATACATTCAGCAATCACATTTAGTGCTTTTATAATTAAGAGAGCAGCAACAGTTCCTGAACAATGTGAAACCAGGGAAAGCCTTACCTTGTCAGGATGCACGACAAGCACTGCCCGCCGGTAGACCTTCTTCACTTGCTCTGGCGTGACAAGATCTGCCATACTAACAGGTTTCCACTTGGTCTCCCCTGCCCATAAGACCGTATGCATTGTGGACAGCAGGGCTCTTATATTTCTCTCCTTCCCTTCAATCCACTCCAGGACCTGGAGAAGAAAACATGAGTCTCAATTTATTCCTTACATTAGGTATTCCAGTAGGAAAAAGTTTCTTCATTTGAATAGCAAGTGACTCTTCAATGAGTGTCTTACATTTCTTCCCAAGCTTTAGGAAAAACTCGGAAAGATACTTGTCAGTCTCTACTTTGTCATTAATTTTTATTACATTGCTTGAAATTTAAGACACACCTAAGATCAAGCAAGACCCCTGCTAAAAACACAGAGGTGGTACCACTTATGAACAGTCAATAGATGCAACAGTTGAAAGATTAATGAAATGTTTAACTGTGAAGCTCTTCAGCAGGCTTAACTGCACACCTACAGTAAGCTCTGCTGTGGATGTGTATCCTTTGTGCATCTCTAGAGTTAAGCCTTCTTTGTGCATCTCTGGAGTTAAGTCTTCTAAAGACTCACATTGATGGTTGGTTTCAATGCAAATCTTTGTTAAGCTCTAAGGCAGAAGCCTCGATTCTCTGCATGTGGCTCTCTGCCACCTGCAACCCAGCAGTCACATAAACCAACAGGTAGAGCACTTTCCTAAATGATGTAGTCCTCCTTAGTGGTGGTCAGCCTACAGCTGGGGAGAGGGCTGAGGAAAGGGAAGGAGAGATGAAAACCCAAGCGTAAATAGATTTAACAGTTCCAGGCTGAAGAAGTGACTTGATGAAATAAAAGACATCAGAGAAGGGAATTGTGTTGGGAAGGGAGAATCAGCTGGGTGCTTCAGTTGGCTGGGTGCTGGGTCAGGATGTTGCACCCATGAAGCAATACCACAGGAATTGCTGAAGTTGTATAGCTCATGGATTGGGGAAAATACTGGCTGCTTGGTGGCTGGAAAGCTGTCTGGCTTTGTTACAAGTGGCTAACATCCATGGCCAGCGTGGTTGCTGGCACACACTTTCCAAAAGTTAAAGCCTTTCCACAAGATTAGAAAAATAATAGTAATTTTTTAAAAAAACAAACATTTGGTTTTCTAGACGTTTTCTTGACTTTTGCTTGGACTTTTCCTCTCCTCTCTGTATCTTTCTGTAATTATAGTTTGTAGGTTCATATTTCAAATGTAGAGCAGGACAGATTGAATTCCCTTCCCTTCATGATAAATATGTAGTTCAGGAATTTATTGAGGTGAGATGAGAAAATTCCAAAGCAGGCAAGATTAATGAGGCAGAGGATTAAGTTCAGATAGCCATGCCTAAATAATCAGGGCTGGAGTGATGTGGAAGACCATCAGCCCTGATAGTAAGGCTGAGCAAGCCAATGTCTGCCACAGTCTGGTTTACTTACGTAACCTTGGAGTTTTTAACCTTATTCCAAAGGAAGTTCACATCTCCAGGGGAGGCAGGATAATTTGTATTTTAAAAAGAGTGGGAAGTTCTTGCTGTCTGCCCTGAAGCAATCTCATCATGGGGAGAACATCCCTCGTTTCTCCAAAACCTGTGTTTGGCAGGACTGGCAGAGCTGGAGGGCCACTGCTCTTTTCTCTGGTCGGTTTGAGAGAAGCTATTTCAGAACAGAGTTTTCACAAACTCACTGCCTTTCCTAAGTAGCATCTCTCCTTATGATGAGATAGTGGAAATTCTTCCAGATATTCCCCATCACCTGCAGTTTATGACTTTGTCTTTCTGCCCACATTAACTCATTGACCATGACCGGGGGCCACAGCGATGGATGATGCTATCAAGTTCAGACACCTGCTTTATGGAGAGCAAGCATGAGAGGTAGCATGTGGTCCTTGGGACCCAGCAACACTATGGAGGCTCTGTGCTAAAATATGTGCTGAAACAGGAGGGTAGCTTCTGGCACTGCATGATCTGAAAGGCTTGCTCACCTACCTCTCACACAGGATAGATGGTGGCTTACTGCCCCCTCCACCTTCCAGGGGCAGTGTTTCAAGCAACCTCCAGCACAATGACAGTAAAAGACAAGAATTAATGTAAGAACAGAAACAAAAATAGTGCTTACTTTTAGTTTTTCAGGGTCCATCTCTTTAGCCATTTCTTCTTTTCTCATCTCAGCTATTGTTTTGGGGCCCTTCTTGTCCTTGTGAGCATTAAAGCCTTGACCAGATAACAGATCTTCAAAATCTGCAGACACTTTGGGTTTCGAATCTTGAAAAACAAAAAGATTCAAAAGGTGTTCCTAAAATACAGGTTTATTTAACACTCCTTTTCCACCCAAGCCACCCACACACACTTCACAGAATCACAGAACCTTAGGGGTTGGAAGGGCCTCCAGAGCTCATGGGGTCCAAGCCCCTGCCAAAGCAGGGTCCCTAGGACAGGGCACACAGGGCGCTGTCCAGACGGGGCTGGAATCTCTCCAGAGAAGGAGACTCCACACCCCCTGGGCAGCCTGGCCCAGGGCTCCCTCACCCTCACTGGGAAGAAGTTCTTCCCCACATTGGGGGGGAACTCCCTGTGCTCCAGCTTGAGCCCATCGCCCCTTGTCCTGTCCCCACAGACACTGAGCAGAGGCTGCCCATGTCCCCCTGTGTCCCACCCTTCAGCTCTTGATAAACACTGATCAGATCCCCTCTCAGGCTGCTTCTCTCCAGGCTGAACAGCCCCAGCTCCCTCAGCCTTTCCTCACAGGGGAGATGCTCCAGGCCCTTCAGCATCTCTGTGTCCCTCTGGACTCTCTCCAGGAGATCCCTGGCTTTTTTATACCAGGGAGCCCAGCACTGGACAGAAATCACTATAACAATTTCCCAGTGCTGATAGGTGCACAAGTTCTCACAAGAGAGCTATGGGCTAATGTTACTTTTTAAATAATAATAATAATAATAATGATTATGAAGATGATAATAAAGATAATAATAATAAATAACATAATAATTTTATTAAATACTATTTGGAATACCAGATTTCCTAAATATTAGAGTCTAGGACAGGACAACTGGCATTGAACTCAACATCTCATCAAACAATCTTTCTTGCTTAGACCACGGCCTCTTAGTGTGTTTGAGCACTAAAGCACTATTGGAAGGAGCCATCCCTTTGGATGCTTACCAGCGGTGGCCGGTCCTTTTCCACGCTCGTTCTGCCCTCCCGGCATCGCTGAGAAGCTCACGTTGTAATTGGGCTTGTTCTGAGGCGAGGCGTGCGGCATGCTTGGCTGGGCCTTGGGCTGGGCCTGCTGCCAGCCATAGCCAGCTCCTTGCTGCCAACCGCTGCCGCCCATGGGCTGGGGAGAGGGTTTCTGTGGCGAGGGGGGGAATCCTCCGCCCATGCCGGTTGGCGTGGTTGGTTTACTGGCAAAGGAAGGGCCACCTGCATGGTAGGGGGAGAGGGGTGACAGTGTGCATCAATGAACGGGACTTGCCTTCTGAAAAGTGAGATTCTCCTGAAAAAATAAGATCCCCCCACCCCCAGGAAGCTGACTTTTACCTTCAGCTCTGCCACAAGCTTGTTTTTGCAACACCAAGCAAAGGCCTTTGACTTCCCTGTCACTGCTTTGTGAGCTGCTTCGGACACAGCACCTGCCTTTGTGGAGTAGCAGCTCGTTGGGGAAACACAGAGAAAGCTGTGTGCAGCTAACTGGGAATCATAGAATCATAGACTGGTCTGGGTGGGAAGGGACCCCAAGGATCACAGAGCTCCAACCCCCTGCCACAGGCAGGGACACCAACCTCCAGGCCTGGAGCTACACAAGGTTGCCCAGGGCCCCAGCCAACCTGGCCTTGAACACCCCCAGGGACGGGGCACCCACCCCCTCTCTGGGCAGCCTGTTCCAGCCCCTCACCACTCTCTCTGCAAAGAACTTCCCCCTAAGATCTAATTTAAACCTTCCCTCCTTTAGCTTTAATCTATCCTGCTATTATCTACCTTTTTAAGAAGCTGATTCCCCTCCTGTTCCTCTGCTCCCTTCAGGGACTGGAAGGCTGTGATGAGGTCCCCCCGCAACCTTCTCAAACACAGCTCCTGGGTGTTACAGTGGCAATGTCGAGTTGATGTACTTTGAAATAGTATCTGTTCCTGCTGTGCTGCCAACTGTGCAGTTGTGTGTTTCAGCATCTTATTTAGGAGATGCTTCTCTGGCTTAGTTTGTGGTGGGAGGTATGCTGTGTTAATGCTTTATTATTTGAGGCTGACATCCTGGAATCCCAGACTGGTTTGGGTTGGAAGGGACCTCAAAGCTCATCTTGTTGCAACCCCCTGCCACGGGCAGGGACACCCCCCCAGCCCAGGGTGCCCAAGCCACATCCAACCCGGCCTTGAACCCTGCCAGGGAGCCAGGGGCAACCCCAGCTTCTCTGGGCACCCTGTGCCAGGGCCTCCCCCCTCCCCAGGAAGGATTTCTGCCTCCCAGCCCCTCTCCATCCCCCTGCTGCAGCTGAAGACCGTTCCCCTGGGCCTGGCCCTCCCTGCCCTGGGCACCAGCCCCTCTCCAGCTCTCCTGGAGCCCTTTGAGGGATGGGAAGGGGCTCAGAGCTCTCCCCAGAAGCAGCCTTCTCTTCTCTGGGCTGAGCCAGCCCAGCTCTCCCAGGCTGTTTCCAGAGCAGAGATGCTCCACTCAACTTTGGGCTCTGAAACACGTCATGGAAAGAGGGTGATGTGCTTTTGACTTGGTCACGAACAACAAAAACGTGGTTAAATATCCTGTGGATGCCAAATCATTTGTTTTTAAAACCCTGTATCTGTGCTACAGAATGCATGCTTTAAAAGCACCTCTGCAGCTCCGACGTGGTCTTGGCAGGCTTTTTATTTTGCTCCTGCAGAGCAGCCAGTGATCCAGCAGAGGGAACTGGGAAACCTAATTCCAGAACCATGCTGGTACTGACGCAAAGGAGAAAACAAATATCAGCTGTAACCACAAAGCCTGCAAAGAGCTGGGGGGGCAGCGACAAAGGGAAGACAAAAATCTATTTACCAGGGACAGAGAAGCTGAAACGCTGGGTTTTAAGGAAAACCTCAATAATTTGTCAGAACTGCCTTTTTAACACAGGGGTTGAGAGTCTCCTGATCATTTTGTGGGGTAAAACAAGGAGAAAATGCTTGTTTAAGCAGTCAAGTGAGCAGCCCCTTTCTAGCCAAGTGCAAATGAAAACGGGTTCAGACTCCACCTTTGGACAGGACTGCAAATTAGGGGCGGGTTAGTGAGGTTCCACAGGTTTCCTCACAAAGGACAAAAGTGAGTCAGGTCTAGGAGGAAACAATTGCTCAAGGACCCCAGTGGTTTTGAAGAGCCAAAGGCTGTTCCCAGGCACTGCTCCAAGGTCTGTAGCAATGGTTCTGCAGTCAGAGGTAAACACAGAGCATCCTTAGCCAGACTCTTTAGACTTGGGAGCCACGCTCTGCAATCCATATACCCCACTGAGGTGCCAAGAAGTTGCTAGCAGCTTTTTTGATTGAGGAGAAGCACAGATTTGTGAGAGCTTACAGAGAATCAGGCAGAAAGGAATGCTAGAAAGCAGCACTGGCACACAGGTAGGGGTGAGAGGACCCTCAGAACTCTGCCACACACCAGGCTCTTCGTCCTATTCCTCTAAAACAGAGCTAGTTCAGTTTAATTTTTAAAAAGGGATACAAACCTGCTAAACTTGCTCCAAGAGTCCCCAGATCAGCAAAGGGATCCAGTGTTTGGGGTTTAGGCTGATGAGTGGGAGTGCTGTGGAGGGATCCAGTAGGACTGGTGGCAGCTGACTTGCTTCCCATACCTAGGCCACCTTAAATGGGGGGGAGAGGGAAGAAAGAATAAAAAAACAAAAAAAAAAAGAAAAAAATAACTCAGTTTTTATCCCCATTTCAAGTAAGTGCAGCTCTTACCCAGTGCTTGTGATGTTAGAAGGCTGCTGTTAAAATTAAGTGCACTATTGTCAGGTTCCTAAGCAGTTCCAACTCCGCGTTGGCCCAGACGAGTCGCACACCCACTCACAATTAGACTCAGCAACAAAACTGTTCCCCAGACTGTCTGCAGTGACAGAGTAACTGTGACAAATGGGCAAATTAAGAACTAGAAGCCTTTATTTTAAGAACTAGAAGGCTTCAGGAAGCAACTTGTGGTAGGACGTACACACTCCCCGAGATGAGAAAGAATCACGCTGTTGCGCAGCGGCATCCCAGGAACATGTAACGCTTCCCAGGTCCTTCTCTTGGCTCTACACCAGCATGAAACACATGTATTTACATCCTCACTGAGCTCCTGTCCCACTGCAGGCCCTGGTTTCTTGAGGAAGGACACCCAGATGTTTGAACAGAAAGAGTTTGGTAGCCTCTAGCCAGATCCTCCCTTGGGTGACTGTGAGACCAGGACAACAGGCAGCATACCTGCTGCCACTGAGATGAGACAGGCTAACATCTGGATTGAAGTTTTGTTGGATTAGCCAAAGTGCCAAGCAGCAGAAAGAGAGAACCTGTTCTCTACAGTCACTGGTAGCATCTTCCATCTGCATCTCCTCGCTCAGGGCTCCTGAAGGGCCTCTAGTTAAGTGTCCTGGGTTTTTAGGATACGTACCTGGTTTGTTGGGCCAATCCCAACCACCGGAAACATCTGGTTGTATGGAAACGGTTGGTGTGCTAGAAGCTGAGCAGAATGATTACACATAAATATCTCAAACACACAGAGCACAAACAACGTAACACAGCGCCTAGGAAGAGCAGAGCAGCAGGAGTGAGAGTGCTGTGTTCACCTACCATTTGCTCATTAGCAGTGAACTCCCCATTACAAATTTAACCTTCATTTCTCACCCCACACTGCACAGAGAGGTAAGCAGGGAAGGGTGGGGATTTTCAGCTTCATGTGATGGCAGCTTTGGTCAGAGGCTTTTACATGCTTGTTTCTAAAAGCCTTAGCCACCTGAATAACGCAGGTGGGTTAGTGTTTCTGAACACATCTCAACCCAAGGAGATAATCTACATGCAAAGGGCAAGGACAGAGGAAAAAAAGACACCAAAAGACAGCAAAACAGCCCACACAGAAGTAAACTAGAAGGAAAACACACAGTACTTCCTTTACCCCTGTGTCAAATAAAGCCTGTGCATCCATGCAGCTCATCCTGCCAGCAGTTCATCATCCAGAGACACTAGTGCTGTAATTTAATACCTCATCATGCCAGGATACAATTTAAATTCTCTCATTAGTGCAGCCACCTCCAAGTGTGACCCAACCATCTTATTTGCAGACTTAATGGCCAACACCCAAGCTGGGCAAAGCAAGGACAGGAGTGGTGCCAGCAGCACACTAGTTCCCTCCTTTGACAGTTTGGTTTTCCAGCAAGGTTGTTTTACCCCAGGGGACAAGCATTAGATGATCACACAAATTCATATCTGAATGCCTTTCAGAGAAGGTTAAAACATTGCATTTTGGCACAGGGGGAGAAGGGGACAACTAAGGGACGTTTCAAACAAAGCAAGAGAAGAAAAAAAGTCCAATTAAGAAAAAAAAAATAATCCCTCTCTTCAAATAAGAGTCAAATTCAGCTGTGATTTTGGCCAGGATTACCTTCAGATCTAAAGAAAACAGATGTCTGTAACTAAAAATCACCAAAGGACATGTTTTCTCTAGCAGGCTTAATATGCCATGCTCTATTTATCTCAATTAATGGTAGTTTGGTTCAAATGAGCCCTCATAACCACAGGAATACTCAGGGAGACATTCTCCACAGTCTCTTTTTTTTCTTGTGTACAAATAGCTTATTAATTAAGTATAAGGCATGAGCAAAACAAGTCTCATCCTACCACGCTGCAAATTATGAGGATGCTCTAAGTCTAGACACAAAACACTCCTTGCTGGTCAGTGGGGTTTCTGTGGTTTGGAGTCATTTTATGCTAAGCATCACTTTGTGCTTTGTAGCTATTTAAAAGCAGAGTTCCATGCTTGCTTAAAGACACCAGAAGACCTTCACTTTCTTACCCATGTGAAAGGGATCACTGTGCACAGTTGGCGAAGGACTTCTTGTTGCTTGAAGGAAAGGATCACCAGGGACAGCTGATGAACCAAGAAAGGAGCCCAGGAGGTCTGGACCAGTTTGCTTAGGGCTACTTCCAAATGGATCAAAGGCAGCTGCTGTAAAAACATGTTTGAGAAAACTAAATCATTAACTTGCACAATGACTGTGCTCCAGGGAAAAGGCACTGGTGTGCAGAGAAAACCTAGTATCTGCAGATACCAAATCAGGAGATGGCATCTGGAAGGTGCCAGTGCCTTAGATGCCAGGGGACAGAGAGCCATGCACCTTGGTCATGGCAACACACCTCTATGCTTTGTTAGTGGTGCTACTCATTGTTTAGGATACTCAATAAATTGCTAGTTTTCACTTGTCTTGCAAGGTCTTTTTCTTGCTTTCCTGGCTTGGGACGATTTAGCCATGCAATACCTTTCTTCTGCCTTTCAAGCATCAAGGTGGCCTCTGCAAAGCAGCATCATACAACTCAACTCCTGTTGTTATGCTGCTCACCAGCAACATCCAGATATCTGTTCCTGGTGCTGTTACTGCACTTCTGCCTGGTGAGGAGCATGGCTGCACAACCTTCCCTTCTCTGCATACAAGAGACTCAATTTTTTCCACTGAAACTCACATTCTTCTCCCCTCTCCTGTGTCCAGCCCCCAAGCCTCCTCCTCCTTCCCTTCCAAGTCTTGCTACAAGGAGATGATAACTGCTCCTGTCCCTTTCGCTTTGAGAAACATCATGGTCAAATCTGCCCTTTGACCATACTAGCAGACAAACCTCTCCAAACCCACTGGGTTTTTTTATTCTATCCAAGAAAGGATGACTAAGGAAGAACCTTCAGAAGTTGGCTGTGTGGCCATCTTGTGGTAGGTGCCACCAGCATCAGCCCCACATCGCCCAGGCCTGCGCCTCCTTAACAAAAACACTGTTTCTTGTCCAAGAAAGTTGGCAGGCACTGCAAATGCCTGAAGCTATTAGTTGCTGAGAAGGAGTTAAGTAAGCACACTGTGCTCTCAGAGTCAGGTACATGTTGACAACACCAGCTCTCTAACTGCAGCCCACGGGATGAGGCCAAACCAAACATGGGGAGGCTGCGCAGCGCCGGGCGGTGCACACAGACCTGCTGCCAGAGCCAGCCACTTGTTCACATCTCACCTTGGGCAACACTGACCATCTATTCCAGAGGCTCTCAGCGAGTCTGAGCAGCTTGGATTGGGCTCTTCACCTGCTTCACTTGCTCTCCTTGAGTCGCTAAAGCCTCTAAAAGATCCCTCTTCTTAAGACCTATGGGGCCACTCTTTCTGCCAGCCTGATCTCAGCCTGTCTTTGAAGAAATAAAAGATGATCTTGTATGGCCTGTCTTGTCTTCAGAGAGATCAGAAACAGAACTGTGCAGCCACATTTCATAGGCCAGGATCAGTACCATAGCTCTGAAGTTAAGAGAGGAATTAAATCCAAACTCCTATCAATCTACCCAAAACCTGAGAGGCTTCTGTTTTTTAAAAAAAATTAATACATACTCTCCTCTATGTGTTATTGAACACATAGTAAGAGCAAACGTGATGATCTCCAGTGGTGCTCAACTTAACGAGCCAGCCAAACACTTGGATGAGCCCCAGTAGAGGCTTTAGTGAACAAATTAGATCATCTGGTTTGTGTTCTTGACTGTGAAGAGGCACCAACTCCTCTCTTGCAGCAGAGGAGCCATCTGGCTCCCTTGCCATCTGGGATCCCTTGCAGCTCCTCATTTTCATGGAACAAAGGTATCCAAGAGGAATCCAACAGCCCAGAGCAGCTCCCCCAGGTGGGATTCCCAAAGCACGTGCCCTAAGTCACACAATAGGCATGGCCACTATTACCTTCTCCTACCCTGGGGGACGGGGATGGGGATGCCGAAGCTGCGGAACGCCGCGGCGTTGACTGCACAGATCCAGGTCCCCCCACCTGGAAGACCTCCTCAGCAGCAGGCTGTCCACTCTGAGCCTGGGAGCCTGGCCCACCAACCCCAAACAAATCATTCAGCAGGTCCGAGTTAGAGGGGGCAGCAGTGGGCTGCGAGGGAAAACTCTTGCTCATTGGGCTACCATCCAGGCCCAGCAGGTCCACTTCTTCAGGAGGAGGTGGTGCTGGAGGCTCTTGCTGCTTTTTGCTGTGTTTTGGTGTCCCATGAGGCTTGTCACCGCTGGCATTACTGTGCTGACTGGAAAGGGACAAGAGTTCGTCATCTGACTGTTCGCTTTCCTCATGCACCAAGGCTGCTCGATCCTCTGAGGTGGGGTGAGAGCTACTTTTGTCAGATTTCTGATCTAGATGATGATTAAAGATAAAATTAGGCAACCGTTAGTTTTTGGCATCACAAAAATTACCTCACATGCAGAACAAAAAGCTACTGAGGAAACCACAGGGGTGTTTTGTTGGGTTTTAAACCTTAAAATAAAGAGTCCTTTGCAAAGATTAACAAAGAATAAAGTCTTTGCTGGCCTGTATCCTGAGGAGCTGGTTTTATTGATCAGGGGTTAACTGCCTGATAGGTGAAACACCCGCAGACACAAATGGATACCCAGCTTTTGGGTCAGAACCAAGCATCCCTCAGCCATACCTCAGAATCCAGGCCAAACAAGGCTCACTGTAAAGGAGCAGGGACATAAAACACCCTCCCAGCTGTGCACACGAGGATCTCTTGCACCAGGCTCCTGCCTAACGCGGTGCCGATGCCGAGGAGGGATGCTGCACTCAGCATCAAGGGTTCAGCAGGATAAAATTGCCTCTCAGACAAACACTCCCAGTGCTACACTCTCATGGCACTTTATATGAAGTGCAACTTCAGGAAAAAGCAGCTTAAAACTGGTTTTAGCCCCAAGTAGGCCTAGGGGAAAGCTTTACACTACAACGATGCCGTGATTGTCATCTATGGCAACATCTGAAGAGGGTGTTGTAGGAAATTAATTCCTTCTCAATTGCAATGTCAGGGTGCCACTGTGATCTGATGGGCAAGGCAAGTGGCAATCAGATCCTTCAGCACCCCTCACTGCTCAAGGAAGGGGAAAAACTCAGTTGTTTGTCTTGTTTGAAGCAGATTTTGCTGGGAAGACCAAGCCCCCTTACCTTGCCAGCTGAGAGATGAGAAGAACGCGCTCTGCCCGACGTTCCTTATGTTATCCTGGGGTGAATCAGTGGGGCCTCTACCTGCAGCACAGAGCACCACATAAATAAAATGAAGCAAACCAAAGTTCAGACTGCAGGTAAACATGCAAATTGAATAGGTCTACGCAGCTCTTACCTGCCAAAGCAAGGGTGTCCTGGTGCTCCTGGTGAGAGGAGAAGAGAATGGTTGGGTTGATGTCTTTTGTCGTGAAGTTCTCCCATGGGGGAGTTAATTCTGTTTGCCTGTCAGCAGACTGTATTTCTATCTCCAGGATAACATGAAAGAGCTGGGGATATTTGTCTGGAGAGTCACAGGCATCCAGTTCAGGCCTAAACGGGGACAAGAGTTGTTTGGTTAAAAAGGAAAGGATGTTTCAAGCTCTATAAAGTCTTTCAGTATAGGCATGCACACAGACTTTCCACATTTCACCTAAGAGTATTCCCCCTCAGCCTTCATAAGGCTTTTATGCTTCAGGTTTGATTAACATTCAGTGTAAAATACTCACTTGGTGAATTTTAGGGTGGTTGTCCCCAGGGCTATGAATCCAGTGTGAAATTGAATTTGGAATATTTGTGTGTTGGTCATCTGAAAAAAAACAAACAAACCCCAAACCAATCAAGCATGGAGCACCAGGCTGAACAAGTGCTTAAATTCATGAAATGTTAAAATATTCAGTTGCAGGGCACTCAGTTAGTCAAGTCTACCTTACTACCAGTTATCCTGGATAGACTAATCACATCTGCTATACAGGCAGATTCACTCCACTTGTTCCACAGAAAGCAGAGCTTCTCCTTCCCAAACCCAGACATTTCCACCTGCCCTAAACCCTGCTGCCTCCATAGAGCAGAGCTCCTTCTCAGCCTTCAGGAATATCCCTTCTTTCCTTGCTTGTCTGTACTTCTGGGATCGACTTGACACTTTAGCAGTACAATGAAACCAGTATCTGTTTCCATTGGATACACTGGAGCAGCAGGATTGTAACCACCAGGAAAATCTAAGACCCTTTCACTTGCAGTAGAGGTGTCAGTAACATGGCATCTATACAGCAAACAGCACCAATAACAGACTAAGGAGTGAAAAACATAAATCAGACACTCTGCAACTTGAATATTCAAGTTTCCAACACGTTATCAGGAAAATTATTGAGATTTTTGGATTAAAGCATCACTGGATAAAGCAACTGTTTGTGAATGCAGACACCAGACCCAGCTGGTGAGAGAGTCTGGGAGCTGCTCTGCCTGATCAGCCCTGCAGCACCTATCTGCAGGGAGAAAATGAGGTGCTGCTCAAAGCAGGTGGGACAGAACCTGGTTCTCCTCTCACTTTTTGTGCTTGAAGTCCTTAGAGTTTGAACAGGGGATTTCTCTGAGTGAGCCAATTAACCCTCATCACTACAAAGCTCCACAGAGCAACTTGGTGTATGGCAGCCATAGACTGAGTATCTGCAGACTGAGTTTCTGCAGAGCCAAGTTCCCTTGTCTGAACAGACTGCGTCTCCAAACTCCTCTGCTGCTGTCACAGGAGGCAGGGAACAGTGCTTCCAAGTCAGTCTCAGAGTCTGGAACAGCCCAAACTCATACATACCCCCCCTCTCAGCACTGCTACTGCGTGATGTGAGTGGGACATCAGGGTGTGCTCACCCCAGCGCTCCTCTGCCCTCTCCCCAGCCTCCTATTTCTTTGGTCTGCTTGTGTTAAGAGGCTTTTTTGGCTATGAAGAGGGTGGCCCTCTGACCAGCCTGCAGCTTAAGTGACCTTTCCTATCCCCCTGACCGACCAAATCACACAAAGTGCCTTTTGCCCTGATGGCCTAAGGGTGAAGGCTGCTCTAGAGCACTCAGGAGAGACGCCATGCAGAACCAATGGCTAAGCAACTCATTCTCATCTGAGCAGAACAAAGTCTTCCATGTTCTTAGAGCACATATGGAGAGGCTTTGGTGGTGGGTTTGCCCTGAGCTGGATACTGAGCAATGGTTTCTGTCTTCTACATCAGCTGGAAGGATCCTACACCCTATTAGGAGACACCATCTCCACAAAGAGATACCAGCAGCAGCATGGATTTCTCCATATACAGTTCTTTTTTGTCACTTGGCACTGCTCAAATTTGTGTTATGTCTACTGTCAAGTAAGGAAGCTTTCATCACAAATGCCATGGGTATTCTTAGACCCCATATTTGGCCAGCTCTTAGCTAGATGCCTTGTCTCTACAGTACAAGAGAAGTTACACAAGCTCCTACTTTAGCTTGAAGGCGTCCACCGATGGTCGACCTCATGTGGTAGACAGAAACCACGACGTCTCCGTGGACAGTGGCTCCCAGTGGAATTAGGACTTTCCCTTCTTGCACACGATATTCTCTTTGAGGGGAAGAGAAGGAAAGCCAGGTAAGCTGCCTTCCACAACACCGTTACCACCCAGCAACAACGTCAGTGTGAAAGCTGTCATCTCGCCCCGGCTGAACAAACAGGTGTGTTCAGAGCTATCAGAGAATCCCAGCCTGGGCTGGGTTGGGAGGGACCCCAAGGATCACAGAGCTCCAACCCCCTGACACAGGCAGGGACACCAACCTCCAGGCCTGGAGCTACACAAGGCTGCCCAGGGCCCCAGCCAACCTGGCCTTGGACACCCCCAGGGACGGGGCACCCACCCCCTCTCTGGGCAGCCCCTGCCAGCCCCTCACCACTCTCTCTGCACAGAACTTCCCCCTAAGATCTCCTCTCCCCCTTCCCTCCTCCAGCTTCACTCCAGCCCCCTTGTCCTGCCAGGCTCTGCCCTTGAACAAGCTGATTCCCCTCCTGTTCCTCTGCTCCCTTCAGGGACTGGCAGGCTGCAATGAGGTCCCCCCACAGCCTTCTCTTCTCCAGGCTGACCCAGCCCAGCTCCCTCAGCCTCTGTAGTCAGTTGAAACAGAAATGTTTCACAGGGGAAACTCAACACAGCACTGAACCACCTCTGTGAAGACATCCCTCCTCATGACAACTTCAGGCTCATTCTTGGCAGTTCATTTCAACACCTGGCACTAACTTTCCATTAATACATTTCCACTGAATACATTTCCAGCCTCCAATTAATGCCTCCGTTTTTCAGGCAGCCTGGCAGGGACCACAGATATTAAACACAGCACAGCAAAACAAAAGCCTCTTGGGATTAAGCTCCTAAGGATGGGAGGATAGGATAGAAACTCACTTCATCCTTTCATACTCCTGGGAAGTGGTAAGGATCCTGGTTTCTCCGCTGAGAATGTCGCAGAAGGGCCGGCAGCCGTTTCGCTGCTTGTTGAAACAGGGGACTGGACTGAGGGTGACTGACTTGATAGTGAGTGGTTTGCAGTGAGGAATGACAGGTTTGTCTGCTATTAGGTCACAGATGTATCCTATGTACCTGCAGACACAGAAAAGCCATTACTAAAAATCTCCATCCCAGGTGACCAATATTCATTCTGTACCACGAAATCCAGTGACTCTGCAATCCCTTCACACTCCAGGGCTGGAGCTTCCAGGTACCCCAGCTTCCTTGCAGCCACACAACATCTACACTCCCATTGCTGTGAAATTACAAGAACTGGGGCTCAGGAGGAAGGAAGTTGGCATGGAGCAATGAGCTGAGCATCATTTCTCCTCACCTTTTAGGACAGAAGGTACCCAGCAATGTGTTTTCTGGTTTACTGGTAGAAGTTTGCCTCCCATTTTACATGCACAAAGCAGATGAGCTACTTTGTTCATCATGTACCAAAGAATCATTATTATTATTATCACCACACACATAACACTAGCTTTGGTTTGCTCTGATTTTTCCTCTGCTTAATGGAAACTGTATAAGACACATTTTTACACTGTGTAAACTCCTGCAAGGGTGAGGCTGATGCAGGGTAAAGGATTCACCCAGCAACTACAGCTGCCCCCAAGCTAGTGAGCAAAGCTGTTGTAACATTTGATTTTGCTCCCCTGTGGCTGTTCAGTCAGTGTGGGTAAAATGGAAGTGGCCACAAGCATCAGCTAAGACCTGGCAAAGCAAAGTAGGATGGCTTATTGCGTGGGTGCTGCTCAAGCAGTTTGTAGTGTGAGGCTTATAGCTTGCTTGGGTGGTGGTGAGCCGGGATACTCTACCTCCTGTGAGATGGCCACAGTACAATTCCAGGTCTCTTTGTGTTCAGCAGCTGCATAGCAGGGCCTGGGTTAGAGAAGAGGTGACAGAAACAGAACATCGCGCTGACCAGGACGGCTGAGGCCGCACGGCCATCCTGTTCCAGGGAGAGAGGGGGGAGAAAAACAAGTAACGGGTGAGTATCAGAGACACCCTTTGGATTGCACCACTCTCCTTAAATCACATTAATAATGTGATTAGGAACCACAGCATCACAGATCACAGGGGTCAGAAGGGCCCTCCAGAGCCCATGGGGTCCAACCCCCTGCCAAAGCAGGGTCCCTAGGACAGGGCACACAGGGCGGTGTCCAGACGGGGCTGGAATCTCTCCAGAGAAGGAGACTCCACACCCCCTGGGCAGCCTGGCCCAGGGCTCCCTCACCCTCACTGGCAAGAAGTTCTTCCCCACATTGGGGGGGAACTCCCTGGGCTCCAGCTTGAGCCCATCGCCCCTTGTCCTGTCCCCACAGACCCTGAGCAGAGGCTGCCCATGTCCCCCTGTGTCCCACCCTTCAGCTATTGATAAACACTGATCAGATCCCCTCTCAGGCTGCTTCTCTCCAGGCTGAGCAGCCCCAGCTCCCTCAGCCTTTCCTCACAGGGGAGATGCTCCAGGCCCTTCAGCATCTCCAGAGCCTCCTCTGGACTCTCTCCAGGAGATCCCTGGCTGGTTGATCCCAGGGAGCCCAGCACTGGACACAACACTCCAGGTGGGGCCTGAGCAGGGCAGAGCAGAGGGGGAGGATCCCCTCCTGTCACCTGCTGCCCACACTCCTCCTGATGCCCCCAGGATCCCATTGTCTCTCTCAGCCCCAGGACACACTGCTGGCTCATGGCCACCCTGTCACCCACCAGGACCCCCAGCTCCTTCTCCACAGAGCTCCTCTCCAGCAGCTCACCCCCAGCCTGTCCTGATTCCATCAGTTATTCCTTCCCAGGTGCCAGACTCTCCACTTGCTTTTGTTGAACCCCACCTGGTTTCTCCCTGCCCAGCTCTCCAGCCTGCCCAGGTCGAATGAGACCGCATGTGAGCAAGGAGTTTCCAGCACTGTGTCATTGTTAATACCCAGGACTTCAGTGAGTGGCACTGGCCTGGATCAAAGCTAAGATGAGATCCAGTAAGCAGCCAAAGCTGAAGAGACCTTAGACTTGTTTTGAAAGCCCAGAAGTACATTTTGTCTATAAATGTTGGTGTTTCACTGAGCTGTAACATTATCAGTCTTACAAACATCAGCCTGGAACTGGTCACAGAGGTCAGAGTACACCCATCCTGCAGCTGCAGGCAGTCATCTCACAGAAATTTAACCTAGGAGGGTTCACAAGCAAACAGAAAAATTCCAGTCCAAGGCTCCCTCACCCAAACAGCTCTGCAGCCTTCAGCCTACAGACTGCTCCCAAGCTAATCTGCATTTTACTGAAGGTGATAACGAAGGGAAGGGTGTTTGCAGAGTCAGACTCAGAGAAAAGGATGAAAAATAGAGAAGGAGCAATAGAGAAATTGAAGTGACCCCAGTGCTGTGCCCAGGAGCACACATGCTGATCAGCCATGTGGACCCTGACTCTGCTGAGCCAAAGGAAAAGAAAAAAAGCCCTTCCAGCAGCTTCCACCAAAACCTGGGTCTGATGCCTGCTTAATTTTGGATGCATATTCACGGCACGGGGTACCAGAGCCTGCTGGGTGCTGCCAGAGTACCCTGCCACCCAGCTCACTGCCTGCTTGTCAGCAGGTGACAGAAGATCCCAGCAGCCAGGGCTCATTTACAAGGGAGGAGTGAGAAACCTGCTACACCCCAGGCAGGCAGCCACCCTGGAAGCCTGAAACCCAGGTCAGAAGCAATACAGGCCCCTTGCAATGACTTACTTCAGGCACTTTTTAGACACTCCAGCCATACTGTAGGATTTGCCACACCAGAGCTCACCCCAGAAACTTGCTGAGCCTGAGCAGATGCTCAAGTTTAACAGGCTATTTGCTTTTTTTTAAGGTTTAGCCTCCACCAATGGCTCTGAAAAGATCTCTCAGGTTCATACAAACCAAGAGGGGTTCTGCAGACTCCTTGGAAAGCATTAAAAAGGACTCCCTGCCCTTCACAGCATTACTCAGACATTCCTTGCTCAGAGGACAGGAAAGGAATTTGATTCTTTAGCTACATTTCCAGGACTGGAGGCATCAAGCGTGTCTCCATCTCAGTTTGAATGGAATGTTTACATCCTGTGCTGTGCAAGGCAGAAGTGTCCCATTCATAAGTAAGGTCTCTGCAGTTTGGGATCAGTCCTTTCCCAGTTTCCTTCCAGTTGGTGCTGATCAGGGCTGACAGCCTCCTGAAGTTAATGTGGGCTCCAGGAGCAAACCAGAACTCTCCTTGTGGGCATGGCTGTCAATGTTGAAGGTTTTTATGGGGTAAATCACAAGTTAGAGATTTAGTTGAGGACATGGTCTAGAAGTGGACCAGGCAGGGTTAGGCTGTGGTTGGACTCAAGGATTTTAAAGGTCTCTTCCAACCTAAGTGGTTTTGTGATTTTCTATGATTAGTCACACAGATTCACACTGCTCTCACCCCCATCCTATCTACAAATTGCTCAGCATCAGATAACCCTGACAGGGGATTTAGTGACCATTTCAGCCTGTGTGAACATGCACAAAGAGGAGCAGAACACAACCCTACTTCTTCAGCCAGACCTGACAAGTAGTGACCATGGGAGGCTTTAGCAATCTCTGTTTCACAGCTCAACAATCAACTACATCTTTGTCCCCAGCCACCATCAGTGACCTCCAGGCCAGAGGCTGTGTTTTCACCTGCAACTACTTACAATAACGTGCAAATCCATAGCAGGCTGACAAGCTTGGTTGAACTTCAGACCTCTTTTGAAGGGGTTTGGTTTAGGACATTTCTTTTTGGATTAGAAATAGTCACCATCTTTGTACATAGGCTCCAGTCATGTCATGTACAGCATGACTTAAGACTCGTAGGGCTAAAAACGGGGCTCCTTTCTGGTGTACTCACCATGCAGTGGATGACACACACGTTTTTGGGGTTCTGCTGCAGCCAGTTGTGCATGTTCTTGCAGACAGCATAGAGGTTGTGCAGACTGGGCGCTTGTCGCACCGGCCAGCTACATTCGGAGACCTACAGGAATCACACAGTGAACAACAGGCAGCTTCATAAGAGCATCAAGCAACACATGCTTTTACAAACGCTTTCTGCCAGGAAACATACTACTCTACTCTCTTACAACCTAGAGTTACGTGCTTGAAGCCTACTCCATCTCTCCTCATGCATAATTCTGCTCTGCAACTGTCATGAATTAGGAGGAGACAGACCAAACAGACTCCTCAGTTAAAGAACATTACACTGATGCATTGCCACTGCCTGTGCAGTTAAAAACCTTGATGTTCCAACTCAGATTATCTTGAGCCTTTCATAACACCCCAGTCTTGCAGCAGCACATGGACTTCTGCTGTGCCTAAAGCCTGTGTACAGCTTGTCCCTAAAATCTGTGGCTCTGCTGTTCAAAGGCTACCCCGCGTCTGTTGTCGTGGCATGGTGTGTCACAGGACTGGCAAGCCCTAGTTGACAGATAGCAGGCTGATGAAAGGGAAACTTGTGCTAAAGGAAAGAAAGAATAAATCAATCATATCTGAGGAAGCGGGGTTTGCATGAGCCAGAAGAATGAATGGCTTCTTAGAACTGAAAACACATGAATCCTGAAGTAGGTCTTTACTATCCACCATGTACTAGTTCTGAGTCATAACACTCCTCTCAGGAACAGGCCTTGTTGCAGTCTCAAACAGCACATCAAATAGCCTTCTGCAGACATCCCCATTTCATCTGGGTTTAACTGAAATAACTTCTTTTTTTTTTTTTCCTTTCCTAAAGGCATTTCTGGTTAGAGGGAGTTTAAAGGGGAACCACGAGGCCTGTCCTCCAACAAAGGATCAGATCCTGCTTAATGAGAACCAGGGCCACGGAGGAGATGGCTTGCCCAGCTGCTCTTACCCAGCCACATGATTTCCATCCGTGACCATTTCATCTCTCAGAGGAAGGAAGAGCTCCAGGTTGCATAAAACTTGTATTTAAGGCTCCCTCTTGCACACACCTGCACAACACCTGAGAGCAGGAACAGGAACCCTGACTCAAACTGGGGAACTACCAGGCCATGTTCTGTCTCCAGCACCATCTCCAACAACACCAGGGGATACTGGGACCAAGCAAGCACTTCCCAACCATAGCTCATCCATCCTCCTGCCAGTCTCTCTCAGCTAACAGACCTCTGCTGCAGGATTTCTGTCAAATCTAGTATCTGATGAAGTATTTGTCTAATTGCTTTTGAGAGTCATGAGAGTGTTTGATCTCCACAGTCGCCTGGAATTCAGCTGTGCACTGGGTGAGCGAGTGCAGGCTTGCACAGCAGAAGCTACCCAACAAGTCAATCCATGGAAGGATTTGGCAGGCAGTCTCAATCCATGGAAATCAATCCATGCTGAGGCTTTGGAAGGCAGTGAACAACCTCTCCCTGTTTCCTCTCTCTACAGAATTGTCCTCAGCCCCCATCTCTTCCTGTCTCAAGAGCTGCAGTTTCTCTCATTGCTCCTGTTGTACATGCTTGATTTTTCCCTCCACCTCTCCAGGGCATTTTCAGGAAGGGCTGAGGGGCACAAACCACCCAAAGGTTCACTGTGTGGTACCCCTGGTGTGGGGACAACCAGCATCAGCTTTCTACTCCACAGACCTGGCAGGGTGCATGCCACCACACTTACTGGACCATCATAAGATCTGAATTACAGAGCCACTATAAACATGAATTCAGTTCTTATCTAAAGCCAGAGCACCAACTCCATGAGCAACATAGAAGATAACTTATAATATAAAACACTATCTCATCATGCCAATCATTTTATATTTTCCACATCAAGCCAAAGTCAGCTCCTTCCAACCCCCAAATACTTTTGCAGCAGGTCTCTGGGGGCACAAGCCCCATTCACCCTAAAACACAACTCAGATTCCAAGTGGCTGCTAAAACTTTCCACTGACCATCTTCTGAACAGACCTGATGACCACACACTGTCCTGCATCTGGGAAAGCCATTTTCACTTATCAATTATCACTTATCAATTAAATAACATAATTATCTATCTAACATTAACTATCCATAATTATCTATTTGCTTTGCCTGTAATTACACCTCTGCCTGCTGGTTTGTAATTAATAAGTTAAATACGTGCTATGTAGAGTTTCATTCATTTCAAATATCACCTCACCACCACTTGTGGAAGACAAACTTACAGAAGAGTGACAGGAATTCTCCTAGAGCTTTGGAAACAAGCAGCCAGTGCTTGTTTTATTGAGCAGTAGAGCAGGAGCAGCCAAGAGCATGACCCACCAGGGACCTGGATGTGGGGGTTTGACACTACATTTGAGTTATGTTTTCAAACTGCCCTCACTTCCTCAAGCAACCAACAGGTCTTCTCTCTATGCAGACTGTCAGAGCAGGGAGGAAAAACAGAGCACAAACAGTTCTGAGTAGCAGGTTTTGGTGTTCACAATCCCCCCTGCTCCTCAATAGGTTGGGCACTTGGGGCTTCGTGCCCCAGGCAGCCACATCAGTTGTAAAGAAGATTGAAGTGAAAGGTTTTTCAATTCCTAAGAACAAGTCTGCACCTTAAAACTTCAGCTCATCTGGCATCTTCATCCAGAAAATACCCTTAATGTGATTTCACCTCCTTGCTAGCCTGTTAAGGCTTTTTTCCCCAAAACATATGAAGTTCAACCTCATATTTACAATTGCTTCATGTTTCACCTGATCTCACATATTCTATTCTGCACATCTCATTTTCCTGAAAAATACCTGGAGTTGGTATTACCTGGCCCATAACCTGAAAACACAACATTTTAATAAGAGATGCATCATTTTCTTCCTCTCTGTGTCAAGGTGGTGGCTTACAGAGCACCCAGTCATGCTTCGAGTGCCCCACACGAACTCATCTGCCTGGCCACTGGGTAGGGGAGGAGACAGGAGGAGTTACAGCCAGGCCAAGCAATACACCAACAAAAGTTTCATGCTGGGCTTCCAAAAGTAGACCTGCCTTTCTCCTCCCACCAACAGCAACAGCGATGCAGCCAGAACCACGTGAGACAGAAGATGAGGAGCCCTCAACGTCTTTTAATTAGTCTTTCTTGTTGATTTACTCCTCTTTGAAGTCATGGCTGGTTACTGATTGCCACTGAGAAGTTCACTTCAAGTGTGAGTGACTTCTGGTGAGCAGAGCAATTGCTGAAGATGGATCCAGCTATATACCTCAGATCAAAATGAAACGAGGCTCATGTGCAGCATGAGGGTCACTTGCCCTGATGGAGGGTTAAGCTTGGCAACTGCTGGTGCCTTTTTTGTTGAAAACAACAAAAAAATAAGAAATTAAGGGGGGAAAAAAAAGTCATCACTTGCTGTCAGGAGAGGGACAGAACAGGAAGTTTTCTGAAAGATTAGGTCTAATCATGCATTTCAACGTGGTATTTCATGGAGACTTCCTCCAAAAGCCATTAGTGAGGCAGAGCCTTGCAAGGCTCCCCTATGCTGTTCTGGTTTTAGTAAAGGAAACTGGGGCAGAGAGCAGCAGCTGGTTTTTTAAAGCCACACGCCAATGGAAGAGCCAGAATGCTCCTCAGATCTGGTTTCCAGCCCTGTTCTTCACTGCTAAGGGCTCCTGCTCGATTAAAGCATGACTGTTCAACATGGAAATGATCTACCTTCCTTTATTGGTAATTTCTCTCCAAACACTCTCATTTTACTCCTCATTTCAATGCAGCAGCTTCTAACAGCTATGAAGGAGCCAAGAGCAGCACTGGCAGAGCTCAGTGTGATGCCACATGCTCCCATAGGCTCCTAACACAAGTATTACATGCTGAACTTTCAGCTCTTTAATCCCTGTGGTCCCAGCCATCAGCTAAAACCCAGCAACAACCACAGCAGCTTAGAAACACCTATAATTCCCTTTTCATCTCCTTACATTCTGCTCAGGATAGCCAGAAACAGGACCCAGTGCCCCTTTCCCCAAGGAGTTTCACCCCCTGGTCCTCATGACCTCTGAGAAGACACTCACCCTGTTGTGAAACTTGGCACTGCGATAGTACTTGGGTGACAAGTTGAAGACGGTGTAGTGGTCAGGATGCCTGGAATCCAAAAATGTCCTTACATCTTCAATGTGGTTCCTGAACCCCAGCTCAACGCCCTCCGCCGGGAAAGACATCACTAGGGATGGAAGAAGGAGCCAGGCTGAGCATGCACCAGGATGAGCTTATGGATTTCTGAGCCCTGGGGTACTACAGGTTTTATTTCTCCAACAAGCAGCACTTACCTATGATTCTTGAGGTAATGTATGAAATATCTAGCTCTCCCTTGGTGTAACTGGAAGGAGACAAAGGAGGAGACAGGCATTATGAACATGTTTATGGCAGGCAGCAAGTTAGAGGAACCAGGAGAAGAATGTTTGCCCACAAAAACCTGCTTAGGACACAAGGAAAGGAGGATCTTAAAACCCATTCTTTGTACTTTGTCATTAGGCCTTAAGAGGAAGGTGCAAATAGCTTCCTGCAGACAGTGCCCCAGCCTTCCCTTCTACACAAGCAATTAACTGGATGCAGAGGCTTGCAAGAGAGAGGTCCCTTCTCCCTTCTGTCATTAATTTTCAGTGCCAGTTTTCAAGAGAAACCTCCAGTAGCTTGCCACTTTGCAGATCCCTCAAAGCCTCTGAGGCCTTGCCTGCATTAAGTTCCCTTAATTTACTGCAGCCCTAGATCATTCAGAGGTGGGGAGAGCGCTGAGCACAGGGAATGACCCTGGCAGATGTAACCAAAGCAAACTCACCTCAGCTCTTCTGCTCAGGTGTGGCCATAGCAAAGCCAAGGGTTGTATCGGCAAGCAGAGCCTCCTTGCACAGCATGGGGAAGGCATGAGACATGAGCCAACTTGCAGTGACAAAACACTTTAGTGGTGGCTGAGAAGAACCCCACAGGGGTCAGTGAAGGAATTGGAGACCAAGAGCTCCACTTCACAGAATGGCTAGGTTGGAAAAGACCTTTGAGATCATCGAGTCCAGCCGTTCCTGTCCTCTGCTTTCACCAGGGGGATCTTTTCCAGATGTCAAGATGCTGATACTCACTAGGAAGCTCAGACTTTTTACTTTGGGGTTTTTTTTTTTATTTCCTCAAGGCCAAATACCAGTTATGAGGCAATCAAAAAAGTCACATGAGATAGTCACCCAGGTTAGCTGGAAGCTGTGCTGCCCTAGCCAAGAGTGCAGCTCACACCGGCACTTTGCAGCTCGTGATTTTACCCACGCTGGGGGGATTCAGCAGTACCATACCTGGCAACAGACTGCATGACCTTTGAAGATGTATCTTTCAGGGTATCCTTCAGGTTATCCTTCAAGTTGCTGAAGAGTCTCCCTGCTCCTCCTTTCACCATATCTAGCAAGCCTCCTCCATAGCTGGACTCCATGTCTGGCGATGAGGCACCTTCCAGGAGACAAAACCAAAGCCAAAGTCACTGACCTGGAACAAATCCACAGAGCCAACAAACCCTCTGTTCTGTTCAGACCAAACACATCCACCTGCACTGCTGCATGTCAAGTGTAGGGGGAAAGCAGTTTCCAAGTCATCACCTCCCAGAGATGAGTGAGGACACGTTCTTGCTGGCTGGGCTCAGAAACAGCCGTTGACTCTCAGCGTTGTACACGCGTTGGCTCTAGTACTGGTGCAGCGTGGACAACCAACATACAAGCTCCCCCACCTCCTAACCCAAAGCAAGACCAGCTCTTCAGCATGCAGGTAATTTGCTGGTCAGAACCAAGCCCAAATCAACAACCACCTTCAGAGGGGTGAGGAGAAGGCACTTGTATAAACAACAGCTCTTCAGCCAAAGTGGCACACGGCTGCCAGTCTGACTGCGGCTCGGTGAGCAAAGGTTGCCTTGGGACTATCAACTTCTATGGATCTAGAAGTCATAGAATCCCAGCCTGGTCTGGGTGGGAAGGGACACCAAGGATCACAGAGTTCCAAGCCCCTGCCACAGGCAGGGCCACCAACCTCCAGGCCATGAGAGGGATATTGAGTCCAGCTGGACTTGCTCAAGTGGAAGGAGACAGAAGTCTGGGCTTTGGTAAGAAAGGAAGCTCAGGAGTTACAAATGTCCAAGAAGGCTCACAGCCACAGCTGGAACTTGTACATCTGCAGCCTTAGGGCAGGACTCAGCACATCACTAAGGCTCAAGCAGGGCTGACATCTCCACTAAGCTTTCCCTTCACAGCTTGAAACAGCTTGACACTGCAAAGCCAATGGGAGACCAACACGGAGCAGGAGCCCCTGAAGGTGTTATGTGGGTGGGCTGTCATGATGCCCTTAACCCTGGGTGTTTCCATCTTACAGGTGTGATAGAGTAACTCTTGCACTGCCTTAAGCAAGGACCCATTTGTTAGTACAGCTGGGCTGTGTTAAAAGCAGAAGTGCAATAAATTGGCTGTAGACATGGTTTAGTTTTACTGCAGAGTCGAGTTGCTGGGCACAAACCTGGTAAAATAACTTTAACTTTCCTATTAGCCACAAATGAAGCTCCCAACTACTTAAATCACTTTCTGCCCTCTGTTCCTCAACTATTTGGATCTCAGCAAACCTCAGCTATGTTCATGTGATTATGTATTTGTTACCTTGGTGTGCCTGACCAGTCAGAAGACTGAAGACAGTAACAAGCAGCCCCCTGTAAATGCACATCAAGCTCCCAGGGAGTCCTGTAATCCAGTGGCCTCTGCTAAGAGCTGCCTTTCCCAGAGCTCCCCAGGACATTTGTCTTCCTGTGGAGCCACAGGACAGCTCATTTGTAAAATGAACACACTGGTCATTGTTAATTACTTCTGCACCCAGGAATGGGGAAGATTAATCATGGGTAAGGCAGGCTGGTGGCACTGCCAGCGTTCCTTATGTATTTTAGGAGGAGACCTTACAGCCAGCACTTCTCTGGTCCTACAGCACATCCAGGCACAGCATTGCAGACAGTGCCCCTGAGATACTGCTCACATCATCATCATTACCAGAAGAAATACTCCAGGGGTATTGAGGCTATAAAGAAACACAAACAAACCTACATCTAAAAGAGTTCCTCCTGATTTACCCTGTGGGTTACCAAGCCCATTTCACTGCCATTCGCTCCTCCTGACCTGGAGTCAGCTCTCAATAAAGATAATACATATTTATAAACTGCAGACTCTGTTGGTAAAGTGATGCTGTTTATTCCCCCATGCACAGGGGGTGCCTAATGCACTCTGATGTGGTCACAATCCACATGCACATGATCCAAGCAAAATTAGAGGCTGTATTTTCTCCTCTGCATTCTGCTTGCTTCAGAGCAGATGTCTTCTCAAGGGCCAGGAATATTTCTTCTGCCAAACCACTTGCAAGCATCTGCTTCAAGTAGGATTTGTTTCTTTCTTTGCTTTTTGGTTTTTTTTTCTTCCTAAACCCAAGTAGCTCATTGGCTTCCAAGTACAGAATCAGTGTGTGAGCTCTCCTCCAAAACTTCACTTTCCTATCTCTCTGTGCAAGGAGAGCCAGGAGTGGAAGGAGGAGGTAACATTCAAAAGGTGCTTTCAGTTCTGCAGGTCAGCTTTTAAAAGAAAGGAAGCAGAAAGGTAGAAGCTTGGAACAAGGAAAGAGAAGCCAAGGGATCCAAGGGATCCAAGGACCAACAGTACTGGATGAATTTTATTGTTGGAAGTGCTGTAAGGAGAGATATGGAAAAGCTTCAGGAGTATGGAAAAACTAGAATATTTTCTCCTATTATATGGAGAAAGGATAAAAATGTCCCTGTATTTTCAAAAGCAGCAGCAGCAGCAATTAATTCCAAGTTTATGATGGACACTAAACCAGAGCCAGTAAGGATGGCTAATCACAGAATGACAGGGACCCCAGGGATCCCAGAGCTCCAACCCCCTGTGCCACAGGCAGGGACACCAACCTCCAGGCCTGGAGCTACACAAGGCTGCCCAGGGCCCCAGCCAACCTGGCCTTGAACACCCCCAGGGACGGGACACCCACCCCCTCTCTGGGCAGCCCCTTCCAGCCCCTCACCACTCTCTCTGCAAAGAACTTCCCCCTCAGATCTCCTCTCCCCCTTCCCTCCTCCAGCTTCACTCCAGCCCCCTTGTCCTGCCAGGCTCTGCCCTTGAACAAGCTGATTCCCCTCCTGTTCCTCTGCTCCCTTCAGGGACTGGCAGGCTGCAATGAGGTCCCCCCACAGCCTTCTCTTCTCCAGGCTGACCCAGCCCAGCTCCCTCAGCCTCTCTCCAGAGGGGAGCTGCTCCAGCCCTCTGAGCATCTCCGGGGCTCCTCTGACCCCTCTCCAACAGCCCCACATCTTCCTTGTCCTGGGGCCCCAGCTCTGGACACAGGACTCCAGCTGGGGCCTCAGACCAGAGAGGGACAATCCCCTCCCTGTCCCTGCTGCCACCCTAATGAAGAAATGCAAGCTGGGGCTACTTAACCCAGAGCACAAAACTGGTCTTTATGACTCAAGGTGTGGCCAGAGTTCCTGGGCTGCTGAGAAGGGGCTGAGGAAGGGAAGCCCAGGACACAGCAGCATTTGGCTGCTCAGGGTCAGAGCAGCATCCTCAGTGCTGACACAGCGTCTTTTGCAATTGCCAGGGACTGTACAGACTCCACAGACTCTTCATGATAGAACACAATAAACACATTGAAAGGTTCCTCTGCAGGGCAGCATCTCCTCCAGAGCATGGAGATGTATACAGGAGCAGAAAGGGGAGATGCCTTGATGGAAGCACCTGACAACAGATGGAGATGCTCACAGGAGGAGCAGGAACATTTCTGGTTACAAAAGGCAGGCTGCCCCTGTGGGTTCTGCTGAGTAAGGAATTTCTGGGCTGAGCCTCTCTTGTAAATGGAGACCTTCAGAGCTAGTGCAGACCTTCCCAAAGGACAGCTGTAGATCCCTGGGCCATGCACAGCAGCCATCAGAACAGGGGAACCAGGATGGGGAGGGCTAAGGCTGAAATTCCACACATCTCCCATGGAAATCAACCATCTGGCCAGGCATCACCTACTGCTGTGCTGAGCCATGCTCAGAGACAGCTCTCTGCATAGGTTTGCTTTGCTTCAATATACATGTACAGAGAAAAGAGCAGTTGAGTTTCCCCTCAAGCAGAGGAAGGTAGAAGGATGAAGGACTCCTGCTGAGCCTGGAGGAATCATCCCTCTCAGAGCTCCCAAGAAGGAGGCTCAGGTGTCAGCATGCAGATAAGGTGATGGCCAGGAGCTTGGTCAGGATATTGAGGCTGTGGTGCAATGGCACTTCCCTGCTCAGGCAGATCTTCCTCAGCAGCACTGGGTGGTGAATTCAGGAGAGGGAAACAGTTCTCTCCTTTAACACAAAGGCAACAAAGTGCCCAGGGCACATGGCAGCCCATCCACCCCACCACACATCTGCTCATGCCACAGCCAAAATTAACTCTCACAGGCCCCACACTCCAAAAGCATCTTCTGCTCCAGCAGAAAGAGGAGGTCACAAGCTTGTCTGTGTACAGAGTGTGCTGCAAGCAAGTGACTGTCCTGGTTTCACATCCCTGGGTTATCAACCCTGTCTCCAGCACAAGTCCAGGACACAGCCCTGGATGAGCTACTGCAAATAAAATTAACTCCATCCCAGCCAGAACCAGCCCAGCAGCCTGTGGCACAGCTTGGAGCCCAGCACACCATCACAGAGCAGCCCAGGCAACACTGACCATGGCTGGGAGCTGCTGTCTGAGTCTCATTATGGAGAATCCCAGAATCCCCAGTTTGGAAAAGCCCTTTCAGCCCATGGAGCCCAACCATCCCTGTCCTGTGCTAAACCAGATCCCTGAGCACCTCATCTCCCCTCTGTTCAACACCCCCAGGGCTGGGGACTCAGCCCCCTCCCTGGGCAGCCTGGGCCACAGCCCCACAACTCTGCCAGGGAAGAACTTTGCCCTCCCAGCTGAGCTGAGCCTGCCCTGGCCCAGCTTGAGCCCAGTGCCCCTTGTCCCAGCTCCTGGCCCCTGGCTGCAGAGACCAGTGCCCACCTCTCTGCACCCTCCTGGCAGGGCAGGGCAGGTGGGGAGAAGGGCTCCCCTCAGCCTCCTCTTCTCCAGGCTCAACCCCCCCAGCTCCCTCAGCTGCTCCTCAGAGGATTTGCCCTCCAAATTAGTCTATGTACACGAGCTGCATCCTGCTCCTCACACACAAGAACTCTTTATTAACCCAGTTACTGGATATTCCCTGAAAGGCTTCAGAGAAGCAGTTCAGAGACGTGCTTCTGACCTGTATCTGTAGCACAGGTTTCAGAGGGACAGCTTGCTCACCACAGCCTTTCTACTTCCTAAGAAAGGCACTTTTCACACAGCAGTTTCACTGCTGCATGTGCCCTGCCCAGCCTGAGAGGGATGTGAGTGCCCTGCCCAGCCTGAGAGGGATGTGTGTGCCCTGCACAGCCTGAGAGGGATGTGAGTGCCCTGCACAGCCTGAGAGGGATGTGTGTGCCCTGCCCAGCCTGAGAGGGATGTGTGTGCCCTGCCCAGCCTGAGAGGGATGTGAGTGCCCTGCCCAGCCTGAGAGGGATGTGTGTGCCCTGCACAGCCTGAGAGGGATGTGAGTGCCCTGCACAGCCTGAGAGGGATGTGTGTGCCCTGCCCAGCCTGAGAGGGATGTGAGTGCCCTGCACAGCCTGAGAGGGATGTGAGTGCCCTGCCCAGCCTGAGAGGGATGTGTGTGCCCTGCACAGCCTGAGAGGGATGTGTGTGCCCTGCCCAGCCTGAGAGGGATGTGAGTGCCCTGCACAGCCTGAGAGGGATGTGTGTGCCCTGCACAGCCTGAGAGGGATGTGTGTGCCCTGCACAGCCTGAGAGGGATGTGAGTGCCCTGCACAGCCTGAGAGGGATGTGAGTTCCCTGCCCAGCCTGAGAGGGATGTGTGTGCCCTGCACAGCCTGAGAGGGATGTGAGTGCCCTGCACAGCCTGAGAGGGATGTGAGTGCCCTGCACAGCCTGCCTGAGACGTGTGGGGTAGCTCCTCTTGAGTCGCCCCATCTCAGGTGGTGGGGATGATGCTCTCCTTACTGAAGTCCTTCAAGTCAACAGAGCAGCAAGAAAAAGAGCTGCCTTACCCATTCAGTTCTCAAGGTGATGTCTGTATTTGCTCTGGTTGAAGCCATTTGCTCTGACTTAACACCTGCTCCAAGACTATTCACAATAAACCTCCAGCAGTCACCAAATAAAGTGACAACCTGCACCATCTCCTCACCAAACTAAAACATGGGATACAGTAGTGCTCCTATCACAGTCCTTTCTCATCAGCTGCCAAAGAGTGGGATTTCTCCAGACAGATTACAGCTGAAGGAGCCTCTGCTAACAGCACCGTGCTACACAGCACATAGAGATCTCAGTTAAGACCCTTGGGCTCTCTCTTTGCTCTGTAGTTAATCTTACTACCAGGAAAAGGACTTGCTGGGCAGGAGAACTTTTCCCAGGACAGTGTGACAAGTGCTGTGTCTCTACAGACACCTCCCACCACAGCAGGCACACAGCTGCAGATGGGAAGCACAGAAGGACGTGCTGCTGTGCAGGGATGGCTCCTCTGCCCACTGCCCCCCCCTCCATCACCTGCCCCCCCCAAGGCAGGGGTGTTACTCCAGAGGGATGGGAAATGCTTTAACAGGGCAGCTTTGGGGTGCTGGGAGCTTGGGGGGAGACTGATGTTCATCATTGTTGTCAAGAGAGACTCACCAGCACCTATCTTCCTCTTAGCAGGGCAAAACCATCAAGGGGTGTGTGTATTAACTGAGCTGGGGAAGTCATCTGCACTGGGGCAGAGAGAGAAACTGTGCTGTCTCAAGGAGGCAAACCCCTCCCTCCTCCCACCTCCCCCCCCAAAGGACCACTCCCCTGCCTCAACCCTGCAAGCTGCCTTGGTGCCTGGTGCCAAAAGCAAGGACATCCCAGCCAGCCCTGTTTAAAGGCTGGGATTTGGGGTGGCAGTGGGTGAATGAAGGGTGACCCTGCATGAGGGAGCACCGGCCACCCCCCCAGCAGCGATGGAGGAGCCAGCAGCAGAGGGTACCACACCATCACCTCCCCCCTGATGGAGATGCTCACTGGTGGGACAAGCCAGAAACACCCAGTTTGGAAGCTTTCCCTGCCAGATCCACACATCAAGGGCTTCATCTACCTGGGGGGATGGGGTTGGAGAGTGTTTTCTAAGCACCAGCCCCCCCTCCAGCAACCCACAAACCCTACAAACCACGGGGCATGAGTTCCACCTCTCCAGAGAATTAAGAGGGAAATGAGCCAGCATTTAAAAGGCATTTAAGCCAACCTCAGTCTGAATATTTATGCTGATCAAGCAATCCTTAGCTGGAGAGCAGGGAGGTCAAAGCAAGACCTCTAGATATTGAAGCTGGGGCAGCAAAGAGCCACGTT
This sequence comes from Rallus limicola, assembly GCA_022605955.1. Classification (NCBI taxonomy): domain Eukaryota; kingdom Metazoa; phylum Chordata; class Aves; order Gruiformes; family Rallidae; genus Rallus; species Rallus limicola. Next base: position 32,327,678 of record JAKCOZ010000009.1, on the reverse strand, counting down.
CTATAGGTTACTGCACAAGAATCAGCAGAGCCTCTTTGCCTGCAAAAAGCAGACCAAAAGCAGACATGAGACCCTGGGAAAGGAAGCAGGTTTACCTCAGCCTGCCCAGACTATATGTAATGGGATCTTCAATGTCAAACTAGTATTTATAATTGAGGCTTTTTTATGCTTGGGGAGCTGCTGCCTGTGTTTCCTCTAGAGATGGAGCAAAGCAAGAGCAAAACCTTCCCCTCTCCTCACCACTGTTCTTTAGAAAAGGATGAAAGCTTTCATCTCCTGCCCTCCCAAAACAAGGGGTTAATTTGGGAGTATTAAATACTCCTCTGGATTCTGTCTCTACCAGGAGAGCCTGACCTTATCACGAGAAAGGAATTGTTCAGCTGCAGCATAAATACCCCAAATTCCACATTTCTGGAAGTTTTTCAGCTGCTCACCACAGCCTTCTCCATCCCCAAAGTGTTTTGGGGGAAGAGAGGGTTGTTTGCTTGTTGTTCCCCCTCCCAGATTATCACCAGGGCATGGCATGAAAGGGGAGCAAGGGATGTGGTGGAGGCTGCCTGTGCCCTGGCAGAAAGGGCCCTTTTCAAGGTCCCTGATCTGAGAGAAGTTGAGCTGCTGTTGTTGTGGCTTCAGCAACAAAGCCTGGATTGTTTTTAAGGAACACTCAGCAAAAAATGATGCTATTTGTGCTTCTGCCTCCCCCCTCCTCCCCCTGGCAGCCCTGCCAGCTCACGTTCCTCCTGCACACAGCTCTCCCAGCACAGCCTGTGTGACACAGGATGGATTCCACACCGGTGTGGAGGGATGTAAAGCCAAGGTGCTGTGGCCATCCTCCTCTTTACAGGCTTCACCTTGGCACTGCATGAGAGCCCACATGGCAGGGAGGGGAAGCAGCCCTGCTGCAGGCACCCTTGCTACTATAGAGCATCCTTATCCAGGTACATCACAGACAGAGGGGTGTATGTGTGGGAAAAACAGCCAGACAAACTGACCCAGGCCAAGCAGAGCAGCCCTGGGCATCCTCAGCATCTACGGGTACCATTCAGCATCCCTGGGTACCCTCAGCATCCATGGGCCCCCTTCAGCATCCACGGGCCCCCTTCAGCAGCCCTGGGTACCCTCAGCATCCATGGGTACCCGCAGCATCCCTGGGCCCCCTTCAGCCTCCCTGGGTACCCGCAGCATCTCTGGGCCTCCTTCAGCCTCCCTGGATATCCTCAGCATCCACAGGCACCCTTCAGCCTCCCTGGGTACCCTCAGCATCCATGGGCCCCCTTCAGCCTCCCTGGGTACCCTTAGCATCCATGGGCCCCCTTCAGCCTCCCTGGGTACCCTTAGCATCCATGGGCCCCCTTCAGCATCCATGGGCCCCCTTCAGCCTCCATGGGTACCCTCAGCATCCCTGGGCCCCCTTCAGCATCCCTGGGCCCCCTTCAGCATCCCTGGGTACCCACAGCATCCCTGGGCCACCTTCAGCATCCCTGGGTACCCTCAGCATCTGCTGGCCCCCTTCAGCATCTGCAGCTCCTGCCATTCCCCACACTGTCTCTACCTTCCATTTCCAGCACTTTGCCTTCCAGGGAACTACAAATCAATTTGCAGACACCACTGGGAGAGTTTGAACCCCTGTTTCAAGGGGGGGGGGGGAATGTCAGGTATTGCCAAGTGAGCGTCTCTGGGCAGGTGGCTCCTCCTGATAATCGATAGTGTTTAGATCTGAATGGGCTCTTCAAACGTTGCTGGCACATGAAGCAGCCTCAGCACCCTGAAGCCCAACCTTCTCCAACCATTCCTTCCAGCCCCTAGCACTCTTCTGGACAGCTGAGCCCCATCACACTTAAGCAAAGACTCTAAAACATTGATGCTATTACATCCCCCCTTAGATCAGACGTAGCCCATGGGTCATAGTTACATCAGCTGTTGAACAGGCACCGAGTGCTGGTTTGCAAAGGGGCTGGGGAGGAAAATTGCCAGTGAGAGAGGGGCACTTGCAGGAAAGGAGAGTGTTTCTACCTGTGGAAACTACTCAGGAAGTTCCCCAGATTCACCCAGCCCCTGCAGACTGCTTTGGGTTTGCCTTTATGTTTTCATGCCACCAGCCTCAGCAGTCCCCTCCTCCCCCGCTGTCCCAGATTCCTGGTGGAGTTGTGCTCCCTACAAGGCTGAGCACAGATATTCTGTAAAAATAAACAGCAGAACACATGCAGAGCAGGACTGTGGGACAGACAGCAGCAGGACAGGCTCCTACCATTTGGGAACGCCGTCACTGAGACCCCCCCAGCCCCAGGTTTCACTTGCCCAGATGCTTTAAAGCACACAGAGGAGGTGCTGAGCAGAAGGCTGCTTTGGTGAGTGTAATCCACAAGAAAAGAGGTTAAAGCCCCTGGGAATGACCTCAGCATGGCCAAAGGGAAGTTTGAGATCAGGTTGTGAAGATGTTTGGGCTCTCTGAGGGCACAGGGAAGCAGGAGGAGATGTGTTAGGAGCTAAAGAGCCTGACACAAGATAAAGGCTCATCAGGGCACAGATCCCAGGAGATTACAAACCACTGTTATTCCTCAGCCCCCCAAAATCACACAGGTCAGCTGTTTTGCAGTGAGGGAAAGCTGGATTCACCAGAGGCAAGCTGGGGGTGGAGGGGAAACAGGGCTGCAGGAGCTCCCCAAGAGCACAGCCAGCTCCAAACCACGGGGAGGGGGAAGCCAGAGGATCTCCTTCCTCAGCAGGCAGCTGGCACAAGGCACAGCCAGATGCAGTAACACAACCTGCAAGTGTAAATGCAGCACGAGGTGGGGTTCAAGAGGATGGGCTTCTGATGGTGAGCCCAGGAAGAGTTTCCAGCTGTCACAGGAGGCAAGGACAGGAGCACCAGTAGCTGCCAAAGCCACAGCTCCCCAGTCATCATCCACCCCTTCCATCACAAAGACTGGTCCAGCACAGGGAGGGTTCAGCACAGACCCATCTGGTGGCACAGACATCCTGAGCATTGAGACACCTTCAGGAATTTATTCCAGTGAGAGAGTAGTTGGTTGTGGTTATTTTTGTTTGTTCCTTCAAGGTGTTTTACCACAACTCTCCAGCAATGGCCTGGCACCACACCCACCCATTCCCCTTGCCTGGAATAGCTAGAAACCACCCCAGGACTCAAAGTTGCATTACCACCAACCCAAGGAGTTCTTGGCAGCTTTACCTCAAATAAAGGGATCCCCCCTCCTGCGTTGTTCTGCCCTTCTCACTCCCAAAAGTTACAGGCATCCCTTTCAGGTGATGTTCAGCAGGGAAGATAAAGCCACTATAAATAAACTTACAAGAGATTGGGGTGCTGGGAGGAAGGAGAGGAGGTGGGAGGAACAGAGAAGCTGCTGAGGGAGGTGCTTTGCATAGGAACACGCTGGGGTTCACACTTCAAGGTATCACCAGCACAGGAAGGTTTCTGGGTGCTTCTGCTGCTGTTGGGCAATGCATGTCCAGGCAGGATGCACCCCAGCCCTGCTCCAGCTAGAGGAAAAGCTGTATTCCCCTCCCACCAGGAGCCACAGTCCCTTTCTGGGTGGGGGGGCTGGGGAATGGTCCCATACACCCCCTCCCCAGGGAGCATGTTATAGGGTAGAGAAGCTCAAGGACAGGAGCTGGGACAAGGGGCACTGGGCTCAAGCTGGGCCAGGGCAGGCTCAGCTCAGCTGGGAGGGCAAAGTTCTTCCCTGGCAGAGCTGTGGGGCTGTGGCCCAGGCTGCCCAGGGAGGGGGCTGAGTCCCCAGCCCTGGGGGTGTTGAACAGAGGGGAGATGAGGTGCTCAGGGATCTGGTTTAGCACAGGACAGGGACGGTTGGGCTCCATGGGCTGAAAGGGCTTTTCCAGCCTGGGGATTCTGTGACTTCCTTGGGGGTTTTCCTAGGATAAAGCAGTGGAAATAATACATATAAGCCCAAGGCTTTTTATCTGAAGGCTTGTTTGAGGCTGCCTAAATATAACTTCATGGAGATTTGGAGCATTAATATTGCTGCTTTTGCTTGAGAAACAGTAACTAAAGGATGCTGCTTGCTCCACCCACTGAACAATACAGAGGATTTCCATAAAAAAAGGGGTTTTGCTTCCCTTTTTAGAAGGGTAGTGATGTGGGGATGATCCCTGTGCCAAACCTCCTTCAGTTACACATTCCCCCTCCTGCAGCTCATAGTACAAACCACACGTGGGGCTGGGATACCCAATGTCTAACTCAGGCTGTGAAATTGGCCTCTCAAAGTTGATGGGCATCCCCTCCTCTTCTCCTCCCTGTCAAAACAACAACAGCCACCACCAGGGAAAAAAAAATTAAAAAAAAAAAAAGAAGAAGAAAGAGAGAAAAGCACAACTGCCAACACCAGACCATTCAATTGCCCCAAAAACACCAAACAAAAGGGTTATTAAACCCAACCTCCCCCCTTTGGAAACTCAGCTAGGAGAGAATACAAGACAACATTGTCAGTGCTGGTCTTTGTCCCCCTGCCAGCCACATGGAGATGTCTCTCTTCTGACTCAGTGAAAAAGAATCACCAGGGTATGAGGGATTATGTTTGTGAGAGTAAAATGGCTCAAGAAATCCCAACTCTGACCCCCACAATTGATTTATTACACTTTTCTTTTTGCTGTTACTCTGCTGGAGGACACATGTAGCACAGCTCTCTCCCTGGAACGTTGGAGAGCTGTTTTGTGGATTCACTAAGTTTATAAACACCACAGAAGAGTGGAAAAAGAGGGTGGGTGGGTCCTTCCTTCCTTCCTTCCTTCCTTCCTTCCTTCCTTCCTTCCTTCCTTCCTTCCTTCCTTCCTTCCTTCCTTCCTTCCTTCCTTCCTTCCTTCCTTCCTTCCCTCCCTTTCCTCCCTTCCCTTCCCTCCCTTCCCTTCCTTCCCATTTATCCTTGCTGTTACTCTTATATCTTCTTTCCTAGAACCTTTTCTTCCAGCTGCTGGGAAAGCCTTACTGAATGCCACAGCAAAGACCAGAATAAGTTCCTTCTTCACTGCCTGCTTCTCATCTTGCAAGCACCTTCAGCAGCTTAAAAACAAAGAGGTGACAGGAGCATTGCATAGATGCTCTTCTCAGAATTTGTTTTTTGAACTCACAGTGTTTCCTGTCCTGCCAGACTCAGCTCAAGTCTCCCCTTCCCTCCCCTTCACCCCATCCCCAAGCCCAGCAGATTTCCTGGAGGAGCTGGCAGCAATGTGTAGCTCCCAGTAGACATCATATCACAGAATCACAGAAGGGTAGGGGTTAGGAGGGGAGATGCCAGAGCAGAGTCCCCTCAAGCAGGCTGCACAGCACAGCATCCATGTGGGATTTTAATATCTCCAGCGATGGAGACTCCCCAGCCTCACTGGGCAGCCTGTCCCAGTGCCACCCTCCCAGCAAAGAAGTTCCTTCTCACGTTTAGATGGAACTTCCTATATTAAAAGTTTGTGCCCATCACCTCTTGTCCTGTCCCTGGGCCCCCCTGAACACAGCCTGACCCCTCCTCCTGAGCCCACCCCTCAGGGCTTGCTCAGCACTGAGCAGATCCCCCTCAGGCTTCTCTTCTCTGGGCTGAGCAGCCCCGAGTCCCTCAGCCTCTCTGCACCAGAGAGATGTCCTGGTGCCCTCAGCATCCCCACAGCTGTCCCCTCCCCAGGAGCTTCTGTCCTTCCTGCCCTGGGGAGCCCAGCCCCACACACAATATTCCAGATGAGGTATTGTTACTACAGAGCACCTAGCATATTCTGTCAGAGGTGTTTAAGACATTACATCAGGAGCTGAGCACTCAGCACCTCAAGCCACACACTCAGCTCGATGCCACCCACAGCAGTGCAGAAGTTAAGCCTAGCCCTGCACAAACCACGCTGTGTGGTGTAAACCTGGGCTCTGAACCACACGCTGACCCATGCTCCATCCTGACTGGTTTAAGTCTGGCAGAGTTTAAAGCAACCAAAGATTAGGTCACCAGAGGAGCATCACCACCTACCAGCAGTGACTGGTACAGCCACCCGACCTGAAATGAAGCTTCTCCTCTTGGCTCCTTTGAGATAAACCCAAGCCTAAGAGGGAGGCACTTGATATCACAGGTTCTGTCCTTGGTTTTACTTTGGCACTAAGCAATACCAGTCCCCAGAATATTCAAACCAGTAATGGTAAGGACTCAGGAGGCAGAGCAAAGCTGAACCCGCTGGTCGTTCTCACTGCAAGAAGCTGTTTGTGAGGCTGCAAGCTCACATGAGGAGACAGTACTTTCAGATCTAATGCTTTGAATTCATTTCTCCCCAAAATGAAGAGAAAAACCCAACGGGGGCCCCACTTGCCCAGCTCACAGCAACAGCAAACACAGCAGTGCTTTGCCCCAGAACTTGTGCTCTCAGCACAAACCCTCACCCCTCTACCTTGTATCATTGCTTCCTACCAACCTACACATGTCTGGGCTGTTTGCCCTGCCCAGAGCACGCTGTCCTGGTGTGGGTGAAACTCCACATGCAGGGAGAGAAGGGGGTTTGGTTCTCCAACCATTTAACTTCATCCAAGGTGCCATTTAACCACCCCCAGAGATGTTCGGCTCAGGCGCAGCAGGAACCCTGCCAGGCAGACAAACCCCCCTGCTGCACCCCATGTCCCAAACTGCCGGGTGACACATGGGGATGGACCCCAGGAAAAAATAAACAGAGTCCTAAGGCAGGTCTGGAGGTAGATAACAAGCCCTGATTTGGCCAGGGCACCCAAAGGCTTTCACCTTCAGGGTCTGCCACCTAATTACACAGAGGAGAAGCTCCCCCACCCCACCAAAACCCAGCAGCACACCTCCCTCTCACTGCAGCACCTCACCTATTTATCTCACCTTGCTCCTTCCTGAGGAATTCAGGTCTTTCCTCACCTCCCCCCCCCCCAAGTGAAATGTGCTCCACCACTGCCCATCTCAGGGATTTAGACTTTGGCATCGTTAGTGGAAGGAGTCTCAAATATTTCCAATCTGAATATGCTCTCTAATTAAAAACCCAAGACACAGAAGGTGGTGCATGGGTTTTTGCCTTGCTTCCATTAAGCCAAAACCCCTGGTACCTGATTTTCCATCTTTCTCTTACAGTGCACCCTCAACAGCTACCCATCTTCACCCTGCACTACAGATAACAGATAAATCACATCCCACAACTCACAAGCAGCTCCAGCTATCACATCACTAGAAATCATGGGCACACCCAAGGGGTGGGTCTGGTTCTTTAAGCTTCTGGAATTTCATACCTGGCAAAGAAAAATGGCTTTGTGATGGACAGGTGGAAATAAGGCATTTATGGGCAGAAAGTGCTCAATGAACAGGGCAGGTACAACATGGACCTTGGGGTTTAGGACAGAGCATCACACTCAATGCAGATATTTTTTACTTTGGAGTGAAGATTCAGAAGCTCCCACCAAAATGCCCTTAATAAAGAGATAAAGTGTTAAAAAAATAGATCCTATAAAGTCAATTCAAGGGCCATATGAAGGTCTGGGGCTCGTTGCTGCTTCAGAACCAGTTGTGTCATTCATAGTGCCTGTAAAGCACAGGCAGCAAGAGCACCACAATGAGCTAATGAGAGTAAACTCTGATTAATGCACATCTCCTAACCATTCACTTCCAAATCCCAGAGCCAGCCCGGGGTCAAGCCCATGTGTTTAAGGGGAGAACATCCTAGAAACCGATGGAGGGCTTTAATAAGATTAACACTCGGGGACGTCTTCATCAAACCTCAGGGCTGAATTTTACACAAAAGCCATAAATAAGGCATTGTCCAGCTGCCTGTGAGCAGTTTTCTCCCTCAGCAGGGAGCAGGCTGGCTTGAAGCAGCAGAACAGGAGGATTGTACCAGCAGCACTCAAACAACACGCCGAGCTGACGCTAGACAAAAGCCATGACTTGACACGAGCTGCGGCACGCTCCCACGCCTGGCTGGATGCAAACACCACCTTCCCCAGCACCCATGCCTTCAGCTCCTGAAGTTCTAGGAAAGTCATTTGGCTAATTGCTTTAACGAGAGGCATTAAACTGACCCCAGTGTCTGACTACGGCGGCGGATGCTGATGTGAGAATCCAAATAACTGCCAGCCTACTTGGAGTAAGAGCCTACAGGCACATAGTACGATGGCAAGCAGCTGTGGCAGAGATGTCACAGCAGCAAATTCGAGTAGGATTGTAAAGCCCAGGAGTTTAAAAGAGACAAAGCCAACCTCCAAAAGAATTCCTGAAAGCAAATTCAAATGTCAAAGGAAAGGGGAAGGGGGGGGAAGGAAAACATGAGTCATTACATCAGAGGAAACATGAAGGAAAAATAAGAGTCCAGGTAAGACTGTCCCTGCCCAAGTCCAGACATCAATCCTTAGGGGTTTCTCCCTTTGAGAAGAGGCTCCTACATCTAAACAAAGGTGATGGCTTTTAAGTACCCGTGGGTGCCATGGGCCCAGCCCTTTCTTTCACAGAGCAGTAGAGGTATTGCTGCAAGACACCCCCCCTCTATAACAAGCAGACGTGAGATGCAGCCCCCACAACTAACAGGGTATTTCCCTGCACAAGTTTGAGCTGGAGAAGTTCCCTGCAAAGGCTGGAGATGCTCGTTGTGATGGGCACCAACCAGAGCCAGCTCGTTAGGAGGGGTGACTTGAAAGCCATCACCTGGGTACTGGTGATTACTGGTGATCCAGGTGAATCTCTGCCTGTCATTTAGAGGCGAAGGGCTCTCTCTACCCCATTACCAGTGACAAAGGCCATCTGGTCCCCGAGTCCCTGATTTAAACAAGAAAAGGGAAATGAATGGTGCAGGCAGCACATCATCTCTCCGAATTAATCCAGTTTAGTTTGATGGGTGCTGTTCAGGGGGGCGGGGGGAGGGGGAATAAGGGGAAATAAAAAGCACCGACGATTCTAGGAGAGAAGCCAGTTGGGGAAAGGTCCCAAAACACCCCATCCACTGTTCATTACAGCTCCAGGACAGCCGAGGACACACCGGCTGCTGGCTCCTGCGGCACTACCCCCCGCCCTACCCCCCCCCCCCACTCCGGATTTCCTCCATCCCACCGCCCCCCCACCGCCCGCGCCCGGACAAAGGGCCGCTATTGTCCCCGGCTCCGCACCGCGGGGCTGACAGACCCCCCCTGGCCCACCCCCCCCCAAGACTGACAGACCCCAGACCCCCGGCTCCCCCCGCTCCCCTCCCCTCCCCTCCCCTCGGAGGCGGCGGCCCGGCCCTACCTGAGCTGTCCATGGTGCTGGCGGCCTCGGCGCGGTGCTGCGGCGGCTGCTGCTGCTGCGGCTGGTGCCGCGCCGGGCTCCGGCCGCCCGCCCCCGCCGCGCTGGCCCCGGGCTTGCCCCCTCCTCCGCCGTCAGCGCCGCTGTCCACCAGCTGCAAAGATTCATAGCCATCACTGCCCGGCTTTTTCCGGTAGCTCCCGAGCAGGCTCATGGGCGAACCGGGCGGAGAAGCTCCGCTGACGCCGCGGGCAGGAGGGGAGGGGACGGGGTGGGGGGGGGGAAGACGAGCGCTCCGGCCGCCCTGAGGGGAGGGGAAGGGCGGGACGGGGCGGCCGCCTTCTCCCCGCTCCCCCCCCACACACACACGCTATACGCACACCCTCCCTCCCTCCTTCCCTTCCCCGCAGCCGGTGCCGCCCCCTCCCGCCCCTCCGGGGCCCGGAAGCAAATCGCGGAGGCCGCAGCCCAAGCGGCCGGGTTGGGGGGGGGGGGGGGGGGGGCTCAGGCCGCGGCGGGAAGCTCCGCGCCTGGGAGGGGTGACCAGGCGCTTGGAAGGGGCCGCAGCGGGTTTGGGGAGGGGGGAGGAGAAGGAGGGGAGGGTCCCAAGGTGTGTGTGTGTGTCCCCAACGGTCAGCTGCCGCCAGCGATTAGTTAGCAAGAAGCCCCAGCGTCTCCTTCCCGGGGTTAAGTCACGGTGTGGGCTGGGGGACGCGTCCCTCTCCCAAAAGAGGCCCTTAGCTCGGAGGGCTGGGCTGTACAGCTGGCACGGAGAGGCTCTTGAAACAGCAACCGGCATTAAAACCTTCCTGTCACGCCAGGGGAAGGTGCATTCCTTGGGAGCGGGCCAAGGTCACCAAGGAAAGGGCTGACACAGCCCATTCTGCAGCCTGAGGAGGAAGGGATGGCACAGCAGCACTGCACTGAGCCTCCAGAACCTCAACAGCATCTCCAGCTCAGCCTAACACTCTCTCTGTCGGCAAACAGAGGGGTCCTGGAGCCAGGCTGGCAGGGCTCAGGGGTCCTGGACCACTGCGCTGTGTCAGAGGGATGATGCATCAGCATCCCGACCCTCCGTCCCTACAACTGCTGGCTTGAAAGTTGTGGTACCCAGCTGAAGAACCACCACCACCACCACTGATCAATAAGCCATTTTTGCCAAGGTTTACAGCTGTTCACACACAAGCAAGCTTTAGACTGAGACAAAGCAGGTCTTTGGACAACCAGTAAGACCATACCCCACTCCACAGGTCTGGCAGACACAGCTAGTAGACTATGATTTTATTTTAGGTGGAGCAGGGGAACTGAGGGATGCTCCAAAGGAAATGACCACTGTTAAACTCCTCTGAATGGATGTATTTTTAAATTTAAGGGAGAACAAAGGCAAAGAGAAGCCATAGCACCCAGACTCAAGTACGCCTTCAATCCCTCACAGAAAGGATGCATAGTACTCAGCTAGGAAATAAACCAGCGTGGGTTTGCTTCTGAAACACCACCAATAAGCACTTCTGCACCAGTAACCATAACTGGAAGCAGACTTGGCTTAAGCTCTCCTGCTTAGTGCTGTGGGGCAGCGGGCATCTGGCAGAGCCAGACCACCTTGCCACGTGCCGTGGTTTATATAACGCCCATGACTTTATATTACAGTGCAGACAAGGTACAGCTGTGACCCAGAATTTCCTCAGGGAAATCCAGGCAGATTTACAGGCAGCAAACAAAAATGAACTGACCCCATGTAAACAGCTGGCAGTGGGCAGGGGTAACAGCTCCAGCTCAGGGTTAGAGTTGTGTTTTCCACCCCATCCTTACTCAGATGTTAAGACATCGGTCTGTATGGAGCGATATGTGGATTGCAGTGTTGCCCCCTCCCCCTCAGCATCCATATGCAGCAACTTGAAGGAAAGAGAAATGCAGGTGTTTCTACTAGGAATCACATCTGTTAGACTCTCCTAGTCCACTCAAACATGAGAAGATCAGGCTCTTGGGTGAAGGCCTAGAGAACCTGGCACCACACAACACCCTACTCAACCTATCTCCATCTTAAACCACCACCTGTGGCCTCTCACCTGCTCTGCTGCCTTTATCCAGCAATTCAAGCTCAGCTTAGACAAAGCTTCAGATCCTAAACCCAGAAGTCATCTCTCTGGTGAGCAGTGAGGGTCTGCCTGCCTTAGGCAGCAAAAGAAAAGCCATACTGAAAGTGTTTTGATGGGAAGAGGGCACAAACAAGAGGAGAGGTTCCCTCTGGCAGGACTGACAGCTCCTCCTTCTCCAAGTACCAGAGCAGGGACAGAATTTTTCCTTCCCAGACACAGTCTGGTTGCTGCTGCTCACTGGAGCCTCCCAGCCCATCTTTGGCTCAATGCTTCAGGGAATCACTGAGGTTGGAAGAGACCTTTAAGTTTACTGAGTTCAACCATAAACCCAGCACTGCCAAGCCCACCACTAAACCAAATCTCTACACACCACATCCATGTGTCTTTTACACCCCCCCAGGGATGGAGGCTCCACTACTTCCCTGGGCAGCCTAGCCCAGTGCTTGACAACCCTTGCAGTGGAGATAGTTTTCCTAATAACCAGTCTAAGCCTCCCCTGGCACAGCTTGAGGTTGCTTCCTCTCATCCTATCACTTGTTACTTGGGAAAGAGAGTGCAACACCCACCTGGCTACAACCTCCTTTCAGGGAGTTGTAGAGTTCCTACCCAGCATTGATGCCTCTGTTGTGTCTGCAGCAGGCAAAGTCATACTTCGAAAGAAAAAACCTTTGTTATTGAATCCTCTATTAATTCATTCCTTTCCACATTTTTCACAGGGTTTGGGGGAGCATAGCTTGCTTTCCCTCTGAGGAGTCTCAACGGGGAATCACCACCATAGCCTGAAGCTCCAGCCTGGACAGAGAGGATTCTGCAAAGCATCATCAAGGCAGGGAGCAGGGACAGCACAGCCTCCCCAGGGATTCTCAGGACACAGGAGGGAGGAGGAAACAGACTTCAAAGTCCCACCCTTGCTTGTAATTACCATCATTACACACACAAATGGGATTAGGGAAGGATGTCGTGTGGGGTTCTGTTAAAGCTGAGCTTAGCCAAGCATCTTCCAGCCCTATGGGAAGTTCAGCTCAAGGGAATGTATAAAGCAGTTCTCCCCTAGTTCACCTTCTACATTGGGCTGATGAAGGGCCACATAATTGCTCTGTGTATAGAAAAAAACCTCCAAAAAATCAAGTAACATGTTAAATTGCACAAGACTTTCAAAAATGAGAGTAAAGAGGAAGGAGCCACTTAGAAAGACTCTGAGTATCTATTGAGTGGTGACTAATGATACTAAGGAATAATGTAGGTGTCTGTATTCCTTATGAATGATCAGGTTGGCAGGTGCCATTAGGGCTGTGGGAGATGTTAATGACATGCTAAGGATTGTGTGTTGGTCAATATTTGAGATGCAAACTCTCTCCCTGTTACTGCCCTTGGAAAAGTCAATTGATTCGCCAGCTTCTATCTCTGTGGGCTTTTCTCTGTCTGGCTTGCAGCCTCCCCTGGGTCAAGTCTCTTTTCATAGTTGTAACCAAGCACCAGCTATACCAAGGTACAACCTCATTCTTTCCACCTCTCCAATGAGAGGAGCAGTTAAGGAGGAAATATTCTACTCCTAATTCTTCACAGACTAACTCAGTGTGTGGAGCATTGTGAGAAGTCCAACCAGAGCTTGAAAGCTAATTTACTATCTGGAGCAACACCTTTAAAACTCAATATACTAAACATTTCTTCCCAAAGCTACTCAACTGTGAGGAGTGAGCTCCCCCTGTACAAAGGGTTGCTGCCAGGAGTACAAGCCTGGGTGTACGTATGTAGGGAGTAAATGGGAGGTAGTAGCTGTGCTGTGTGGTGTGGCCTGCTACCACTGACTGCAAGAGATGTGCCTGAGAAGTCAGACGTGCTCAATCAGCTTTTGTGTTGGTCAGGCAGATTCCAGTTTTCCACTTCCACACTGCTCCAAGGGGCAGCTCCTTCTCCACAGCCCAAGTGACAATAACTCTGGTCCTCTGGCCCATCTCCTCACACTTACACACACCTCACTCCTTGCAGGAGTCACCAAAACACACTCTAGAGGATTAATGCTCTTGCATTTTACCTTTTCAGAGCACTTAAACCCTAATCCAATAACCTTTCATGGGCTGTTTAATCAATAATGCCAACTCTTCAGTTTAGGTTACCTGCAGCATCCCTGGTTATAACTAGGGCTTTAAAGAAACAATAAAACCCCAACAAACCAAGAGAAGCTCTTTAACTTTCCTCCCCTTTCCAGAGACCTTACAAGGAGCAGCCATGGCATTCACAGAATCCCAGGGGTTGGAAGGGCCCTCCAGAGCCCATGGGGTCCAACCCCCTGCCAAAGCAGGGTCCCTAGGACAGGGCACACAGGGCGCTGTCCAGACGGGGCTGGAATCTCTCCAGAGAAGGAGACTCCACACCCCCTGGGCAGCCTGGCCCAGGGCTCCCTCACCCTCACTGGGAAGAAGTTCTTCCCCACATTGGGGGGGAACTCCCTGGGCTCCAGCTTGAGCCCATCGCCCCTTGTCCTGTCCCCACAGACACTGAGCAGAGGCTGCCCATGTCCCCCTGTGTCCCACCCTTCAGCTGTTGATAAACACTGATCAGATCCCCTCTCAGGCTGCTTCTCTCCAGGCTGAGCAGCCCCAGCTCCCTCAGCCTTTCCTCAGATTCATTCAGCCAGTTACATCCTAGAGACCTATTTAGCAACCCAATAACCCACCCCATCGCACATCCCCACCTTGTCAAGGGTCTGAGCTGTGCTGTGAGCCACCCTGCCAGCAGAAGGAGCCTTAAACACCTGTAGAAATTGAAACAGTTTCATAAACTCTTGATGACCTGAAAAAAACAGACAATCACCAGCTTTGTGTGCTTGCTTAGAGCACAGACCTGCAGCACAGCCATCACCTTACCCCCCCAAGGCAGCAAGGCCTCACTTAGGACTTGGACACTTCATCTAGCTAATAATCAAAAATTTGGTGCAATACAGGCATGTCTTCTGCCCCAAAAATGAATTAATTAGGCACAGAACTACCTCACTGACAACTGCACCTATCCCAGCACTGCATTTACCCCCCAGAAGCAGCAGGTATTGATGCAAACCCAGACCAAGCTTAAGACCCAGCCCCCCCCCCCCCCCCAGCCATCACTCTGAGCAATGGGGCCCATGGCAGCTCAGCCCCACCAAGCAGGGAAGACTACACTCCAGAGGTCAGCTCTGACCCCAGCACCTACAGCACTCTCCCAGCAGAAAAGAAAGAGCATCACCACATTTTTTCCTCACAGGTTTTTCCTCCCAGACCCACACCATAGCAACATTACTCTGACACATACCCACTTCCTATGCTCCTAGGAGAAGGGCCTGCCCTAACACCCATCTCTTCAGAAAGCATTAGCACTAAGCTCTCCACCCCCAAGAAGCACAAGGCCCCCACAGCTGTCAACACTTGAAGTAAGAGCCACTTTTAACCCTGATGAAGCAAACCTGATTGAATAGATCGCAGCCAGCCTGGGCTAGGGCCACCCCAGTTACCACCAGTGAGCAGCTGATGAACGGTAAGGACTGATGCCAGCATGTTGTGGGTCACAGAGATGGATTATCTTAAGTTTTCTCTTTATTTTTCACCTGGTGTGTTTAAACATAAAGGAAAGATCTTAAAGACTTAGGCCATACAGCATCAGGTGAATTAGCCTCTAGAAAGTGCTACCTCTCAATTGCACCTGCTGCTCTCCATGCAGCTCACCTGGTTCTTGCCACCCATGATGGGCAAGGAGTATTGCATTTCCCTCCTGGTGAAGGAACAAAAGCAGAGCTGTGGTGAGAGCCAAACAATTCCACCTCAGGAGAGGTGGAATATATATTTTTGCTGTTCTTTTCCATAATATTTTGGGGTATTTTTTAAAAGCTGCTGATTCAGAGATCTGGTTGAGGTCATCAGGAGACCGAGTGACAGCATGCTTTGGGCTTTGCTTCCTGCCCTAAGACTACCAGAACCAAAATCCCTCCTCCTGCCTTCCCATCACACCAGCAGCTGTCAAACCAGTCTCAGCCTTTACAAGAGACAACAAACCAACTTTTACATGTGCAGCTAAAGGCTTTACCTTGTAACTCATCACTGAGGCCACCTTAGAAAAAAAACAGTGTCTTCTAAACAATTGTTTCCTCTAAAATTAGCCAGACCCCCAGCCTGGGACTGCCTTGATTGAGCCCTACCCTCCCTCAACTAGGAGCCTTCCCATCACTCTGTGTTCTGTCTGTAGGCACCAGGCTCTGAAGGTGTTGAGGCCATCAGGGATGATATGTAAGGGGTTTCTTTCCCCAACAGTTCATCATAGCAGCAGTGAGAGCTGACAAAACAAAGCCCCAGCAGCCATCCTGTTGCAATTCCTGCTCTGACAGGTCCAGCTCTTTGCATTTCCACCTTCAGAGGAGATGTGGGTCGAGCACAAATCAATTTTATGATGAATGTGACCTGTATAGCAAGGGCAACACCTCTTGTCCTCCCATCTGGAGGCTTCATTCAGCACTTCAGCAGTGCCACAGGCTGGCTGGGAGCATTGATTGCCATGCACAGCTCGAGGAATGGGCTCCTGATAGTAAATTGGGTACAGGCTCTTGGTATGGAGCCAGGAATATGATTCCAAAGCAGTACCTGTGCTGAGGATCAATGAGGGGCACTTGGCCCAGAATCAAAGGAAGCTGTGTGGTTCCTGTCTCTGGGTGAGGGAATGGCCATACCTGTGTTTGGTGGGGAAATACAGAGCTGTTGCAGCCTGCCTATGAGCAGTGGGTATGTGGGGATGTACTGGAGTGGGATGCAGTGTGCCATAGGCAAAGAGGCTGGTTTTGGAAGGGGATCCAGGCCGAGGGAGAGAGTGGGAGAGGGGTCAATTGATCTAAGCCTTTGTTAACCCCCTCCACCCCTGATATTCAGGAGTTTCCAAGCCAGCCATTCCTGATAACCTCATCTCTAATGAAAAGCAAAAGTGGTCCTAAGAAAGTTTCAGAGTCAATGAAAATAATCCTTAACCTCATCAGTTGGGCCTCTTTAGCTTGGAGGAGACTGAGGGGTGACCCCATTAATGTTTATAAATATGTAAAGGGTGAGGGTCTGGAGGATGGAGCCAGGAGGCTGGAGCCAGGCTCTGCTCAGGGATGGCAGAAACAGGACATGGGGCAGCGGGTGCAGCTGGAGCAGAGGAGGTTCCATGGGAATGTCAGGAGGAACTTTGGCACTGTGAGGGTGACAGAGCCCTGGGACAGGCTGCCCAGAGAGGCTGGGGAGTCTCCTTCTCTGGAGACATTCAAACCCACCTGGATGTGTTCCTGTGGGATTCAATCTGGGTGATGCTGCTCTGGCAGGGGGATGGGACTAGATGATCTTTTGAGGTCCCTTCCAACCCCCAAAGCTCTGTGAGTCTGTGATCAATTAAACCTTTGCCTGCCTTCACCAGAGGAATCCTGGAGCCTTTTCTGTGGCAAAACCTAATGGCAACGCTCAGCTCTGCTTATCCACCAAATCGATGACGACACGCCGCTGAGCCTTATCACTACTTGGTTTTCCAGTGACTGTGTGGCTCATGTTTGCCTCCATTACTATCTTCCTTCCCATCCTTGCCCCCCTGTGATAGCCCACCTCATTAAGCCTCTGCACATGATGATACACGGCTTAGTTCAGCCCAAGCAAGGTGCCCATGGGTTCGACTGGCTCCTCGGCAACGCCGAGCCGCGGGGCTGCTTGCCAAAGCCTGCTGCAAGGAGGCTAAAAATGTACATGATTCACAGAGAGAGTGGAGAAATGTATGGGAAAAACACATCTATAAGGGGCTGTTAAATAGGGGTGCATCACTGCCCACTCAGGAAGTCCCCAGCCTGCAGGCTGTTGGGAAATTGGAGGCTGTGTGGCTGTTCATACAATCCCTCAGGCCAAAGTCAGGTGTTTAGGGGAAAATCAGAAAATCAGAAAGCTGGGGAGGGGCTGGTGCCAAGGGGAGAAGCTGGTGCCAAGGGGAGAGAGGGACAGGCTGAGGGCAATGGCTTTCAGCTGCAGGAGGGCAGCTGGAGAGGTGTTTTTAGGGAAGAATTCTTTACTCTTTACTCCCCCATTCACAGTCAGTGGCTGAACGCCAAGAGAAATCTGGGCAGGGCCCTCCTAAAGCCTGTGGGCCTGTGAAACCCATGTACATGTAATCCCCACCAGAATCACAGACTCACAGGGGTGGGAAGGGCCCTCCAGAGCCCATGGGGTCCAACCCCCTGCCAAAGCAGGGTCCCTAGGACAGGGCACACAGGGCGCTGTCCAGACGGGGCTGGAATCTCTCCAGAGAAGGAGACTCCACACCCCCTGGGCAGCCTGGCCCAGGGCTCCCTCACCCAAAATGAGGGGCATGAATTCAGAACCACATGTTTCCATTAGCAGCAAGAGATGCTCTGTAGTCATTAACCAGGAGCCCAGCACATCCTCACTGAAGTGATCCAACCCTCTGACAGCCCTTGGGTAGCCTACTGCTCACTGAATGCAAACAGGGAAAATGCTGTTATTAGAGCCTGGGTGTTCTGGCTGCTTCATCAAGCATTAAAAACGATTCCTGTCTCAGCTCACAGCATCTGCTGGCTTCCAGGTCCTGCATCACACCTAGCTGACATGGTTTGGGTTCAGATTTATAACTGCTCATCATTTCCAAGGCAATACACAAGCAGACTCTACGAGGCCGCACACGCTCTCTCCCACGATGCTGTTTGCTACCCCCACGGCACTCTGCAGCTTTGGAAGGAGAGCTGGGATGTAACTCAAGGGCAGAGACACCCAGCTGTGTCAGTATGGCAATAGCTTGCAGCAGGCCATCATGACTTGGGATGCAGGCTGGAAATTCAGTGGTAGAAGAGCTGAAAATCTGGTCCCTGGTGACATTAGAGCCCCTTTGAGCAAGACAGGGAGCAAGGCTGAGGAGAAATGTCCTCATCCTTTTCCCAGTGACCCATTTACACCACAAAATGTAACAAACCCCACTTCAAATTTCCTACATTGCTAAAGGAGTCGGCCTCTTGTGCATCCCACAGCTTGGTTGCTGGCCTGGGAAGGCATCACTGGGATGCCTTCAGAATGCCAGGCAATAGAAAAGCTCCACGAACATCCTGATGAAGGCTGCTTGACTCAGCAGAAAGGATTCAAAGCAATCTCTCTCTCCCTCAGCCATGCCTCCTGAGCCACTCTGTGCCCTAGCATGCTCTCTCTGAGGCTGCAAACAGCCCCGAGCGAGGGGCAAGGGATGGAGCTGGGGGAAACTCACAGCCCAACCCAGATCCAGCTCAGGTTTTTGATGCCTTTTAGGGCAGGAAAGAATTTACCACCATGTTTATTAACTCAGAAATCAGCAGTGCCATGGCCAGTCATAGAATCATAGAATCCCAGACTGGTCTGGGTTGGAAGGGTCCCCAAGGATCCCAGAGCTCCAACCCCCTGCCACAGGCAGGGACACCAACCTCCAGGCCTGGAGCTACACAAGGCTGCCCAGGGCCCCAGACAACCTGGCCTTGGACACCCCCAGGGACCGGGCACCCACCCCCTCTCTGGGCAGCCCCTTCCAGCCCCTCACCACTCTCTCTGCAATGAACTTCCCCCTAAGATCTCCTCTCCCCCTTCCCTCCTCCAGCTTCACTCCAGCCCCCTTGTCCTGCCAGGCTCTGCCCTTGAACAAGCTGATTCCCCTCCTGTTCCTCTGCTCCCTTCAGGGACTGGCAGGCTGCAATGAGGTCCCCCCACAGCCTTCTCTTCTCCAGGCTGACCCAGCCCAGCTCCCTCAGCCTCTCTCCAGAGGGGAGGCTTGAAAATAATTACGCCGTGTGCCTCCCAGGCTGGGAGATTTGTGTGGATGTGTTTCACCTTAAATACTTTTAAAAGAAAAAATATCAGTCAGGGTGGAAAATTAACCCCAGGAGTAACCTGGTGTGGAGTGGGAGAGCCTGCCTGCATCCTCCATCCTTCCCAAAGGTGCCTCAGCAAGGTGCCCACAGCGTGGACCCATGCACAGGCAGGCATGTTGCTGCAGAGGAACCTTTGCTACCTAGAGAGCAAATTGCTCTTTCTGTAAAGTTTTCCATGAAAACTGTCCCTTGGAAAAGGAATTTGAGGGTTTGGGTCTTTTTAAAAAATTTTCTTCTGCTTCTGAACGTGGTCTGGGGAAGGGAATAAACTTCCCAAGTTTCCCACAGGGTCAAAACCCCCATTTTGGAGGATTTGGAGAAAGTCCTGGCTCCTGCCTCAGTGTCCCTGCTTGGTTTGGTAGTGCACACCCAGCTTCTCCATCGCTCTGCCTCCCAGCCATGATTCAAGGAGGCAAAAGGTACCAATTCCCATCCTCATTGCTTCTGGTTGCTGAAAACAAGAATTTAGGAGAAAGAAGCCCATGAAGATGCTGAAGGGCCTGGAGCATCTCCCCTGTGAGGAAAGGCTGAGGGAGCTGGGGCTGCTCAGCCTGGAGAGAAGCAGCCTGAGAGGGGATCTGATCAGTGTTTATCAAGAGCTGAAGGGTGGGACACAGGGGGACATGGGCAGCCTCTGCTCAGGGTCTGTGGGGACAGGACAAGGGGTGATGGGCTCAAGCTGGAGCCCAGGGAGTTCCCCCCCAATGTGGGGAAGAACTTCTTCCCAGTGAGGGTGAGGGAGCCCTGGGCCAGGCTGCCCAGGGGGTGTGGAGTCTCCTTCTCTGGAGAGATTCCAGCCCCGTCTGGACAGCGCCCTGTGTGCCCTGTCCTAGGGACCCTGCTTTGGCAGGGGGTTGGACCCCATGGGCTCTGCAGGGCCCTTCCAACCCCTCCAATTCTATGATTCTATTGCTTACAGGGCCTGTCAAAACAGGGCCTTGTGCACTCTTCTCATCTAAAGTACTGTAAGAACTCAAAATATTATCTATAATTTAGTCTAAATAATATTAAAATTCTATTTGGAGTGCTTTAATGTTGAGAGGTTCCACGGCTGCTTTATCCACCCCTGTAAAAGCATCTCTAATCTGATTTTCACGGTGGATGGGAGTCTCAGCCCGGCACGGTCACAGCTGGGATTCCCAGACCCACGTTCCCCCACAGCTGGAGCTTTTTCTCCTCCAGACCTACTCACCACAGGATGCCACATGCTCAGCAAAAACCAACCCCCCTGGGAGCAGCTCTGAGGTGGTTTCAGACATCTCCCCATCTCCAGAGCATCCCAGGAGAGGAGCAGCCACCCCTTTGAGCCCAGCTGTTCATTAGGGACGCTGGGGTTATATATTTGCTGCATCCCTCATGTGCTGATGATGCTAATTGCCTTTGCAAGGCCAATTTCAGCTGGGGGTGCTGTAAAACAACACCCCACAGCGTCAGCACTGAGCCCACAAGCTTGGACAGCCTAATTCTCATCCCCCAAACCCAGGTGGCACATCTGGGTGCCAAAGCCTCCGCCGCTACCATCCAGAGATCCCCTTTCCCATGCAGCTCCCTGGGGTTCTGCCACCATATTCTAGCAGCAGGCTGGATTTTAGCAAATCCCACCCCAAAAAAAAAAGCAAACCCAAACCCCAGCAAGGCAGTGGGTGCCCCAGGATTAATCCACAGCAGGGCAAAGCCGGCCGTGAGGAGGATTAGTTGGGTCAGCAATTAAACGTTGGCGCTCAAGGACGGGAAGGTGGTTCCTCCTTAAAGGCTGTGGCTGCTCCAAAATGCTGCATCTATCAGCTGGGAGCGTTGCTGGGACCATAAACAAGCTGGCTGTGTCAAGGGCTGGCTAAATATAGTGCAGCCTGGGTTGGCTTCGTGCTGCCTGTGCCATCTGAATTCCTTGGTACGCTGGTTTGGGTTTGTTTATTTCATTTTATGGGGTTTTTCCTCCCCTCAGGGGAAGGCTATGACTAAGAGAAATCCATGGTCGAAGGGATATCAGAAGATGGAGGCCCTGGTCCTAAATGCAGAAGGGGAATAAAGCCTGTAGTTTGCAGACCTTGGGGACCTGTCCAAAATATTCCTCACCCTCCTCCTCCTCCTCCCCCCCTCCTCTCCTCCTCCTTCTCCTCCTCAGCTTGGCAGTATCCAAAATAAGCTGATGGCAAACACATTAGCAAGACGTTAAATCTTTCCTGATTTAAAGTCACAGCTGTCCTGAGGTGATGCTGAGGGGGATAACCACCTACCTGCAGCATCGTGGGGAGCAGGCAGCCCCCCATCATTCCCCCACCACCACCACCCAGCACCCGGTGAGGGCTGGAGCCAGTGCAATGGTGTAAATGCATTTAGCTGCAGTTTGATTTTATTGAGGGGGGATTTTTTTTCCTTCTCTTTCCTGGCCTGAAGTGAGTTTTTAAAGGGGATGCAGCTGTGTGTGTGTTGGTGTAATAAAATGGGGGGGGGGGGGGGGGTTTTGAAGGTCAGCTTCCCAGAGGATGCGCTGCAAGAGGCTGGATGCTGGGATGTGCCGGCAGCATCTACATCCCCAGGCATACAGGTTCAGATGTGAGCTGCAATTAGGATTTAAAGCCTGGAAAAAAAAATCACTTCGTTTCTCTTCCCCAAAGGCAGGATGCCTCGATAGCTTCCCCCGTCCTAAAAACACGCAGTCAGGGGGGTTTTTGGGGGTGGGAGAAGAGCTGCTGGTGTGCTGGCGGGAGGCAGCTCAGGGATGCGGGATGCTGCGTGCCCAGGGGTACCCCAGCCGGGTTTCATCCCTTCAACTTACCCCTCCACGCGCTGTGCTGCCCCGGGGAAGCCGGTTTGCAGCCCAACTCCTTCCCCGGCAGCGGTTTGGAAGCGGGAATCTCCGCGTTATCCCGCAGGATCCCAGCGTCTGATTACTCAGCACAAACCCCCCCACCCCGTAAACAACCTTCCCGTGTCGGATGGCGATCCCCCAGCTCACGGCCAAAGCTTCCTTACCTCGCCTTTCAGATCCCTGCATCCTGCTGCTGCTGCTGCGGCGGGGCCGCGGGGAGGCCGGCGGCGGCCGTGGTCCCGCACAGCCGCTTCCCGCTCGGCATTGGGCGGCAGTGGCGGCTGCCGGGGCGCAGCTGCCGGGGAGCTGCGTGCCGCTCCGGGCCCTGCCGGGTTATATTTGGGATTACGGAGGCTCAGGGAAGGATGAGGATGGAGGCAGACATATCACATCTTCTAAAATGTGGCGTGGAGTGGGATCTGGAGTCTGCAGGTCTGAGCTGTCAGCTGCAAACCTAAGCAACCTCCTGCCTTTTTTTAAAATTTTATTTTAATTTTTATTTTTATTTTTTTCCCCCTCTCCTGATTTTTTTCTTTTTTTTTTTTTTGGTGCTTTTTGGAGCAGGTTAAATCCTTTGGTGGGACACAGCAGGGATGCAGAGTGTCAAGGGAGCTGGGGGGGTTGAGCCTGGAGGAGAGGAGGCTGAGGGGAGCCCTTCTCCCCACCTGCCCTGCCCTGCCAGGAGGGTGCAGAGAGGTGGGCGCTGGTCTCTGCAGCCAGGGGCCAGGAGCTGGGACAAGGGGCACTGGGCTCAAGCTGGGCCAGGGCAGGCTCAGCTCAGCTGGGAGGGCAAAGTTCTTCCCTGGCAGAGCTGTGGGGCTGTGGCCCAGGCTGCCCAGGGAGGGGGCTGAGTCCCCAGCCCCGGGGGTGTTGAACAGAGGGGAGATGAGGTGCTCAAGGACATGGTCTAGAGTTGGGCTGGGCAGGGTTAGGCTGTGGTTGGACTCAAGATCTCAAGAGTCTCTGTCAACCCAGGAGGTTCTGTGATTCTGTGACTCCCCTGTGGCTGGGAAGAACCCCCCAGCCCCAGTTTGGGGCATCCAGAGGCACCCCAGCACGTGCTGGCTGCAGGGACATGGACACTGACTCTCATGCCACCTCAGCTCCCCTGTTGGCCCTTAGGGACAGCCAAGGCTTGGGTCTCACCTTGATTTTGGCACTTCTCACATACCCCTCAGCTTTTTGACCTCCAGATGGTTGCTCTTAGACCGAGATCATTTTCCAGCTTACGCAGCTTTTCCTCCTGGTCTTTCCCTGCCCTGCACCCTGGGACAGAGCTGCAAGGAGGGAACACATCCCTTTCCCACCTCTGGATTGCCCCTGGCATCACTCACACCCTTCCTACTGGGTTTGACCCCTTCGCCCACAGGTGCCCAGGCTGACCCTCAGCCCCTCCTCTGATTTCTCACCCCCTAGGCAGTAGTTTCACTGCTTATCACCCTTTTTTCCCATTTCTCCTGGTAATTTCTGAGTCCCTGCTTACTCTGAACATGGAACAGAGGGTCCCAAGCTGCTATTTGGGAACAGGAGTGGTTGGATCCACAAGTTGGTGGTGATGGAGGAGCCACTTCAGCTTCCTGCTGGGAATTCCCTCAGCCAGAAAGCATGGGATGGATTACCTGGGACACAGGCAATAGCCAGAGCCTTGTGTGCTTAGGGGCTTCCACTGGGGAAAGTTAAATTGAAGATACAGGGATGGGGCCAGGAGCAGCTGGATTCTTCACTGGTATTTTGAGTTACATCAAATCATAAAACCATAGACTGGTCTGGGTTGGATGGGACCCCAGGGATCCCAGAGCTCCAACCCCCTGCCACAGGCCTGGAGCTACACAAGGCTGCCCAGGGCCCCAGCCAACCTGGCCTTCAACACCCCCAGGGACGGGGCACCCACCCCCTCTCTGGGCAGCCCCTGCCAGCCCCTCACCACTCTCTCTGCACAGAACTTCCCCCCAAGATCTCCTCTCCCCCTTCCCTCCTCCAGCTTCACTCCAGCCCCCTTGTCCTGCCAGGCTCTGCCCTTGAACAAGCTGATTCCCCTCCTGTTCCTCTGCTCCCTTCAGGGACTGGCAGGCTGCAATGAGGTCCCCCCACAGCCTTCTCTTCTCCAGGCTGACCCAGCCCAGCTCCCTCAGCCTCTCTCCAGAGGGGAGCTGCTCCAGCCCTCTGAGCATCTCCGGGGCTCCTCTGACCCCTCTCCAACAGCCCCACATCTTCCTTGTCCTGGGGCCCCAGCTCTGGACACAGGACTCCAGCTGGGGCCTCATGAGATGGAGTTGGCAGTAAGACAGGACCCAAGCAGCAGCATTGTGCCCCAGCCCAAAACCTGGGCAACCCCCTTCACTGAGGGATTTCCTCCTGTGTTCTTGTGGGGCTGCTCTGACTCCTCTTCTTCCCCCTTCCTTGTTCTCCTCAGCGTGGGGCTGAGCTGTCAGCAGGATTGATTCCAGCACACACACACACACACACACACACACACACAGACACCTCCAGCACAGGGATAAGCAGGAGAAAAAAGGAATTTATTTACATCTTTAGAGCAGTAACACAGCTGCAGGGATTCACTGGGAGGAAACTCCAGGGGACAAGACAGCATGACATGCCAGCGGCGCGCGGGGGGAAGGGGGGGGACACCCCCTCCTCCCACCACACAGTATCTTGGGTCAGTACAAAATTGCTGTTGTGTTAGAAAAGACATTGAGATTCACAGTAAAGTACCAAAGGGGAGTCTGGCAGGGAGAAGGTGAAGGCCAGGCTGGATGGAGCCCTAGGCAACCTTGTGTAGCTCCAGGCCTGGAGGTTGGTGTCTCTGCCTGTGGCAGGGGGTTGGAGCTCTGGGATCCTTGGGGTCCCTTCCAACCCAGACCAGGCTGGGATTCCATGATGCTATGACACATCTCACTCTGGGACCTCACCCCTGCTGGTATTTGGTCTATGAAAATGCACCATATGATGACAACCATAGAAAAATCTACCCCAAGAGCTCAATGCATGTGGAGTTGGGGTCTCTGTCTGCATCTACCATAGGGCTTGAACATGTTAAAACAAGCACTCAGGCAGCTCTCCTGGGGCAAAGGCGTCTACAAGTCCTGCCTGGCTGCTGGGGGACGTGGCAGCAAGGCTCTGCTGGGGGTGTTCTACAGCAGCAGAGGAGGAGATGCAGGAGTTACGCAAGGGAAAGTGGGGAGCAGCCCCCCCTGCCCGGCACTCAGCCCTGGCAGAGCTGCCCGCTGCGACCAGGCTGGTTTTAGAGCCTAAAAAAAACATCTAATCCCCTCCCAACACCCCCTCCCCTCCTGCCCAACAGTGTTTAGGAAGAAATCAGCACACAAATTTTGGCTATTTCTAGATTTGTGTTTAAAACCAGCCCCGACCTTCATCAGAGGGGCGTGGGAAAGCCTAAGGTCTTTCTTAAATAGCATTTCATGGCAGGGTGGGAGGTTTGTGTCCTCCCAGCCTGGGAGCTCTGGGGGGAGATGGAAAGGACCCCAGGGACAGCAGGGAAACCTGAGGGTCCCTCTGCTCCCACCCAGGAAATTCCCAGAGAGAGCGGGATGCAGAGCAGGCAGGGACCTCGCTCAGCCAAACCCAATGGCTTCTGGATTCACTTCCAGGAGAGCATGGGGCCAAGCTGCCTCTGATGAAGAGAATATCAGGGGCTCTTCTGGAGGATGCAGGGGGGTCAGAAGGGATTAGAGACCCCCAGGGATGCCCTGAAGTTTCACGGGCACCCCTAAAACAGGCAGTCAGGCAGTCAGCTCCCCCCTCCTCTGCAGTGGGGCTGCTCTCCAAGCAAAACTAAACCCAGCAGTGTTTCAGCACAGAACCTTGGCCCTGGCTGTTCTAATTAATCTAATGGGTGCTGAGGCAGGGGCAGCTTTTCTGCTCCTCTTCTGAGCCTGCCCTGGCAGGCAGCAGCACGCTCAGTGAACGCAAGCAGCATCGTGCAGTGTTCCTAAAAGTTCCTAAAATTCAGGGGGGTTTTAGGGGTTGGGGGCTTTTTGTTTTTTTTTTTTTTTTGTTAAAATCTTTAAAAATACACATCTTGCTTTTCTTTTTTCTTAAATATGTAGTCTATAAAATAAGGCAACTCAAGGAGACAAAAGGAACATCCCCAGTCCTTAGGTACCACATCCCACCACCAAAGCAGGTTACAGCACTTCCAGTTTGAGCAAAGCCCCTCCATCCAACCCCAAAGCTCCTGCACATGAGAAGAGGGGTGACACACTTGGGTGACACTGTAAATGTTGGGGAAATACCTGGGCACAGCCCTGAGCAGCCCCTGTGTGTCTCCAAAGTAAGGGAAGACTCTCATCCCTCTGGGGGTTGTGGGGAAGGAGCCGCTTCTGCCAGGGATGCTGCAGTGGGAACTGCTTAGGGAACACCCCCATCTCCTGGGGGGGGACCTCAGGGACAAAGGCAGCACAGAAGATGGAATGACTCGATTTTCTCCCCCAAGAAAAGCACAGATTAAAAGAAATCTTTGGGAGAAGCTCTTGGAATGTGACTGTGTCTTGTAATACCAGCTACAGACAAGGTAAGCACAAAGGGAGTGCAACTCAGCGCCAGCACAGCAGTGTCACAGCACCTCCTGGAATCCAGCTGTACAGGAGCTTGTCCTAACTAACAGGGGTTTCACCCCTCTCCACACAAGAAGCACGGGTGTATTAATGCTGGGAACATGCTTGTCACATTTCTGAGCTCTGTAGTGTACATGTTTTCCGTGCCCCACTGGGCTAAGCCTTGCTCTTACAGCTTTATTTCTCTGAGAGATAAATTGAATAGAAAATAATTCCTAGAAATCAGCAGACAACCCTAACCTAGAGAGCAACCCATGGGGAACGCTGCTGCAGGGCAAGGGGATGGTGTGTTGTAGTTTGGAACGGAGACGGGGGCGGCGAGGCTGTCAATGCAAGCTGTGTAAACCTGGTATGATCATTACCCTGTGTGCCCTTGGACCGTAGGCAGGAATGCTTTGTAGCCTCAGAAGAGAGAAGAAAAACCCTTATCCTAGCAAGGCTTGACCTCATAAGCAAAGATCTTTCCACCCTGACGCCATCTGGAACCGGGTACCCACCCGTGTCACCCAGGGAAGGAGCTTGAGGTGCCACACGATCTCCTGATCTGAGCACCCAGCACCACGCAGAGAAACCAGACCCATGAGGTTGACTCCTGGTCCTTGGCACAAGCTGCTCAGTTCTCCTCATCTGAGAGAACGGGTGGAATCTTGCTGGAAAGCAGGGTGTACACGTACGGCCAGATCTTGTTGGTCTCTGTCCCCGAGAAGGAGTGGAGGATGCCCCTGCTCCTGGCAGAGATGGAAGGAGAAGTCAGTACTGGAGAATTCGTGGTCCTGAGGAGAGCCTGGCCAGGCTGGAAGCTCACTGACAGGGTTTTGGGCAAGAGGAGGGGGATAAAGGGGGTGAATGGTGTTTGCTGGGAGGAGCCCAGGTCATGGAGAGGCCAAAGCCGGACACCACAGATGATCCCATCACCCAGAAGGGCTCACACTCCTACCCCTGAACACCACTCAACCTCTAAAGCACTTCAGAGACGTAAATCAGCAGGATTGAGTCATGAGCTTAAGCCAGCAGGAAAATCAGGGCCCCAATTCTCCCCCATCCCATAATAGACTGCTTCTGCCTCCCTCTCAACATTCCCTCAGCTCTTAAAAGTGCTCCCAGGCACTCACCCTCCTCCAGCAGTGGATTTCACCCACTACAGTGATCCATCTGTTCTCCAATGAGCCAGAGCATGACTGCCCTGAACTACCAGCAGCACAGAAGGGATGAGCATCACAGCTGCACTCACAGCACACCCGTCCCAGCCAGCCCTGGGGGGCTCACCCTCCTCCTGCCCTCCTGCCAGTCACCCTGTGCTTCACCTAAACCCCTTGGGGCCCAAAAAACCCCACGAGTTCTTGCAGGGTGACAGCACAGCGTGTACTGCCCCAGATCAGCAGAGCACGGGGCAGGTGAGTTGGTTTGTGCTGGGGCTCTCTGGGCTGGCAGGATGCTGTGGGGATGCTGTGGGGATGCTGTGGGGATGCTGTGGGGATGCTGTGGGGATGTGGGCATGGGAGCAGCTAGTGGGAACAGCCCCCATGTCTGCTGTGGGGATGCTGTTGGGATGCTGTGGGGATGCTGTCGGGATGCAGGCATGGGAGAAGCTAATAGGAACAGCCCCCATGCCTGCTTTGGGGATGCTGTTGGGATGCTGTTGGGATGCTGTGGGGATACTGTGGGGATGTGGGCATGGGAGCAGCTAGTGGGAACAGCTCCCATGCCTGCTGTGGGGATGCTGTGGGGATGCTGTTGGGATGCTGGCATGGGAGCAGCTAGCAGGAACAGCCCCCATGCCTGCAGTGGGCATGCAGTGGGGATGCTGTTGGGATGCTGTGGGGATGCTGTTGGGATGCTGGCATGGGAACTAGTGGGAACAGCCCCCATGCCTGCAGTGGGGATGCTGTGGAGATGCTGTTGGGATGCTGTTGGGATGCTGGCATGGGAGCAGCTAGTGGGAACAGCCCCCATGCCTGCGGTGGGGATGCTGTTGGGATGCTGTTGGGATGCTGTGGGGATGCTGTGGGGATGTGGGTATGGGAGAAGCTAGTGGGAACAGCCCCCATGCCTGCTTTGAGGGGCACACTGTGGTTAATTTGTACAGCCCAACTCACTTGTACAACTCCATCACTGGCTTTGCAGCATCTTTGTATTTTCTCAGCCTGGCAGCAACAGCCTCAGGTTTGTCATCCTCACGCTGGACCAGCGGCTCGCCCGTCAGGTCATCAACACCCTGTGGGAGGGCAAACACCATCAAGGGCATGCAGCCCCCAGCCCCACCGCCCACACTGCAGCTCCCTGCCACACAACTGCCTCCAAACACCTCATCCTGCCCCACATCCATCAGACAGCATTCAGGATAAATCCCATGCTCCTCATTAACATTGAAGCCCAGCTCCTTCAGGCAAAGCCCTCCAGCGCTCTCACCACCCAGGATTTCCTCCCCAGGGCTTTTTTACACCCTCAGCTTGGGCAGAGGAAGGTTCCTCCCATTTTTTCCTTCCCTGAGTTGCCCCTGGCTGGCGCTGTCACGATGTCTCTGGGCTCTTACGTGGACGTGGGGGGGGTTGAAGTCCATGTTGTACACCCTCCCGCTGGCGGGGTGGACCCAGCGGGCGCTCAGGCGATCCTTCAGCGTCTCGAAGGGGATGTTCAAGCTGATCACCAGGTCCAGCTCACAGATCCTGTCCAGTGCCTCAGCTTGCCCCAAGGTCCGAGGGAAACCTGCAGCAGAGAGGGGCTGTCATGAGAGGAGGGGGGGAAGCAGCACCCAGGGATTCAAACCCACCCATCCCCAGAGCTGGAGAAGCGCGGCGGCTCCTCGCTGTCACACACAGGGTGTGAAAGATGGGCATCCACCATATGGCTGCAAGAAAAAATAGCTCCTACAGTGCTGGCTCCTGAAATACAACACATGGGTCGCTGTGGGCTCATTATTCCCTGCAAAGCCGGGGCTGGAGCAGGGCTGGTGTCCCCTCGGTGGGGCTGGAGGCAGGTAAGAGGGCACAGGCAGCAGGAAAACGGGGATAAATGCTGGAATGATGAAGGAAAAACCTGAAGGGAATGGAATGCTGTGTGAGGGGTTGAGGAACGCACTGGTGGTTAACACAGAAGGCAGAAAGGATGCTGCAGTAAAATGGTTTGTACAGCCAACCCCCTTCTGAAACCCCCCTTGTCCAAAGGTACCCGGTGGGCACATCGGCTCAGAAAAGGATACAGTGGGAGCATCCACTCCAGCTGCTGGACCACAACCACAGGTGACTCCAAGCTGGTCCCCTCTCTGGGTTTCTCTGCTGCCAACACCCTTTATGTTCATGTTTTTAAACCTTTTTTTTTACATCCATAAAGCCTTCCAAGACCTCCCAGGTTTTTTTCCCCAGCAGAGGGTTATTAGCCAAGAGCTTGTGAGGACAGGGAACAAATGGGCCCTTAGGAAAAGGTTCAGCCTGTCCTACCAAGGAAAGCCTGTTCCTTACGTTATCAAATGGACCACTTGAAATGGATACACTTCTTGTCACCCTTGTGCTGGAGTGGGGCTCTGACTGCAGCCCCCAGGCAGATGAATTCCCCCCAGATTAGGAGGAGGAATGTGATGGAGCATCGCTGCAGCCTGCATTCAGGTTGTAGCTTTGGGGACAACCTGTCCTTGGAGAGATATGGTTTAGCATAGGACAGGAACAGTTGGACTCAATGATCTTAAAGATCTTTTCCAAGCTTGGGATTCTGGGATCCCTTTTCCAGAGATTAACAGGGGCTTTGACATAGGTCCACAATGTCAGTTGCTGTTTTGCAAGAGAAGCTTAAGAGAAAGTTAACCCATCTAACCTGTCACTTAAAGACTGTACTCTCTGTAGCTAAACATCATGAACACATTGCCTCTCCTGTGCTAACACCACTCCTTCCCATGTGAAGATCCCACAGATCCATCACATTTAGGGGCTGACCTGCTGGGAACCAGCTCTGTGGAAAAAGACCTGGGGGTCCTGGTGGACACCAGGCTGACCATGAGCCAGCAGTGTGTCCTCATGGAAAGCCAATGGCATCCTGGCGTGTATCAAGAAAAGCATGGCCAGAAGATCCAGGGAGGTTCTCCTGCCCCTCTGTTCTGCACTGGTCAGGCCCCTTCTGGAATACTGTGCACAGCTCTGGGCTCCCTGGGTCAAGAAGGGCAGGGAACTACTGGAGAGGGGACAAAAAAAGGCTGTGAAGATGATCAGGGGACTAGAACATCTCTTACAAGGAGAGGCTGAGGGCTGTGGGACTTTTTAGTCCAGAGAAGATGGAGGGGGGATTACTTATAAATCCTTGAGGGGTGGGCTCAGGAGGATGGGGGACCAAGTCTGGCCCCAGCCACCCTTCATCCCATGGCACTAAACCACAGATTTATGCTAGCTGTGAACCTGAGAGCCTGAGAGCTCTCCAAGAGCCTGTTATCACTCAACTCCCTCAGTCTTCTTTACACCCCTCTCAGAGCTTCAGCAGGTGGGTGAGGGAGGGTTTCTCCCCCCACACCAGCCATGGCCACTCATCCCCATCTATCACCCCTGTCCAACACTGCAGGTAAGCAGGACCTGCTGAGTCCCATCCCATCCCCTGACCAACCCCAAAGCGACTCTTTAGAGCTGCTGTTGGTCCTCACCACCCCCCAGGCAACCAGCAGTGATGCACCAGGGCTGCTGGCAATGGGGGTCCTGGGGACCCTCTGCTGCTCCCCTCACCCACTGCCTCCCAGGTTTGCTCTGGGTGTCACCTCCACTCACACCTCAGGTGGCTTTTGGGCTTGGGATGAGCGTCTCCATCACATGCCTATGGAGGCAGAGAGAGGTTCTTCCCAGCTTGCTGCCAGCCCCACTCCACTCCTGGGCTCTGCTTTCCAAAACACCCATCTCCTTCCCTGCCTGGAAGGGAGGGACCAGGGGAACCTTTGCCAGAGGCATGCCACAGGCTGAGCTGCACTGCCTGTGGGGCTGCTTGGGGGACAGAGTGAGACAGACCCTGGGGCAGATGCCTTGTTGCTGTTGTGCACAGTTGGGTGCTGAGAGAGAGGGACCAGGGGCTGCAGAAAATGGCTGCTGGAATCTTCTGCCAGCCTGCTGGTAGCGCCTCTGAGAATCACACAGAGGAGGGAAAGACTCCACCAGAACATGGAGTGCCAAGAAGACCACAGTGTTGGCCTGTTAAGGACATTGGGATGTATATTTGCTTATAAATGTAAGCAGATGGCAGACAAGAGGCAGGAAGGCTGGGGGAGGAGGTGCCCAGGTACCCAGGCAAGAGATGCCCCTGCAGCCCAAGCAGAAGCCTGTGGAGTAGCCGGAGGAAAGGAGCCATGGAGGAGGCAGAGACCCGACCTGCCCGGTGGAGAGGCTCCACGCTGGATGGAGCCGGTGGAGACATAGAGAAGATGCCGTGACTGACGTTGGGATGAGCCCCTGCCAGCACCAGCGACCTACAGAGATGAGCCAAACAGGTTTGCTGGAGGAGCCCCATGGAGGACTGGGACTGAGAGACACTGGGATTTGTTGCTGCCTGCCAGAGCAGAGATGAAGCCTGGTGGGAAGAGATTTGCCTTGGAGAAAGTTCCTGGAGGACTGGCTCTGGTGGGTGAGATCCTGGGGTGCAGCAGGGGGAGGGGGTGTGGAATGGATGCCCCCAGCCCGGCCGAGAAGGAAACCATCTTGCAAGGGACTGACTAAACCCCCATCTCCCAGTCCCTGCCCCCCTGTCCTGTGCTGCGAGCAGGAGAGGGGAAGAAGGGAGCAAACTCCTGGCTAAAGGGCAGTCTGCTTTAGAATGGAGGGGGGGGGGTGTAATGTAGGTTCCCCAGACCCCCATTGCCCCAGTCCCTGCCCCTCCTGGACTGCGACCGGGAGGGAAGAAGGGAGCAAACTTCTAACTCCAGCTGCTGAGGAGGGAGTGGGGGGGAAAGTGTTTGCCTGGCTGCATTTGTTTGAAGATTGTTGGTTGCACTCCTGACTCTGGTTTTTCACTGTTTCTCTTTAGTGCAGTGTAATAAATGAGATAACTTTCTCTCCTGCACTCTGTGCTGAGTCTGGTTTGCCCGCCTCATTAACGAGTTTGCCTCTTGAGCCACCCAATGATGTTATTTCTCCCCTGTCCAACTAAGAAAGGGAGTAACAGACTGATTTTAGTGGGTGTCTGGCCTTTGGCCAGGGCTCAACCACCACATGCCTCCAACCAGCACATCAGCTCCTGCCTCTCCTCCCACCACCACTGAAGACACCCTTCTGGCTGTTCTCTCTCCCGGTGCTGCCAGACCATGAGTAGCAAAGGGATGTTTGAAAGGGGGGAAGGTGGGATTTCCCCACCCAGAGGGAACGCTGGCAGCGCACTCACCATCAAGCAGCCAGGGCTGCTCACGCCGCTTCTCCAGCTCCGTCATCATCACGCGCGTGATGACGTGGTCGGGCACCAGAAGGCCCCTCTCAAGGTACTGCTTTGCCAAGGCACCAACTTCTGCTCAAGAGAAGAAGAAAAAAATACCACAAAACCTTCAAAAAAAAACCAACCCCATGACATTTCCACTTAAAAAATTATCACTCCCCCTCAAATCCTGCCTGTCCGCCCAAATTCCTCATCCAGGAGCCTGTCGGAGCATCGCTCTGCTCCAAGCTGCTGCTCCTGGCAGCCTGGGGCCAGGTGTCCTTTTGGTGCTGCTGAAATGGAGACACCTGGAATACCTGAGTGTGGGAACAGGGTGAGCACCAGCTGAGCCCTCACAGCCCTGGCAGCTGGCTGATGGCGGCAAGGGGCACGCGATGGCCGCGCGTGCGCACCGTGGGTGACGTGTGGAGCTCCTTTGGTTCTGGAGAAAGGCACCAGTGTGGTCACAGGTGTGGTCACAGGATGGGAACGTTTGGACTTGATGATCCTAAAGGTCTTTTCCAACCTTGTGATTCTGTGATGCTGGTGTGGATAGTCCATGTCATGGAGACCTAGAGCAGCTCCAAGGGATGTGGCCAATCTCCCCATACCTCCAATGATGGGGTGGTCACTCCAGCGTCCCAGAGCACAGATCTGGCCACCACAGAATCAGAGACTGGTCTGGGTTGGAAGGGACCCCAAGGATCACAGAGCTCCAACCCCCTGCCACAGGCAGGGACACCAACCTCCAGGCCTGGAGCTACACAAGGGTGCCCAGGGCCCCAGCCAACCTGGCCTTGAACACCCCCAGGGACGGGGCACCCACCCCCTCTCTGGGCAGCCCGTTCCAGCCCCTCACCCCATCTTGTATTGGCTCACCAGCACCAAATACAGCATGCCTATTCCTACAGGCACTGAGGCACCGCTGCAGGGTCTCCTCTGGTGCCTCAGGGGTTTCCAGTAAAACCCTGGGGGACACCTGCAGATCTGGTGGCATTTGGGCCACGGGCACAAGGTTCCCACACACAGGCATCATGGGGAAAAGCTGGTGTCATCACTTCCAACCCATCCGTGGCCGTGCAAACTCACCATCGTGCGAGCAAAGCACGGCGCTAAACCGGCACCGCCAGCCAACCCCAAAGCTTCTGGAAGCAGCAGACAGACAGCTTCAAAGCACCCAAGGAGCTTTTAAAACTCCAGATATGCTCAGGTCAGGAAATGATTTCCAAGATCACACCCCTGAGAACATAATTGCACTGGTGGAGAAGCCAGCGGCGGCTTCTGAGCAGGTAACACAGTGTCTGGATCCACACCCAGCCTGGCATCACCCAGGCAGCTGGTGCCAGCAGCCCCTGTAATGGGGGGTTTACCCCACTTGTATTTTTACTGCAGCTGGGGTAAAGGAGATGTGACTTCATGGAGAGATGCAATAAATTGAGCTGCTTCTTGCCTGCAGTTTTCTTCTGGCTGCTCAGAGGCACAAAGAAATGGTTTGGGCAGCACAGATATCCTCTGCTGCAGCATGTGCCCAGTCCCCATCCTGCTCCAGCCTTTCCCTCTTGGACCCAGACCCAACCAACACCTCCTCTGCTCCCATCCCACCACAGCTGCAATAGCATTTGTCATCAGGACTGAATGACCCTCCAATCAGTTTTTGCAAGGTTTCTGGTGAAGACAGCATGTTTTAGCCCTCCCAAAAGCAGGAGTCCTCTCTAAACCAACCCTCCCTGGAATCCTGCAGTTGGAGGCAGGCTCTGGATTTCCAGGCCAGGCATGTGCACCTGGCCATGGGCTCCATTCCTGAGCTGCAGGAGGGGTTGTTTTTTGGCAAGATGCTTCGTGGAGAAGCTTCATCTGAGCTAACAGGGGGAACCTGACGCAGCCTGCACGGATCCCCCCGCGAGCGCAGGGTCAGGGTGAGCCCAGGGAACCTCCCAAAATGATCTGCAGAGGATGCCTGGCAGGACAGGGGGGCAGGTGGGGGCTGCCAGCAGAGCCACGCTCCCCGGTTGGAAACCTGCCACCCGAAAGGCAGCAGGCGCTGAGTCACCGTCCTGCGGGGCTGAGTCATCACAGGGACCGTGACCTGTGTCCACCTCCCTCTGCTCCATGAAGGAGCACGCTGGCTGCCAGGCAGCAAGAGCAGAAAACACCTTTATTTTCCCAGTGCCAAGTGTTTTTGTTGCTGCCCACACGTCAGCAGCGCCGCTGGCAGCTCCTCCTGCCTGGGAAAGCAAAGGACACAGGGATGGAAATAACGCCTGGTGTCTTATGCAACCAGTGTGGAGACCTGCAGAAATATTATCCCATCTGACTGCAGCGTTTAATATTCATTCAGATGGTCTGCACGTTGCCAGAGGCTTTGGAGGGAACAGGAGGCTGCTCCCCCCCACCCCATGGGGCAGAGCCCAGCAGCGACGAGGCTGGAGCTGCACCAGAAGGTCCTGTGGCCGCTCTGAGGACATCCAAGGGACCGGCTGCTGCTCGGCAGGGCTGCTGGAGCTGGGCCTGGTGCTGCAAACCCCAAATCCACTGAGCCACGGCTGTGAAATCAGGAAATACAAGTGGCAGCCCACAGGTCTGCACCGCGGAGAATGCGGCTCTCCCACGGCCCTGAGAGGGGCAGATGATGGGTAACTCCTGCTGCAGGGGATGCTGATGCTCCCCTGTGCCCCCCTGGCCCTGGCACAGGGAAGCGTGCACCAGCGCAGGGGAATGCACTGCCATGAGGGTCCATGCACCAGCACAGGGTGCCAACTGCCTCCCAACAGTTACTGCAGCCCTTCCTCTCCCTCCCTGCTCATCCTGGTACCACCCCCACTCCTCTCACCAAGGAGGAACGGGCACATGTTTTGCATGGAGGACCTGCAGAGCTGCCTGGTCCCTGGACCCCCAACACCCAGGATGTGCCAGAGAGCATCCTCCCTGCAGCATAGCCCTGCTCCCGTGGGGTTTCCTCAAGTTGGTCTTCACCTCCAAACTTTTACACTTGCCATCCTTTTCCCAGCTCTGAAGCTCAACCTGCTCCGTGCAGTGCTCCCCAGCTGGAGGGGAGCGGGGTTTGGGCAGCCCTTCCCAAGTAGGGTGGATGATCCCAGTTGCCCCCAGTGAGGAGCTGGGGCTCACCCCTGTTGTGCTGCACGCTGCCTATGTGAGCACCAAAATAACCCCCCTTGCTATAGCCAGGTGCAGAGAGGGGTTGCTCTGTGATTACTACAGGTAGCAAGGGGCTGCTTAGGTGGGGCTTGATCAGGATGGGCAGTGGGTGCTCCTGTGGTGCTCAGCTCCAAGCAGAGGGTGCTCCTGTGGTGCTCAGCTCCAAGCAGAATGGGCTCAATCCCATCAATGTAATGACTGTGAGTTCAATCCACCCTTGAATGCACAGGACTTCAGGGTCTGGGTGGGCTCCCAAGGAGCCCTCGGATCCCTCCTCATCAAAGCAACGCCGAGACACACCCCTGAGGGACATCCCCCTCCACCAAGGGCAAAACAGACCCCCAGGACCAGGTGGGGGGAGAGGCTGTTCCCAAACACTGTGCTTGGCCACCTCCAGACCCCACACAGCAACCCTAGACTTTCTGTCCCATGGAACACCACCAGATTTAAGCTCTGGAGGTGCAATGTGGAGTTAACGGAGAGGAGAAACACTGGGGGGTTAACGGCATGCTGACCGTACCCCAGTTAGGCTGCAACACCCTGGGAGAAGTCACCCCAAGTCTGGGAGCCCAGGACCCTCAGCCCATCCCCACTGGCAGGATGTTAGGAAGCACAGTGAGGGGGCAGGTGACCCACATATCTCTGGGGGGACACAGACCCTTGGCCAATGTCACTTGGGAAGGAAATGAAGCCCTGTTGCAAATTAACTGCTGTGCCCTGCTAAAGACCTCGGGATGCTGCCAACACCGGAGACAACCCCCTGGGTACCGGGGCATGTACTGGCCAAGGAAATCGCTTGCCACCCTCCAGCACCCCTGCCCAGCGCCAAAAACACAGCCCCTGAGTCTTCCAAGCTCTTCAAAAGGCCCTTTCCAAGCAGGAAATTCCCCTGTGCATCCCTGCCTGCCTGCTGTCCTTGGAAGACTCCCAAACCTGGAGGCCGATGGGTGCCTTTGGGATGGTCCTGTAACGGGTCAGCTTGTACCCAAGGGCCCCAGCTCCCCGAAAACACAAAGCCAGTGGCGCAGATGATAAAACTGAGCTGGAGAGTCTACTTCCACCTAGTTCCCCCTGGAGCTGGCACACCGCAGCGCCAGCGTGTAGCAGCTTGTCCAAAGCAAACAGCAAGAGAAAGCAGCAACCAGCTGCACGCAGCTCACCGAGCGCTGCGGCCCGAGGCCGCGTCCACGGTGGGGCCTGGATGTCACACCCAAACCGCCCTCACCCCACATGCTTTGGGAAATGCCTTCAGCTGGCTCCATTCACAGCCCCTTCTCCCTTCCCTGGTGTCCCCAGAGAAGCTCGACAGGATATAAAATCCAGGGAAGCCCCTTGTTCAGAGCCTGATGGCACAAGGCCCTGGGTGGGCACACAGGCACCGCCACGTTCCTTGCTGCACCTCTGCTCGCTTTCCACCCAGGCCCTTTGTCCTTCAGCCAAAGCAGCCATGGGGATTTTCTCTCTCCAAAGGAAATATTATTGTCCTTTATATTTATAAAAGGAAATCTGGGTATTTTTAAACAAGTGACCAGCAGCACAGCTGCACCCAACGCCCTTGCTGGAGGACTCAGCTCTCCCAAAACTTTAAGCTCCCTGTTTTAATTTTCCCCTCACACTTTTCTGTCACCCTTCTGAAAAGGGAAAATCTCTTCTGGGTTCTCTCGGGTTGTTTTGCTGTTTTACCGTTCCTCTGCCCCGTGAGTCAGCTTCCCCTCCGGGCCAGGCTTTCACACTTCAGGAAAGAGAAGGTTTTTGGGGACAAAATAATAGTACACTGGGATTGCTTAAGAGCTGGAGCACAAGCTGGGGCGCAGCATGCTCGCTCCCAAGCCTTGTCAGGGCTATGGAGCACCTCACCAGCCATGGAGCATCCCACCAGTCACCAGTACTGCTCCAGGCAGGGCAAACATGGGGAAGACCATCAGCTCTCCAGGGGCTTTGGGCCTGGATGTCACGGTGGAGACAGAGCTGTGCTCCTGTGGGCAGGATCACTCTGCCCCATGGGCTGCCTGCTGCACTCTCTGCCTCAAGACCTAAAAAGTTGGGTCTGGAGGGGGGTGCTCTGTGCTGGGTGGGTGCTGCCACCCACCTCCTCCACCTCCTGCTTTCTGGAAGGAGTGGGGGACACACGCCAGCACCTTGTACCACCCCATGCATGGCATGTCACAGCACCCTGCCACCCACAGTGACGTTCCCTTGCATGGATTCCCCTGCGGACCAAGGCAGGTCCCCAACCCATCCCTCCCACCGTGGGAGGTTGACCCGCGTTTCAGCCATGTGCTGTCCCCCCCTTCACAGCTTCCACCCCGTTCCCGTGCAGCGCCCTGTGGCAGGACGAAGTTATTAACCACACGCGAGCCGGTAGCCGTCGGGGTGCGAGCAGGGGCGGGGGGGGGTCACTCACAGGGGCTCCTGCAGAGCTGCCCCCTCCCCCGGCAAGGGGATGATGCTACCGCAGCCCCACGGCGGGTCCCGACCCCTCTTGCACCGGGCAGCTCCCGGAGCTCCGGCTGGAGGAAGCGGCCGATGAATGAGCTTCCCCAGCCCCGTTCGGGATGCCCCGGGGATGGAGGTGTCATCCCCGCTCCCCCCCTCCCCCGCCTCTCCCCGGTGCCCCGCTCCGACGGGGCGGACACTCACCGCCGCCGAGGCTCTCCCGTAGGAATTGGCCGCTGGAGAGGTGCTGGAGCCCGAAGCTGCGGGCGATCCTCTCGCACACCGTCCCCTTCCCGGAGCCGGGGGGTCCCAGCACCACCGCCCGCAGCAGCTTGGAGGCCATGGCCGGCCGCCGGAGCCCGGCCCGGGTGCCTGCGGGGCAGGACAGAGCGTCAGGCGGCCCCCGCCGCTCCGTGCCGAGCCGCGCCGCTCCCCCCGCATCCAGCCGCCGCCGCGGCCCGTACACATCAGCAGGGCGGGGGGAGCACCGGGGGGGAGCACCGGCGGGGAGCGCCGCCCGCCCGCCCGCCCCCTCGGGCCGCGGCAACCTGGGACTTGTAGTCCCGCAGCCGCGACGGGCCGGCCCGCGGCCCCACGGGCTCCCCGCGGCCCCGGGGCTCCCTGGCAAGGAGAGGGGGCGGGCGTTGGGGGCCCGGAGCCCGCCCCGAGGGTTGCACGGGGGAACCGGCCGGGCTTGCCGGCTCTTCGGGCGGCCGCGGCACGTACGGCACGGCCACCGCGCCGGCTGTGCGGTGCGTGCGGGGACGGGCCAGGAGCCCAGGCGCCTATGGCTGCGCCCGCAGCTGCGAATACGGGGGCAGCCAACGCACGGCCCGCACACGCAGCCTGCAAACCCAGTCCGCACACGCACAGCGAGCACTCAGCCGGCATGTTCACGGTCCGCACACGCACGGAGTGCACATAGAGCCTGCACACGCATCCCGCACACACCCGGTCCGCACACGCACCCTGCACACACCCGGTCCGCACACGCACCCTGCACACACCCGGTCCGCACACGCATCCCGCACACACCCGGTCCGCACACGCACCCTGCACACACCCGGTCCGCACACGCACCCTGCACACGCCCGGTCCGCACACGCACCCCGCACACACCGGGTCCGCACACGCACCCCGCACACACCCGGTCCGCACACGCACCCCGCACACACCGGGTCCGCACACGCACCCCGCACACACCCGGTCCGCATCCCGCACACCGCGCTCCCCGCGGACTCGCGCGTGCAAGGCGGGTTGCCCACGCGCAGCCTGGCCACGCGCCCCGTGCGGGGACGCGCGGATGCCCGCGTGACTCGGTCCGCGGCGCGCGCGGCTCTCGGGACTCTCCCGCGGGACGCCCGGCGCGCGCGCCCCCTTTCCTTCCCCGCCTCCCCCCCCCTCCTCCCTGCGCGCGCCCCCGTCCGCGAGGGGGTTGCGCGCGCGCGTACGTGCCCGCCTCCCTCCCCGCCCGCGCGCCGCCG
This sequence comes from Rallus limicola, assembly GCA_022605955.1. Lineage (NCBI taxonomy): Eukaryota > Metazoa > Chordata > Aves > Gruiformes > Rallidae > Rallus > Rallus limicola. Next base: position 32,287,657 of record JAKCOZ010000009.1, on the reverse strand, counting down.
CGCCCGCCCCCGGAAGCGGCCGTCACATGGCCGCGCGGCGCTGCCATAAACACACCAAGATGGCGGCCCTCACGCCGCCAGCCCGTGCTGCGTCATGCCGCCCCCGACCCCGCCGAGCGCCGCGCCCGCAGGTGGGTCCGGCTCAGTGCGGCTTGGCCCGGCCCGGCGCCGCCCGCCGGCGGGGAGGGAGCGGGGGGCTACGGCGCGGGGGCGGCGGGGCCGGGGCGCGGCGCTCCCCCGTTGCGCACTATTATTTTCCGGGCAGCGATGTTTACGCGGGCGGGGCCTGCCGCCGCCGCCGTCGCTGCTGCCGCCGCCGCCGCTGCCGCCGCCGCGGGGGTGCGGCCGCCCGCCGGGCCCCGGCCAGACCGCGGGAGGAGCGGGGCCGCCGCGTCCCCCCCCCCCCTCCCGCCTCCCCCTTTCCCCGAGCGGCCGGAGGACGGCGAACGGGGCTCGGAGAGCGGGGAGGGCGAGGCGGTGGCCTGGGCCGCTGCCCCGGTGTCTCGCCGCGGCGGGGGCCGGGGAGGGCCCGGTTTGCCGGCGGTGCGGTGCCTTCCCTTCCCGTCCGTCCGGTGGCTGGGTTGCCAAGGCCGCCGCCCGCCCCCTCCCGCTCTCAGGTAACGCGTCTGGGGAAGCGCCGTCGAAGGGAACTCGGGAGGGAGCAGCCGTGGCGGCCGCGGGACCCGCCAAACGCCGTCACTTCTCGCAGCCGCTGCCCCCCTCGTCGACGCCGTGTCACCGCTCCTCAGACCTTCGTACCCACCCCGTAACTCGCTGTCTTTATTTTCTTCCCTCCTCAGGCTCCAGCAGAGCGGTTTTTGTTAGCAGCGCTCTAATCGGGGTGGAAACGGGGTTCACAGCCTGGGCACCCCACGAGCGTCCGCAGAGGCGGCGCGACGGCGGCTCGACACCCTCAAAAAGTGCCTGCGAAGGGGTGGGGAGCCTCAGGCCCTGTGGGTTGTGGGCAGGGTGCACGAGGAGCCCCGCCGGTGCGATGTGAAGAGAATTGTTTTGGCCTCGTGTGAGCAGCACCCAGGACTCCAGCCCCAGCCGGGGCAGCTGGTGGAGCTGGAGCTTAAATCAACAGCCTGACGGGCGCTCAGGGCTTCCTTTCAGAAGTTGAGGGTTGGAAGCCAGAGGGTTGGGTGGTTTTTTTTAAGAGCATATGGAAATGTCAGGTGTTTTAGTGATAAGGAGAACAAAAAAATGTGTGCCAGACTCTAAAGTTAATGTGGGTTTTGCTTAAAAATGGGGTTTTATTCCAGATAATGAGGAACCTGCTTAGACTTTCTGCATCAAGTCTGTGTATCTGTAGTCTGAAGCAAAGCAAAATAATCAGGTGTGTGTTAGGTGTGAGGAGACAAACCGTGTTTGCACTGGGGTGAGAGCTAAATCCTTGCTAGAGAAAATGGCATCAGCCTTTAGAATAGGTGTGTGATCCCAGCCTTGCCTGAGGGTGTTGGGGGAAATAGTTCACCTTTGCAGTCAGGTGTCTTCTGCTTTGGCAGGGGGGTTGAACTCGATGATCTCAAGGTCCCTTCCAACCCCTCTAGTTCTGTGGTTCTCCCTATAAACAGCATCATAGTAACCACTGGAGGACGGATTAAAATCTGGAGACAGCAGTCAAGGCATCCTGGAACTGTAAAGTATTGATTCTTCTCTCATCACCTCACCCTGTGAGAAACAGAGGATTCCCCATCCTGTGCTTATGCCATACCAAAACCAGGAGGATTTTTCTACTGGAATAATAACAGTGGTGTAAAAACACCTCAGAGTGAGAGCAAAGGGTTCATTATAGACACAGCATCCTTCCTTTTCAAAACTCACCGTTGTATTGGCAGGATTTATTAATATTTTTTCTTTTTTACTAAGTTTTTTTTTGGCTGGTTGGTTTTTTTATCCTAGCAACAGCAGAGAGTGTGATGACTAACCCACGAATGGTGGTAAACCTGCAAGCTTTAGGGTAGAGTCTGAAGTCATCTGTGTTGATTTACGTCAGTATTGCATAATCTGTTGCCTGTCCCCCTTTTTTTTTATGTAATGTATGTTTGTAGTTTGTTTTAAAACGTACGAATATTTTTTTGTTTTCCCCACTGCGTGCTTCTCCTCGGATGTTTTGTATCCTGTCTCTCCATTGCCCTCTTGAGTTCAAAGCTTGTAAAGCACCACTTTGGTAGCTGGAGCCGGCGGAGTGCTAAGCCTTCCTCTCTTACAAACAGTCCCTGTTCCATCTCAGGATGTTCTCCTTGCTGGGTAAGTTACTCAGAGTGTTACACTGCTGCTGGAGCTTCTGCTTCCTCCTGGTAGAAAGGTGAGAGCAGCTGGTACCGGTGAAGTCCATCAGTATAAACAAGCTCTTTAGAAAACCTTAGGGACACGTTAGCTTTTATGATGTGAAACTGTTGTGTCTCTTCAACTCATTCAGACCTCAGTGTGATTCCCTTAACCCAAGGGTGGGATGTGTGTGGAAGTAGCTCCAGGATCTTCTCAGCAATGTCTGCTTTTGGGGAAGAAAAAACAACAAAAGGGGCTGTGTGTGCATGTAAAATACAGCTTGATGTGAGCTTAGAATTCAAGTAGCTTGTGGTGGAATCGTTTATTTCTTGATTTTTAAATTTTTTTTATATTTGAACCTGATGACACAGAGCTGCCAGCTGTGTACTTGAAGCACCTCAAGCCTTGAGGCCCTTCTTCCCCTCCCTGGGGCCTGCAGCTGGGTGCTGCTGCTGGTGAAGCTGTCAGCCTAGGAACGGGGTGCCTGTGGAAACACACGTGCCGAATTCGGATCGAGCCCAGCTGAACCTGTTCACAAGTGCTGTGCAGTTCTGCTGGGGGGGTGAGAGCCTGGCAGGCCGGGTGCAGTATGCAGCGTGGTCACGGTGTGGTGCTACCCTCGTACTCACGCTGTTAGCCATCCTGCTGCTTGGCTGTTGCACGTGGTGCAGCTCCATTAACTTACCTGGCTCTCTGCCATTATACCCAGGGACTGTCTGGTCCGTGACATCCAGTGCTTGAGTAGCACGAACCAAGTGCTGCTTTCTAGCACCAGTGGATTTAGGAGGGAGAGAGGGATACCCCTGTTCTCCAGGGGTAGCTGTGACCCTCTCTGCACGAAACCCAGCGTTGGTGGATTTGGCCAGAAGGAGCTGCTTTTTAAATGCTTTGAGCTGGGTTGCAGAAGCCACTGTGATCATTAAGACTTAACTAATTACCTGGATAATTTTCTGGACTGAAATCTCTGGTGCAAAGCCACATCTGTGAAATGTCCCTGAGCTTTTCACCTGACAGCTGAGCATCACTTGGGAGTTGAGGTGGCTTTTTAAGACCCATATGGGACAAGGAGACTGGAGGACATGCCTGCTGGGCTCAGCAACGCTGTGGATGGGCCTCAATGACTGACAGGCTGCCCTGGCTCAGTTATCACAGTGCTGATGCTGTCTCTTGTAAAGGTACAGTACTGTGATAACTGAAGGATGGCAGCCATCTGAGCTTCGCTGTCTCCCAGGCACCCATGGGCTGATGCACGTATGCTGCAGCATCCTGAAGTGGAGTGTACTCAATTGTACCCCTTCATGTGGGGGGAAAAAGGGTAAGAAAGCTTACATTTTATTTGAATAAAATCTTATACTTTATTGGGTTTGCCTGTTAATTGACTGCTTTGCCTGGGAGGATAAATCCAGTGCTCTGGAGACCTTCAAAAATGGTTTGTGGTGAGGTATGAAGGAGGGGAGGAGCAGGGCAGTGGTTAATACTGTGTCCCAGAACACACAGCATGGAAAACAAAGCCTTTCTTGCTGCTAAAGTGGTGTTGGCTGACTGGTCTCCCATGTCATTTTCCCTGTGTCTCAATACCTGGAAGTAGCTGGTGGGACACAGGTTATTTCACTGGGCTGCGCTCGGCGATGCAGCCATCTGCACCAAGAGTGCAGCTTGTAACTGGTGATGCAGCTGGAACAGCCCCTTGCAGGGCTTGCCTGGGGCTTCTCCACCCTGGTGAGTGGGAGACAGCAAATTTCCTGGGTGATTTCTGTACCACTTTCATCAAAAGGCATAGAAAGGCTGAGGTTTTTCAGGGAACTGGCTCTTGGCTGAACCTGCTGTCTGATTTTTGTGCCACGCGAGTTAAAATGTCTTGTGATGCTGAGGGTTCAGCTGTCCCTGTGTAGCAGCTCCTGGCAGGAGGGTGGTGCTGGGTGGGGGAGCATAGAGCCAGGATACAGTGCTGGGATGGGATAACAGAGGGGGCCCATGGGCCAGGTTGTTTTGGGGAGCATGAAATCAGAGGGGGTTTTGCATAAAATAAGCAGAGACTTGCAGATGTGTCTGTTCCCCAGATCCCCCTCTGAGGGTGTACAGCCTTTGGGCAGCAGAGGCAGGAGGCTGATGCAGCAACTTCCAGAGGTCACAATTTATTCTTGGTGCTGCCATTAAGTGGTCATTAACCCAGTGGTGTTTAGAGAACTCTTCCTTCAGGTCTGGGTGATTCATGACTGGCCAGGGTCTTGCCCTGTGCTTCCCTGCACAGCCATGACTGCCACTCCGGGGTGAGGCCAGGGATTAGCTACCCCAGTGATCTGCTCCAAGGTGGCAGTTACATGGTTTATGTTACTTCTCTGATGATCTTCAGCAGAAAGTGTCTCAGCCAGCAGCACAGTCTGGCAATGTCTGTAGGCCCAGACAGGGCTGGTGCTGTACAGCTGTGATGGAACATTTTGCCAGTGTGCGTCATTTAAACAGGGGAAATTATTACTGGTGTTATGATAACGACTCGAGTCTGGGTCTGGAGGAGGACTCTATTGTACTAGAAACTCTGCAAATGATAAAAAAGACATCCTGCTACAGAGAGCTTTAAGTTCTAGATAGATTAAAATCTGAGCAGAGTCAACCCTCAGCTTCCTCTCTGCTTCTCTCCGCAGCATTCAGGGACCCCTTCACCTGGGCAGGAATCCCAAAAAGGAGAGGTGGTATCTCCTGTGGTGCAGCAGCTGCAGGTTCCAACAGCTGTATGACAGCAATGTGCCTGTAACTCCTCCTTGGTGTGCTGTGCCTTGCTCCTGCCTGGGTCACAGGATGAAGGGGGGTGGTGGGATCTTGCGGGTGGGAGCGTTTGTGGGCTGGCCAAGGCTGGGTTTCATCTCTTCTGAGTTATTTCTGCTGTTGGTTTAGGAGCCAAGAGGTGCTTAGGGAACATGTGTCCCCTTTGCTGGGGGAAGGCAGGTGTCAGTGGAGTGGGAAGCAGTGGGGTATTTGGGCAGGTCCTGGTGCTGCCCCGGAGGCAGCTGTGGGCGTAGCTGATGAGTGCAGAGCTGAAGGCGCTGACTTGTACTAGAAACCCAAAAAGTTCTTGTCCTTCCCACAGGAAATAAGATAACTGCCCAGAGGCACAGACAAGGTTTGTTATGGACCAGGTCCAAGGGAAAAGGTTCCTCACCTCCAGAGCCTTGGGTCAGAGGTGAGGGTTAACAACCGAGCCAGCTCAGTTGGGACGTGCAGCAGAGCGCTGCCCTGTGTGCGGCAGAGAGCAGAGAGCCTCTCCGGGTGACATGTGCCTCTGGCTTCAGATTGTGATTCTCGTTTCCTGTTACAACAAGTGCCACTTCGAACCCTGGCATGAGACAGGAACTGAAACACTGTCTGTGCCTGAAAACAGCACCTCTGCCATCCAACTGACAGCGAGCCTTTATCTCCCTCTCTAGCTCAGCAGCCTTGGAGTCCATCTCTTTTTTTCCTGTAGCTTCCTACTGATACCGTGGTGGGACAGAGTTATAAATACTGGTGGGTTTGCTATGGCTAAATACCACTAGGCACCAACAATACGACTATCAAGGCCCTTTTGGCAGAGGAGCACTTCCTCCCACAAGCTGTGTTAGTGAGATGGAAGCTCCATGCGTGCAGCCATCATCACACCATGCTCTGCTCCAGACCCAGGTCTCTGGGGACCGTCCATTTTCTGATAGAACTTTCTGCAATGTATGGGTTGGATCCCAAGGCGAAGCCGTTGTCTCGTGACGTGTCTCAGCTGTCATTGCAGATGGATTGGTTCTAACCCAGTGAGTCTCAGGGTCTCAGGAAAGTCCCTTTTCCCATCTGGAGGCTGTCGCCTTCCTGCCCATGTTTCGCATGAGGAGAACAGCAGTTCTCCTGCCACGGCTCCTCGGGGCTGCAGGCAAGAATGGCTGTTCTCTTCCTGGCTCTGGTCCACAAATTGTCCTTTTAAGGGTCGAAGTTTCTGCTCTGAGCAAGCTGCCCAGCCACTATCAGCTTCTGACAGCAGTGGGATAAAAGGCCTCCATTGTCTGCTAGTGCTCAGCCTTGGAACCAGGTGAAGATGTTGCCTTTCCCAAAATGCCTTTCTTTTTTCTTTTTCATTTTGACTTGAACTGCTCAGTGTGTAGTGTCAGTACCAAAAAGCCTCACTTTAGTTGGACTAAATGAAAAGAATCCTTCCCAAAAGAGCTTCAAGTGTGCAGATGTCATTTCAAAGCCTGGCAGTGCCCCATATGAATTAGACTGTGTTGTAATTACTGGTCTTTCAAAGCATCTCTGGCCAGCGCAGAGCACTTGAACTTTAATCCAAGCCCTCTTGATTAAACATCTTCCCAAATGAGGTAGCCTAACTGCAGTGTCTTGAGATGTGCAGATATTAGGTGTACTGCAAGGTAATAATGACAAACTTGGCATTAGGTCAGGGTAAGCAATCTCTGAGCATCAGCCTGGACTCGTTGGGCAAAGTAGAAGAAAGAAACCGAGTTGAGGAAGACTCTGGTGAAGTCTCTGTGTGGGATCAGAAGTGTTCAGTGGCTCAGCCATATGGTATTATCTCTCATCAGGTGCAGAGGTATCTTCTTGGCATGCCAGCTTCACAAACTGCTCAGGTAGAGCCCCTTCCCAGCAAAATTTCTCAAGCTTCAAGAAAAGTCAATGTTAGTTGTTGGCGCTTGGCTCAGCTGGAGTAATATTTTCACTTCCTTACTAAACTGGGAGCTGTGTTCCTGCTGTACCTGCTCTCTGTGGAGCCTGTGATTATGTTCTTGCTCCTGTTTCCAGGGAAAGGGTCCTTTTCCACTGAGTGCCAGGGCTGTGCATTAGCAGTAATGGCAATTACACATGCCTCTTACCAGGTAAAGTAGTCCCAGGAGTACTGTGTGAGCAGAGAATGACACCATCATTTGTCCTTGCTGCATAAAATATTTCTGACTGTATGTCACACGTTGGAGATACCTGCTAGCTGAGTTGTTGGGTCATCTATAAACCCCCAAAGGGAAGCTGTGACTTGAATCCATGTCTGATCAGGACAGAAGCACTCGTTGGGAACAGAGTGTTGCAGTGTGGTGCAGCATCAAAGTCCCTGCTGTCATTTCTGTATTCAGGCAGGTGATAAAGTCAAGGTTGGTGTGTACTTTGCTCTTCAGAACATTTCACTGGAGGGGGAGAGAGGTGCAGAGGTTTGTGTGGATTGACATACCCTACCCAAGGTTGTGTGTTTCTCTTGGGGTCATGTTGCAAGCTTTCTGTGACCAAACACCACTGGCTCTGGGGGAAAGACACCTCTTGACCCCAGAGGGCTTTGCCTCAGACCTGCCCTTCCAATCATAGGTGACATTCTGGTCCCACACTCCAGATCTCACAGGGGGATCTGGACAGGCTGGATCGATGGGCTGAGATAACAGGATGAGCTTCAGCAAAGCTGAGTGCACAGTCCTGCACTTGGGACATAACAACTCTGAGCAGCACTACAGGCTGGGAGGGGACTGGTTGGAGAGCTGTCAGACCTGGGGGTGTTGTATGACTGTGACTGAACATTGTCAAGTTGCCAAGAAAGCCAATGGCATCCTGGCTTGTGTCAGTGTGGCCAGTAGGTCTAGGGATGTGATTGTGCCCCTGGACTGGGCACTGGGGAGGCTGCGCCTCAAGTTCTGGGTCCAGTTCTGGGCTCCTCAGCATCAGAAGGACATGGAGGTCCTGGAGCGAGTGCAGAGAAGGGAAACCAGGCTGGGGAAGGGGCTGGAGGGCAAATCCTCTGAGGAGCAGCTGAGGGAGCTGGGGGGGTTGAGCCTGGAGAAGAGGAGGCTGAGGGGAGCCCTTCTCCCCACCTGCCCTGCCCTGCCAGGAGGGTGCAGAGAGGTGGGCGCTGGTCTCTGCAGCCAGGGGCCAGGAGCTGGGACAAGGGGCAATGGGCTCAAGCTGGGCCAGGGCAGGCTCAGATCAGACATTAGGAAGGTCTTCACCAAAAGGGTTATTGGGCATTGGAACAGGCTGCCCAGGGGGTTGAGTCACCGACCCTGGATGTGTTTAACAGATGGGTAGATGAGGTGCTCAGGGATATGGGTCAGCATAGGACAGGAACAGTTAGACTCAATGACCTCAAAGGTCTTTTCCGACTTAGTGACTCTGTGACTTCAATAGGATGAGAGCTGCATAGTCAGGGGTTCTTGATACACAGGGATGTGCATCTGAGACTGGAAAAAACGTCATTTGGCTGTAGCAGAGAACAGGGAAACAAGAAGTGTGATGCTGCTCAGGAGGGAAACAGCTCTTGGTTTGGTGGTTACCTGAATCTTCTCCAATCGGGCACCACATCCTCAGATACAGCTCGGGACATGTCAGTGCCTGGTGCTCTTCAGAACCACTGCACCTTAAATGAAGAGAGACTTGTGAAGGTTTGGTGCTCCACTGCTGGTCGGTACTGCTGAGGGACCACAGCAGTTACAGCATCAGCTCAGGGTGCAGAGGGCTTACCAGCGCTCGCTCTGCCAGTTTGCTGCCTCCTCCCCACAGAGGATGTTAGAGCTTGCTATCGACTGCCCTCAATTTTAATTAACTCCAGAAGCAGGCAAAGTACACTGAATAATTCAAGAGAGACATGTGTTTAAACATTTGCACAAGCTTCAGATTCCTCCTGCCTAAAAATAAGTCTGTGAGAGAGCAAATGATTCCTGGTTGAGGTGTTGGCAGATGGACAGCAGAGCTGTGGATGCCATCCCAAGGCCATTGTGCTGCTCCACGCAAGAAGACATCATCCATGGGTCTCATCCTTGCTGCTGGGACCAACCTGGGGCTGACAGTGGTGGAAAGCTCAAGGAAATGAGTGGAGGGCAGCGCCCCCAAGGGCAGGGTTTGGTCTGGGGGTAGCAAAGAGATTGTAGGGAAGAGCCCTGGAGAAGGGGCTGGTGGTGGAGCAGGAGAGGTCAGTAATGGGTCTGAACATCAGTGGTTTTAATTGTTACTCTGAAGTTAGAGGTGACTGTTGTCCATGGCCAGGAGTCTCGCTGCTTGAACAGAGAGGGCACAGCTTTAACAAGAACACACAGGAATGTGAAGGCAGAGCTGCCCTTGAGGGTCAGTGCTTTGGGGTGCCGGGGCAGGAGCTTCCCAGAGGGAAGAGGATGAGGAGGAGTTGGTACCTTTCCCGTGGAAGCACTCTGATAAAGGCTGTGCCAGTTCAGATGGGCACAGGACAGCAGAGACAACGAGAGAGGCTCTGTGCCAGTGTTCCTGATGTGTGCCCAGGATTACATGCTGACTTGATGTAGTTCATTTACAAGCAATTTCCTTCAACGTGTTGGCTTCATGTTCCCAGAGTGATAAAAATGTCACACGGGGGGTTTAGAAACATTTCCAGCCCGTGCAGAACAACAACAACATCTCAAGGCAGCATGTGATGCTGCCCCTCCAAAGCCTTGCTGCGCTCTGCAGTGCTCCAGGGGACTGGGGAAATTAAAGTTTATTGCTATTGAAGCCTAATTAATTTTGGATGTGACTGTGCCATGCTGCTGCTGTTGCATTTGCATCCCCATTAAGGGAAAACTCATTTTAATCCCAATCAACAGTGGGTGCTTTATCTGAGAGTTGCTAGAGGAGCACGGTATCTATTTCCTTCCTTCTTAATCTGAGGATTTTTCACTTTTTCACCCCTTGAATTCAGCTAAAGGAGACACACCACAGCCTTTTGAAAGGGATTGTGTGAAATCCAGAGGAAATGAAGACAAAGAGAGTTACGTAAAACAGGAGGAAAACCTTTTCACCTCTGTAGGTTCCATGGAACACAGCAGTAACACCAGCTATTTTCACCAGATTTATTTTACAGCCTGAATGCTCTGGGTGCATTTGAAACCCACAGCTAACATTGTTACATCCACATGCACTGTAATAATTACCCTCTACTACAGACTGTGCTGTTTAAACACAGCCCAGGGTGGGAGAGACCAGCCTGAAGCTCACCTCTTCTCCCTGTCCCTGGGATCTCTGGCATCTTTCAGTTTCCCCTATACCTCTGCAACAGCTGCATGGTCCTGCCAAATCCGTGATGTACATGGCTAAATGCCACAGCAGGATAAAGGTAAATGCTGGGGAACTAAGCTCCTGATGGTGAGATCATAGAATGGTCTGAGTTGGAAGGGACCCTAAGGATCACAGAGCTCCAACCCCCTGCCACAGGCAGGGACACCAACCTCCAGGCCTGGAGCTACACAAGGCTGCCCAGGGCCCCAGCCAACCTGGCCTTGAACACCCCCAGGGACGGGGCACCCACCCCCTCTCTGGGCAGCCTGTTCCAGCCCCTCACCACTCTCTCTGTAAAAAACTTCCCCCTAATACCTAATTTAAACTTTCCCTCATTTAGCTTTAATCCATCCCCCTTGTCCTGCCAGGCTCTGCCCTTTTAAAAAGTTGATTCCCCTCCTGTTCCTCTGCTCCCTTCAGGGTCTGGAAGGCTGCAATGAGCACCCCTGCAGCCTTCTCCAGGCTGACCCAGCCCAGTTTGCTTGGTTTTAATGGGCTTGGGAAAAAATCCATGTATTTGGAGTTTGTTTGCCATCCTGCTTGTGAACCCTCTGTGCTGTTCTGAGCATGCCTGGAAACGTGACCATAACTCTTTATCCCTGTATGACAGCAGGAGGGGGGGGATACAGCAAATGATGCTTTAAACCATAGACCAAGGAAATGTAGTTTCCATAAGTGTACATGAGAAAACCAGAATGTGCTTTGGAAGTGGTCCAAGCAGGGCTGTGTGTCCTGGCTGCTAGTGATTCATTAAAGGTTTTAGAAGTGCTGTGTGCTCCTGGTTACATGTGTTTTCCTGAAAGAAACACACACCTGGCCTTGGATGGTGGGTACTGAGCCGAGAAATGCCCCCAGCCCTGTCAACAAGCTCAGTGACCTGTGGACCATGAGGGATGTGAATCAATGTTGGGTGTCATTCTGGAAAGCCTGATGCTGTAGTGATAAACGTGGTGGTTCTAGTCCTAAAGCATTTAATTACTGCTCTGCTTGAGATCACTGCTCTGCTCCATCCCTCCCACCAGCAGACCCACCTCCGGGGCCAGTTAGTGCTAGATTTGCCCTTACACAAGCCAACATTTGAATGTGCAGCTGCTTCTGCTTTATATACATATAAATATATCTAAATATATATATATGGAGCTAGTTTATATAGTTTATAAGCAAGTGTGCCTGGCTTCTGGTGATGTTGCAGCCACGCAGCAAGTGGGTACCTGTGAACTGTGCCACCCCCCCCCCCCCAGTCATCTTTCTGGAGACGGCTGTGCTGGAAAGCAGGTGAGCTGAAGAAAATGCACCAGGTTTTGGGCTGTACTGCTTTGCCTTTGTGTATTTTACTTGTCTGCTTGAAGCACAGTTAAAAAGGTGCTGGTTGACTGGGTCTGACTTCAGGGGAGGGGCAATCAGAATTGGGATGTGGAGCTGGCCACCATCATCATCATCACCACCACACCGCTCAGTTCTGGCTCAGAGCAGCGATGGCTGAGACAAGCAGGCAGATGTAGGCAGCACTGGTTGCAGCCTGCCAGCTGCCTGGACACTGGTGTAACTCCACCTTTGCAACTTCTCTACAGCTCTTTACACTAAACCCAGTTTTTGCTTTGCAACAACAAGACCTACAGTATATTTTTCAGCAGAGAAATCCGGAGGGAGCGAGGGGGGAAAGGCAAATAATGCTGATGATTCAATGAAGATCCAGAAAGCTGGCACCAGGAAAAAAAAGGCAAGCAGCAACATGAACATGCCTGATGCAGGACTGAGAGCGGGCTCCAGCCCCCTGGCCAGGGAAGTCGGGAAATGGAGCTCTGTGTTACACCTCCTACACGCCGCTCTGCCAGCTCGCTTCAGCCCTGCTCAGGAAATCCCCCCCTCCCTTCCCAGCCTGGCTTTCAGCAGCAGCTGCCATGGCACCTTCAGAACAAGGACTGCTTTGGATGGGCAAATTTAATCCTGGCTTTTTGCTAAGTAAATTTGGACTATCACGATGAGGTACCACTCCTTCCCCAAATGGGCATTATTAGGAGCCCCTCTTAGCTGAAAAAAAAGGGTCGAGCGTCATATTTAGAAGCGTTTCGTGATGAAGCAGCAATTCACACATTCCCAACGCCTCAAAATAAGTTTTCTCACTTGCTTTTCCAAGCAGGCACTCTGAAAACAGTGCCACAAGCACGGTTTATGTGAGCACAGGAAGTTTAAGATAAATTCAGCACCGGATCAGATGAGAGGACTTGTGCGTGTATCTATTTATACAGCTCCCAAGTCCCACCCCATCGCTGCAGCATCCGGGGGCCTCGCAGGCTCCAAGATGTTGCACGGTGATGGTGTACCACGCTCTCCACATTGCTGATGGGGAGACAAGGCAGGGTGGAGGGTGCAAGGTGAACCCCAGAGATGCTTTGGAGCACCTAAGGTTGTTTGCTGTGTGATCTCCTTCTCCTGGTCCAGCTTTGCACTGACCTGCAGTCCCATCCTCCTGCTTCGCCCAGCTCTGGCCGCAGGCTGAACCGAACCCAGCTGGGAACAGCTTCTGCTCTTGGTGTTAGAAAAAGGAGAAAATACCAGGTTTTGTTGATTTTGAAGGAAAAAGAAATGCTTGACTTGCTTTGTAACTCCTTTCCCCCCCTCTCTCCCCGCAGATAAAAACAGAAGAATGTTTTTCTTTTTTTGGGGAAAAAAAAATTGTTTAAAAAATAAAGTCTAATTTGAGCAGCACTGAACATAGCCTGACACTCTGCAGGAGCATCCAGGAGCCCAGAGAATTTGTCTCAGAACACTTTCTACCAACAGTTTAAGGAATTGCTGACACTGACAAGTCAGCAGCCTGTTGTACGCTGCGCCTGCGACCTCGTCCCGATTCTTACCAGTACATGTGAGAAGAACCAGGCTCCAGAACTACTGCCAGGAACAAACTGAAACCACTGATAAAGTGCTAAATCACCTTTATGTAAAGGCCTGGTCAGTCCCAATGTGATGGGCTCAGTGATTTAAAGCCCTTTGCTGTGTACAGGGCCCCTTGCTGTAGCTTGAAGGACCATGAAAAAGAAGATTTCTAAACCTTTACACTGCTTAAAGTAGTGTGAAAATATCACCCTTTGGCCTCTGCAGAGCAGATAAGGGGTAATTTGCACATCTATTTTTGCCCCTTATTTAAAAGCAGCAACTCTTTAACTCTATTAAAGAGTTTAGCTGGAGTTTAATTCACAAATACCAAGGTGGTAATGTCCAGAGATCTGCATTTTGCCTTTTTTTTGGTGGAGGATATCCATGCATCCTGGAGAGCTGCAAACTAGAGAAGCAGATCAGATAGTAAATGATTCTTGTGACCTGTCACAGCACCCCAGTTAGAGTACTTGGAGAGGAAAGAAAAACTTCTGTTGATTGCAGGCTTGTTCTGCAGCTCTTTGCAAGCCTAGTCTCTTTCTAAGCAGGAAAACACCTTCAGCTACAAATAGGTGTGATTAATTGCTTAGAGAAAGCTACTTTAAAGGTTTTGATACAAAATTCCATCCTTCCCATAGGATGGTATGTTGTGGTAAAAGCAAACCACTCTGGGGATACGCTGGGAATCTTCCCCTGCTATTAGCATAGTTCTTGGAGCAATTTTTAGAAGCGCATTGATTTCATCCCAGTTACGTGTCAGAGAACAGCTAGTAAGAAACAGCCGACACCAGTGTCCTGCAATTAAGGAGAAGAAGCACAAAGCTCCCATCCCAGGCAGGACTGGGAGGCTGAACGCCAGCAGTGCTGCAGAGCCCGGCCCTGATTTTGTAAAGCGAGGCGTGTGAGCACGTGAGAGTTGAATTCTCGCTGAAGGACGTAGCCTTTGGGAGCCTGGGCCATTCCTGGACGTGGTCTTGGGCTCTGGGCACCGATTTAGATGGAGGCAGGAGTAAAGCTGCTCTTCTCTGAGCTGTGGCAGCCACATGCAGGACCAGGCTAAGCCCCTTATGCAATCCTTTCGTCACAGCCGCCTCCTCGGCTTGGCTTTGATTTGCAGCTCTGAGCTTCAGGATTTAAGGACATTCGCAGCATCGGTTGCTGTGCTGGGAAACGAGCCCTGCCAGTAAAGCATAAAGAAAGATCTGGTGTCTTATTGAGCATGAAACCCACCAGGAAGAATGGAGTTTACCACGATAAAGGCAAACTGGTGGAAAGGGCTAGTGAGAATTAAAATCTATCAGTGGAAGCACAGCCACTGCAGGCAGATCATGGGGGATAGGGAACAAGGCGACAGGAAAAGGTTGGACCTGAGCTCCATGGCACAGCCACACACATCTGCAGTGTATGACCTCTGTCCTTCCATCCTCGGGCTCTTTTCTAACCCAAGTGAAGATTGCCAGGGCGATGGAAACAGTGTGAGACTCCAGCGCTTTCCCATGCACCCACAGAGCACTCTCAGTCCAGACCCAACTATGCCACGTGGCTGGGGAAAAAAAGCTTCACAGGGTGCAGAACCGTCCAAATTATGCTCCACTGGTTCCTCAGCAGCTGTGAAAATGGGTGGGGAAGGGCCAGCATGTTTTCTCTTGGGAGAGGGGGAAAAAAAAACCCTAGCAATTCTCTCTCTCTCATTTGTAAACTACAATCTCATGGACATGCACACATGTGTGTTCACAACCGGCTCCCATCTCCCAGGTCCCATGTGGGAGGTGAAAGGCTTCAGGGTGCTTTTCTGGAGAACAAGTTCAGGTCTCTGTGGCTGAGGCAGAAGGCAGATGAGCTGGACCCGATGTCTGTACAGAGCCTATAAACACTTTGTAACAGCATGGGGAATTGTACACCCCTGTGCTACCATGTGTGAGAGGATCTTCACAAGAACTGGGCATTGGTGAGGCTGCACCTCCAGTGCTGGGTCCAGTTCTGGGCTCCTCAGCATCAGAAGGACATGGAGGTCCTGGAGCGAGTGCAGAGAAGGGCAACCAGGCTGGGGAAGGGGCTGGGGGGCAAATCCTCTGAGGAGCAGCTGAGGAAGCTGGGGGGGTTGAGCCTGGAGAAGAGGAGGCTGAGGGGAGCCCTTCTCCCCACCTGCCCTGCCCTGCCAGGAGGGTGCAGAGAGGTGGGCGCTGGTCTCTGCAGCCAGGGGCCAGGAGCTGGGACAAGGGGCAATGGGCTCAAGCTGGGCCAGGGCAGGCTCAGCTCAGCTGGGAGGGCAAAGTTCTTCCCTGGCAGAGTTGTGGGGCTGTGGCCCAGGCTGCCCAGGGATGGGGCTGAGTCCCTGCCCCTGGGTGTGTTAAACAGATGAGGTGCTCAGGGATCTGGTTTAGTATAGGATGAGAACGGTTGGATTTGATGATCTTAAAGGGCTTTTCCAACCTGGTCATTCTGTGAAAAAGATGTTACTGGCCTGCTCTGGTTAGCCTGTATTACGTGAAAGTACAGCTACATGGCAAGTGGGCACGTTTACCAGGGCGCTTTTCAGCTGTTTGTGTTGATGGACGTGGCTGGGAGGACACTTCCCCCAACAGGCTGCGGCCCAGCAGCTCGGCTTTCTGCAGAATATGCCAGATACGTGAGCAGGGGTGTGTGGGAAAAGGGGGAATCACTTTATTGAACTGAATCATTTTCTTACGATACGACTTCCCCTTGTGCTGTTTCCTGTGAGTCTTGAGTTTGAAACCGCAACGGAGAAACCGATGGCGGCACAGGCGGAAGAATCCTGCGTGTTTCCTCCTTGTGCTCTGAACCCCGAGTTGTTTACCAGCTGGGCGGCGTGAGGCGGCACAGAGGGCTACATGCAGGGTGTTTAAAGAGGATCCAAATTACTCGGTAGCCCAGCCAGCATCATGGCATGTGCCAGTCATCAGGGAGATGCCAGCCGCTGCCTCAGCATGGAGGTGAAGGCAACCCTGAGCCTCCAGCCCCGGTGCGTGGTGCCTGAGGGGACTTTTCACAGCCCTACGCTGCGCCCTGGGCGCTGACCCCCGGCCTTCCCGCTCTGGTCCCCCGTCTCTCTCCCTTAGCACCGGGCAGGAGGCGGGTCACTCGGAAACCCCCTCGCTTGCTCGTTGAGCGGGCTCCGGACACCCCGCCGCACCGCCCGACGGCCTCCGAGGGCCCGGCCCCCTTCCCGCCGCCCACCCGGGCGTAAATCGCAGCCCACACGCCCCGCGGCCCGACGGGGCGGTCGCCTCAGGAGGGTGCCGCCGTGAGACGAGGCACCGCCCCCGGGCGGGTCAGGCCCGGCGCATGCTCCACGGGCGGACACCGCAGCCGCCGCCGCGCCGGGACCGCCGCCCTGTCTCCGCCGAACCTCTGTGGGCTTCCTTCTCGTACGCACCGGGCCCGGTCGGACTGGGCTGAGCCGAGCCGCTCCCCAGCCCCTCGGGGCCGCGGCCGAGCGGCACGGCCGCCCCGTGCTCGCTTCGTGCCCGTCCCGCCGCCCCGCGAAGAGCGACGGAAGCGGTGAGTGGGGCCGGAGGGGGGACTCCCGCACCCTCCGGCCGGGCCCCGCGGAACCGGGCAGGGTGGTGCGGGCGGGCGGCTGCTACTCATGAGGGAGGCTTCCGAGATGGCCGCGCCGGGAGCGGGGCCGACGCGGGGCTTTCCCCGGCGGCCTTGCCCGCCGCTTCCCGGGCTCAGCGCGGCGGACGGGCCCGGGGCCGGCGCCTGGGATGGGCCGTGCCGGAGCCGCCTGGGTTCCACTCGCCCCAGAGGGACCGGCGCGGGCCCGGGGCCGGGTTGGGGAGCGGGGCTGAGAGCCACGTTTCAGGCAGCGGCGTCTCTGTCGGGGCCGTGGCGGGGGAGGCCGGGGCTCGCTGATAAGAGGAACCGGAATGAAAATAACTTGGGCTCTGCACGCTGGTGGAAAGCGGTGAAATTAAAAAATACCCCGGTGGTGTCCGTGAGCGAGCTGGGACTGCCCCGCTGGGCTCTCAGGAGCCCTCGGCTGTCTGCACAAGCCGAGCTGCTTAGAGACGCAGCCGCCTTGGGCTCCTGGGCGAGTTGGAGACTTAGAAAAATGTCTTGAGTCTGGCTGTCAGTCTGGCAGGTGTTGCTCTGTTTGGGGCAGAGACAGTTTGGGGCCACCTTCTAGCCCCTGTCAGTGGGTGTTCCTTCCCCTGAGGCTGGTGACAGCCAATGTGCAGCAGGTCAATGGGAGGGAGGCTGGAGGTCCAACACGCTAAAAAAATGAGCAGGGCTGTGGAGCTGCTAACCTGGCAGTTACAGTGCGCCTCCTCTCTGCCTCCTCTCTACACCCAGAGGCGTCATTCTGCTTTATGTGTGCGTGGTAAAGCAATCGCTTACGTTGCTCAGATAATCCTGTTGAGGTGTGATTTTTCAAAACACCTACGGAAAGGTAATACACGGGGAGAGCTGGGGCACAGAGGTCTGAAGCATCTCAAACCCGTTGCTAACCGTGTGTGTTGGTGGCAGAAAGACAACATGGCAGTCGCTCGGCGTGGCAGGAGTGGCTGGACACTGCTCTGTTAAGCCCAACGTTGAGCCTGTGCTTGGAAGGAGGAAGGTGCTGGGGAAGCCTGTGGCTAACGGGGGGGTGTTTGGGGATGGGAGGGTGTACTTTTGAGGCAGAGAGATCTGGGGTGCAGATAAGTCCAGTGCCAAAAAGGCGCTGCTGTTGTTGTTGTTGTTGTTGTTGTTGTCTTTGGGGAGTGTGTGGAAATAATTCAGCGTTGCACCAGTGATTAAATGTCAGTTAGCCCAGCTGAACTCTTGCTCTGTCTCATTTTATTTTGGAGCAGGACGTGCACGTTGGTACCTCTTCATTCGTGGCCTCTGGAGCTCAGTGTTAAGTTCAGTTTTGACCATACATGGGGAGCGGTAGGCATTTCCTTCTGGCACTTGTTTTTAAAATGCACAGGAAGTTGCACCTTGATCTGGGTCTGGGCTAGGTGACGCTGAGACAGGTGCTTTGAAACACCCAGCCGGTGAAGGACAAGCCGCTGGCGTCCAAGCAAACAACAGGCCGCATCGGCCTCTGGCTGTCGTTTGCAGCAGCATTGAAAGCTCAGCTATCCTTAGATATCTGACTCGTTGAAGTACGTTCAAACCATTTGCCCCAAAGAACAGAGACTTTACTGTGCTCGTCCTGAGCAGAACTGCAAATGTTTGGCCTTTGGGAAAGGGTAGGTGAAAAAACTTGTGGAAAGCCAGGGTGAGTGGGTTTAAATTTGCACTAAAATATAAACACAGAACTGGAAGGAACTTTGTTTGTGGACTCCTGGAAGTCTCTGCACTGCAGAAATCCTCCAGAATTGATTTCAGAGCGGCCTTTTTTTTTTTTTGAGAGGCAGATTCTGGAAGTCCCAAGCTGCTCAGGAATATGTTGTTTCTCTATGTCCAGTTGACTTGTCTTTTCAATGTGTTTATTTAAAAAACAACTGAGAAGCAAGATCTGGAGAGAATGTGTAGCACAGAAGCTCTGGAAAACAAACCTGTATCAATTGCAGAGCACAAAGCCAAAGTGGACGTGAGCAGTCACTGGCCAGACTCAGTGGGTGAACTCACTATACCTTTTAAACACCTTTTTCTCTTAGTCAGCCAGAGTCTGCAGTTTAAACTTAGATTCTTTTACCTTATCTTTTGGGGGGAGGCTGGAAGTAATCCGGGGTTCTTGATTGGAAGAATAAGTGATACTAATTCAGTAAGTTTGGGCAGATACTTCTGCAGCAGTGCAGTCTTCCAAATAAAAGAGTGAATTCACAGAAACCAGCTTCCTTTTTTTTTTTCTTGTGTAGAGGGTGAAAAAAAATCTTGCTACAGCATCCTGACAGTGGGCAGAGAGATTTCACCTCTGTCCTACCATGTACCTTTCCATCCTCCCTTGATTTCAAGAGGCAGATCCATCCTTGAATTTCTTGGCACCTCGCTGCTGCCTGACGTGGTGTTGAGGGAGAGAGGTTCAAAACATGGCACAAACCCCAGTGGAGAAATCTGTAGGCTATGTTGGGCATGAATTGCACAAGAAAGAGCTGCTCTGTGTTTACATAAGGAGGAAGGTGTTTGAATTGTTTTGAGAGATTAAAGCTATTACACACAAAAACAAACCCTTGAGACTGGCTTGTGTTCAGATGTCAGACAGATCCTTAGGAGAACTTGTGACCCACAAAGTGTGCTGTGAAGCCGGGTTGTGGAGAGGAGGCTTGAGTTCCTGCCTCCTCTTGTGTCCACCAGCAGTTAAAAAGATGGAGTATTTTCCTCTGGATGATAAAACTGGTGATATTCAAGTTGTTCTTTTCTAAAAGATGGGGCGTTATTCCTGTAAACGCACTCCAGCCTTGCTCTAGATCTCTAAAGCACTTAAAATGCAATTAGATTGCAGGTATTGGTAATGGCAAATACTTGCTGAATGGATGGAAAATGGCTTTTACAGCACAGCATAGGGTTCAGGCAGTTAATACTTGGAGCCCGCTGAGCTCTTCTGTGGACTGGCGTGCACAGTTTTGCTGGTGGGGTGTGAGAGATGCTTGAACCTCATCAGGAAGGGGAGTGGGTTCTCAAAAGAATGGTGTTTTGGGGTGTGTGACAGCAAAATTGTGGCTTCCATCCATCACTAATGCATCACACAGAAATGAGAAGCGACAGGTGAGGGGTGGAGGGATGATTCTGCTCTGTCACTTCATCTCTTCAGCAGCATTTTAGGTACCCCATCCAGCACTAGTTTTCCCCATTTACCTGTTCCTTCAAAAAAAAAAACCTGAAACAATGGTATAGAAGTTCTGGGTTGCTGGAAAAAGACATTGATGATGGTTCTCTTGGGCAAATCAGTTGCAGTTTCTCTTGATTAAAAAATTGGAAGGGGGGGGGGGAGGGAAGTAAGGAAGTGTGATTTAGTGGTTTTAATTTCCTGGCCCGTTGAGAACAGGTGGGTTTTTAAGGAACAGGTCCTGACTTCTATTTCTTTTCATGCTGAAGGGCTTACAAAACTTCAGACCACTTTGCTGACTAGATTAATTATCTTTTTCCCTGGAACTGGTTATATAAATGTAGCATAAGTTGCATAACCACGAGAAAAACTGAGTGATGGGAAAATGGATGAGCAGCTTCTGCTTGGAAAAGTACAGTCTGTACCACTTGGATTGCTTGTAATTACCTTGTGCCATCCTCCCAACACCCTACGAGCTGTTTGATAACGGTGGTGTGAATATGGTTCTTGGCATGTTTTGTGATTATGATTACATTTTAAAACAGCCAGCCCATCAAATTGTTCTGTTAGCCTTTTCTCTTTGTTCTTGCAGGATGTGGAAGGTAAGGCAGGGATTAAAGGGAAAAGATGTGGAAGTCAGTGGAAAAGCGGAGGGTGTGTATCCATCATCCCAAACTGTGGAGCAAGGTAGTGGTGCAGGGCAGGGGGAAAAGCAAATTGGGAGAGTTTTGTTTGAGGAGGAACCTACCTGAAGAGTTAAAATTCGGAACAAGTGCAGTCAGAACTACCAAAGAATAGGAAAATTGTGTTGGGAGTAAATGGCTCAGTGTTGCTATTGATTCTGCTTTGTCAGCAGTTCTGATAACAAACAGACCCCCTTCCAAAAATCCCAAGTCACTGTTCTGCTGTAGCTATGGAGCTCCCAGGCAGCGACGAGGGCGTGCTGGTAGGGAACAGGCTTTTGCAAGGCAACTGGCTTCAGGAAACTCCTCCATCAGAAGTGCACCTATCCAGTAGCTTGGCTCTGTGAAGTGCTTTGAACTTCTTTGAAGCTGGACTGTGACGTGGAGGAGGGTCTGCTAATGAACTAAGTTCTGAATTCAGTGCTGTGTTCCCTGCCTTCTGAAGCGTGTGGGATTTACTGTGAGTCAAGGCACTGGTGTCCTGTGAGTGTGCTGGAGGAGGGAACAGGAAGGCTCATGAAGAGGAGGAGTCCATCTGCAGATGGATAAGCCTGTAACTCAGCATCCGTTGGGTGGCTTCATCTCAGCTGTGTCACTGGCCAGAGCCTGACCAAGGCTAAACAACACACTTCTTCCTTCCAAACCTTTATCCTCCACTCTCTCTCCTGGAAGTGCTGCTTTCCCTTCCAGGTCCCCAAAGGCTTCATTCCCTTTGAACCCAGAATCAAAGTGACAGCTGCTCCTTGTGCTTCCAGGAGAATTCCTTAAGGGAAATGTGCTTCATTCCCCGGGTACATCATCTCCCTTGTTCACAGAGTGGATCTGAGAGGGGCCCCAGCTTGTGGAAGCACCGATACATGAACATAGAGCAAGCTTTCAGCAATTTTGGACACCAGATGCTGCTTAAGCTGTTCCTTGACTATTTTGTTTCCAGCTGTTAGAAGACCGAGTAGAGTCTAGATTGCCCATCACGTGGCCTGGTTGAAATTTAGCAGCTTATTGAAATTGTTTTATTAACAGCACTTGCAATAATTACCCTTCAATCTGGGGCATATTCTGTCAAAATAATTTCAATAGTTTTCCACTTCAGATCTTTTTAATGACTTAATTTTACTGGTTGGAAGCTGAGTTGGAGGCAATATTGACTCATGCTATTTCAAACAGGGGGGAAGAAAAGTCTTCTACAATGTAGGAAGCTATACCTAGATCTGCTGCTGGGCTCCAAGCTGTGCTGGAGACAGTGGTTCTGGGAAAAGTCCTTAGACCTTTTGTGTCAGGGAGGAAAGGCTCTCCTGTCCTTTCAGAGAAGGAAACACAGCAGCTCCTGCTCCATCTGTGAGTTGGCTGGGGGAGCGAGGGGAGGAGAGGGAACGCTTGGGAGAAATTGGTTTGTATCTGGACTGGGTTCTTCAGGAAATTGATTTGGCAGAACCGACTCTGGTGCTCATTTTGAGACTCCAGCAGCACAAAGAGATAACGTCAAACAAAACAAACCTTAAAAGCCCTGTACTGTCTAAATAACTTCCTGTTGCTTGCCATCTGTAAATACCTGTCTGTGCTCCTCAGGGTTTAACAACAAATTCAAAGCGAGTTTTCTGGGGGTTTTTTTAGGGTTTTTTTTTGGGGGGGTTGGGTTTTTTGGTGTTGTTTTTCTGTGTTTTGTTTCTTTTTATAAAGCTCTGTTGGTTTGTAGGGCTTTAGATGTTTAAGGGGAGGGGAAGAAGAAGAAGAAGAACAGGTACTGTGTAGCTGAAGTGTTGCGTTAGGCTCAGTGTTTTATGTTTAAATCTGCTCTCTTGCCTGGGTTGGGGATATTTTTTTGTCCTTAGGATGTCAAGCTCTTGCTTCTTAGCTGATGCTGGTGGCCTGCATGGAAAGAAAGTGTGGCCACCCTCTGTTGTGAGGTTTTTTGATGAAGAACAACCATAAGCTGGCATTTGCAGCTCCCTTGCTTTGGTTTCCTTCCATACTCCGTGTCTTTTCGTGTTTACTGAAGATGCACAAAAAATAACCTTTCACTTCCTGAACCATTCTGCAGCTCACTTTTCCTCATAGTATGGCAAAACAGATGCTAATAATTTTGAAATTGCCCCAGCCCACCTATTTAGAGAGTGTAAAAGTTCAAAAGGAACCAGACATCTCAACTGGGGAGCCTGACCTGTATCTTTCTGTCTGTTACCACTGTAACCTGGGCTGGAGCGCTCTGTTCTCCAGGAATTATCCTCTCCTCTGAAAATAAAAGGTTACAAATTTACTGCTTGCCTTTTTCCCTGCTGTTGGGTTGTGCCACATTCCACTGTATTTTTCCCCCCCTTATTTGAATCTTCTTTCTTTCTTGGTTTTAAGATTTAAGCTGGAAGAAGAGAAAGGTGCATTTGGTTATTGAAGATGATGGAGTGGAATACCTTCCTTCTCAGGAGAGGCTGGGGGAGCTGGGCCTCTTTAGCTTGGAGAAGAGGAGACTGAGGGATGACCTTATTAATGTTTATAAATATGTAAAGGGTGAGAGTCAGGAGGCTGGATCCAGGCTCTGCTCAGCGATGGCAGCGACAGGACAAGGGGCAGCGGGTGCAGCTGGAGCAGAGGAGGTTCCATGGGAACATTAGGAAAAACTTTATCACAGTGAGGGGTGACAGAGCCCTGGGACAGGCTGCCCAGAGAGGTTGGGGAGTCTCTTCTCTGAAGGCATCCAAACCCCTCCTGGACGCATTCCTGTGTGATTTAGTCTGGGTGATGCTGCTCTGGCAGGGGGTTGGACTAGATGATCTTTTGAGGTCCCTTCCAGTTCCCAACGCTCTGTGAGTCTGTGATTGAAATAACAGCTGCAATCCCAAAACTTAACACTTGCTGCCTTCTGTTTGTTATGGCAAAGTCTATTTGAGTGGTCTACAGGCTGTAACATTCTTCTGGAAAGTGTTATAACCTTGGGATTTTACTGGGTTTGGTTAATTAGAAACATAGTGACTGGCTCAGCCAGAGAATGCCTTCAGTGTGTTTCACTTGACTGTTGTGTATTGATTTTTAGAAAGTCTCTTAACGCTGTCCCCTGAAGTCAGGGAATAGCCAAGAGTTCACCCAGGTTGAGGAAAGTGCTATTATAGTCAGAGGAAAGCAGCCTGTCAGATCCCTGGTTCTTTTAGGTTCAAAGCTGTCCATTGCCAAGACAACTTCTACATCCATTGATGCTGCTGTATCATTGCCCTCACGAAGGGAACATTGAGCTTGTGTTTACTGATAGTACAGAAGAATTCCCCATAGCCTGGTGAACGTGCTGTACATAGGTACAAGTTGCTAACATGAACTTTGCCAACTGGGATTCCCACCTGGAAACCTTTGTTTTACCCACCAGCATCCTGGGAAAAAATTAAATACACAAATGAGTGTAGAATTGATTCATACAGGAGAAAATTGTTTTTGATTTCACTGTCAGATCCACAGGTGGTAAGTGAAAGGATATACAGGGATAGCTGACTTAGGGCTTTGTTTTTACAGAAGAACAGCTATCTTCTGCCAAGTTAAAAAAAAAAAAAAAAAAAGAAAGCAAAAAGTTCTGTGGATTTTACAGCCCTTTCAGCTTCCTGTGCACGTGACTTCACAAGTTATGTCTATATAAGCAAGATACAGCAGCAACCAGAGCGCTCACTTGGCTTAAAAGAAGGGACCTTTAAAGTCCTGAATGCTTGTCACAGCTGTAAAACAACTAAAACCTGAGATGCTGGGCATCTTAGCTTGGCTGTGTACCAGTAAACTGCTCGCCCTTTGTTAGTACCTACTCTCAGTTTACCTTGTGATTAAAGCAGTGGTGTCTTGGGTCTAATATCACTTTGTTCTGGTGAGTTTGCTGTTGAATTAAGTGAAAAAGGAGCCCGCGTTTCTCTTTGCTTAGGGTGTGTATGCAGAGGGAGGAGGGAAAGCCTTGCTGCTGGGGTATCACCCAGGCCCTGGTTTCACGTTGCAGATCACAGCAGTGCTTTGTTAAGGTGCTCCTGTCCTGGCATGTCACCCCTTCGCTTGAGCAACCAGCATGCTCGGATGGATACCTGGTGCTCAGCAGCTTCTCATCAGCTCCCGCCCCTGCCTTCCGCAGGGATGTGCAGACCTGGGTGCTGTGTTGTGGAAATCCTGCCCAAGGAACACCAGTATGCTTTTACTGGAAGCAGCATAACTCCTTCATACAGCCCGGTGTACACTGAGGTTCTATCTAGGCCTGACTTGCATCACAGCGTATACCTGTTGACATGCGTTGTGTGTCACTTAGCACAGAATGAATCATAGACTCCCAGACTGGTCTGGGTTGGAAGGGACCCCAAGGGTCACAGAGCTCCAACCCCCTGACACAGGCAGGGACACCAACCTCCAGGCCTGGAGCTACACAAGGGTGCCCAGGGCCCCAGCCAACCTGGCCTTGGACACCCCCAGGGATGGGGCACCCACCCCCTCTCTGGGCAGCCCCTTCCAGCCCCTCACCACTCTCTCTGCAAAGAACTTCCCCCTAAGATCTCCTCCAATTCTTCCCTCCTTCAGCTTCACTCCAGCCCCCTTGTCCTGCCAGGCTCTGCCCTTGAACAAGCTGATTCCCCTCCTGTTCCTCTGCTCCCTTCAGGGACTGGCAGGCTGCAATGAGGTCCCCCCACAGCCTTCTCTTCTCCAGGCTGACCCAGCCCAGCTCCCTCAGCCTCTTTTCATAGGGGAGAGCATGCAGAGAAGCGTTCATGCAGCGCCACACTCCTGCTTGCTATACTTGGGGAATTAATGAATCCCACAAGGGCAGGACCCGCTGACCTATAAATCTGTAGTAAGACTTTGCTTCTTTAGGGAGAGACACAAGGACTGGACATTACCTTCCCCTCTGCTGTGCTGGCACAGTCTCGTTGCATGCCAGTGATGAGACTACGGATTGTTTCATACCTTTTCCTGATGAACAAATCCCTTAGGACTTTTTCAGAACATCTTATCTTTGTTCCTTAATAGCTTGATAAAACTTGGTTAGCAGTCAATGTAAACTGCTGTGCTTGATTGTGTTACATGTATGCTGCTAACTCCTGTTTGTCTTTAGACCTCTGCACGAGTTCAGCTCTGCACAGACAAATCAGTGTGTATCGGAGGAGTAGGTACACAAGGAGCTTGGTTTCTCCCAAGCTTTGTGAGGAGTTCAGCCTTTTACAAGTACAGTGAGCCACAAACCTCCACCTCCTCCTGATAACTTCTGAAGCTGGTGAAGGCTTTTGTTGCAACTCCCCAACTTCTTCGTGTGGCCCCAGCTGGAAATGAGCTTTACCATGGGTTTCAGCTCATGTTTTTCATGCAATTCAATCAGCATGAGTTCTGCATTCAAGGCCAAGACAGCTTGCACCTATAAACACGACCACTTGAGATGTACCATCCCTCTACATCCCCAAGTTGTTAAATACTCCAGATCCTTTGGAAGGTACAGCTACCTTCCCCGCAGCTGAACCACGTATGCTTCCTTCTTTTGCCAACAAGGATTGGTAACCACCACTAAAACATCAGTATCTTCATCAGGCTGTGCTGCTGGTACAAAGCATGTGCTTCTACTCAAAGCTGGAGTAAGTTTAGAAATGTTGCAGGGTATATTCTAATAACTGAATTATACTCTAAAAGAAAATCCTCTTCCTTAGGTATGGCTTAGTAGTTTGTAAACACAGTGGACATCTTGAAATGCTTTCCCAGAGCATTTCAAGGTGTTTGTTTTTTCACAACCTGTTGTTACTCTGTTTGAGAGACAGGGAAAGTTGGGAGTAGTTTAATTAGCAGGCAAGGTTGACATAATGATCCTAATCTTGTAAAGAAACATAACCTTACAGTCCTACAAAGCTACTGTACTGGTTTTAGTGGTGCATCTCATGGTGTGTATAGAAGGCACAGCCTACAAACAACGTAACATTTTTAAGCCCTGACCAAATGTTTAAGCAGCAGCTTAATATGTTGTATCTGTGTAAAAAGATACTAATTTTTCAGGACTCCCTTTAGAATCCACCTTCTCTTAAGAATAGGTGATATGGCACAACCCTGCAGAGCAGTGGGTGGTATACTCATTGAGCATCCTGTTACAAAATGTCCCAAAATGGGATAATTCACAGAATCACCAGGTTGGAAAAGACCTTTGAGATCATAGAGTCCGACCATACCTGTCCTCTACTAAACTATATCCCTGAGCACCCCATCTACCTGTCTTTTAAATACATCCCATGCTTCAGCCTCATCCACAAAGAGGGATCAGCTATAAAATGTCTCAAAGGGTAGATATAGAAGGTTCCTTATTGGGAATCTGGTCTGAGAAGTCAAATGACATGGAGAAGCTGAGTGTGATGGGTGTAGGACGCATTCTGTGAGAGATCAATGCCTTAGAAGTGCTATTGTAGAGTCCTGGCTTGATTTTTAGCATCCTGAGTCCTGCCTCAAGCTTTCTTACTTTGCATGTAAATCAATTCAGGAAGACAAACCTCAGCTGTAATCTTGTTCATTTCCAGAAGCTGTGACCTTAAAAGATAACTCTGTACTTTTTCATGCGTGAGCATGAGTAATGTGAGGGGGAGGAGAAGGGAAGAGCTCAGGCCAATTAATTTTGCAATAATAATCCTGTGCACTTTTCTCTTTCATCTGCTGATTTTATAGCTGGGCTCTTCCAAATCAAAGGTCCTGGGTTTAGGTAAAGAAAACTCAGAATTTGATCCTGATTTCTTTTTTTATAAGGCAGAATATCAGCTTATGCTTAAGAAAACAATGCATTGAACAGTTCCCTCATGACAAAGGGGATGGAGCGTGTTCTGGGTAACCCTTCATGTGGTCAAACCCCAGACTAGGCTGCCCAGGGGTGTTTTGGAGTCTCTTGTCTGCAGAGAGATTCACGACTGACCTGGAGCTGTTGGGGCAGCTGGGCTCTGAGCAAGGCACTGCACGAGGTCCCTTCCTGTCCCAGCCGTTCTGGGACATGGAAGTTGTGGTTTAATAAGATGAACGCCTCGATCTGCCCATTTTAGATCTCATCCTGTAGCTGGATTTATTGCCAGATGAAATGTGTGTCTTTCAGTCCTCTAAAAAAATAAATGATAATAGCTAGTAAGGAATGCCTTTAATTGGAATATCTGGTCTGCTTGTCCTGTTTCCCTTGCCACATCTGTTTGGTCTCATGTTACAGTAAACAGAAAAGAATTGACAAGATTTTAAAAAACACTGCTTTTGGCTTCTGCAATTCTCAATCCAGCTTTCATCATTCCTAGCTAAAATGACAGGGTAGCTCTTTCTGAGTTATTATCAAGTGTATTTTTCAGGAGTCTAGGCTAAATATGTGATAATAAGTAGCAAAAACAAAGTTTAAAGCAGCCTAAATGGCATCCTTTGCCCTTATTTCAGTGGCTGTGGGTCATGATCCATTAGCCCTCAGAAATTCTTGAGGAGAAGGAGAAAAGTAGTCTGGTATTTCTGATGTGTTTAACACAAGCTAAGTTTTGTATTGTTATAGAATCCTATCCTGACTTGGAAGAGAGCTGTAAGGACCATTGAGTCCCACTCCTGGTTCCACACAGGGCCAGCCAAGTCAGAGGTGGGACTGAGGGCATCATCCAGATGCTTCTTGCCCTCAGCCCAGCTCTGGGCTGTGACCCCTTCCCTGGGGTGCCTGTGCCAGTGCCTGACCCCCCCTCTCAGTATAGAACCTCTTCCTGACACCCGACCTAAACCTTCCCCAGCACAGCTTCACACTGTTCCCTTGGGTTCTATCCCTGGTCACCAAAGAGAGGAGATGGGCACCTGCCCCTTCGCTCCCCCTCATCAGAAAGCCACAGCCCATGATGAAATCAAAGAAGAAAACACACAGCAGTTTTTTTTTTTGAATCCCTCAAGTCTCGAGGTGTGCTTTGGCTTCCTTGGTAGGAATGGTAAGGGACTAGTGGCACACAGATTTCTCTCTCTTTGCAGACGTCAGGAACTGAATCCTGCTTATGGTGATTCTGTGGAAAAGGCTCTCATGGCCTCTTTGCTTCAGTTGAGGTAAATTTGTTCCTGAGAGCGTTCTCTGCGTGCCTTGCTCCACCACACTGCCGGGTTTTCAAGAGGTGAAGAGCTCAGTCGCACGCTGGAAGGCAGCGGGTGCTGAGAGTAAGGGTTGGTAAGAAAACGGAAAATGAGAAATTTGAGGTTCTCACAACTGTAGGTGTCATACATTTTAGAAGAATAAAGTTGTGCCTGAGCCTGTTTCACAAGCATTATTGAGAACCTTCTTCTTCTTCTGCTCATGAGCCTGTGGTTTGAGCGGAGCCGCACGGAGTGATCGGGCACGGCGTGAGTGTCCTTGTTCTGTGGGGGTGAAGATCCTGCCAGAGCAGGAAGTATCCAACAGATCTCCAGACATAATCTCCCATCCTGATTGCTGGCCAAGATGCAGTTTGGAGTGGAAAGGAGGAAAAAGGAACAAGGAGCACTGAAACCTGCTCTTTGCTCTGCTTTATGCCTGTGAGGTTGGAGTGCTGTCGTCGGGTTGTCGGCTGAGTTCAAGTATGATCTGTGTGATCCTTGGGATGCTCAAGAAATGATGCCAGGAGCCTCCAGCATGGCATTGGGGGGGATACAGAGGTGATGTTCCCCGGGTGGGTTGTGGTGGTGTTAGTCATCATGATGCACAGACATGGAAGTGACATGTTCTGCACTGCTGACTTACTGGTCTGCAGACCCACATCGTGCTGGGGTTTTTCTGAGCTTATTTCCCCTAAGAGTGAGGGCAGTAATGGGTTTGTTTCTAGCTGCATAGGAAGACTGTGTCTACAATGGCACGAAGAAGTGGAGTAGGCTGTTTTTAACTGCAGATAAGCTTATAAATTAAAGATAGCAGCTCATACACATGGAGTTTGCACCCGTAAAAACAAGTGTTGGCTCTGTGATTTCTGGTTAAACAACTTGTGTCTTTTCAGAAAATGACCTGATTTTACTTGGCAGTGTAGAAGTAAACACTGAGGAGAAGCTCAGCTCCCTTACAGCCAGATCTCCAGGTTGGAAGACACGAGGAAAGAGTTTGATTAGTTGTTTGGAAAACAGGGTATTTTCCTCTCTGTGAAGCTTGTATACTGATTCTCAGATTGCTTAAGAAAACTGCTGGAGGGCTGATGCATCCAAGTTACTACAGGATTTAATGTGGATTTTTTCTTTACAAAAAAAAAAGCATGGAAATCACTTGTAGCTAATTTTTCCTGAGTTGATTCTGCATCTGAAGGCTCTAGTTAACCTTTCACTACAGAGATCTGCTTAAGGTAACTGATATTTGTTTTGATGTTTACTGAAATGCTCTTTAGAAGCAAGCTCCCCAAATTTGGAGCAGCACATTGGGCTATGAATCAATTGGGTTTTTTGACTGGCCTTTTAACTAAACGCTGAAACTAGTCAAACAGTACAATTCTTTTCATGTCTTGGGGTGTTTTGAGTCAGTTTTTCATGGGATAACGTTGCTTTCTGGCAATGACAACGACTGAGAGCTGTGGTTTGGAGTGAAGCTTCTTCTCTCCCTAAAATCCATGGGTCTCCTCTGAGTGGTGAGGACTGCCTGGTGTAACCCCAGTTTTCATTGAGGGTTAAACAGGGTGAGACACAGGGGTATTTGTACGTTGGGATAAACCCGACGGCATAGTGACATCTGAAAGAAGTTTTGTTGTTAAGAATCTGACGTGTGAAGTCACAATTACATTCTGAAGCTGCTTTTAAAGGCAGAAAAAAAGGAAGTACTTTTATGGTTATGACTTTACGAGCCTCAAGTAGCCATCTTAGACTGCTGAGCTGCAGGCTGAGTACTCGGCAGCTCGCGGACGTGCCCTGCGCCTTTGGGGTTTATTTTTCACTATTTTCTCCAGAAAAGCATGTGCTCTACCAGACAGATTTGCTTCCTAAAGATTTTATATATATATATATATGTATCTATTTATTTTTTTTCCTCCCTGAAATATTATTTGTAGGAAGTCTTGCCTGCTGCAGTTACATATTTCTTCCCTGGAACGGCCGCGCTGTGGTGTTTGCAAATGGTCTGGCTGTGGATCTGGAGGGAAGCATGAAATGCCCAGCTGGTTTTTTTACCAAGTTCCTTCCCTCTGTAGTTTATCATTTTGAAAACCCAGCTCTGGAATCGTGATTGTAAAACATCCAGTTTCATCACGAGGTATAAAGACAAGGGAGGGGTACTACTTAAAGTTCCTCAAACTTGCCCCTCTCTTCTTCCTTTTATCCCCCACCCCTTCAGTCTTTCATTTCTTGGTGGGGAGGTTCAGAGGAGGACCTCCCTGGTAGCCCTTCCTTTTCAGCCACGTTCACTCCTCTGTGTCTTCTGGTGCATAGAGGTATTAGAAGGACCCCGGTGTGTGAAGTTACCCTCACTGGCTTGTTGAAGTTAGAACCAAGTCCTTGCAGCAAATAATTGACCCTAAGTTTACACACACACCCCAAATTAAGAAGATTTGGTGGCTCATGGTCTCTTAGACTCAAAATATGTTGTTAGTTCTGGTATCAAGTTCAAAAGGGGAAATATGAAACCCCAATTCTAGAACGCAGTTCCTGTTTTGCTGACTTGACAGTTTGAGCTGAGACTTTGTTACTGCTGGGTTTTATTAGTTTTGGGGTGGGCAGATGCTCTTCCATAGTTAAACAAATGAGTTGACCTGGGTACAACATTTATTTATCCTTTTTTTTTCTTCTAAGTCGTGCAGAAAACATCTCCCAAACCAGTCATGTTAGGCTTTTCCTAGTGAAGATGAGCAGAAACTGATACTTTTTAAGGCTGGCACAACATAATGTAGATTAAAAAAATCACTATGAATAGCTGATGCATAAGAAAGCTAATAAAGCAGTGCTGATGTAGTGCTCAGCAGCCTGGGACTTCCCTAAACCACCAAATATTCTTCTTAAAGGCTTTAGGTTAGTGATTCTCCTGCCCTTTTTTTCCCCCCTGTTGTTGTTTCCTTTATGATCTCTTTTAAGGCATGAGTGTCCAAATTCAGTTGTTTGGGTCAGGGGATGTTAATGTAAATCTGGCAAAGCCTTTGGTGTGTAGGATTTTGAAGCACATGAGTAGCTCTGGAGGGCTACTACAGGATCACATGTTGCCACCTATAGTGTAAAGTAGTATTAAACAATTGTAATTCTATCTGATGAGCTTGGTTAAGTCTGTTGTGAAGGATTTGTAATGGCTTTTCCATTCTCCTCTGATGTTTTGATCACAAATGTACAATTGAAGCCTAAAAGTAACGAACTGAACTATGTGGAAATTCCCTATATGTGGCCACAAGTTCCTGTGAACTCCAGTAAATAAGACTACAACTTGCTTTAGAAGGGTTTTTCTCTGATTTTTTGGGGTGGTTTGACCAAAGAACAGCAGAGATACTGCTTGCACAAAGCCTCTCAACACAACTCGAGGGTTTTGAGGAGGATGATCCTGTCAGAGGGCAGCTCAGCGTGGCTGCACTGAGGAGGGACATAGGGTTAGAAAGGCTTTTTTGAAGGGAGATGCTTGGTAATTGCCTGCCAGATTTTTAAAGAGCGATTTAAGCATGACAGCTCCTTAATTTCTCACCCTTTTTAACGTTGGCTTTCAGTCCTCCTGCAGTGTAACCCTGTGAATCATTTACTTAGAAGTTACCACTGAAGGAATGTGTTGAAAATTCTGATGAAGCTTTAGTGGTGAGTATTGACACACGCTACCCCTCCATCTGAGAGGTCTCAAGATTGTTGTCCAGTCCGTAAAGTTAGAGTAGAGCAAGCTCTGGGGAGGTACGTAGGGCAGGAGGTATGTGGGGTGAGTCATACACGTTTGAGTCAGCTCTGAGAACGATTGAACAAGAGCCCTGCTTAGCTATTTTTAATGTTTGAGTACAATTACTGTACCGAGCCCTTTACTGGAAAGGTAGTTAAAAGCTGTAGGAAGGTCTCAGCAGCTTCTTTTACTGATCCTAGGAGTGGTGTCTTCAGTCCTGGCTTTTCTGAGATGCTTAGGTCTTAGCAATGCTGGGACTTGTTCTGCTTGATGCTTCCAGAAGTGCTGCAGTCCAGTATTCACAGCATTGCATCTACACCTGCCTGGATAAATGGGCATTGAGGCCAGACCTTGGAACCAGATGAGCAGCTGGATTTAGGGAGGTGGGATGGTGCTGAGCAGCCTGGTACTAACTAGAGGTGCTTTTCTACCTTACCAGTCTGTTTCATAAGGGACATGATTCAATGCATTAATAATACATATTCCTGGGTTTTAGCCACAATGGAATAGGTACATGAAAGCTTTTCCATTGTAAAACCCTACTTGCAGTTCCCATAGTCCTCAGGGTGCTGCCCCTTCCCAGGATGGCAGCAGCTCCTGCAGCTTTGATGGCCAGCACAGTGCAGCCCCAACTCCCTTCTTCACAGACAGGGATATTCTCTTCTTTACCGATGCTGACAGTGGTATTGGCAGGAGGAAGAAGCTTAGGAGGTTGCTTGGGGTTCTCATAGGTGTCATGGAGTTCAGTGGTGGCTTCCTGTTTACTGCTGCTCAGGGAGGATTTGGACTTGGGCCAGAGAAAGGTGCAAGAGTGTGGCTTGTGGATTTGCTGTTATACAGGTCTGGCCCTGCCTCTCCCCCACCCTCCCCATCGCTTGGCAAGGTGCTGCAGAAACCGCTGTAGCCATGGGCTGGGGTGTTTACTGCGGTGGAGTCAGTGTGCTGGCTGGAAGTCACTTGCTTTTCCTGCTCCTGAACAAAATTTCCCAGTGCACAGCCAAGTTCCTTGAGCTTCATTGTGGTGCTGGAGCTGGGGAGGGAGGTTGGGTCACAGTTCTTCAGACCAGAGGCTGTTTGGCTGAGTGTGGGTGAACTGGGGCAGCCCTGGGGCTGTTGAAGTCCAGATAATTTTTGTTCTAAGCCTCTTGGGAAGAAAGGCTGACCTGTGACAAGAGCAGCTGACATCTTGGGACTCGTTAGTCAGAGGGGAGCAGAGCCAAACCCAGGGCTTTGTGGGTGTTGAGCCACAGCAGCAGTGCAGTGGTCCTGCATCCAGAGCCCCTCATGGGAGAGCAGCCTCAAAAGAATCCCATCAGGCTAAGTTCTGCTCTGTATGCTTCTGGAGAACTGGAATAAAAGAATACCTGGACTGGAAAGTGAATGGGCTTCGATGAAACTGCTCTTGGCCAAAGCTGGGAATTGAGAACCAGCAAGCTACACAAAGTCTCATCATGTAGAGACACTAGAGACACTCCTGATGAAGATAGACTCCTGGAAACATCAAAGTTTATATTCCTCTCTTAATTTTTAACTTTGGAGAACGGTTGCAGCATGCTTTGAGGGGTGCCACCCAGCAGCCTGAAATACAAATGTTACTCAGCCTTTTTTTCAGCTTTCAGACACTGTGTGAGGCTCTCAGGGGGGATGGTTTTGGTATTGAAGGGAAGAGCACCAAGTTACCAGGCAGCAACTGCAGAAGTAGGACATGCAAATGTTACCTAAAAAGATGAATTAGTGAACTGTGAATAAACAGGAGAAGATTCAGCCCTGCCAGAATCCTGTAGAAGAGTTAAGAGGCTTGGTAAACCAGAAGAGGTGTAAGACTTTCTAGGCAGAGAATTAAGTATTTAGGTCAAAATTGTGTGAGGTGAGAGCCTTTGCCACACCTCTGTGTCAAGTGCAAAGCATAGCAGAGTCTGTTTAGTTTGGGTGAGTGTGAAGGGCAGCTTCATTTTGGGACTGAACAGTCAGCAACTGGGTAATAGTGCAATCTGAGGTAGGAGCTCCCAAATCTGTAACCCAAACTGGACTCCCCAAGAAAAGAGAGACAAAATCCCACTGCTCACTGTTGGGTGCTAAAGCCACCGATGTGTCTCCCCACCTTTGAGCTGCTGTTGGCACAACACTCAGGGTAAACATGTGAAAATTACTCCTGTTTAGCTGGTTAGTTAAAAATAGCCTATGTATTTGTCCAAGAGATTGAATGAATTGAGTGTAAATATTTAATTTGCTTGACGGGGCGATACTGGGGTATAGCTCATAGCTGACAAAATACACCATAATGAGCCAAGCTGTAGCACTCATGATTAAATTGGGCAGTGGGAATTCAGTGGAGAACTTGCTGAAAATAATTGTTAAAACTTCAGTTGGTTGAAAAAAAAATAAAATCTGTGATTGGTGATACAGAGCCTGGAAACAGGGATGCTTGGCTCAGATTAGCTCAGGTTTATGCAAACTGAGGCAGTGCCTGTGTCTCTGTTAATAGGTGGTGGAGACCACTGGATTTACAGGTTTCTTCTCAGCCTGGTGTTCCTACAGAACAAGATGCTTGTGGCAAAGTCTGCTGGCACTTAAACACTAATTTGTCAGTTGCTTTAGTTGCCTTGGGAGATTAAGCTGATACTAGAAGAATATCAGGGTGTTCCTCAATTTCAAGCAGCAAACAACTGTCAGATAAGAGCTTGACTGCAGCAGTTGGCAGCCTGGCCTTCATAACATCACAGCTATGCCATGCTTTGAAGTCGCCTTGGAGAATCCATATGGAACCGTGGAGGATGTGTGCATCTGAGGTATGACTGATGCAGTGTTGACATTGAAAGGAGTAGTTGATGACTCTAGGGGTGTGTGCGTGCACCTGGAAGTGAAAAAGACCAAGCACCATCCCTGGGGTTGGATACAGGAGGCCAAAACAATTGGCTAAGCTCACAATCAGACAGGCACCTCAGTTCTGACTCTGCCTTCTGGTCTCAGAAGGGAAGCAGAGCTTGAGCTGCTACTCAGACCACTTTCTAAATAGCTTCATTTGGTTTTTACTAATGGGCTTGCTTTTGTTTCAAGTGGCTTCTTCCAATTTACTTGTATTTGATGATTTTTTTTTTTAGGAAGAAAAGAACCTACAGCAATGAAAAATGATGTTTTTTCCAGTCTTTGTTGCAGTTGGGATCAGAGGAGAAGGATTTAGGCTGAGATCTGTACCATGGCATTTCTCTTTCACTATTACAAGTGGTACTTATGGCTTACCCCTTCTTTTTAAAGGAAGGTAGGCAATGTAATGAGAATATAAATGACCCTGAGAATATAACAGTAATTGCAGGCACACTGACGTTTACCCTGTGGGAGAGTCTGTTCATTCCAGCTTTTGAATCTCCAGTCTAAAGACACGAGCTTAGGTACAGCTGAGATCCCACTCAGTCAAAGGAGAGACTCAGAAATCTCATCCAAACTACTTCAGATTTCTCTTACAGAGTAAGATAAAATGCCTCTTGGACTTAATAGTCTTGATGGTCAATGAGAGGAGCACACAGTGTCCAGCTGAAAGGCAGATGGCTGCATTTAGCCAGATGTATGGGAAACAGAGCAATGTGGAATTACTGCCAGGCTCCTGTCTCGTCTCTGTTGGGAAGCCTGTTTTGACCACAGCTTCTTTCTTAACAAAGTCTTTCTGAGACCAAGATGAATAAAGGTCTGTACAAATTTTCAGGTGTTAGCTGAAGAGTTGCAACTTTGCTCTGGCTTTTTGAAAAGGTGAGTGTCTATCCCATGGCTTTTCAGGCAGAAATTAAAAATAAACCAGTACCAAGTTCTATCACTGTGATCCCTTTTTCCCTCTGAACTTTTCTGGTTTCCACATGCTTGCAGCCACCCCTGGGTGGCTTCTGGGATGCACGAAACAAAGCACAAGAAGTCCTTGGTTGTCACACTGCAGCATGTAGCACATCAGTCCTTGCAGGGACCTTGAGGATGAGCTGCCCTGAGAAGCTCTGGCCTTGGTGAAGCAGAAGGAGAGCAGAAAATAAGTCCATAAACGGGACTGAAGGGACTTAGAGGCACTTGAGTGTTGTGTCTCATTTTGCTTCAGACAAGCCAATTAACTAGTCGTGGTTCCTTCCTCTGACTAATAGGGATAAATGTCTTTGCAGCTCACCCTTAATACAGTTTACTCCAGCAATCAGTCAGTAACACCACCTAATTGCTGTGTGTTTATCCCAACAGATGGGCAATAAAGCGTGTTTCCCACTCCTATTAGCATTTCCATCTTGGTGGCAGTAAGTCTGTCTTACCTCCCAGCACACACCTGCTTTGAAAAACACACAGAGGTCTGAGCACCCAGGAGTCTGTACTGTGCTGGGAGCAGCAGTTGCTTAAATTAAGTTAAAATACATAATTGACTTGAAATAATGAGGTCATAGAATCACAGAGTGGCATGGGTTGGAAGGGACCCCAAGGATCACAGAGCTCCAACCCCCTGCCACAGGCAGGGACACCAAACTCCAGGCCTGGAGCTACACAAGGCTGCCCAGGGCCCCAGCCAACCTGGCCTTGGACACTTGACTTGGTGGGCTCTTTTTCTTTCTGAGCACTCATCTTCCTTCTAATCCTTGTTGTGCTGGTGGCAGCTTGTGGGAAAGGCCATGGAAATGCATTTGATAGAGCGGTGCGGTCGTCAGGCTGCCGCCTCAGTGCGGCCTCGGCCCCCCTGGCAGCCCTTGAGCACCCATCCCTGGTGCAAGCCCTTGAATGCGGTTGGGCAGATGTCCCTTGAGCTGAAGGGTGGGTGGCTGAGCCAAACAGGCCTTGGCAGGTTGTTTCAGCATGTGCAGGTAGCAAAATACCATGACACTAGGGCTTGTTAGCTGAAGTGGCAGCAAAATGTCTGCTGAGCTGTTCACTGGGTGAAGCCCACCCGCTCATACGTGTGTTGACCTCTACACCCAGCTTTTGCCTTTCCAATGAGCTGTTTGAGCTGCTTTGTGGTCCTCACAGTTTGGCAGGTGGACCCTCTGAGAGTATGCAGCTCTCTTGGCCCAGCATCTGGGTCCCATCCTGCAGCATCACTCATGTAGGCAGAGGTGGGACCATCGGAGGCCTCTTCCTTGGGTTAGCTGGTTTTTAACATCAAGTTCTAAGCTAGTCTCTCTCCTCAAGCTTTGAACACTTTTTCATACACAGTGAACAAGGGTAGTCCAGTAACTTCCCATGGGAACATTTTGGTTTAGAAAACTATGTATTATTCACTTTCCACAGAACATCTCTTCTTGTGCAACTAACGGGGCTAATCTAGAATTAGTGTTTTTGGCCATGCTATGTATTGCAATATAGAAATCACATTAATTAATAGCTCTTCCTCACTACATCTAACACCTTCCAAACATTCACCCTCAGCTGTTGACTGTGTTAGCACTGGTGAGCCACAGTAACACAGCTCTTACTCGCAGACAACGTGACTGTCATTCCCAGTAGAGCAAAGAGTGAAGCACAGTGTTCAAGAAAGCAAAAGCTTCTTCCAAACATTCTAGTTAATAGGAGTAGTAAGGTTGAAATGTTACCTTGAGTAACGCTCCCTAATTTGTTCCCCAGCGAATAGGTTTTAGTTGGAGGTCAGGCTGAGCTTTTCAAAGCTCTGGGTTACGTTGGCATAGCTACTGTAGAGCTCATCTGGTTCTGTAAATTGGTCTCAGATGGCTGTGGCTTTCCATGGCAACACTTGCTAACTCTTTTGCAAGACAACATCTGCGTATAAATTATCTCTCAAGTAACAAAACCGATCTGTTGATAGGAAGGAACAGTTTCCCAATAGGCTTGAGGTATTGGTGGCTCATTGTCCAGGAAGCTCTGGTGGCCTCCATGGTGTGTGACAGCGTGTGGTGGCATGGGCTGGCCAGTGGCATGGGCAGGGAAAGCTGGAGTCAGTCCGCTTACAGCCTCGGAGAGGAGAGCTGTGATCTGTTTTCAAGCGTAGGGGGTGGTTTGTGTGATGCAGCAGAAATCATAATGCAGCTTGTATCTGGCAGAGGAAGAGATGATGCTCCTTGTTGGACCGGTGCTTTGAGCTTTATAGACCTGGAAGCACAGTTGGGAGTTGAGTTTGGGGTTTTGTTGGAGTTTTTTTCTGGCAGCAGGGCTTCATGCTGCGGAGAAAGACCAGCTGGAGTCTCCTTCAGTCCCCAGTGAAGGAATGCTGTGTTGGTGCTGCTGCCACAGCCTTCCCTTGTGCAGATACTGGGAAAAAGGAGGGGGAGAGAAAAGTGAAGCTGTGTCTTCCTGTTGCTGAGTTTTGCTCTGCTGGGTGGCAGGTTTACCCAGAATTAAGTTGTTCTTCCTGAAGGACAGAGGTGCCACCTAAAAGTTCCTCCCTGTGGACAATGCAGGTTTCTCTTTCTTGGTTGGTGCATAGCCACATGCCAGTTGGGTTGAGCTGAAGGAGAGATGTGCTGCTCTTGGAGGAGCTTGATGAAGTTAGATGGGGGGACAGGAGGAGGAAGGGCTCGTGGCGTTGTTTGGTTGCTGGATGTAAGGCTGTACCTCAAAGGTTTTTTGCAGAATTGGCTAAATTGGCAGCCCTGATGCCAGTTAAGTGACCAGAAGTGATTGGTCTGTGCTCAGACCTGGAATCCCGTTGGCGCTTTTCCTACTGCTCCATTCCTGTTCTGTTTTACTGTGCCTGATGGCACTGCAACTTGTGGGGCCACACAGCTACACTGAGCACCTCCATCGCTACCAGAGCACCTGCTGCTACAGGGAACACTGCACTTCAAATCTCAGCTTTTTACTTCATAGAATCCCTTGAGCTGGAAGGGACCCATAAGGATCATTGAGTCAGACTCCTGGCTCCATACAGGGTCAGCCAAGTCAGAGCAGGGCACTGAGTGCATCATCCAGACGCTTCTTGACCTCAGCACAGCCCAGGGCTGTGACCCCTTCCCTGGGGAGCCTGTGCCAGTGCCTGACCCCCCTCTCAGTCTAGAATCTCTTCCTGTAATCCAGCCTGAACGTCTCCTGGTGCACCTTCACACCATTGCCTGGTCCTCAAAGAGAGGAGTTGGGCACCTGCCCCTTCACTCCTCATCAGGAAGCCACTGACCACCATGAGGTCTCCCCTCAGCCTCCTCTTCTCCAGGCTGAACAACCCCAGGGACTTCAGCCTCTCCTCATAAGCCTTTGCCTCTAGATCCTTCCCCATCCTCAGTGCCTCCTTTGGACACTCTCCAACAGTTTCCTGTCCCTCTTGTCCTGCGGGGCCCAAACCTGTCCCCAGGATCTGGTGGTGAGGCTGTCCCAGAGTGGGACAATCCCTCCCTGCACCAGCTGGCTGTGCCAGGCTGGATGAACCCCAGGATGTGGTTGCCCCACCTGCCTGATTGAGCTTGCTGCTGGCTCACAGGTACCTTGCTGTCAAGCAAGACCCCCAAGCCCCTCTCACCGTGACCGGCCTTCAGCATCCTATCCCTCAGGCTGGGTGTGCAGCCAGGGTTGCCTGTTGGGTCAGAACTGTATGTATCCTGTCTAATAGAAAGGTCCTGAGCTCTGACCTCATCTTTAACCCTGCAGCTGTTTTTGTACCTCCCAGCCATAGTTTCCCCATCCAGACCTGTGCACAGTGTTCCAGAGCCCCAGGGCTTCCAGCATCACAGCGGGGATGTTCTAATAAAAAATGGGCACCATGGAGAGGTGTAAGAGACTTTGAAGATCAAATGGCTCTTTGCTTGTTGATGGCAAATCCCAAGTTGGCTATGAAATTGCACAGGCTTGCAACTGCATTATGGAAATAATGCTTGTTGGTTAGGAGTTGTCTTTGGTGGTGGTTTGTTCTGAACAGAAAGGCAAAGATAATCAGTGAAGTTTTGTTTGCTTTTGTTTATGACTTGCTTGAAATGGCGAGTCCTTCAGAGTGAACTTGAACCATATCTTCTCACCACATTAAAAAAAAAAAGGCAAACCATCAAAAAACACTTACCAAAGTGCAAAGCCACCACAGGAAGCCTGCAGCTACCAGCAATCATTGTGAATAAAGCAATCTAGGGGCTTCGGGCGCCTTGCCGTACGCTGAGTAGATGTTGACCACATGGATAGAGCTCTTTAAGGCCTTTTTATAAGGGATTGAAGTGCTTATGGCAGCATGTTCATGACATGTTTTTCAACCAGATAGAATGCCAACAAGTGCCAGTGTTTCAGTTCGCTCTTCAGAGAGTTGCTGTGGTCAGCTTGAGGTGGCTCTTTGCCATAGGTAACTCCTGCTCTTCGGGAGGTGCTGGGGTGCCAGAACCACTTCTGGGCAGCTCAGCCGTGTTGCAGGATGGTGCTGGGCAGGTTCCTCATCTGGGATAAAGAAATGTTGCTGTAGCAAAACCTCCTCTCTCTCCCGTTCCATCTCTGAGGCCAGGTGACCTCCGTGTGTGTGGGGCTGATGGTGGGGGAACACAGAGGAATGATGTTGAGTAAGGGGTGAGTAGCGAGCGTGGGGCTTGCGTGCTGCCACCGTCACGATGTCCAGCCTGAGCAGTTGGTGCTGCCCAGCTCCGGGGAGGAGGAAGCAAGGGGGTGAAGAGAATTGGGATCAAAGTCTCCATTTTGTGATACGACTCGAAAATGAAAAAGGTTGAGAACATCTGTAGCTGCTCTCAAGGAAGTGGCTACAGGGCTGCACACGAGGGAAATGACCGTGTGCGGTTACCGCGCCGGGAGCTTCGCGAGAGTGGTCTGTGAACAGCCAGCGAGCCTTGGAGGAGGGGAGCTTTGCAGTAGCTCTGTGGTCACCAACAAGTCCCAGCCCCTTGGCTTGTTTTACGTGCTCTAGAAAGCTGGTGCGCCTGTGAAGGTCGCGTCTCGGGCTGTTGGTATTCGGAGGAGGTGCCGTTTCTACCTCTCCTGTTAGAGGCTGCAGAGTGGGACGTGGGAGACCTGGGCTAGTTACCGATGGGGGTGCTGATTTCCTGGGTAAGTGGGCGAGTCATTTGATTTCTTCTTCTCTACTCATTTGCAGAAGAGTCACGCTGATGTTGTTCCTCCTGCCGTCTCAGCAGTCTTGACTTTGCTAGACATCAGCTGTTGGCTTGTTTTGGTTTGTTTCTTACTAAAGATCCAAGATGTGATTGGAAATCTAGGTGTTGCCATAAAAAAATCCAAGTTTTCAACTTCCTTAAAAGCACATAAAATGTAGGATTCCCTTGTTGAGGAACAGCAGTGGATCGTGGAGATGGTCCTTGTACCTGAAGGGATTGGTCTGTGCCGTGTAATCCTAAAGGTGATGTAATGGTTTTGCAGCAAGGGGTGCATAAAGAGTCCCCGCTCAGGTTCACTCTCTCTCTGAATAATTACTTAGCAGAAGAGTGTTGGATGTAGAACAGTGTGGTGCAAGGATGGCATGGCCAGTACCTGGGGTTCATCTCTTCTGCATGTCCACAGACTGCTGAGCAAGTGAAGTCACTTTGGTGAATAAGGTGGAGATGGGGTGGACTGTGGCTTATAAAACTCTTGGCTTGTCAGGAGAACTTGGAGGAGATGCATAGTGAGTCCCCAGGCAGCAAGTTTCCTTGTCAAGCATGGGGGCATCTCTGAGATTTAGAGGCTTGGGAGAGCAGGACCAAAGTGACCCTTCTTGCTTCAGCCTGCTTAAAGATGGGAGCTATTTTGCAGTTGCTGACCTTTATCTGGAGGATGTGTAGACAGTGAAAGACCTTCATGTCCCTCCTGGTAACTGTTCTTGCTCAGGAGAACTGCTAGTAGCTCCAAAATACTCAGGGGGTGAGGGAAGCATGAATTCCTAGGGTGCTTTGTGGAGGACAGCGGTAGGTGTTGAGGCTTTGTAGAAGTCATTTGGACTGAATCTCCCTGTTGCTCTTCAATCCCAGTGCCATCCCAGCCAGATGGCTGCTCCTGTTGCTCACCTCCCCGGCACGGGGGGTTGTGTGACATCAGCCTGCCGTAGTCCTCCAGCCAGCAGAGAATCTCACATGCATTGTAGTGGTTTTTCTTCCATTCTTTTTGTGGTCCTTTCCACCCTTGCCTTTCCAAGGGATCTGTGTGATGACTACATCTGGTTTTCCTCTTGGACAAGGCAGAGCCGTTCCCTGGGCTGCAGCACCTCCGGACTCTGGAGTTGAGAGCGTTACCGTGCAGTAGCGGAGCTGCCGTACGTGACCCCGTGTTACTCCGTCTGCCCCAGTTACGAGGCGCGTTAGATCAGCTTTCACTGAAGCCTTAGCTTTTAACTGGGGCACGTAGAGCACGAGTAGTCTTGCCACATCCAGCTCTGGTGACCTGACGAGGATCCCTGTGCCAGATAAGCCCAGCGGAACAAGCTTTGTACGTCCTTAACACTTTCTCTTCCAAGAAAGCATAGATATGGAGGTGCTTGCCACACTGACTGATTTTCCTGAAAGTTTTTCCCTACGTCTGAACTGAACTTCTTCAGGAAGCCCCTTAAATCAGTGCAGGGCCACCAGGAAGAGGCCCCATTTCCTGAAGATCTGCTTCATTGCTGGGAAGATGACATGGCTCTTTGCCAGCGAGCTTCCATCGCATCAGAAAGGTTAAAACCACTAGCCTCATGCTGGCGCTGGCACAGAGAGGGGAGGTAGGTGAGTGGCATGGAGGAGAACATAAAGGAAGGAAGAGGATCATTAATACCATGTCCCAATCAGGAATAAAACCAGATTGGCTGCATAAATCTCTCTTAAGGCTGGAATCCCCCTTCAGTCCCGTTAGCATCGGGCTTAGTAATAAAGCTCCTTTGTAGATGGTTGGCTTGTGGTGGAAAAAAACAAATGAACTTTCCTCTAGTTTGCATGTAAGAGGGTTTGGAGTACTTGGTGATTACATAAAAATCATGTCGTTTGGTAGGTTTCCATGACAGCTTGAACATGAATGTATTCGATATTCCAGTCGATCCCAGTTTAGCTGTGAAGGGGTTACTGGTGTCTGTACCAGGGTATAGTAATGAATTGTGAGCTTCTCAAGAGTTGTGCTGTCTAGAGTTGTTGTTACACCAGAAATTGTGAATGAGAGGATTAAGTACACCTCTCTAGTTCAGAAGCAAGCTCTAAAACTTGTTCCTCTCATGGAAGCCCAATCCAAACCCAAAGGAACATCAGACTGGGAAGACCAGGCAAGGCAGGGTTGTACGTGCTCACGGGTCGGCCGTTGCAGACGGGACAGTCAAGGTGGTTAATTAACATGCAGCCTTCTGAGAGGAGCTGAAAAACTTCTGAAAAACTCCTTCCTACATAGGTGACACGTCACGTACTTCAGAGAAGTAGTTGAAACCCTGTTGGAAAAGCACAGGAAATGAGCTGGGTTCGTTCTCATAGCGCGACGGTGAATTGAGTGGGTTCCTACAGCGTTGGCTCTGGTCCGGAGCAGTCAGTAGGTAACGGAACAGGAGCCTGCCGCCTCTGCTTTTCAGGGTTGGATTGCAAATATCTACCATCTATTAATACAGGCATGCAAATAATGAAGGAACCTGATCATCTGCACCCTGTTTTTTAGCTCTGAATGCTGTCTGTTAACTGTTTGTGCTGAAAATTTCCATTATCAACGCTCTCGGGCTGGTTTTTAAACCAAAAGTTTAACAGCGTAGATTGGTTGTGTTGCAGAATGAATAGTAGAGAAAAACCCAAGGGGAATTAATAACCCTGGCTAGGGGGCAGAGGTAGATGGTGTGTGTTGAGATGGCTCTGCATAAAAGAAAAGAAATACCTAACTGCTCAGTGAGAGAGTTGTGTGGAGAAGAGTTGCATGTGGGTGCGTACGTAAGGATGAGGGGATATGGCACGTGCACCGAGAAGATCCAAATACAGTTGGAAAGGCAGCCTTCTCCTGCGTTACTCAGGTTCCCAGAAATTGTAGTTTAAGAGCTGGTTTTCTTCAGTATGATGGGAAAGAAACATCATCCCTGGAAAAGAGCACCTATGGCAGTTACGTTAGTTAATGGTGAGTTGCTTGTTACTAGTGACTGGGAGTGTTGGGAGCTGAGTTAGGCTGCTGAGCAGATCCACAGGGCAGAAGGAGGCATGGGTACCACATGGGAGCGAGGTGCTGACCCTTTTGCAGTCCTGATGCATACTCAAAGGAGAGCTTTAGACTTGAAGGAGCTCTGAGTATGGTCACATTCTTCTTTTCATTAAAGTTTTTTCCCCTTTTTCTTTCCAGGGAGCTTTAGTTAACAGAGGCTGCTCCAACCTCTGCCCACTGTTGTGGTCCTGCCTTCGCCTTCCCTACGCTGCTGCGGGAAGGTGGTCTGTCAGCAGTGCCACAGCCCCTTCACCAATTTAGGATTCCAATACTGCTTCTCCTCTGCTATCATATAATTTTCTCCCATTAAAATTGATGAAGTTGAGTGCCTGCTTTTGTTTCCAATGAGTCTCTGTAACAGGTTACACTGGATTCGATGCGTGTCCTGTGCCATGTGTCCTGTGCCGTGT
Source organism: Rallus limicola (assembly GCA_022605955.1). Classification (NCBI taxonomy): domain Eukaryota; kingdom Metazoa; phylum Chordata; class Aves; order Gruiformes; family Rallidae; genus Rallus; species Rallus limicola. The sequence continues at coordinate 32,242,927 of JAKCOZ010000009.1, read as the reverse complement.
GTCCCACACCGTGCTGGTTGTTGTTCCTGTCCCAGTGTGGTGAAAAATAATAATAGAGGAGAACTTTGGGGGCTGACAGAAACTTTGAACACTGCAAAAGGAGAATGCCCTGCGTGCCTAAGGAAAGGAAAGCCTGTCTGCTACTGAGCAGGAGCAATCGTAAACATCCCCTGTCACGAAAACAGAAACTGAATTGGCTGAGAGGGAAGAAAAGGGGAAGAGCTTGCAAATGGTGCTTCACACTGAGCTCTGGTTTGGTCAGATTTTATCAGGGATTTTCCTCTCCTCACTTTTTAGGGACTTTTGCCCCCTCCAAACAGGCCTTCCATCTTTGCCTTTAGCTTCCCTGGCTCTTTGTTTACGGTGGAAATGTGGATGGGGGTGTAGCAGGGCCTCCCAGAGTCGTCTTTTCCTGCCAAAACTCCCCGAAACAAGCAGGAAGCAAAACTTGTCTTTTAAATCCCAGCAGGTCTCCATGGGCAGATTCACCTCGGGTTAAGTGTGGATGCATCCTGGGGATTTTCTTCTCAAAACCTGTGTGGATTTATGGCATCCCTTTGCCTATCAAAACGCTTCCTGAATGGCAAACAGGGGGTGTGGGTCCAGCCAGGGTAGGCGGCCCTTGCAGGCAACAGCTTTCCAGCAGCCCAGAATTGGCCAGCCCTAGTTCTCCTGACAGGCATGGCAGCTTGGCTTGCATCTCCTCCTCCTCCTTGCCTCTCTTCTTGGGAGCAATTAAATGTGTCCCACTGAGAATGAGCTGAGGTAAAGAACCCACCAGATCCTTTCCTCTGCTCGTACAGGGAGCCTGAGCGCTGTGTATCTGGGGCCTCGCTTGAACCCTGGTGAGAAGTTTCCTTAAAAAGGCCTGGTGGGGCTTGTAGCCAGTTTCTGTTGGTATCTGACATCTTGAAGCTGACAGTTATATCCTCTGTTTCCTTATTCAAGAGAAGCTCTCTGTGTTTCGGGGTATTTCTGTCGAGCGGGACTCTTGGCAGGGCCAGGTGCAGATGCCCCAGCTTCAGAGGAGGCTTTGGAGCCCAGCAGGCTTTTCTGGGCCGCTCCTTCCGTGACAGCAGATGAACTTCTTCCTTTTGGCTCAGGGAAGAGTTGCAAATAGTTTCTAAAGTATTTAATTTTTGCCTCTGCCTTTTCTTCTCTTGATTTTTGAGTTTAAAGGTGTTATTTAACAAATACTGTTGTACATTTGGGGGGTTGGAACTCTATGAGTCTTGGGGTCCCTTCCAACCTGTGCCATTCTATGATTCTATGATTTGGGGTTTTTTCTTTTGAAGTGCTGGGTCTGTTGGGCTTGAACCACGCTGCATTTACTAAGGAGGTCTAAGGGGGTTGGAACTAGATGGTCCTCAAGGTCCCTTCCAACCCAAACCATTCCATGATTCTGTGGTTACATCCTGGCTCTGGCAAGTCGTAGGCAGGAACTTGAGTTTCTACCAAATATTATTGCCCACCACATATTTTTAAGTCTTATTTTATTAAGTCCTAATAGCCAAACCAGAAACAACCAAATTTTGAAGAGCATGCCTCTCCCTGTTCTTAACTTCCCATCCTCCTGATACCAGGATTTTGTGAGGGCTTCACCTGTGTATGAGCCCACCTGGACGTGCGCTCCAGGTCTCTTCATTGACCTCATCCAGAGAAACTGGATGTGAGCTTTGGCAGTGGTGGCTGCCTGGGTTTGGTTCTGTGCCTCTGTGCACCTGAGGTCACCGATTTTGCGGTCATGACCCGTGTGTGAAGGATGGATCGTTGTCCCCCTCTGCTGGTGGTGCACCGGGCTGGGGATGGGCTCTCCTTCCCTGACTGGTGGAGCTGCTCTGGGTGGAAGGGGGTAGGTATGTGTGTATGTGGTGGTCAGGATTTTCAATTACCAGAGAAAACTCTTTGATTTGAAAGGTGTAAGGCATCAGCTTTCAAGTTAGGGAGTTACCAAGTGGTGTCTTGAGAAGAGCTGTCCTACCTACCCATAAGTATCATACAACCCCAGGCTGGTTTGGGTGGAAAGAGACCTCAAAGCTCCCCTCGGAGCCAGCCCTGCCATGAGCAGGGACACCCTCCACTAGCCCAGGGTGCCCAGAGCCTCATCCAACCTGGCCTTGAATCCCAGAATCTCCTGAGCTGGAAGTGACCCATAAGGACCATTGAGTCCCACTCCTGGCTCCACACAGACCCAGCCAAGTCAGAGGTGGGACTGAGGGCATCATCCAGATGCTTCTTGCCCTCAGCCCAGCTCTGGGCTGTGACCCCTTCCCTGGGGCGCCTCTGCCAGTGCCTGGCTCCCCTCTCAGTCCAGAACCTCTTCCTAACACCCAGCCTAAACCTCCCCTGGTGCAGCTTCACACTGTTCCCTTGGGGTCTGTCCCAGTCACCAGAGAGAACCCAGGCTGCCAGGGATACAGGGGCAGCCACGGCTTCTCTGATCTCTTCTTGGAGGTGTTCGAGGCCAGGTTGGATTGGTCCATGAGCAACCCTGTGTAGCTCCAGGCCTGGAGGTTGGTGTCCCTGCCTGTGGCAGGGGGTTGGAGCTCTGTGATCCTTGGGGTCCCTCCCAACCCAGCCCAGGCTGGGATTCTACGATGCTTGCTATGACTGTCTTTGGTTGAGACTACACCAGGGTCTTGGTTACATGAATTAAACTTTTTTTGGATTGCCAGTGGCATTTTGCCAGCCTGGCTGTAGATTTGGTGTCTCAAACTGTACAAAGCCATTCCTGACAGTTCTTTTTTACTCCTCCTCTTCCCAGCCAGAGTCAGGTTGCTCTTGGAGGGTGTGAAGATCACTGGTTTCGGTCACGCAGAGGATCAGACAGTCACATAAATGCAGGTAGGTTGGTTTTTGAGGTTTGCTTTTGTTTGCTTTTCAGTGGGGAGAATTAGTTTCATAAACTAGAGAATTGGTGGTTTGGGTTTTTGTTATTAATTGAGTTAAAGCTTAGTAAAAAGTGAACACAGAGCCCGTAATACCTGGACTGGGTGTTCATCTCTTTCCTTTCTGCTCTTTCTATTTAAGAACTGGGTATAAAATGCAACTCCTTCTTTTTACCTCTGAGTCAGAGCTGTCTTGTTTGCATTCTTGGCAGTCTGAAAGCTATTGCATTAAACCCACTTAGAGCTCCTCTTTCCTTAGAGAAGGAAGAATAAAAAAGTAACTCTCTGGTAAAGCTCGTTTCACTGTGACACATTAAGTGTCCAGAGTTTAAAAAACAAAGGGGTGAGAGGGGGAAAAAACTATTCAGAAATATTTAACTGTTAAGAGAATGTAAAAATAGAAGCTAACTTTTTTTGGTTTTTAAAGGAAATATAAATTGTACTGTTTATATCACCCAGCCTCCAGTATTGTTTTTCAGCCAGTTAGGTGCTTCAAGCAGGAATAACTTTCACATCCTTACAGTAAGAAGAGAAACCTTCTAGAACGCTTGTGGAACCACCAAAAGAGAAGGGAATTCTTTGGAACAGAGTTACCAGAAACAGCCTAATCCTTGACATTTCACTTTTTCCCCCCCTGCCTTGTGAAAAGTCCTGATTTTGAGCAGTTGGGTTCCCAACGTGCACTCAAAGCGTTCTTCATATTTCTCTTAACTGTTCTCCTTCCACTTTCAGTATCTAAACGTAAAAGAAGATTGCAAAGCCATGGCTTTCTGTGCAAAAATGAGGAGCACAAAGAAGAGTGAAGTAAACCCAGAGGCTCAGCACCAGGGATTAGAAATACTTTTCTACCTGCAAGATAAAACTCCCATCTGTTACAGCACCGGCGAGTTCACCTCGGAGGAGCTGTGCATTAAAGCTGCCAAGAAGTGCTGTGAGTATCCTGATTTTCCAGCAGCTCTCAGGGGTGAGGCCTGTCACTCTCCAAAGTCAGGGCTTGGAGAAGAAATCCACGTTACACAGTTTAGGATGGAAACCTTTGCCAAGGGTCTGTTGTTTAAACTGGCTGGAGGGGAAGAGACTGCCTTAAGGTTCCTGTGAAGTCATGATCTCCCTCCCTGGTGACAGGTACTGATTTTTATTCATTTTGGTGGGATGGGATGAGGCTTCTTTCAGGAGGAGAGGAAACACACTATACAAATAAGTTAACTCAAAGCCCTTTTACCTTGTATACTAGTCAGTAAGGCTGTCAAGACCTGTCCCATGTTGTAAAACGTTTTGGAGAGGGCTAATGAGGAAAAACAAATCACTACTTCTGAGAACCTTTTGGATACTTTTCCAGGTTTTGTTTTCTGTTACCTGACACTTCTTTGAAAGGAGAGTGTTACAATATCAACAGCATTAATAATTCACCAGTTAAGGCTAACTGAACTGTGCATAGTTGTGGTAATACAGAAACAATAAGATTTCTTTGTGTCTTTGCTGTTGCAGTCCCTGACTCAGCAAAATATTTGGGAAAAAAATTACTGTACTTGTACTAGAATCAGTGGAGTTAAATCTGTATATAGAGTGTACTTCTGTATATCCAATTCTAAACTTCATTTCCCCCTCCTCCCCATCCTAATTTTGTGTTCCTGCAGCATTGTGGAACACTAGATACTATTCACCTGATACTGAGGGGTGAATCTGGCTGTATAAACAGGGTGACTGGGCAGAAGTTTTCCTGCAGCTTTTAAATGTTTTCTTTTTCTCTGTCATTTTGGTTCCTATAACACTGGGTTCCCTTCAGTTCCTTTGCATCCCTTCCATTGGAAGGGCAGGAATGATGGGTATCTGAGAGACAAACCTCATCAAATAAGCACTCAAGGTTTTTTCTTTTTAATAGTTGTAATGAAAGTGAGGAGTACTTATCCCTCCCTGTTTATCTTGACATGTAAGAGCTGTGACCTGCTGCTGTCTGGATGGGTTCAACTGCTGTGCAACTGCTCCCAGTAATTTCTTTTGGAAGTTTGAAACCCTGGAAGAAATAACTTAGTGAGCTCTCCTTAAAGGAAGTTCCATCTGCCTTTTGCTTTGCACTGAGTGCTCAGCTTGTGGTAGTGAAGGACAAAAGCCTTGCCCATTTCAGCAAGGATTGATGACATCCACATACTTGACCTGCACAAGGCAGGGGCTGCCCCACCCCACCTTCCCTGAACTTGCAGTTAGGCTTTCCAGGTTTTTATTCACAGAATAACACATCTCTCAGAATCCCCAGGTTGGAAAAGCCCTTTCAGCCCATGGAGCCCAACCATCCCTGTCCTGTGCTAAACCAGATCCCTGAGCACCTCATCTCCCCTCTGTTCAACACCCCCAGGGCTGGGGACTCAGCCCCCTCCCTGGGCAGCCTGGGCCACAGCCCCACAACTCTGCCAGGGAAGAACTTTGCCCTCCCAGCTGAGCTGAGCCTGCCCTGGCCCAGTTTGAGCCCATTGCCCCTTGTCCCAGCTCCTGGCCCCTGGCTGCAGAGACCAGCGCCTACCTCTCTGCACCCTCCTGGCAGGGCAGGGCAGGTGGGGAGAAGGGCTCCCCTCAGCCTCCTCTTCTCCAGGCTCAACCCCCCCAGCTCCCTCAGCTGCTCCTCAGAGGATTTGCCCTCCAGCCCCTTCCCCAGCCTGGTTGCCCTTCTCTGCACTCGCTCCAGGACCTCCATGTCCTTGTGATGCTGAGGAGCCCAGAACTGGACCCAGCACTGGAGGTGCAGCCTCCCCAGTGCCCAGTCCAGGGGCACAATCCCCTCTCCAGACCTACTGGCTACACTGTTTCTGATACAAAAATTCCCTTGATTTCTCCCATTCCCTTCTGCTCCCTCTCCCCAGTTCAGAATAGAAATGGCTTCCCAGACTTCTGTAGGCCCCAACAACCAGAGCTGCTTGCCTCACCAAGGCTTTTGCAAATACATTCTGCCTCCTCCTGAGCTGGAAACCGAAGCAAAGAGTTCAGACAGCAGCTGAGCTACAGACATGCCATAGCCTGTTCTCCTCTGGGATGATGTAAATGCAGAGGGTGAAGCAGGTCAGCCTAGACATACAAGTCAAAGGCTGCTCTTTGTCAGAAACCCCTTCGTTGAATGAGCAAAGAATGGAGGAGGAGCATGGTATGCTTGCTGCTTCTTAGCTAATGAGGAAGGGATTCTGATCATCTCACTAAAACCTCCTGATCATCTCAGAAAAACCTTCTCTTTCAGCTGTGGGAGTAAAATCTGTTACTAAAGTTGAGTGCAGAGTTGGGGTACTGGTTATGTGAAAATCCCCATTGCTCTGCTCAGGTTTTTAAGTCATTTTAAGTTCAGACCTTTGGCAAAATCAGCAAGTCAGAAGTAGTTTAACATTCAGTTAACAGCTGAAACAATACACTGTTAAATACATGATAAATACAGTGGAGTGAATCAATGCAGAGTTTCCAGTTCCCCTTTAGCCACAACTTTCTTAATGTTTGTTTTAAACTAATCCCAGTATTAATTTCTTCTTGTGCTCTGTTTTTCAAGGTCAGCTATTTGCTTTATGGGATTGTACATTTGAGGGGTGTGTATATATTGTGCCCTCATGATTCATACCTCCTTTCCTTTCCTCTGACAGCCATCTCTCCCCTGTGCCACAATCTCTTTGCACTGTATGATGAAAGCAAAAGGCTCTGGTATGCCCCAAACCAGGTCTTCAAGATAGATGAAAAAACATCACACCGGCTCCATTATCGAATGAGGTAAGTGCAGAACATCTGAAAAATGACTCCTTGGCTGTATGCAGATGCTGCTGACCTCACTGAAGAAGCAGGAAAGCAAAACCAAAAGCAGCAGCTTGCTTTTCACACCAGAGATGAGAGATTAACAGGAAAGGCTTAAAATGGCTCCTGATTTTTTTTTTTTGTGTGTGTCTTGCTTGTGGTGGGACCTCATTGCAGCCTGCCAGCCCCTGAGGGAGCAGAGGAACAGGAGGGGAATCAGCTTGTTCAAGGGCAGAGCCTGGCAGGACAAGGGGCTGGAGTGAAGCTGGAGGAGGGAAGGGTGAGAGGAGATCTTGGGGGGAAGTTGTTTGCAGAGAGAGTGGTGAGGGGCTGGAAGGGGCTGCCCAGAGAGGGGGTGGGTGCCCCGTCCCTGGGGGTGTTCCAGGCCAGGTTGGCTGGGGCCCTGGGCACCCTTGTGTAGCTCCAGGCCTGGAGGTTGGTGTCCCTGCCTGTGGCAGGGGGTTGGAGCTCTGTGACCCTTGGGGTCCCTCCCAACCCCCAGACCAGTCTTTGATTCTATGACACAACCTTGAAAAAACTTGCAGAAGTTGAAAACCCACAGAAACCTGTGTGCACAAAGCTGGAGGTAAAAAAGGCTCCAAAATGTTGATTTATTACATCAGTATTTTGCATGTTCCCATTCCCCCTTGAAGCATTTGATGTGAACTGTGCTGCTGAAGCCAACATGAATTTTACTGTTGACAAAGCACAACATGCTCTTGCTTTTGACATTCTCCTCTAGGATGGTGGGGCAACCTGTGACCTCACTGGGAGGGGTGTATGCTGGACTGGGAGTGCATCAGAAACATGAAATCACTGTAGCTGGGATCTTTATCCAATGGGTACCATCCAGTTGAACTTCAGGTGGCATTCTTAAAATACAGCATGTAGCCTGTTGAGATTTCTGGGGCTGGAAAGTGCAAGCAGCAAGGCTGACAACTCTTAAGCACTCTCACAGGAAGGGTGTCTTACTTTCAGGATTCCATGGAAATCTAATTCTGCTCATTGTACTGCCTTCTTTTGTGGGTTTTTTTATCCTGACTTTTCTTCTTGCATAATATGAGCTTGGAGTGTATGATGTAGGAGAAGAATATAGGGAGTAAGCTTTGCTTCCAGGAAAAATTAGTCCAGAAGCTTTACCCTCGTTCCTAAAGCAAGTCCACAGATTGTTTTTGTTGATTCTTCAAGGTCCAACTGTAAGAAAATAATCTGTGTAGTATTCCCTCTCTGCCTTAAGCTGTAACACTCCTGTTCATGGTCACTTTGGGCTGTAAACCAGAGGAAAAAGGTTAAAGTAGCAGTATAGCCCTATGCATTTTAATGTCTTTTCCTGGTAATCTCATTGGACAACCTGAGGATCACCTGTAGACACTGATGAGACAACTGGCATGTGTAAACCCCAGGTTGTGCATCCAAACTGTTCTCCAGGCTTATGAGAGACTTAACAACCACTTTGCTTATGCAAAGCTCTGAAAATGGGGTCTTTGAACTGTGAGGTGTTCTGGTTCTGCTTACAGTTGTGCCAGCTGGGAACTGTTGGATTCACTTGTATGAGGAAAAAAACGATGCAGTTAACAAAAAAATCTTTGTTTGTCAAGCCATCATGATAGCAATATCTATTTTTAGAAGAGGGAGAGGATATTATGGTCTTTCTTTTCTCTTTTATGCAGTCTATTACTGGTACTAATGACTTAACCTTGGCTAATCTCAGCTTTAAACAGCTGGGGTTGAGTTTGGCAGATAAGCACTGTGCAATAATGGAATCCAGTGACTCCCTAAAAGAAGCTCCATGGACTCTAATGGCCTCTTACTGAGCATTAAGAGCCCTTCCTTGCTGCAAGGGATCAGCCAGCTTAACCAGACACTGGGTGATAAAACAATTTCTCACTATAATATGAACCTGGGGCGTTTTCCCCTGATCCTGAAGGTCTTTGTCTTGTCCTGCTCTGCTTTTCTCAGTAAGGGGAGGGGGTAAATGGATGCTGTTGGGAATTTAGTCCCCCAGTTTGAAGTATGATGCTGTTTTTAACTCAGTTCTTAAAAAATTATTTCCACTGTGTTGGTGTTTATGTGTTTATGCCTTGGGTGAACGATGAGAGCTCACTTCAGGTACTCTCCTTCATGCTGCACCTTCTCTGCATGGGGGTTACACCTCCTTTCAAGCAGCCTGAAGAGCAGCTCCCTCTTTTCAATGTCCCTGGGCTGTTTGTAACTCACTTGTGGTTTTGGTATATGGGCAGAATTACTCTGCATTGAATTTTCTCTTCTGGAAATGTTTCTGTTCTTCCATTTTATAGAACAGAGCTGGGAAATGCCCTGCTTTTTAAAGCCAGGCTTTTTAAAATATAATCTGCTTTTTATAAACCAGTTCTGGTGGTTTATTTTTTTTAAAACATTGGAGTTGGGATTTGAAGCTTGGCAGGGGTGTCTCTTTTGTCAGATGTACTTCATGCATGAAAACTGGCCTGCTTTAGGCCAGTAATACCTATCTAAAATAACTTCATGTGCATTTAAGAAGAGACTTAAGCACTAAAACCTGAAGATTCCTGTCTCCCTAAGAACACTGTGTTTGGTGAAGTGCTGTTTCCCTTTCATTTCTCATCCATTGTGTGTCTTGGCTTGGACATCTGAACAGAGAGCAGGGCTGGGGACTGAAAAATTATGAGCAATGCAGGATTGTGAAACTGTTCTCTAGATGAATATTGTTTATTCTGAGGTCTGCAAGAGGCTGAATTCCTTTTGAAAAGGGAAAATGGTCTTGGCTTACATAGTAGTGTGGTCTATGAGACTGCATGGAATCATTTAGAGACTAAATAATTTTTAAGGGGAACAACCTCCTGCCTGAAGTCTCCTCACATCAGTAGGTGGGATGTAGTCTTGGCCTATTCAAGTTATATAAGATATAAAATGAAGGTTTGTGACCAAATAGTTTCAATCTCTTTTAGATGTTTGATCTTTCTCCCACTGCTGATGGCTTTAGGTTTGATTTCTTATTGTGTGGACTTCCCTTCCTCCTCCTACTCTCCCCATCCAGTGTGGAGAGTAGTATTTTAAAAGGACTTGCTTTTTTGGTAACTAGCCCTATTTTTCTTTCACTTGCCTCCAGTTTAAAAAAAAAAAACCCCACCACCACCCAACAACAGCCCACAACTTAAGAAACCACAGTGTTTTGTAATATCCTGGAGTAATTAGCACACCAGCTGATGGAGAAGTTTAACTCTTGCATAGCTGGGCTGTGCTTAAGCCAGAGGTAGCAGTGTTTCTTGGCAGGAGGGACCCAGTACATGGATTTCTGGAAGCTCTGGAAAGAAGGAATGTTGGAACTGTTATGGGTGATGGAGAATGGCAGGTCTGCTTGTGCATTTCCACTGCTCCTTGGTCAGATCAAACAGGTCAAGTGCAGAACTGCTCCATCCCAGGGTGACCCCAGGTTGGGCTGATACCCCAGGTTGGGCTGATACCCCAGCCCTCCCCACAGTGGGGATCTCACCCATGGGCTGCCCAGGCCTGAAGCTCTCTGCATCAGGGATGGGTCATGCATCTGAAACCTGGGGAACATGCAGTCTCCTTCCCATCCTGTCTGTGGGACTTCTGAATTGGAAAGCTCCTCTTTCCAATTGTGACAGTGGAGCAGTAATAATCTGTCCTCCACTGGTCTCTTTGAAGCAAAGATTCCCCATCTTTATTGGCATGGTTCCTCAAACAATGGGCTTCTCATTGTCATTCCAACTTAGAAGTGTTGTCTTAATCAGTGCAGTTTAACAGGGAAAGGAGAAAATTCTCCTCTCACAAACAATACACACTACCTTGCCCATAATTATTTTCAGGAAATTAAAATAATAATAATTGGAGTTATTAATTATCACTCAGCTTCTAAAGGAGCATATGGAAACAGAGTCATTTCCTGGAGGTGGAAGGATTTGTTTTGCTTTTTGTGCTTCAACTGGAAGAGTTCTGCAGCTCTCAGAGTACTTGTCAGGAGGTTTTGGCTTTGTTGTGTGCTGGTGTTCCTGCTCAAACTGTGGTTTTTGGGGACTAAAAAGGTCTTAAAAGGAAGGATGGGCAAAGAAACACTACAGAAGGTCTCTTCTCCTTAAAGAGCAATTCGATGTGGGCACGTTCCCCTGGACTGGGCACTGGGGAGGCTGCACCTCGAGTGCTGGGTCCAGTTCTGGGCTCCTCAGCATCAGAAGGACATGGAGGTCCTGGAGTGAGTGCAGAGAAGGGCAACCAGGCTGGGGAAGGGGCTGGAGGGCAAATCCTCTGAGGGGCAGCTGAGGGAGCTGGGGGGGTTGAGCCTGGAGAAGAGGAGGCTGAGGGGAGCCCTTCTCCCCACCTGCCCTGCCCTGCCAGGAGGGTGCAGAGAGGTGGGCGCTGGTCTCTGCAGCCAGGGGCCAGGAGCTGGGACAAGGGGCAATGGGCTCAAGCTGGGCCAGGGCAGGCTCAGCTCAGCTGGGAGGGCAAAGTTCTTCCCTGGCAGAGTTGTGGGGCTGTGGCCCAGGCTGCCTAGGGAGGGGGCTGAGTCCCCAGCCCTGGGGGTGTTGAACAGAGGGGAGATGAGGTGCTCAGGGATCTGGTTTAGGTTAGGATGGGTACAGTTGGGCTCCATGGGCTTAAGAGGCTTTTCCAATAGTGAGATTCTGTATTTTAAAACACAGCCTGTTGTGTGCAGGTCATTCTGCACCATACTCATGGTCAGAAGGCTTTGCCAGTTGACTTTCTGCCTTCCTGCTCTCTCCCAGAACACATCTCTTGCAATTTTTATTGCATTAGATTTGAAATGAAGCCACTTGGGCAATATAGCCATGTGCTATTTAAACAGGTCTTTATTTGTAATCTCAAACTGTGTTTGTAGGTTAGAAGGTAGTTTGTAAGTACTTTACAAGGTAGTTTATAAGCTGCCTCTTCTGATAGAGTGAAATGTGTATTTCCTGCCCAGGAGTTGGATATACCCATCATGTGCCTCAGTATTTTCTACCTTAAACCATAGCTTTATTCCACTTATTTTGTCTTTAATACCTCATTATGTGCAGTGTTTGTTAACACTGGCATTCACTTGTCTTTTTTCCCTGTGTAAATCTATTGGATCTCATTCCAGTCACAAGAATTCTTTGTGATTTGGATCCTGTATCAAGGTAGGAAAGCTGCACTGTCAAGATGTTGCAGTGATGTGAAACAAATGGGGTCACTGACCATATTTTTCTTTCTCTCTCTCTCTCTCTCTCTCTCTCTCTCTCTCTCCACACTTACATGCTCTGAATTAATTCTGCAAAATCCTCCTGTGGAATTAGGTTGACACATTCCTACACAAATCATTCCTCCTCAGCAGTTGGGTAAATCTTACTTCATTGTAATAGTGGTGATGTGCAAGGTGTGAACCTTTGCAAAAAGGCACGTTGATGCAAACCAGGTTTAAACTTGACTTGATCTGAATGGTTCTGGAACCCAGATAAACACAAATTTCTGGGATAATTTAGGCAAGGATTTCTCAAGAGGTGCTAACAGAGCTGGAACTGAAAAAGGTCATTATTTTTCAGGAGATGCCAACTCCTCTAGCAGGTTTTTAGTGAATAGCTTGGTGTACAGATAACAGTGAGAAGGTTGTTTGTAACATACACAGAAGATTGACTCTGTCCTTTAAAACTGTGTGACTTTGCATTGTTGTCACCAGCTCCATGGAAAACCAAAGGGAAGCAGTAATTCCAAGGAGTGAAACACAGCACAGTTCTTGTGTGCCTGTAGAGGAGGAGGAGTTGATCTGGAATCTTGTGAACCCTTTAGTTTGAGCCATTTTATCTTGGGATACCAATTCTGGGCTTTGGCTGATGCTCCATAGGGGCTTCCCACTCTTGCACTGCTCAAACACTGTTGGAGGTGATGGAAATGGACCTGTCATCCAAGTGCTGCCTTTTAACTGCAACAGGCAGTTAAAAGTGAGATACCACTGAGTGGAAATGCTGAAGACCTTTGAGTAATACACCATTTTCCCCCAGTTCCTCAGGCCAGGGATGTAGTTTCAGCAGTGGGATGCTTCAGGTTGTAACCTCAGGGCAGAATCGATGGATTTTCACTCACAACTGGTTTTCTTTCTAAGAGTTTCAGTTATACAGGTAAGTGGAGGACGTCCCCAAAGGTTTTTAAAGTTTATTCCTCTCTTCTTGCAAGATACTACTTCACAAACTGGCATGGCACCAGTGAAAATGAACCCTCAGTGTGGAGGCATTCACCAAGGAAGGCAAAGAACTCCTATGAGAAGAAGCTGGCTCCAGAAGGGACCCCTATACTCGATGCCAGCTCGCTGGAATACATCTTTGCACAGGTAAGAGGCTGCTTCCCAGTGTCTCTGTCATTGTAGTCACACAGAAACTATCTGATCCAGTTAAAGCTGCTTTAAAGATCTATTTTCAAACTTCTAAAGTACATGTGAGGCATGTTAGTGTTGGGAAATGTTTTATCTAGTGGCTAAGAGACCCAGTGGGATCCTGGGGGGCATCAGGAGGAGTGTGGGCAGAGGTCACAGGAGGGGATCCTCCCCCTCTGCTCTGCCCTGCTCAGGCCCCAGCTGGAGTGTTGTGTCCAGTGCTTGGGCTCCCTGGGATAAAAAAGCCAGGGATCTCCTGGAGAGGGTCCAGAAGAGGCTGTGGAGATGCTGAAGGGCCTGGAGCATCTCCCCTGTGAGGAAAGGCTGAGTGTGCTGAGTTCAGCGTGGAGAGAAGAAGACTAAGGGGGGACCTTATTAATGTTTATAAATATCTGAAGTATGGGATGCAGGGGGATGTGGCCAGCCCCTTTTCAGTGTCTGTGGGGACAGGACAAGTGGCAATGGCTGCAAGTTAGAGTATAGGAAGTTCCACACCAACCTGGGGAAGAACTTTTCCCCAGTGAGGGTGAGGGAGCCCTGGGCCAGGCTGCCCAGGGGGTGTGGAGTCTCCTTCTCTGGAGAGATTCCAGCCCCGTCTGGACAGCGCCTTGTGTGCCCTGTCCTAGGGACCCTGCTTTGGCAGGGGGTTGGACCCCATGGGCTCTGGAGGGCCCTTCCAACCCCCACAGTTCTGTGATTCTGTGATCATACTTCTGTGTGGTGTAGAGAAGAGCGTTTGCTACATGAAGAACAATCAACCCATGTGCAGAACATATATAGAAGCCACCTGTCTCTCAGTCCAGGAAAGGCTGCTTCTACAGTTTATTTTCTTTGAGTATTAAATGTATTTAGGTATAAACACTGTCACCTTTTCCTCCTTTCCTCAAGGAGAGCCTGTGATTGTGGGATATATCAATCTTGTGATGTATTGCTCAGAAATAGGCTCTGACAAATACCCAAATCTGGCAGCTCTCTTTTTCTGCTTCCTCTTAAGGGTCAGTATGACTTAGTGAAAGGTCTGGCACCAATAAGGGATCCTAAGAATGACCAGGAGGTTCATGAGATTGAAAACGAGTGTCTGGGGATGGCTGTCCTTGCAATCTCTCATTATGCCATCAAGAAAAATGTGAAGCTTCCAGAGCTTCCCAAGGATATCAGGTGAGTTGGAATAACTTCTCTGTCACTGTTGGGTCTTCTCTTCTCCTCCAGAAGGGATTTTACACATTTAACCTCCCAGAGTCTTGAGTTACAAGCTCCAACACTACTATTGCTGAGTGGTTTTTCTATTGAGGGTCTTCCAAATCTTGTCAGTGGAGATATCTATTAGAAAACCTGATTTATTCTGTTTTTCTTATGTGGAGAGTGTTTGAGGTCTCTGCAGGTAGTGCTCCAGTGTGTTGGGTGCCGATCGACTGGCTGGGCTAGCAGGGTCAGGAGCAGCAGTGCTCTTGAGTGGCAACCTCATGAGAAGACTTAGAATAAATTGGGTTACTGGTCTGAGTGGGCTGTATCCATCTGACTAAAAAAGCTTTTAGATGAGGCTGTTGTTTGAATTCCTGGTGGGCATTCACTCTGTAAACTGATGCCACCTGCATCCTGTTCTCTATCAAGCTAAGGCCGTTGCACGTTTTGGAGAGTTGGAAGTTTAGGAGACAGCAGTATTAACTCATAACCTTGTTTTTCTTTCTAGTTATAAGCATTATATTCCTGAAACTTTGAACAAGACCATCAGACAGAGGAATTTCTTAACCAGGATTCGGATCAATAATGTTTTCAAGCATTTCCTTAAGGAGTTTAACAACAAAACCATCTGTGACAGCAGCGTGTCTTCACGTGATCTGAAGGTTAAGTACTTATCAACAATGGAGACTTTGACTAAATACTATGGAGCAGAAATTTTTGAGACTTCATATTTGTTGATCTCATCTGAGAATGAAATCAACAGATTTAGTTGTGGAGACAACGGGATCCTCCCGCTGTATGAAGTCATCGTGACAGGAAACAATGGAATTCAGTGGAGGCTCAAGCCAAATGTAAGTATCCCTTGGTAAGTGGGAGTTGGAGGATCACTTTTTTGGGGGGGGTAACAGCTCATAAAAAATGGTCATGATCTTCAGACACTGCAGATGAGCTTTTCATTGAAAGGACTTCTTTCAAAGGGTGATCGGATTGTGCAGGTTGGAAGGGACCTCAGGAGATGTCTAGTCCAACCCCCTTCTCAGTGTTAGCTTTGAGGTCAGACCAGGTTCCTCAGGGCTTTATCCATCCTGGTCTTGAAAACTTCCAAGGATGGACACTGCACAACATCTGTGAGCAACCAGCTCATAGGGAAGGTGAAAGGCTGTACTGTAATTCTATATCTGCCTGCCCAGACACAAGCCTTGAGAGATTAATGTCTACAGGGACCCTTCTGCTTTGGTGCCCTGGCTCAGTATCAAAATCTGTTAATGCTTTTTCTGTCTGTGGCACCCCAGGTGCTGTGTTTGCTCAGACTCATAAGCTTTTCATGACTAAAATATGATAGAGTGACATCAAAGCCAAGCTTTTTCACATCAGTCATATTTTAGATGTTGTTCCTTGTTTCAGTGCTGCTAATTGAGGTCCTCCAGCTTCACCTCTTCTGTACTTTGTGCACATAAATATTAAATAGGCTCTAGGTTTGAAGCTTTTCTCCACAATACTTGAACAAATTGACCTCTTTCTGCTTGCCTCAGTTCCCCAGGGTGATGTAAACCCTGCTGATGGCTATCTTCAGTAGCACAGAAAGCATTGTGCTTCACTCCATTTAGATGTAACCTATCTCTGATGGAGAACTTCTGTTTTATATGATAATATTGATGGGCTGAGGGAAGGAAGAACTGGTATTTGAGCAGAAAAGCTGGCAAGAAGTGCAGCCTGTTTCTTGTAAGGCTCCATTTCTGCTGATTTACAGATTATTGAAATGCCTAAACCAAAGACTTTCATTTCAGTGAGAACCTGTCTGTCAGTACCAGGAAGCTCTGCTCACCCTCAACTATTACCCTGGACACTTTTCTTGTTTTTAAATAGTTAGTTACTAATAATTGTCAGTCATTTTTGACCTCAGCTTCATTGTGGTGGTCTGCATACTGAATTTCACTCAGGCTTGTGGTGTGAGCAGAGGTGGCTCTTGCTTTTGGACTGAGCTCTGCAAGAGTATTTCAGGTACATGACTTATAGATTGCAGTAGAACCCTTTCAGCTCTGTACTGCTGCTGACTTTACTCCCAGCCTCCCAAGAGGTGAGTTACCCAGGGAATTTCTCCTCTTCTCCTGAGAACTGGCTCCTGGACAGTTGTACTTGGGAGACAGACACACTGAATGTGTAAATGAATCAATGATTTGGTGCAGAAAGTATTCAGGAGTAAAAAGGTTGGATTGATTTGGCAGGAATTTCTGCTGTAGCTTAAAAAACATTGTGTTAAAAAAAATAATCATGAGTTTATTAATATACTTTTACCCAAAATATATTTGCAGCCTGTCCAGACAGAGAAAGAGAAGAAGAAAAAGGCTGATGGCAAAACCAAAAAGGATGAAGAGAAACACAAAATTCGAGACACGTGGAACAACTTCTCCTATTTTCCTGAAATCACCCACATTGTTATCAAAGAGTCAACAGTTAGCATTAACAAGCAGGACAACAAAAGGATGGTAAGAACCAAACCTGGTGTTCCCTCCCTTTGGAAGGTGTAGTGACCTGGTGGTGTTGGGCAGTGGGTGATAAGCTCCTTCAGGAACGTTTTCAATGGGGGCTTTTAAATTTAACTCTGAAATGTGCTGCCCTCAGCACTGTACAGATTCACACACACACACACAGAGGATTGTAGGGGTTGTGAGGGACCTCCAGAGCCCATGGGGTCCAACCCCCTGCCAAAGCAGGGTCCCTAGGACAGGGCACACAGGGCGGTGTCCAGACGGGGCTGGAATCTCTCCAGAGAAGGAGACTCCACACCCCCTGGGCAGCCTGGCCCAGGGCTCCCTCACCCTCACTAGAAGAGCAGCAAGTTGTTTCTCTACACCAGTGCTTGTTGGCCTCCATGATGCGCTTCTCAGCTCATGGCCTCCTCCTCCACAGCTTGGACAGTCCAAACCAGCACAAAGTCAGAGGAGCTCAGCAAAGATGGCAGAGAAAGAGGAGACAAATGCAGAGAGGACCTGGGAGGGAGAGGAGAGTCTCTAGAGAGACCTAATTCTTCTTACTGTGGGTTGAAGGAGCTGTCAGTGTCCTTGGGTTCAAATCCACCATGACTTGCCCCAGTCCAGAATTTCTGGTACTGCACAAAAGCTGGCACAGGTTTGCCTTGGACATCTCCTGTGGGATTGCAGCAGAGTGTAAGTTATGCTGGAGAACACAAGTTTCTAGCCAGTGATGAGTGGGGAGGATAGAGGATGGCTTCCTAAATGTGTATGGGTTTCTCTCAAAGCTTTCTGGACAATATTTTGGCCACTTCATGCAACAACTGCTGGGTATTAAATGAAATGTTTAAGTGGAACTGTAAGAATCTGTGACTAAAACAACCTTTTTGTTCCAGGAATTAAAACTGTCCTCCCATGATGAGGCCCTGTCGTTTGCATCCTTGATAGATGGATACTTCAGACTCACAGCAGATGCCCACCATTACCTCTGCACAGATGTGGCTCCCCCTCTGATTGAGCACAACATAAAGAATGGATGCCATGGACCCATTTGGTTAGGAAAATGTTTGCTTTTTATTTTTCCACTTGAATAATTAGCCCTCTAATACTACACTGAGGCAAGGTGGCATTTGGGAGGTTGTTGGGTAACAAAAGGTTGTAGAACAACTCATTTTTTCTAATGATTATAAAGGGGGGGGTGGGAAATCACTGTTCCCCTCCACATCAACTGACTCATTAGGCTTAACTTCACTAACAGTTACCAGGATCATTGTCAGCTTGAACAGATATGAATGCAATTGTAACTACACTGCTCCTGAGAGGCCTTGGAGGGAGGCACAAAGCCTCTGTGCTTGGTTTTAATAACCAAACAGTGGGACATAACAACCCTGAGCAGTGCTACAGGCTGGGGGGAGACTGGCTGGAGAGCTGTCAGGCAGAGAAGGACCTGGGGCTGTTGGGTGACTGTGACTGACCATGAGCCAGCAGTGTGGCCAGGTGGCCAGGAAAGCCAAATGGCATCTTGGCTTGTGTCAGACACAGTGTGGCCAGTAGTTCTGGGGAGGAGATTGTGCCCCTGGACTGGGCACTGGGGAGGCTGCACCTCCAGTGCTGGGTCCAGTTCTGGGCTCCTCACCATCAGAAGGACATGGAGGTCCTGGAGCGAGTGCAGAGAAGGGCAACCAGGCTGGGGAAGGGGCTGGAGGGCAAATCCTCTGAGGAGCAGCTGAGGGAGCTGGGGGGGTTGAGCCTGGAGAAGAGGAGGCTGAGGGGAGCCCTTCTCCCCACCTGCCCTGCCCTGCCAGGAGGGTGCAGAGAGGTGGGCGCTGGTCTCTGCAGCCAGGGGCCAGGAGCTGGGACAAGGGGCAATGGGCTCAAGCTGGGCCAGGGCAGGCTCAGCTCAGCTGGGAGGGCAAAGTTCTTCCCTGGCAGAGCTGTGGGGCTGTGGCCCAGGCTGCCCAGGGAGGGGGCTGAGTCCCCAGCCCTGGGGGTGTTGAACAGAGGGGAGATGAGGTGCTCAGGGATCTGGTTTAGCACAGGACAGGGATGCTTGGGCTCCATGGGCTGAAAGGGCTTTTCCAACCTGGTCATTCTGTGGTTCTCCCTTCTGCTCACCTGCTTGGCTTTTCCTTTTACATTCAAAGGTGCAGTGTGTAGATGGCTGAGACCTGATGACCCTGTGCTGGATGCAGAATTTCCCTGTTAAGCACGTTAAGATCATAAAACCCCCACTTTCTTCCCTTGCTCTTTTGCAGCTAAATGTAGTACATACAATTAAATCATGCTTTAATATTAGTAGAAATATTTTAAAGTTGCTGTTACACATGTTTGTTCCAAATCTAGGGTTACTCTTCTGTGGATTTACTAACAGTAGATCTTAGATGTCCTGCTCATTTGTTAGCTTGTCTCATTTGTACCCTGACTCTTTCAGCACCGAATATGCCATCAACAAACTGCGCCAGGAGGGGAATGAGGTGGGGATGTACGTGTTGAGATGGAGCTGCACCAACTTCAACCACATTCTCATGACAGTGACTTGTTTTGAAGGCTCAGAGGTACGTCAGGTGTGGTGTGCCCAGCAGTAATCTGGTGCCAGGGTGAAGACTGGCAGCTCCCCCTGATCCATGTTGATATATTTGTGTTCTGTGGAGCAAACACTCCTGTCTGTGACAGCTGATGCAGCAGAGGGTAGATGCTTGTGCTCACAGCTTCATTTTCACAGAATCACAGAACCACAGGGGTCAGAAGGGCCCTCCAGAGCCCATGGGGTCCAACCCCCTGCCAAAGCAGGGTCCCTAGGACAGGGCACACAGGGCGGTGTCCAGACGGGGCTGGAATCTCTCCAGAGAAGGAGACTCCACACCCCCTGGGCAGCCTGGCCCAGGGCTCCCTCACCCTCACTGGGAAGAAGTTCTTCCCCACATTGGGGGGGAACTCCCTGTGCTCCAGCTTGAGCCCATCACCCCTTGTCCTGTCCCCACAGACCCTGAGCAGAGGCTGCCCATGTCCCCCTGTGTCCCACCCTTCAGCTCTTGATAAACACTGATCAGATCCCCTCTCAGGCTGCTTCTCTCCAGGCTGAGCAGCCCCAGCTCCCTCAGCCTTTCCTCACAGGGGAGATGCTCCAGGCCCTTCAGCATCTCCAGAGCCTCCTCTGGACTCTCTCCAGGAGATCCCTGGCTGGTTGATCCCAGGGAGCCCAGCACTGGACACAACACTCCAGGTGGGGCCTGACCAGAGTAGAGGCTTCCCATGCTGTCTCTAGAAGCATGCTGTATCTCCTTGCACCCCAAATATTTCCATTCATAGCAATAAAATCGTGCATGAATGTGACTCAATTGAAGCTTTTCAAACTTAGATGGTGTGAGAATGACACACAGATGTTGTCACTCAGCTTACTTCATGTCTCCTGAACGTGGATTTAATTACTTGAGTGTGTTTTGGCTGACACACTGTGAGAGGACAGTGTGTGAGGATGTGCAGAGCAGCACCACAGAAGGGGAGAGGGGCACAGGTAGCTAGTGGGACTTGTTCCTTTAAAGATGAGTGAAGTGAAGCTCATGACATGGGATAGGTGAGGGAAACCAGATGGGGATGGTCAGGAGTAGAAAGGCAGGATGCAGGAACTGCATGGAAATGGGAATTGTCCTGCCCACAGGCTGCAGCTGAGTCCCTGGTTTTGGAGAGATACTTGAGGTGTTTGTACAAGAACAGTAATAGCATAAAAGTATGGAAATGTTTCTCCTTCTCTTAGAAAAAAAAGGGGAATAGAATCAATGATGAGGTCAAGAAGGGACATTTGAAACAAGAAAGAATTAAACAATGGGAAAAAACCTCTTGGAAACAACAGTCATCTCTGTGCATTGGTATTTGGTTCATCTTCTGTAGACATGTGTGCAAAAACTCTGTGTGATCAACGCTGTCATCTAATAGAGGGAAACTGAGGCACTGAAACAAGAGGGTAATTTTGTCCTTGAAACCATGGCAAGGCTGAGCAAGGAAAGAGGGAGGTGGCACAGAGCTGCAGCCCAAGAGAGGTGAGGAGGCAGGAGGGTAGAACGTGAAAGGCCACAGACCGGAGCTAGGACAGGACAGAAGTTGGGCTGTTCTCCCCCAAAGCTGCTGAATGAGATGGGAAGGTTTGAACAGCAGCCTGAAATCTCCTTTGCTTGTTGAACAGTCTGGGTTGTGAAAGGCAGTTTTGCTATTTTTAAGTTGAGATTTTGTAACTGTGGTCCAGATTCTGCAACTCTTGACCAAGCCAAGAGAAGATTCCTTCTGAAGAGTTGGGGCTTCTGCAGAACACAGAGGCTGGAACTGGGCTTGTTGGGTGGCTAGAACTTCATGCTGCTCTTCTTCTGCTCTGTTTTTATGAGCCATCCTGAAGGTTTATAGCCATTTCAGGGCCTTTTCCTACCTTTACCTTGTTGGAGTTTGGTTAGAGGCCCTTAGGAGTGATTTGCTGGTCCTACATGTAGTTTCAAAGGCTTTTGGGAGCTTTTATGGCTTCACACACACTCTTTAACAATTGGTATTTTTGCTTTCTCTGTCCTTCTCTCCCCTACTAACAGATGATAAATAATTCCATCCAGTACAAGAACTTCCAGATCGAGGTGAAGGAGGGTGGGTACTTCCTCCATGGTTCAAACAAGTCATTCTCATCCTTAAAAGAGCTGATGGATCACCTGAAAGGACAGATACTTCGAACAGACAACATAAGCTTTACACTGAAGAGGTGCTGCCAACCAAAACCAAGAGGTACTGTGTCCTTGGAGAGAAACAACAAGCTTACTTGTTGAAAGAAAACAAACTCCATAAATTGGAGGCGTGCTTAGTGCCTTTGGTTTGTTCTGTATCCTTCTCTGAGGCTCTCTTGTCACTTAAGAAGCTTCAGGTGTAGTTCTTTTCTTCTCTGTGGAGGAGGAGCCTGGTCAAGGAGCAAAAGCAAGGTTTTAGGGGTTTCCTTTCAATGTTACAAGCTCAGCACAGGATGTTCAGGGCCTGGTGCTTCTCATGAGCTTTGTTTGTGGGAACTTTTCAAATGATAGCAAGAAAGGCTCTGGGTTTTTGCACCCTAAACAGCTGGCCCTGCAGAATTGACAGCAGAGGTGGAACTCTTGATGAGTGTTTAAGGGGAAAATGTCACAGCTGACTCAGAGCCATGGGCTGCAGCAAAGCAGGGCCCATATAAGGTGCTTCCTTTGCCCTGCGGAGTCACGTATGCCAAGCCCTGCCACCACACAGCAGGTTGCCTTCCTCTACCAAAGGAGGGTGACAACCTCTGGGTTGGAGCTCCTTTGCTCTCATTACAAGCCTTCAACCTTCATGAAGCAGCAGGAAAGGCTTGGTCCACCCCTCCTTAGCAAGGAGAACAGCCTTGTGGCCCGTGGCTCCATCTGTGAGGGCAGATTTTAAAGGGCTGGGAGAGGCTGTGTGCCTGTGATGCCAGCACCTACTGGACTGGGTGGCTAGAGATTACGTGTGTCTTGCAGCTGAATTCTCTCTGAAAGAGGAAACAAGAGCATGTGGTTGTGCTGATCAGATAATGGTTTCCTGTTAGAGTAAGGGGAATAACTAAGCTTGTTCTGGTTTTGGAGGAAAGTATGCTGAGCTCGTGGACACTTTTGAAGAACACTGGTAACTGTCAGGAGAGATGAAACAACTCAACATTTAAGCTGACACTTTGACACCTGTATTTGCAATAAAACAAGTCAAGGAGTTGACCACCCACCTCAGCTTTCCATTGACACCAGTGGGATCCAGGGAATCCAGGTGGAATTACAGTGGGATCCAGGGAATTACCTCTGTTCTTCCCTGGCTCTCCTCTGTGTTTGGCTTTTTAATTCTTTCTCTTTGAATTGGTTATTCACAAAGATGTTCAGGGGATGCAGAATTAAAGCCATTTGTCTGGTGTATGGTTTGCTGTTTTCAGGGTGCCAGGTCACAGTTGAGCCCAGACACACAGAGGTCAGGTGCACAGAGACACCTGAAGCCACCGTGGTGGGATAAATAACTCCCACTGTCAAACCCAGGAAGCCAGAATTCCTGTGCAAGGCTTTTGAATCTAGCCATGGCTCTCCCTGGCCAGAAGTGGTGGGGAGGAAGCACAGGACTTCAGAGCCTTTTCTTCCTGTTTGTTTCCCATTTCCTGGTTGAATCCTGGTGCTCTGGAAACAGACTGATTCCCAGAGTGGTTTTCAAGGAGTTGAGGAGAGGAACTGAGACTCCAGCGAGCCCATACCCATCTGATGCTGGACAGGAGATGTACCTGTTGGCAGGAGGGAGTGTGCAGCGTTGTACTTGCACAGCAGAGGCATTGCCTCCTTCCATCCCAGGAAACCCACTGTGCTGGGAACACTGCTAAGCTTCTCAGTGCCAGCCCCACCATGGCTAATATTAACTTTGTATGTAGGTTATAAAATACACAGCTCTGCTTTAGGGAATGGCAGGCTAGAGGTTACTTGAGCAGAACTTAAGTCAAACTGTCCTCTTTTCCCTCCTCCTCATTCATTTTGGGATTTCCCTTGTGTGGTGGGTTTGGCCCTGGCTGGAGGCCAAATGCCCACCAAGCCGCTCGCTCACTCCCCCCTTCAGCCAAAAAGGGGAGAAGATATGTTTTTGGAGGCTCAGGCCCTGAGCTAAGGCCAGAGGGATCACTCTCCAGTTAGTGCAATGGGCAAAACAGACTCTGCACAGAATAAAGGAAAGAGAAGAGATTTATTACAACTACAACTAATACACCCAGTGAACTGGGACGAGATAAGAGTGAGAAGCAGCCAGGTCTTACAGCACCTTCCCCCCACCCCTCCCCTTCTTAGCAAACTCAAACTCCATCATGATTTTACTCCCTTCTTCCCCCACAACATGGCACGGGGAGGGGCAGGGAATGGGCAGTGAGGTTCCGGTGGTACCAGTTGCTTTCCTTCCCCAGATCTTAACACTTCTACTTCCCCCCACCCCTCGCCTCTTCCCACCCTGAGCTTTAATCAGCAATTGGATCCCTTCTTCCCTCCCATCGCAGCACCAGGAGGGGCAGGGAGTGGGGAGTGGGGGGTTCAGTCTGTTCTGCCTGAGCTGTCTTCTGTCTCAGCTGGGGGGGGGCATTACACACACACACACACACACACACACACTCTCACACACTTCCATTACAGCGCCGTGGGGTCCCACCCACACCAGAGTCCTATCCAGGAACTTCTGCAGCGTGAGTCCTGTCCATCGGGGAGTCACCTCCTCACCACAGGCCTCTCAGCAGGCCTCCCTTCCATTGGGGAGTCACCTCCTCACCACAGGCCTCTCAGCAGGCCTCCCTTCCATTGGGGAGTCATCTCCTCACCACAGGCCTCTCAGCAGGCCTCCCTTCCATTGGGGAGTCACCTCCTCACCACAGGCCTCTCAGCAGGACTCCCTTCCGTAGGGTTCCGACATTTGGGCCCGGGCTCCCCCGGCCTGGCTCCCCGCAAAGTCACAAGTCCCCCAGCTAACCTGCTGAGGCCTGGATCAATCTCTGCACAGGCTGCAGATGTCTCACAGAGCAGATGTCTCTGCTCCCCATCCTCATCCATGGGCTGCGAGGGGACAACCCGCTTCACCATGATCTTCTCCACGAGCTGCAGGGGAAGCTTTCCACATTCCTTTCCCCCCTCTCCTCCTGGGCCTGGCCTTGGCTATCGCTGCAGCTGGTCACATCTTCCCACTCTGTGTTCCGGTGGCAAAGTGCCCCAGCCAGCAGGTTTTTCCTCCTATATGTGATCCCCAGAGGCACTATGAATCCATCTGGGATTGGTCAAAAGTGACTTTGGCCTTGAATTAGCTCTTGTTTACTGTCTGGAACTCACAGCAAACTGTAACTGCTGTCTTGCAAAAGCCATCTAAGCAGCACAGCTACAGCAAACTGCTAACACCTTGCAAGGAGCATATACAGTTGGGTTAGTGACTGTGGAGGGTGAATGTGGTTACCTTGGAAAAGCCTTAAAGAATAGATCTTCTCTCCTTGCTTTCCAGAAATCTCCAACTTGCTTGTTGCAACTAAGAAGGCCCAGGAATGGCAGCCTGTTTATCACCTGGGGCAGCTGAGCTTCCATAGGATCCTCAAGGAAGAAATCGTGCAGGTAAGGAGCTGCTCCATTCTGTTTCTCTCCTAGGTGTCTGAAGAAGCATGGCAGCTTGCTGAACCTGCTCAAATAATACAGAATCACCCCATTCTGGCTGGTTCCTTCCAGTTCTCCTGAGCAAAACTTCAGCTGGATCTTTATTTCTCTGAAAGCAGCATATTGCAGGATCTGTTTCTCTCTCCTTGTAGGGGGTGGGAAAGAAGAGAAGCTTGGAAGTGATGCCTTTCACTAGAAATGTCTTAAAAACTGCATTTCTTGGCCAATTTGTTGCTAAATGAGGATCACTTTTAAGGTCTCTTCCAGCCTAAACCATTCCATGATTTTATACTGGAGCAACTGGTAGCTTGAGGTTTAAGAGACTATCCCACAGTTAAAAAAAAAAGGGTGAAATGTTCAAAAGCTCTGGAGAATCTCACCATAGAAAGTGGTGTGTTCCAGACATATTTAGCACCCAAATTTTCTGACAGTTGTTTGTGGTTAGACCCAAATCAAATTCCAGAACCCCAGAGTGCCCTGAAAGCACAAATCACAGTGGAAGTTTCTGGAAGCTCTTAAATCATGCTATTTGCTTCTGTGGTTAAATAGAAAGGTTTGGGGTTGGGGTTTTTAGCTTTAAATTGCATCACTGACTGGGATGGACAGATGCAGATTATGTTAATGGGGTTTTGATTGGTGTATTTCTAAGTCAGCACACAGGCTTCCTGCAGAAATATCCCTCCATTATTTAGGAGGAAATTGCTTTCCCAAAGAAATTGTTCCTTTGAAATATTACTTCCTTTAACTTTGGGAAATGCACTGAGGATTGCCTTAGTAGCAGCTCCTTGTAAATAAGAGGCCAGTTACTTACTCATTTGGTGCTTAATCTAATAACTTAAATCACTGTGAGCTTGCTTGGTGTTAATGGAATTGTAATTGCCTGTTAATAGTGGTGAGTATGGTCAGACCACCACAGCAGGGAATGACCTGCTGCCCTTTGGTTCCTTGCTGTGATGGTTTTAATCTGTGTGTAGCTGGGTGAAATGGAAAGCCATATCCCCTCTCTGCTTGGAGAAGCAGAGGGCAGATACCTGTTTTGGTGTAAATCTACACTTGGTTTCAAAGAGTCCTTGGTGTGTTACATTGTAGTGTGAGCATCTTGGAAGAGGGACCAGGACGCAGATTTACTCAGGGGTTCTCAACTACAAAGATGATGAGAATGAAGGATATCAAAATGAGAAAGAGATTAAAGTCCTCCTCAAAGTCTTGGACCCCAGCCACAGGGATATTTCTCTGGTAAGTTGTCTCCTTTTTTTGTCTCTTGTACTGTGAGTACTGGGTCTTGTTGTACTCTACGTGGGTGGCTATGAAACCTTTAAAGAGAAGGAGGGGTTGTGTGTATAACAAGGGAATGGGAGCAGGCTGAAGGTGTATCTTGCTGCCCCAGGCAGTCAAATCCATCATGGGCCAGGGTTTTTGCTGGTCTCCTTACACAGGTCTGGCCAGAGCACAGCAGTGCTCACCTCCAGCCTAGAGCAAGGCCAAGGGAAATGGGCACAGCCCTTTGTGTGGCATGAAATGTGCTGTTGTACCCATCGTAGTCCTGCAGCTGTGTCAGCTGAGCACCATTTGGTGAGGGTACTGCTGCCCACCAGAAACTACCTCTGCCCTGTGCTGTGAGTCTGTCACCAGGGCTATGAGTCTGGCACCAGTGCCGTGAGTCTCACCAGTGCCACCATCAGCATGGCCACCAGCAAGCTGCCTGTTCTGGGCTTTGCTTCATCATCTACTAAGAGCGGCTGCTGTGTCACCCCAGGAGTGTCAGGACCTGGGTACACATGTCTGTGAGGGTACAGGGTGGGATGGTGGTTCTTAACATGACCTAGACACTGGCATCTCTGGCAGCCCTGTGCTGCTGCAGTGGGACAGCACATCCCAACATCGCTGATCCACTAACCTTGCTGGAAAACACAGCGGTCTCTTGCAGATGTTTTGGATGCTCTGTATTTGTTAGCTGCTCAGATGACAGCCACAATGACTGGCAGTTGAATGACTAACCCCTTCTGCTTTCCAACAGGCGTTCTTTGAAACAGCCAGCATGATGAGGCAGGTGTCTCACAAGCACATCGTCCTCCTCCACGGGGTCTGCGTCCGTGACATTGAAAGTGAGTTTGGTGAACGTGGCTCTAGGCAGCAGTGGGCTTGGCAGGGACGGGGCACGTGGGGTTACCAGCTGCTGCTTGGTTTTTCCAGCACAGACAAGAGGGATTGGAACAGCAAGGCAGCAGCCCTTTCTGCTCACACACTTCCCCTTCCAGTGCTGTCCTTGAGTAGCTCCTTTCAGGATGATGCCTCCAGGTCGCAGTGCTGGAGAGACAGCTGGAGCGTCAGAAGCTCCTTCCCCAGAGAAGGCTTTGCCCTCTGGTCTTTGACATGCTTTGTGCCAGGCTCACTGTCCTGCTCTCAGCCTTTCCATTTGCTCTCCCAGCACTGAAATAAAGTTTGAGGAAGGTGAAGTAAAGCCACCTTACGACCAGCTCAGTGACAGGCTTGTCCCGTTACTCCGGACACCCCTTACCGCCATCCTGACCTTCTGCTCCTGGCTTTGCAGATATCATGGTTGAAGAGTTTGTTGAATTTGGGCCCCTGGACCTGTTCATGCGTCGGAAGAGTGAAGTCCTGACAACCCCATGGAAGTTCAAAGTCGCCAAGCAGCTCGCCAGCGCCCTCAGCTACCTGGTAAGGAGACACCTTGACAAAAGCATTGCCTGAGGCTCCTGCAGCCTGATGCTACAGAGATGTGTGTGTGTTAGAAACTAACCAGCTTCCTTTCTCAGGCAGGATGGTGCAGCTATACTCTGTTTCTGTTCATTATGTTGCTTTAAATAAGGAGGAAGACTCTGGGAGCAGGTGGCAAGCTCCTTTTCCAGCAGCAGGCTAAACCCTCCTGGTGCTTGTGTTTGCCACCAGCTCCCTTAGTGCCTGGTTAGTGCCTCTGTTAGTGCCTGGTTAGTGCCTCTGTTAGTGCCTGGTTAGTGCCTCTGTTAGTGCCTGGAAACTGCTTCAACAGCTTCCCCTTCCCACAAGCACGATCATTGTGAAAAAGGACAATAACATCAGTCTTCTTCCCAAAATGCTCCCATGTGATCGGTCTGTTTCCCTGCTCCCCCTTTCCCTGCCTCTCTCCCAGATCATTTCTACCACGCTGTGATCTCAGTGTGCTGCGTGCTGGATTTTGCAGTGACCCCCAAGGCTCTGGGTTCATTAGAGCTCTTGCAGAGTGCTGCTGGCTCACTGCCCCCACTGTTCTTTGCTTCCCTTGCTGTAGGAGGACAAGGATTTAGTGCATGGAAACGTGTGCACTAAAAACATCCTGCTGGCTCGAGAAGGAATCGACAGTGAATATGGTCCTTTCATAAAGCTGAGTGACCCAGGGATCCCAATAACTGTGCTGGTCAGACAAGGTATGGCACTGGGACTTGGTTAGCTTTTCAGCCTGGTGGGAAGGGGAAAGGAGAAAACACTGTTCCTACCAGCCAGAACTGGCTTTAGAGTGGAAGCAGTTGGCTTTCCTGCATCTGAAAAGCACATGGAAGTCAAGGAGAGAAAGAAGGTTAAGAAAGCACCAGTGATGGTGGGTGCTGCTGTATTTGTGTCTCTTAAAACATCACGTTGAGTTGAGTGAGATGGTGTAGAGGGAATCTTGTTTTCTGGGTGGCTCAAGACACGAGCTCATGAAAGCTGCAGATCATCTTTCTGAGAGCAGGGATTGGTGAATCAGGATTTCCCTGAGACTGGACACGTGCTGCAGGTCTGGTGTAGTTAACCACTGTCAGACAAGGGAAGGTACAGGGCTGTTCTGTAGTCACTGGGCAGTAACTCAGTGCTTTGATTCTGTGTTTATCCAAGAATGTGTCGAGCGAATCCCCTGGATTGCACCTGAGTGTGTTGAAGACTCCAAAAATCTGAGTGTTGCAGCAGATAAGTGGAGTTTTGGTACAACTCTGTGGGAGATCTGCTACAATGGAGAGATCCCCCTGAAGGACAAGACGTTAGCAGAGGTAAACCCATGTTACAGAGACTTTACCTCAACAACAAGGGCAACCAGGCTGGGGAAGGGGCTGGGGGGCAAATCCTGGCTGAGGGAGCTGGGGGGGTTGAGCCTGGAGAAGAGGAGGCTGAGGGGAGCCCTTCTCCCCACCTGCCCTGCCCTGCCAGGAGGGTGCAGAGAGGTGGGCGCTGGTCTCTGCAGCCAGGGGCCAGGAGCTGGGACAAGGGGCACTGGGCTCAAGCTGGGCCAGGGCAGGCTCAGCTCAGCTGGGAGGGCAAAGTTCTTCCCTGGCAGAGCTGTGGGGCTGTGGCCCAGGCTGCCCAGGGAGGGGGCTGAGTCCCCAGCCCTGGGGGTGTTGAACAGAGGGGAGATGAGGTGCTCAGGGATCTGGTTTAGCACAGGACAGGGACGGTTGGGCTCCATGGGCTGAAAGGGCTTTTTCAACCTGGGGATTCTGTGACATCTCAGATCCATCCACTTTGGCACCTTGATTTCCACACCCAGCTTGAGTTGCTTTCAACTTCCATGAAAACCAGCTCAGCTGGACTTTATAAGGGGCTGATCCCTCTGAACTCCCTCAGGCTGCACTGGGAATTCTTGCCCTTACTGTAAAAATCACTCATTATTGCTTCACCCCGTCCATTTGTCCTGGTACATGAGTAACATGGCAAAGCTGGCAGAGAAATAGCTGCTGAAAGGTGACATCTTCAGCACATCTTAGAAACTTTGGGTGTTTGAAGTGGTTGCTCTGCACTGCACTGGATTCAGTCCCATAATAACTCTCTACTGGTGGGAGATGGTTTAGGAGTTCCTTGGCAGCTTTAAGTGAATGTTCAGGGTGAGCTGAGGACCTAATGGTCCTTCTGCTGCAGAACATGGGTTTCTGGAGTGAAAGGGCAGAATTCACCCAGCAGTTTCCATCTGTGCCTTAACAGAAGGAGAGGTTCTACGAGGGACACTTCATGTTGGTAACGCCGTCGTGCAAGGAGCTAGCTGACCTGATGAAACAGTGCATGAACTACGACCCCCACCAGAGACCCTTCTTCAGAGCCATCATGAGAGACATCAACAAGCTGGAGGAACAGAGTAAGGCCTGGCTTTGCTTCCCAGCTGGAGCAGGGAGGGGGAAGCCAGGTTGGCTTTCTGTGTGTATGGACAGGGGTGTGTGTCCCTACAGCCACGGGCCCGACCTGGTGCTGAACACGTGGTTGAAGTTGTGCTGGTGTCACTGCTGCTCTGTGCCCCACACTTGGTGCAGCAGCTCAGCTCAGCTTCAAGAGAGTCTTTGAGCTCCAAGACATTTTTGTTAGGAGCATCTTGACGCAGTTGGAATGGTAACACTGGAGACTCTGGCTCCTGGGTTGTTTTCTGTTGAGATGACTGCAGAGGTGATGGGTGTGTTGTAAGGGCAGAACTGACTGCTGTACCCAGAGTAAAAAACCAGTAGAAGCTGAATAGCTGCCAGGGTGTGGGAAGTGGGTGGAGAGAGAATCGAACCAGAACCTGGAAGAAGACCCAGTGAGCAACCCACAGAGTGAGGGCGATCAGCAGGTGACAGACTGACACCTACAGACAGAAGGAATTCCCTGCCAAGAAGCAGGCAGGATTTAAATAAGGAAAGCTGTGAGAGGGGCATAGCAACAGGCTGTGACAGCAGCAGAACGGGCGTGGGCAGGGGTGCCTTGAGGTGTCAAGACCAAGATGACCTTGGAGGACTCTCCCTGACCCCAGGACTTGTTTGTTATCCCCCTCCCAGATCCTGATATCGTCTCGGAGAAGAAACCCGTCACAGAGGTTGATCCCACACTCTTTGAAAAACGATTCCTGAAGAGAATCCGTGATTTGGGAGAGGTAAGAGAAGAGTTTGGGTGCTGAGTGTGTCTCCTGGCTCACACCAGGAGGATGTGACCCCGAAATGCCCAGAAAGAAGCATCAGCAACACCGTGGGGTTCACGAGTGCTGTGATGAGTAATGTCACCTTTTCCTCCTACAATTAGGGCCACTTTGGCAAGGTTGAGCTCTGCAGATACGACCCAGAAGGCGACAATACAGGGGAGCAAGTGGCAGTGAAATCTCTAAAGCCAGAGAGTGGAGGGAATCACATTGCTGATCTCAAGAAGGAAATAGAAATCTTGAGGAATCTTTATCATGAGAACATCGTCAAATACAAAGGAATTTGCACTGAAGATGGTATGTTTTCATATTCTACATGAAAAGGGTGTCCACTAAAAGGGTTTTCCTTGGAAAATGAAGCATTTTAATGAGTGAAACACTATTCATTCAGCCTTATGGGCTGATATTCCTGCTTTGCTGAAGAAGTGGTGATTCCTCTCTGCTGTCCCTCCTGCCCAGCCATGTGCTTAGCTAATTTGGATGGTGGTGAGCACCTTCGCTGATGTTCTCACCAAATCCTTTGGGAGAAAGGAGCCCCTGGGCAGGCTGGGGGTGGCTGTGCTCTGGTTGTAGCCGGGTTGTAACCCTGTAACGCCAGCGGTTGTTGGTAGAACCACACAATGTTATTCAGAGAAGTAAATTCTTGTGCCTCCCTGTTTTCCCTCTGTGATAGTGATGGTTCTAATCCTGGATTTAAACACTTGTAAGACCTTTAAGTTCAGTAACTGCTGCCTGGCATAGATCCTCTCTGGCTTGGGAGTTAGCCTGGTGTCTGCTGCTTGTACAGAAGTCCCCAGGCACGGCAGTGACGTGGGAAGGGTTGAGTGTCTGTGAGTGAAACCCACACTCTGTCTTTCAGGAGGAAGTGGGATTAAACTCATCATGGAATTTCTTCCCTCTGGGAGCCTAAAGGAGTATCTTCCACGGAACAAGAACAAGATCAATCTCAAACAGCTGCTCAGATACGCGGTTCAGATCTGCAAGGTGAGCCAGAGCCTTTCTGCTGCTCTTCCCCTTCGTTAGTTTAATGTTTAATTGAATGGGGTGGGAAGAGAGGCTGGCTTGGTGAAGACCCGTTCTCCCTGTGTCCCCAGTCCTGAAGCAGTCTCTGCCACGTGTTGGGAGCACAAAGATCAGCCAGGGAATAACAACCGGCTTCCCCTGTGTAAAAGTTTATTGTGGGAAGACAACGTTCCTGCAGCAGAGTGTGAGGTGTTGGGAGGGAGCAGAGCTCTCAGAAAGGGCTGCTGGCAAGAGGGGAGGAGCAACGTGCAGGCCTGAAGTGAGGGAGAGCTGGGAGTGCAGTTGTGCTGTGGGGAGCAGTGTGCTTTTGGCCGGAGACATGAGGGGTTTGGGGGTTTGGTGGAAGAAGGGTCAAGACCCAGCATCAGCTGCAGCAGCACAAAGGTGCTGGGGAGAGAAGGGTCTGAGGCAGTGGGTGCTCAGCTGAAAATTTGGATGCATGAAGCAGGAACAGCAGGTCCAGCAGATGGAGAACCCAAAGGCCCAGTTTAAGGGAGGGGGTGTCAGAAAAGGAATGTGCCAACAGAGGGAGAACCTGCCACAGGGAACCACCTGAACCAGGGAGCGTTTGAAGGGGAAGCTGGAGAAAAACTGTGACTTTTAAGTCTTGCAGCAACTCCCATGAAAAGCTTCCTTCTCCCCCAGGGAATGGACTACTTGGGCTCCTGTCAGTACGTGCACCGCGACTTAGCAGCAAGAAACGTCCTGGTGGAGAGTGAGAACAGGGTGAAGATCGGAGACTTCGGCCTCACCAAAGCCATCGAGACCGACAAGGAGTACTACACCGTCAAGGACGACCTCGACAGCCCCGTGTTTTGGTAGTAACTCCTAATTTGCTTCCTTTAACCAGACTGTGCTGTGGGGTACCATCTCTGCTGCTGCAGACTGGGGCTTTTAGGCCTCATGAAGACTTTTCCTGGGTTGATACGAGGTCTAAACAAAGACACGGGATCAGAGCAAGGGAGAGGCACCCGCAGAGTGAGCTTGTGCTGTTTGCTTCTTCCTGCACCTCGTGATCTGGTTTCCCATGATCTTGCCCTCCCTGAGTTGCCCCGTGATGTGCTGTGTGACGGCTGTACCGTGCTTACTGCTGCTGAGCCCCAAGGCCTCTGGGTGCCTCAGTTTAAATACGAGAGGACCCTACAAACGCCTCTCTCAATGTGAGTGGGTTGTGTGTGTGTGAGTAGGTGTGTGTGGCTCGGAACACAGTGTAACTGTCACACGCTGTCCACAGGTACGCTCCCGAGTGCTTGCTGCAGAGTAAGTTTTACATTGCCTCTGATGTCTGGTCCTTTGGGGTGACGCTGTACGAGCTGCTGACCTACTGTGATTCCGAGTCCAGTCCCATGGCGGTAAGTGGCTGTGAAAGAAACAGCTGGTCAAGCTGCTTAGCTCAAGATAGGGCTCTTTATTTCCCTGAATTGTTATTTTTGGAAACCAGAAGTGGGGTGAATCTCTTCCCCTTGTGAAAACAACCCCTGTGGTTGTCATTCACTGAAGACCTCGTGTAGAGAGCAGGTCTCTGCACAGTAAGCATCATACTGTTTGCTTTCATTTTGAGATTCAGGCATTGCCTTAAATATCAATGGGTTTGGGCAGGGCCAGGGATGCACAGCTGACTCCTCCTCTTCCCACAGGAGTTCTTGAAAATGATCGGCCCCACGCAGGGACAGATGACGGTAGCGCGGCTGGTGCGTGTCCTGCAAGAGGAGAAGCGCCTGCCACGTCCACCCACCTGCCCGGAGGAGGTAAGGGGTGGGATTGGTCATCTCCCTTCAGTGCTGAATTAGCAGCTGTAGCACCAGGTGTTGGTGGTTGGGTAGGGCTGCCTTGTCTCTGGGTGTGCTATGCAAAGGGTATTTCTGGGTTTGTGGAGCATTATTTTACAGTGGCTTTTGCCATGGGTGTTCCCAAGCTCACACTGTCCCTTCAGAGGGGTTAAGAACTTTGCTTTAGTATCTGGATCCATGTCCAATTAATGAATCACACAATACACAGAGTTGGAAGGGACCCTGAAGGATGATCAAGTCCAACTCCTAATTGCATTCATAGTCGTTCTGGCTTTTGAAGCACAGAGCCCTTGGGTGTGCAGCAGCCCAGACCAAGAGGTGCTTTGGCAGGGTCTTGAGGTCAGGAGCCCTGCACTGCAGAGCTGGCACAACTCAGCATCAGAAAGGCAGAGCAGAGCTACACGAGGTGCCTGTCCCTGTGTCTGAACCAGTAACAGCACCCAGAGGGGTGAGGGATGTTAAACAGGTCAGAGAGGCTGAGGGAGCTGGGCTGGCTCAGCCTGGAGAAGAGAAGGCTGTGGGGGGACCTCATTGCAGCCTGCCAGTCCCTGAAGGGAGCAGAGGAACAGGAGGGGAATCAGCTTGTTCAAGGGCAGAGCCTGGCAGGACAAGGGGGCTGGAGTGAAGCTGGAGGAGGGAAGGGGGAGAGGAGATCTGAGGGGGAAGTTCTTTGCAGAGAGAGTGGTGAGGGGCTGGCAGGGGCTGCCCAGAGAGGGGGTGGGTGCCCTGTCCCTGGGGGTGTTGAAGGCCAGGTTGGCTGGGGCCCTGGGCAGCCTTGTGTAGCTCCAGGCCTGGAGGTTGGTGTCCCTGCCTGTGGCAGGGGGTTGGAGCTCTGTGACCCTTGGGGTCCCTTCCAACCCAGACCAGTCTGTGAGTCTGTGATTACCGAGTGGCTGAGAAACACCCCTTTCTGGAACAGCCATGAAGCTGTCACATCGTTTTTAAGCCATCTGCGCTCCTGCTGCATGAGCTGTTTGTGCTGTCAGGTGTATGTACACCTGTACTCAGACAGCCAAACTAAGGGGTGACAGTGTTTGTTGACTGCATTCTGCTCCGTTCCACGGAGCGCAGAGCCCAGTGGAACGTTTCAGGTGCACTTCAATGTCTCTCCTCTGGTTGCCAGGTGGACCAGCTGATGAGGAAGTGCTGGATCTTCAGGCACGACGAGCGGACAACCTTCCACAACCTGATTCAAGGATTCGAAACCATCATGAGCAAAATGTAACTCCCCCTTTCCAGCCCTTCCAGTGTGTCTCCGACTAGAAATGCCCAAGACCTTTTGTTTGTAACTACTGTAATTTGTACTCTGACTGTGCTAATGTCTTTGAAGGAGTCTCTTTCCAACGGTTTTTCCTTTGTAATTTTAGTGGACAGTTGGATCAAATGAATGCAAAGGTATGGCAGAAACAATAGCTTCACCTCCTGCTGCTGCTGTTAGTGCAAGGCGGTTGTGTCTCTACCCGGTGAGCGTCTCGTCTCGCCGCAGCGCAAGCGGCCCTGGACGAGCTGCTGCTCTCTGTGCAACCTGTGGCATTTAAACCAAGCCTGCTCTGCACGCTTACTCCTTGAGTAACTCAACTAGTGAGTGGAAAAGGACTCGAGATGAGAATTGAGTTGTTTTTTTAATGGGGTTGTGAGGAGGTTTTAAAGAGGGAAAAAAAACCCAAACCCCAAGTTTGGCTGACAAATCTCTTTGATGGGCACTTAATAAAACCCGACTCTGGTGTAAAAATCTGGAGAACACAAAATAATCAGCTCAGCCTAACAAGCCTGCAAGTTCTGAGCTCTTATGTGTATATAAAATCTATTGCTTGACTGTCATGTTCAACCCCCCCCCCAAAAAATCAGCCTGAGTCGGGCTGTATAGTTACACAGCCCCTTGGATAAATGTATTAATGCTTTCCCTGCCCCCTACCCCCCTCTGCCCCGCTGCTCCCACTGTTGATGTCACTGTTGTAAGTGTGACACAGGAGCAATTAATGAAATGCATTTGGGATAGGAAAGGAAATGGATCCATGTACAGAAGGCAGAGGGAGCGCTCCCCTCACAAGGACAAGGGCTGAGCAAGAGGGCAGATTAACTGGAAACCTCCTAAAATTCGGGCCAATAACGCTTCCCCACCACACCTGGGCTTTGGAACTGCTTTGAGGAGATCCTTGGGCCTGGCAATAAATGAGAGATGCCTCTGAGTCTCTATATAAACCCTGTAATTATGAGCTGTGACATGGTCAGATTTATTTTTACAGTATTACCAGGTTTGTCCTGTACGTCACTTATGAACCCGACTTCAATCTGTAAGCACTTTGTTACTCTTTATACAAACAAATTAATAAAGGTTTTTGGTTTTTTGTTTTTTTTTCTCCAAGTGCAGAGCTGTTTTAATTACAGATTAGAGCAGAGAAAGGTTTCTAAGTGTAACTTCCATAGGAACAGTGATGGGAACGTGCCCTGGAAGCAAGCTTTCCCTACAGCACCTGCTGTAAGGGCAGACTGGAGCCAGCTTCCTTCCCAAAAATCCACTTCAACTCTGTACCAACAGTTTATTGTCGCTGAACAGCGTAACAAGTTGAGAGAGTTGCATATACAAACAGTCTGAACAAAGAATTACAGGTGAATTATCGATGCACACACGGAGATCCCAGAACCACCCCTGGGCCCTGCGCTGCTGTTGGAGGGGGGGAAGGGGGGTGGAGGTGGGATTTAAGCTTTGGAAGGAAGTATCAGGTCATGTCACAAAGCTTGGAAGGCAGCTGCAAGAATTGGTTTGGCTTTTTTAAATCAGCAATGAGCAATGGTTTCAGTCTTGCCTAGCAAGACTAAGCCCCACACACCCAGGTTCTGGCCTTTGGTGCTCAGTGGATTAAGGCCCCATGATGTCAGAAGAGATGACAAGGCAGCAAACCTCCCCCCCAAGGTCCCCCACAGAGGGTTGCCTCCTCAGTCATCTGTCATAAACAGTGATGTCAACAGTCTGAGTCATCAGCTACAAGGACCAGGAGCAGAGAATTCCAGCCAGCGTTCCTTACTGAACAAGCTTAATGTATAAAGGATTTCTGTAAAACAAAACCCCACCTAAATACCCACAAAGCTGGGAACCACTGTTTGGGGGGGAGGGGGCCCTTCCCTACACCTGGGCACTGGAGAGAGGCAATAAAGAGCTTTGCCCTCTCTTGAGACCCAGATGCAAGTGGTAACAGGAAAGGGGGAGTGGAAACCAGCACCAGGCTGCTCTGCTCCGGCAGGCTCGGGGCATAGGCCACAGCACAAGAACTTACTCCGAGGAAAAGCTGCAGGTTCTTGGCCTGGAAGCAGGTGAAGGCTCCTCCCCTGTCCACATGGAACTGAGTGTTGCAAGGCAGCACACGGTGGAGCATCTCACTTGAACAAACATTTATTGGAAAGGTCACAGAGGCGCTGGGAATACATTTGGTTTGTCGCCGGTCCAGGATTAAGAGAAATATTAAAAATATAAAGGCTGTAAATGCAGAACTCCCCTTAATCCTGGAAAAAGTAAGAGTGGAAAAAACCCCACAGTCTGAGTTAAAAAAAACAAAATAAGAAAAAAAAAACCCCTACTATCAAGACTTCACCTTTTAACTTCCTCAGTCTGAGGAGCAGAGGAAGGATCAGCATTCCCTCCTCTGTATTTTATTGCTTTTGGCTGGTAAGCTCCCCAGCTCACCGAGTGACTTGTCAACTTCAGCTCCCTGCTACAGTCAGGGGCAAGAGGACAAAGGAAACACCACTGCCTCCTTTCAGAAGGCATCAGGACTGCTGAGAAACAGCCGACCCCCTCATCACAAATACATACCTCTTCCTCGGCACACGTGCCTGCCACAGAAGGGGGTTCCTCGCAGGATACTCACACCCCACACAGAAAGAAGAATTATTTGTCTGAAGTTAAGGCAGCAATAAATAGCAGAGGTACGAGCTGAGCCGCCTGCCTTCCCCCCCTGAGGCAGGAAGAGTGATGTTGGGCTCAATAAACACGCTTCTTCTTCAGCGAGGATTCTGCGTATCGCACGGCAGAGCCCTGAGTCTGCTGGCCAAGGAACTCCACGGGGCCAGGCTCCGGGGAGGAGATGAGGTACGAAGAGCCCCGCTTCTCGCTTCTTGGTGGAGCCACCTAAGGGCAAAAAAGAGACAAGAAGCAACACATGATGGAGAGCAATTGGCACCAGTAACTAAAGCTCCAGTCTGGGCACTACCAAGGAGCCAGTACTGACTCCAAAGGCCCAGCTCCTTCAGGTTTACGTCCAGCTGCAGACAGCGTGTCCGGGCAGTGCGGTGCCTTTCCCTAGCACCGCCAGCGCACCAACGGACCTGCTGGTGAGGGCAGGGGGTGGCCGGACCACTGGCCCCGCTGCGGAGCACAGCAGTGCAACAGCCATGCCATTACATGGCACAGCAGCTCCAGCCACATCCATCCTTTGGAGCGGGTCACCTTTCCATCCTTTCTTTCCTCCTGGAGAGCTGAGGGTGTTAGACTGTCCTGGCACAGCTCTGGGTGCTGGCCAGACAGGGCATGCCAGGCTTGGTTTCCAGCCGTGCTGAAGCAGGTTCGTGTTGCACATTATGGGTAACCAGCACCTGCCCTGCACAGGTGTGAGCTTACACACAGCACTGAAGGGAAGGAGAGCTCAGGCACTGCTCTTTCATCAAAACAGCAACTGAAATGCCTCACTCTCATAGAGAGAAAGGCCCGAGAGCCCCCTGAGCAGGGCTTCTGGAGGAGGAACAGGTCACCTAAGGCTGCTGCACCACCAACGGTTCCTTGGGATGCGAGGCTCAGGGTCAGCTCTTCTCCAGGCTCCATCAGAGCAGGACGTTGCACAGTCCATGCCATGACTGCAGCAGAAGCTGTACATGCACAATAGAGCCCAGCACCCTGACCAGTGAGTCCTGCTCACTCTCCTTCCCACCACCTGCCATTAATTTCCTCACCAAATGGCACAAACAGTTGGAACGAAGCACCTGCCCTGCAAGACCCCACACCCAACCATCACACCACATCCACCACATGGCCTGCATTAAGGCTGCTCCCAGATCAGAGACTTGGGCTTTTGTTTCACATCAGAATGAGCTCTTCCCAAACCAGGACACCAACTCCTGAAGCCAGTCAAGCAGAAGAGCCATGCCAACCACACATTCCCCAACCAAACACTCCAGTCACCCTCTGCTAAGTCCAATGCCATTTTAGCAAGCACTTGCCACTATCACAG
The DNA here is from genome assembly GCA_022605955.1 of Rallus limicola. Taxonomy (NCBI): domain Eukaryota; kingdom Metazoa; phylum Chordata; class Aves; order Gruiformes; family Rallidae; genus Rallus; species Rallus limicola. The sequence goes on along the minus strand of JAKCOZ010000009.1, from coordinate 32,204,197 downwards.
ACAGGAATCTGCTTGAAGACAGCCTACCCCCCCTCCTCTCTCCCGGACGTCAAACAGCCTTGGGGATGCCACACAGAAACCCTCCCCTCCATCCAGTGGCATCACCACTGCAGGGCACATAGAAACCTCTGACCTGCAGCTCACAGACATGTTGCAGGGTTAAAGCACACACTCTTAACCGAGCCTCCTGGGGACCAGTCCATGCCTTCATCACTGAGATTTATCTTTTGATTGTAGGAATGAGTAAAGCTCCTCACTGGTTTTGGGCTGTGCCAAGGCACCGCTCTCTTCCTGCCTTTTATGGCATCTGACATTAAGACGAACTTTGGAGTGAGCTGTTCAACATCACCTCCACATCTGAGCTCTCCTCTTTAGACTGGAGATAAACTGCAAGGGATTACATTAGCTCAAAGCCCTGTCTATCTCCTTCTCTTGCTACAATTTCACTCATTTCCAGCAGTATCAGAAGCATCAGGAACCTGAATGCTCAATTTTTTGCTGCACACAGCCAGAGGCTTCGCAGCACAGAGCACTGTGTTCAGGCCTTGGCCATCTTTAGCCCAAGACATGCCAAAGCCAGTTCCAGCCAGGCCTTGCCTCCTTCCCAGGAGTCACCACTGCTACAGTTGAGTGTTCCTTCTAAATCTCCTCCCAAAAAACATGACTGTCATGCCAAGGTGGGGCTGTGAGTTTGTGAATGCCTGGGCATCGTGCTGAATACAGCTACTAACCTCTGCGCAGCCACGGGATGTGACGCTGGGATGGAGGAGAGCTGAGCAGGAGGATGGACCCCTAAACTCCCCCAGATGCAACTGCTGACTTCAGCTGTGGCTTCCTTCAGCACAGGGCACATCGTGCCAAGGGCCAGGAGCTGTGTGAGGGGCTGGAGAGCCAGCTGAGCAGCCCTCCAGCAGCCCTCTGGGACATCACCATCGCTCGCAGGGCTGCGTGGCTGGGGCTGCACTCACAGAGGCAGCAGGACAGACCTGTCCACAGCTGCTCCAAGACAGAAGACAATCTGGCTTTTAAGGTCTCTCCCATCCACAAAAACATGAGCAAGGGGATTCACCTTTGTCCTGAGGGTAAGAATGCCTCAGGACTTCTAAGGCACTCAGGAGAGGAGAAGTCCTTTGGTCAGACTGACAGTGGCCTCATTAGACTCCTCACTGCTGCTGTAGCATCTCCCCATCCCTCTAACATCTTTTACTGATGAAAATTAAGTCTCCACTGGGTGCAACAGACAAAGGAAGCTTTGCTCACTGAGTCTGGTGAAGCAGGCTGTGTCTGAGTTTCTAACAAAAGCCATTTCCAAATGGTTTCCCCCCAGTCAGCAGTCTTATGAGGATGCTGCTCTGACTTGCTAACTCCACTTCAGAAGTTCTGTCCCAGTGGCACTGCAAAACATCTGCAAATCAGGCAAAAAACCCCATCTAAAGCCCGTGTGAACTACCTCCTCCTCCTCCTCCCTGCTTCACTTCCTACTTTCTTTGCCTCCTCTGGAGTGTTTTTGCACACCCAGCCTCACACACCCCATCTTTCCAAGGCATTTGCTCACAAACACCCAGCCTTTCTCTGGGTTTTGCTGGTCTGTGGGCAGCGAGGAGCCCTGATCTCCAGGGTGCTGGGGGCGGTCTGAGGGGGGTCTGGCCCTGGCACACCCAGCCCAACCACTGCTTTTATCACATCCACCCAGAAACTGCCTGTGATCTCGAGCAATTCGGGATCCCGAGGAGCACGGGGCAGTGGGAAAGCTCTGCCTGGGCTTGTTACGGGTCCCAAGTCCACTCGGTGGCAGCACAAGACAAATAAGCAGCGTTCCCACCAGCAGCGGGCTCGGGCTGCATCTGCAACCACTCTGCTCCGTCTCTCCTCTCACCTTATTTAATGGGTTTTGTGGAGGAAGCTGCAAGCTGCCTGGCTGGTATGCTCCCTGGGCTCCACTGTAAAGTGTAGGCATGACCTGCAAGCAGGTGCTGTAGTCTGGGTAAGATCCACCTGGAGATTCCTAAATGCAGAACGGGATCCAGGATAAACCAGAAGTTGAAAGAAAATCGGTTTAATAACTCATCTGTTCTCGATGCAGTAAGGAGCAGTCTGCAGATATGAAAAATATCTGAGCTGCACTCCATTGCCAGAGGGAGTGTGCAATTCCCAGCAGCCCAGGCATGCAGCAGTCTCTTGAGCACAATGTGGGATGGGGTGGGGGGTCAGTCTGCATTACACAATGCCTTAAAAATATATATATATATATAAAAGGTGGGCTTCTCATCAGTCACAGAAAGCTCAGGCTATGGAACAGCCTGGGAGAGAAACAATCCTTCCAGAAACAATTCCTTCACTGGGAAAGAACGTTATGGTGTGCTGTTTCTTGGTGGGGGGACTGAAATCCTTTGGATTGTGGGGTTTTAGAGAGAGGGATACTTATGGCAGGTACAATCGAAAGCGTGAGCATGAGTCCTGGAGAGTAACTGTGCAGGGCTGCCCTGAGGAAGGTGAACCATGCAGTGCCATTCCTCCCACACTCTCCAGCCCCTCATTTCCAGCAGCCACTATCAACAAACAAAGCAGGTGCCCAGAGTCCAAAAGCACCCTGACAGCTGATGGGAGGAACAGCCAATGGAGACAGGAAGAAAATAAAACTCATTTCTCACCTCAGAGGCTCCATTTGCAAACTCCTCCATTCTTGCCTGGGTAGAGTTATATGCCTGAGCATAATGCTGATACCACTGCTGAACAGCCTCCTATAAAGGAGGAAAAAACCTCTTCCCATTAGCTGCCTACTGAGAGAGCTTTAAAGGGTAATTCTTATGGAGAAGGAACAAAAGGCAAAGCTCTCCAAGAAGTGACCTAACCACGTTTAACTCCAGTGATAAAGCTGAAACAAAACATTTCAAACTGAGCTGAGAGCTCAGAAGATACACAGGGCAGCACGGCCTTGGCAGCGGGTGCAAGGACCTTGTTTGTGTGACACAGAAGCAATGGACAGGACAACCATAGCTGAGTGATGACATGTGGCATCTCTGCACCTCAGTGACATCATTTGAGTCCTTCTGCTACTAAAGACAATACTTACACCACCACTGATTTTTAATTCTGGCAGCATTCTAAAGACTTGGGGTTAGGAACTACCTCCAGGAGACATCACAATGAATTTAAAGCCAATAATCGAATTTAAAGGAAATCTTCAAGCCTAGGTTAGTGCTTACACAAAACACACAGCCCTGCAGCCCACAGGGCATCTCTCCTGCTTCTCTAACCTGAAACTGTCACCAGATCTGATCTGACAAGGCGGTGGGTCTGGCCCTGGCAAAGCTCACTGCCATGCAGCGACCTCATCCTCTCCCGGCCAGGCTGAGACCCCCACCCTGAATACAAAACAAACCTGTGGGCTCAGTCGCTGTCCTCCAGACCTGACTGACTCCTGCCCTACCCCCAGGACTTTTGGAGGAACACAGAGTCCCTTGCCAGCAGCCTAGGAGAGGGGAGCACAGCTTATTCCTGCCGTAGCAGGAGGGACCAGGCGATTCGGAGAAGGAGGAGGTGATGGGGATAGGGCAGGAGGAGGCCTGCAGCAGGGCCAGGGTGGGCATCCTGGCACAGACCCACGACTTTACACAGAGTATAGTACCTGACAGCACTACCCTCCAGTTCTCATGTTTGTTTTGGACAGGTTTCTACACAGAGCAGAGCGATGGCTAATGAAAATACATAAATCCCATTGCACAGAACACCCTGATGTCCATGAAACACCCTTGGTGCAACAACAAAACACTCCTGGACCAAGGGCAAGTCCTCCACCCTAATGACCACACTCTGATCCCCAAACAGGGTGCATGGTGAAGTGAAACCAGCTGGCTGAGACTCCAAAAATTCCCCAAGCTGCACGGGAAGTTCTGATAGACAGAACACACTCTTCTCTGGGATCTAGCCAAGGTTCCAGGAAACTTCAGAACTTCTTGAGAAAAGAAAAATTTCAAGGTTTTGAAGACAGACAAAAACCAAGCCAGAAGCCATAAGAAGTTATTTTTTAGCCAACTGCAGTGAATTCAAGTTCTCAAGAAGCAATCTTTCAACAGGGAGCTGCAGCAGGGAATGTATTGAGGCTTTAGGTGGACTTTGGGCTCATTCTGTTCTGTGCCACTGAAAGAGATGAACTACCTCTTGAAGGGGCCCTGCAAGGTTCAATCTGAAGAAAAGGATGGGCTTTGTTGTAGGGAAGGCTGGGACCTGCTGCAGAGTGGGAAGTGACACTGGGTGATGCTGTCCAACTGCATGCAGGGCTATCAGACCATGGGTGTATCAGCAAGTGCAGAGTCCACAGAGAAAAAGCCGAGCAGGATCTCCAAGCAGATCTCTGCCAAACCCCTGCTACTGGAGCTCTGAGTGACAAACCAGGCTTCAGAAGAGCACACTGCAGAACTACATACCTGTGTGTACTCCCCATGCTGCTGAGAGTAATTAAAATAGCTTTCCATTGCATGTTGTGATGTGGTTCCCTGAGGCACGGCAGCATCCACGATGTTGTTGGAAATTCCAGTCTGCTGCGGTGGACTAGAGGCTTTGCTGGCAATTGCTGTGTGTGACACAAGGAATACATGGTTGTCATGCAGTTGTGCTCTTGTTTACCAGTTTTTTAGGATTACAACAGAAATTTGCCACTTCAGATTAGGCTGTGCTCAAAATTAATGGGTGCTGCTAATAACTGAGAAGCTTTCTAGAAGCCTGTAACAGTTAAGCCTGAATATTTACCCTTCCCAAATATAACATGAAGGATAGCTTACACTGCAGTTTTAAGGCAGACTGCAGTATTTCATTAAAGATAAATGTTGTGGTCACTGGAATTACCTGCCAGAGTAACCATGTGGCACATTCTGGCCAAGGAACTTGGAAGTAAAACCACTGAATGTTTGCTTACCTGAAAGACATATGCCAGGCAGCACGCTTGCCAAATTCAAGTAGGGGTTGGTACTGAGACGTATTTCCTTTGGTGGTTCTCCCAGCAGTGAAGTCTGTTTTTTCACTGGAGACTGTGAAACAATTGGACAGGTCAGTTGGCATTGTAATCACACCCCATTTCTCAGAATTAGGGTTACTGTCCCAGCAAGACACTGGGGAAAGCGTAGCCCTACGAGATGTAAGAGGAAAACCTTAAAATAAACACTGGGGACAACTGCCCAGACACACTGCCTGTGGTTTTTTCTTGCCAAATCATTTTGCAGGAGTGTTTCCCTTTAGACCATAAGTTAGTAAAGGATATTTAAAAGCAAGCAAACAAAAGAAAACCTTTTACATTCAAAGTAAATGGACAATAACCACGATAAGGACCCCAGATGCAGGGATTTGGCATTAAGCACATGGCCAAGCCAAATCAGCCAGAGCCATGAGCAAATAGAGGAGAGATGAACCCTGGACTGGAGAGATGACACTGCCTGCAATCTGCCATTAGAACTCATCCTATTGATCAATTTATGAGCCCTTACTTAAAAGGGGAAACTGTTCCTGAGTGGAAATGATGTGTCAGGACTGGCTCACTCTTCCAAACCACCAGAAGTCTTTTCCTTCCCACTCCCTCACAGGGTACACTGCCAGCTTGCATCCCCTTAGCTTATCAGCTGGGATAGTTATTTTTCTTCCTAGCAGCCAGTATAAGGCTTTGTTTTGGGTCAGGATGAGAATAACACCGATAACACACTGATAGTTCAGCTGTTGCCCAGCAGTCAAGGGCTTTTCAGCTCCTCCTACCAGCCTGCCAAGCAAAGGTGGGGAGATGCCCAAGGAGCTGGGAGGGGACACAGCCAGGACACTGGTCTGACTGGCCAAAGGGATATTCCATACCATATGACATCATGCTTTGTAAATAACTGGGGGGATGTTCAGGAGGGTCAGGAACTAGCTGAGCATCAGTACCAGGCAGTGAGCAGTTGTTCTGTGCAACTTGTTTTGTCATTTTTTATTATCACTGTCACCAACATCTTCCTTTTCTGACCCATTCATCTGCCTCTACCTCAACCAACGAGTTTCCCTTTTGTCTTTTTAATTCTCTCCCCCACTTGTGGGATGGGGGAAGAGAACTACCAGCCATGGGGTTGTTTTAGCTGCCTGCCAGGTTAAACCACCACACTGATGTTAGAAAAAGCACCAGAAATGAGGATAAAGTAGCTGTAGGAAGTTATATAGCTTGTCTGAAATACATAGCTCAAAGATGTTTATACAGGATTCCACTCTGCAGCTCTTCTATTCATTTAGCCCATTAAGGAAAAACAAACCCATTATTTTAATAGATTGAGACATTTTCAGTAAAATAATATTAATCAACAACTCTTCAAAACCAGTGGGACCAGTTTATAAACACAAAAAGCTTCAGCAGAGTGCTGAAATCCTTCATCTGGAGGCAAAAAGCAGGAATTTAAGACCATTCAGTATCAGCATGCAGAAGGTGGCTGTCTTGTCACAGAACTAACAGCTTTCTGTCTACTGATGCAGAAAAAGGAACAAGCCATATGCCAAGGTTTCAAAAAAAAGAACTTTTCCTGATAATCAATATTCATAGAAAGAAATTAATTACCCAGATTTCTAATGGTTTAATTACATTTCCTTTTAACTAAATGAAATGCTGAAATAATCCACCAATTTTATATATGTATACACATACAGCTTGTTCATTTTACCCAGGTGTTTCTATATATATAAGCAAAATCCTGAATCATTACATTAAAAAGTCATTTAGAAATTAAACAGCCTGCATTCTGAAGTAGGACCAAAGCTGGGTAACAAAGGCAGGCACCAACATTGTATGTAATCTAACCACTTCAGGTGGTTCAAACAACACAGATCCAAATTAAGAACATGTTTTCCTCATAACTGTAAAAGTAATTATGTATTTTAAAGTAAGTTCTGTTAATGGCAGGAAAAAACTTCTGGAAAAATGAGACCATTTTGGTTCAACTTAAATCCCATCCATCATCCTCCCACCCCTTGCTTTCAAGGGAATATGGAATATAGGAAAGCTGATAGAGAGCAAGAATGTGTCAGCTATGGCTAAGAGGAAAATTTAAAAGTGGAAAATTTACATGCACACACATTATATATATATATACACACATATAAATACACACACACACACCCATATACACATACATACACACACCCCCCAGCTGGAAACCCAAAGCCCAATACACCACCAGAACTGCTCCTCTTTAGTCATGAAATTCAACCCCAAGTTCAATTTTCAGTCTTCAAATGGGATGTTGCCCTTCAGATAATTTCATCATCAAATACTATGAGGCATAAGCTTGGGGAAAAAAAAGCCTCCAGCATTGTAAAAAGATTCTTTTGTTAATTCATTTGGACCACCAAAGAGCATTATTGTTCTCTCTCTATTCTTCATAACTGGAATGACCTTAAAATGTCTCATGAATGATCCTGTGATCTAGCAAATTTTATAGTGAAGACTACAATAAGCAGTTGCTGTTGACTCCTAGGCATGTTAAAATGAAACCCAGAAAAATCCACACTCCAGAAATCATACAGTGCTTGTATTCCACGTTCCTTACCCCCAGACTGGTATCAGTGCTTTTTAGTTGATTCTGTTTGGCATGTCCAGCCCTCAAAGCTCCAGCAGAAAGATTTGTTAAGGTCTGATGATAAGGCTGTGATCCTGAAACAACTGCTTCTGTAGTTGATTGTTTATCTGGAGGGTTGTTTTGCCCTGGTATTGCTTGTCCAACAATGTGCTGATTCGGGAAGAATGGCAGCATGCCCATCCCTGCCGCCGCTGTTTGAATTGGAGTCAGATTAGATGCTGCAGTCAACCATAAATGGAGAAACTTTTCTGTTAGACAAGATTTATCAGTACATTTTGTTTGGGTTTTTTACTAAGTGAGGAGAGAAAAACATTTTGAGATCCATTTTACAGCTGTCCCAGGACACTGGATTCTAACAATAGTTTTTATTCTTTTACCATCCCAGGAGCAAAGAACTCTTCTGAAGCTGGTTTCACTGAATGCCCAGGTTGGAAAAGCCCTTTCAGCCCATGGAGCCCAACCATCCCTGTCCTGTGCTAAACCAGATCCCTGAGCACCTCATCTCCCCTCTGTTCAACACCCTCAGGGCTGGGGACTCAGCCCCCTCCCTGGGCAGCCTGGGCCACAGCCCCACAACTCTGCCAGGGAAGAACTTTGCCCTCCCAGCTGAGCTGACCCTGCCCTGGCCCAGCTTGAGCCCATTGCCCCTTGTCCCAGCTCCTGGCCCCTGGCTGCAGAGACCAGCGCCCACCTCTCTGCACCCTCCTGGCAGGGCAGGGCAGGTGGGGAGAAGGGCTCCCCTCAGCCTCCTCTTCTCCAGGCTCAACCCCCCCAGCTCCCTCAGCTGCTCCTCAGAGGATTTGCCCTCCAGCCCCTTCCCCAGCCTGGTTGCCCTTCTCTGGACTCTCTCCAGGACCTCTTTCATAGAAGAAAACTCTGAGTTTTCTAAACATTCACTATGATAATAAGCAACTCCTGCCACTTTGAAAAAAAACCAACCCTATGACCAGCATCCAAGAGTACTGAAATAGAGGGGAGTGTACCCACCTCAACTAAAATTCTTTTTACAAACAGAAGAGCTAGAAAGTATTCTTCAAAATTAAAATCCAGGCATTCAGAATAGGTTTCTACCCTGCTCCCAACCCCCTGCAATCTTCTCCTTGTTCCTGGTTAGTACCTTTACTCAGCCCATACCTACTGATGCAGAATACGTGGAGCTCAGTGAAGGGAGCAAAAAAGATGCACTAAGCACTCTCACAACTAATCACAACAGAAATTTGCCTTTAAAATTGACATCTGTCACAGACAGGATGTCAAAGCTCCAACACTTAATGAAATGAATGCAGAAAAGCTGTTTGCAGTGTCTCTTCAGCTGCCTGGATTTATCTGCTTGCCAAGAACAAACCCCCACACTTTGGCCCTACATAAAAACATATTCCAAGTGTACTAAAATGGCAGTAACTGGGCAAGCAGAATATTTAGCAACCTGCAAATATTCCACCAATGCCACAGTGTACTCTTTCTTCCCTGACAAACAGTTGAGAGAAGCCAGGCAACAAGGCAAGATACTTCAAGTTTGTTTCCTGCTTAAACCAGGAGGTTAGAGTTGGTTTTAAAGATATATAACTTGTTACTTTGCTTAACTATAATGCTGTGTAATATGCATTGTTGACCAGCTCTCTGCCTACCTTACAAGGAAGTTATAAGGCTCAAACACAGAATCACAGAATGTGTAAGGTTGGAAGGGACCTTTAGAGTCATCTAGTCCCACCCCTGCAGTGAGCAGGGGCATCTTCACTAGGTCCCTCAGAGCCCCATCCACCCTGACCTTGAATATCTCCAAGGATGGGGCCTCCATCAGCTCTCTGGGCACCCTGTGCCAGGGATCCACCACCCTCATACTGAAGAACTTTTTCCTAATACCCAACCTAAATCTCCCCTTTTCTAGTTTAAAACCATCACCCCTCATCCTATTGCTCCACACCCTCAGGAACAGTTATCAACACAGTATTGCCTCTGCTAGAGTGGGACAAAGTAAGGTGCATGAGCATTTCTACTTGGTCTGGTAGGAAATAAAACATCATTTACACTTGAGAGCTTCTCCACGGGTTCCCATGCCTGAGCTCACAGCTGGCATCACCCCTATGCCCAGCACTGTCTGAAGCAGCATTGTTGGAGGTTCTCCCAGCAAGCCTGGTTTCTGTAAGGAAGAACAGAAAACTCCATAAATGACTAAAACAAGCTACAATCTGCAGCTATTTCTTGTAACTTCCACATTCAGATAATCTTTTTCAATATATTAAACTGTTAAATTACACTGGATGAAAAAACAACTTGTTTCAGCAGCATAAGAAGGTCCAAAGAGAGTCAAAGGTGAAGTGATGAGCATACACTATTAGCCTGAATGTTTTCAATCTTCATCAGTTGCTGCTGGGGCACTGGCAGGTGAGCAGGGCTCTGCAGCAGTAAGTTAGATGTGCTCCCCAGAATTGAACCCTGAGGAATTAATAAAAGAAGTGTTAGTTGACAGTCATGGCAAACAGTACATTGCTGAAACATTTTTCAGATGACAGTGCTTAAAGAAGTTTAAATTAGTTTCTGAATCAACACAGCAAAGGGAATTAGCTATTTCCTCCTCAGAGCTGCATTTCTGCTACATTCAGAGCAAGTGATTTCAAGTTCTTTTAACCTCTCTGCCCCCTACCCCTCTTTTTCACCTCACAACCACAAATACATTTTCTGATGGCTTTTAAAGAATCAAGAGTAAACTCCAAACACAGACCAGACTCCATTCAGCCCATGCCCAAGCCAAGAGGGAAAGCCAAATGTGTCTGAAGTCTCTGCAGACAGACTAGATAGGAGAGTTACCTGCAGTGCCAATGAGAGAGACACAAGGACTTCAGGGGATTACAAGCTGTGTGGATAAGGACTTCACTGTCAGTTAACATTTGCATTGTGCCTTCCACTCCAATCCTAATACATGATCTCCAGCAAATATCTATAGAGTTACAGGGCTTGGTTCTAAGTGGCAGGGACTCTCATCCCTTGCTCTACCTCTGCCAAACAGTATCTTTATGTTCAAAGAAGAATATCTAGATAGATTTTCCCCCCTCTTTTTTAGTGGTGACTGTATTAATGACTTTCTGTTCCAGAGCCATTAAAGAGCTGACAACCAGTAGGCACTCTGACCTTCAAAGTCTATCAAATATTAATATTTTTCATCTGACAATTCTGGATCAGTTTGCATCCTGAATTGAGCCACTTTGGGGCACCACATCCAGCCTGTGCTACTGCTATATTCAGCAGGATGTGCTCTGGCTGGCATGGTGGCTTCAAAGAAACCTTATGGCCCCTCTGGATCACCAAACCACACTGTGATTCATGCTAGCTGAATGCAGGCTTGAATCTGCCTTTTGGTAGCAGCTCCTGGGCATGATTTGCCAGGCAAAACATAAGCTGCTCTACAAATCTTTTTTGTACAGCAGTGGGAGAACAGATATATGGGACTCTGACTGTGTCAAATCATGAGGATAGCCTTCCTTGGGTTTTTTTCCTATACAGGAAAGACCACCAAAAACAAGTAATGAAGATATAACCCAAAAAGAAGGCAGCTCTCTCCATGCATGGCTTTGCAGATTTTACAGCCCCCTGCAAAACACCTCACAAGTATTTCCAAGCCTAGACTGTATCTGTGTGTAGTAGGGTGAAATTCCCTAGGGTAAACCCTCTATATGCCCATAACATCATCTTCTGGACTCAGAGTTGTGCAATAGAAACCAAGAAGGACCATTAATTATGCATCTGCTGTTTTACTTGTCTCAGTGGTTTCCAGCAGGAATTATCCTGGGCTGTTTGTTGTCACCAACACACCTTTGTTCCTTCCAAACTCAGTTAAGTCAACAAAGAAAATCTACTGGTTCAATTGCAGAACTTGGCAGAAATACAAGAATGGCAAAGCAGGTTGGCTAATAGAGATTTAATGACCTGCTGGGAAACACATCACTGGGAAAGTTTAAAATGCATTATTTTGGCACATGGTAATTGTAACTAAGAGCAATTAAAAGAAAGAACTTAAAAGCCATCTATCTATCTGCAGAGTTTGAAGATTATTTCAGAACCCATTTGTTCAAACTCCCCTCTGTTCAATCTTTTACATCAATTATTTTATAATGTTTGTGGCATAATCATCCTAAAAATATTGTTTATTCTCACTATATTACTTTACAGAAGCTTGAATATAAAGTACCTAAACCAAGACACACAGGAATCTGAGACTGGGGAGTGGGGAGTCAAGCAAAGGCACTGTCTGTTCCTTTCTTGTGACTATAATGAATTTCAAGATAATAAAAACAGTGACCTGGTTCTCTGGCTTCAGGGAATAGTCTGAACTAAGCCACTGAGGAACAGAAAAATGTGCCTAATAGAAGGAACTGGGATAATCAAATCAATGTCAATACAATTCAGGCTGTTAGGCCAGGTTTGGAGCTAATTAAACGACAGGAAGCTCCCTGGAAGAGAGTGAGACTTGTAAGTCTCTCTAAAGAGAAAACACTAAGTTGTTTGACCACAGCACTCTTAGAGCCAAAAAACATTGGATCATCATCAGTCACCCTGCTAAGTGTGTCAAACACACTGGGCTCCAGCTGTGATTAGGAAACATTCACATTGCCTTCCAAGGAAGGCTCTTCAGGGCTGGAGAGAGAGAAGCAGTAACTAACCATCCCAATTGAAAATGTCATTTAAATAAAAGAAGTACAAGCAAAGCATGATGTATTTTTCATTCTGCAAGACAAAAGCCACTAATTTAATGGGGGAAAATTAAGGAGTATTTATTCAAAATAATGTATTAACCTACCAGACTTCAGCAGAAAAAAAAAAATAATCCAGAAAGCCTAAATAAACTTAACATAAGGAGTATCTCTGCAATTTAGCTTGGGGGTTTTAAAGATCTCCAGGTCTGTGCTTGCCAAAAGAACAGTAGAAATAACAACTGATACTTAAGGGGATTTTATTGTTTAAATGGGAATTCCTGAAACATCAAAAATAGTAGGTCAAAGCAATTGACTCCAGTCCCTCATAGGTGCTTATGAAAATCCCCACCATGGATATTAAAGGCAAATTTTGGCTCCTGGCAGAGCTGGAGGAATCTCTGACAGAACCTCAACCTCAGGCAGGCTGCTGGGCAAGTGCAGGGCTGCAGGGAGGAGTTCTGGTTGTGGGTGCTACTCTAGAGCATTTTCATCTTCAATTTCTAGGGCAGACTCACCCCAAATATCCTTTACAGTATCTTTCAGGAACTCTGGTGTCCATCTGGAATTACAGATACTCTGAGAACACTTTAAACAGCTCATAACCTAGGGGTAGTTTTCTGACTAAGAAGGAACATCTGCAATCACTAGTTTTTTTTACAGCTTGTGTAGCACATTTTGGTCCCCAAGAGCTTTAAAATTAAGACAATGATGCTAAGGTTGTTGGATTGTGTAAGATAAAAGAATTTATATCTATACAAGAAATGTAGAGCAGCTCCAAGTGGAATGGCTGTGCCATGCTCCTCAAACTCTAATTTAAAGGGGATTTTCCCTAGTAATAGCCAGTTGTCTCTACAAGGACAGGTATTGACAAATCAGAAGTTCAGCTAAGATAAAATAACTCACTGGTGGATAGGAAGCAGAGTCTGCACTTACATCCCCACAGGCATCTCAGAACTGAGTGCCCTTCTTAAATCCAGCTTGAATGAGAATGCTGGATTTTAGCTGTAATTTCTTAAAACACTGACAGTATTTTTTCATGCTAAGATTTCCACAAAGATCTATTTTGGCAGAAGTTTTTCTGTCACATACCTGATGGACTTTATTCAGCTGCAAAAAAGGTGGGCCAACTGTGGAATTTATAAGGTGAGGTAAGCCTGCAGATGCTCCAAGAACTGCTTTAGAAACACAAGAAAAAGTTGCAGGGTTTTGTAAGTTAGGCAAGCAAAACTCTTTAATAAAAGTTTAGTGGTATTTTTAATTGGTTTCCATGAAACCAAATCAGTGTCACTGTAACAAAGCTTTTCAATACACCCAGCTCAAACTCTTAGTTGTCCCCATTCCTAATACCACCTTTGGAACTGTGGTAAGATTGGGTTTTATACATTTATTCCCCTCCATCCTAATGAGGAGACAGATAATGGTTTTGCCTACTGCCACTATGAAATGCTGTGTACAACTATGGGAGCATCCAAGTGAATAAAGATTTACTTTGGAATCAATAGGAGAGAGATTCAGGCTCCAAAATTCAGATCTAGAATCAGATTTAAACATTTTAATGACAACTGCTAAAGACATTTAATTTTTAAATCCTTTTCTAATATAAACATTCAGAGACCACAGAGTTAAGATGAGGACATGATGCTGTGAAAAGCCAAAATCAAAACCCAACAGCCTTGGTGACTATTAAGCAGGTATTTTTTACTGCAGTGTTGGGGATTGCTCTTCCTCATGTGCATGCCATACAGGGTCAACTACACAGCTTTTCTACAAGACATATATGCATATTCATAATATATGCATATTCATAATATATGCATATTCATAGGGTTTCCAAGGAATGGTTAATTTTTCCATTATGAGAGCTCATTATCACCCAGTCCTGCATGAGCATTATAATATCTAGGTGAGCTTCAAAGACATCTTTACTTCATTTACTCCCCTTCATTATATGTCCTTTTGGTGAGCTTTAGCTTTTGTCTTGCTAACAAAACCACCACAGGGCTGGTCCTGCAGACTTGAGGTGCCCTCCTGCTCTTCTTTCTCCCTCTTTATCACTCCCTTCTCAGAGAGTTGTTTCTCCTGAGGTATCACAAGGCACACCATGTGCTAACACTGTGGTCCTTTAGGCAGTTCTCTGCACATCCTTTACATAGTTCCTTGCTCCCCAATTAATACTTATCATGTTTTTAGGTAGCACTAAATTTTCCCTGGATACAATAGTGTAGCAATCTACCTCTTGCTTTTCCTCTCATGAAATGTAGAAGTGTCTACACAAACACAAGCCTTAGATCACCAAGGGCAGGGGTTCTTTGTTTAACTCTGTTTTTAAGCCCACATACCAGGTTTAACAGCATGTCCACGCAACTGGGGCTGCAGCAGCATTTGCAACATTGCTGGATTGTTAAAACTCTTCATGATCTGCACAGGGTTTGGCTCTGGCAGCAAGCCTTTCCTGTTGTTCCTCATCTCCAATTCAGAGAGATACAAAAACGTTAGAATCAGGAGAAAACAAAGAATGCATTTAAATCCCTCAAAACTTGATGGCAAGGTGTGTATTTCATTTTACTCAGAAAATCATCCCAGCTTGTCCTGCCCCTTTCCCACTCCTCTCCATGCTTCTTGACCCTCAAATGAAACCCCTAACTAACTATTCCCCCAAAACTCCAAGCATATCATTTTTCCTGAGCCACATTTCTTCCCTTAAACTGAGACAGCTTTATCTCTAAAGGAGAAAGTGAAAAGCCTTGTTAACATGAATGCCACATACCATCTTATAATAGCACCACTCATCTCTTTTATGAAGATGTGGGCTACAGCTAGCCAAAGTAATGAGACTGTTCTGCTCCTACTTTTAAGACAGCTTCATGTAACACTTATCACATCCAATTTTCCAGGAAATAATTTGATAAGACATGTGGGTGTAAAAAGCTTTCTTCTATATCAAGCATGAAATTAAACTATTTCTCCTACCTTGAAATTTATCTTAAAATTGACAATTTCTTGCCTCTCTGTTTTAACCAAGTTTTAGCTTGTCAAATGACTCCACTTACAGTTACTTTTGGTTTGAACTGTAACAATTTCTCATACAGGAAATTAAATTTGCTCAAATCCCAGAGCTACAGAAGTATAACTTTGGGATGTCTTATGGCTGTATTTTACCTTCCTCCCCCCCTTGAAGAACATGCTCTTCCTAGGGAAGGAGGCTGATTTGGGCTGACTAGTTACAACCAGAAAAGGTTAATGCTTCCAAAACCATGGCTCCACTTCCTAATGGAGCAGCTGAATCCCTCTGACCCAACCCAGGCTGCTCAAGGTGTATCAAACTCATTCCAAAACCAGATTTGCAAGTATCTTACCATCCTCTGTGCTGCTATAAGTGCTGCTAACGTGCTTCTGCCTGGCGCTCCTGGAGCACAGAAGGACACCTGGACTCTCCTGCCTTTGATAGTCATGCCATCAGTGACTTCTTGGACCTTCTCAGCCTGCTCTGCAGTTTCATACTCCACCACAGCGAAGTTACCAATAAAACTATCTTCATCCTGAACAAACTGAAACAACATTTCACAACACACTGAACAAAAGGCAGAACCTCAGGAACTGCACTGCAGTTATTTTCACCAAACCCTTGCAAAATACCTTGCAAAATGCTGACATTCTATGTTAATGTCTGCCCAGATCAGTAGGTTTCTTTCTCAGATGCCTTAGGTATAAGCTGAGTATCGTAGGTTCTGATTGTATTTGGCAAGAGTGTTCTATCTACTTCTTCTGAGGAGAAGGACCTGGGGGTCCTGGTGGGTGACAGGGTGGCCATGAGCCAGCAGTGTGTCCTGGGGGCTGAGAGAGACCCAGTGGGATCCTGGGGGCATCAGGAGGAGTGTGGGCAGCAGGTGACAGGAGGGGATCCTCCCCCTCTGCTCTGCCCTGCTCAGGCCCCACCTGGAGTGTTGTGTCCAGTGCTGGGCTCCCTGGGATCAAACAGCCAGGGATCTCCTGGAGAGAGTCCAGAGGAGGGACACAGAGATGCTGAAGGGCCTGGAGCATCTCCCCTGTGAGGAAAGGCTGAGGGAGCTGGGGCTGTTCAGCCTGGAGAGAAGCAGCCTGAGAGGGGATCTGATCAGTGTTTATCAAGAGCTGAAGGGGGGGACACAGGGGGACATGGGCAGCCTCTGCTCAGGGTCTGTGGGGACAGGACAAGGGGCCATGGGCTCAAGCTGGAGCACAGGGAGTTCCCCCCCAATGTGGGGAAGAACTTCTTCCCAGTGAGGGTGAGGGAGCCCTGGGCCAGGCTGCCCAGGGGGTGTGGAGTCTCCTTCTCTGGAGAGATTCCAGCCCCGTCTGGACAGCGCCCTGTGTGCCCTGTCCTAGGGACCCTGCTTTGGCAGGGGGTTGGACCCCAGGAGCTCTGGAGGCCCCTTCCATCCCCTATGGTTCTGTAATTTACCACCTTCACTTCAACCTAATCTCATTGAGAACCTGAAGTATGAGATGCATTTAACCTCTATTTTTGGGAATAAAGAAGGAATGAGAAGGAAACTGCAAATACAGCTGCATGCTACAGTATTTTTTTATTTTGTAGCATAAGAATTATAAACTCATTATTGTTCAGTTCTTAAGCCTACAATAATAAAAATGCCATTCATCAGGCTACACCATAGTTGTTGAAACATGTAACAATGCAAATTCCACTGATACATACTGCCTTTTAGGAGAATATGAAGTCTGTGGTTGTATTTAATGCCAAGAGAAGATGCCAGACTGATCAATCAAGCAGACTGGAAACAGGCTTATGTGTCAAACAAAGCTCTGTCCTTTGTTTGCAGAGTTTTATAGCAGAATGAGCAGATTTAAATCAAACAAAAAAAAAAAAAAAGGGGGTGAGACTGGAGGGAATGAAGCTTAGGCAAAAATCTCTGGTCCCAAAATGAACAGAAATGATATACCCACACTAGCTCTGATGTGGATGAGAGGAAATCTTTAGATTTCACTGGATAAAAACAACCCACTCCCAACTATTAGGTCCCAAAAACTTACACTAACAAGTGAAATATAAATCTGAAAGATTTTGAAGGAAAAGAGGGTGGTCAGATCTTTATTGCCACTGTGAAAAGGCTGGCCCTGGGGAAGAGCTCTGCAGAACATGCATATTCTGATACATAACCACACACATAGATGTGTTATCTATATATATGTGTGTGTGTGTGAGAAGGATTGTATTTTAGTTTGACATCAGTTTAGCTGCACTGTAAAGACCTGAAGAACTTGTGGAAAAGTGCCTTGCAGCCATGATATATATATATTGGAAATGTTCCTGTAGTTTCACACATGGTTCAAAACTCCCCTAACATGAAAGTGCAGCTACCAGTATTCTTGCAAGCAGGTCAGAAATTGTTTAACTTCCCAAGTAAAAAAATACAGAAGAAAAGCCCTGTCCCCATCTAGAGAAAAGTAGAGACCTCCTAGTGACAATTTAAAGTTGATATGGAAAGGAATGGGGTTTTCAGGTCCATTTTGTTGAAGCAAAGGAAAAAAGATGCTCCTGTGAGTCCCAGGAGATGCCATATTTTTAAGACCCAAGTTTAAGCATCTGGCTCCAGCTCTCCCCAACACAACAGTTCTGTTGGCAATAGAGGGGAAATCAAATTCATGTTAAAAAACAGTAACTCTTGAACAAGACAAAATAAACCAGAACTTATTTCATGAGTTCAGCTAAGAATTTTAGGTGAAAGATTGCATTTACCTGATGAAGTATCTCATCAGAGCTCCCAGCAGAACTAAGCCATGAAAGCAGCACAAGGCAGCTGCAGTACTGAAGCCACACCAAGAGATGGGCAAAACAGTCACTGTGCCCCCACTGGAGGGACAATCTGAATGCAAGAGTGGTGTGAAGGCTGGACTGGCCAAGACCAGAAAATGAAGGGAGAGACTGTGACCATTATGACAGAACATGGGTCATCTGCAAATGAACATCTTCACTGATTTTCTGCAATGTATTCATTCTCCCAGGAGTTTGCCAGACAAAGGCCCTTCTAGTCGTTCTCTACTGAAATTCCATCCCCACCCAGGTTTCTGCCACCCCATTTTCTCATAGTTTTCCTTCTTATCACAGAATCCCCAGGCTGGAAAAGCCCTTTCAGCCCATGGAGCCCAACCGTCCCTGTCCTGTGCTAAACCAGATCCCTGAGCACCTCATCTCCCCTCTGTTCAACACCCCCAGGGCTGGGGACTCAGCCCCCTCCCTGGGCAGCCTGGGCCACAGCCCCACAGCTCTTTCAGGGATTTTTTTTCTTCCTAACATCTAACCTAAACCTGCCTGTCTCCATCCATCACATCACACCTCCCTCCTTGCTTTTTCCACACCTTCTTGTGTCTTCCTCCTCTCTTCTTCCTACTTAACTTTTTAGGTCATCTCACTGGTGAAACCATAAGCACTGTTTTGATGAGAATTCCTCCACTGTCTTCCCTTTTTCATTTATCAAATCTGAACTACTTTTTCACCTACCTACACTTTCCTATCTTCTCTCTCTAGAAGGCTGCCTGTCCTGTTAGCCATGGGGTTTCCCTCCATCACTCTGCCACTACCTGCCCAACCAGCACCTCTGTTGGGTCCCCCTGCCTCCCCTGGATCACAGAATCACAGAATTATCAAGGTTGGAAAAGACCTAAAAGATCATCCAGTCCAACCAGAGCCTCCCTTACCAGTCAGTACTGTTGGATGCCAGGTGGAAACACGAGGTGTGACTGAGAAGACATCACAGGTTCCTTCCCTGACAATCACTGAGAATAAATCACGAGTTATCATCAGTAAACCTCTTTTTCTTCTATTACCATACTTCTACAATCTACCTATTGGCCTATTACACAGTGTGTTTATACAAGAGACAGGAAACAGGAGAATGTGCCAAGAATGTTTTCTTGGATCTGACTGTTTGCCTACTTCCTAA
Organism: Rallus limicola; assembly: GCA_022605955.1. Taxonomy (NCBI): domain Eukaryota; kingdom Metazoa; phylum Chordata; class Aves; order Gruiformes; family Rallidae; genus Rallus; species Rallus limicola. The sequence goes on along the minus strand of JAKCOZ010000009.1, from coordinate 32,184,982 downwards.
TTCAAAAGCACAGTTTGCTGATCTGGTACATACAGAAACAGACCCTCCTCACCTACATCAGCATGACCTATGTATCATTATGATTTAAGAAGAAGGTAAAAGTCAGTATTTAAGTGTCTCTAACTGCACTGTAGAATACTGCTAGTGAAAAGCATCTTTATCAAAGCAGCCTGTTATTCTTTGAACTTCAGAAATTAAAAAGATCATGTAAGAATTGTTGGGGGAGCTGAGAGCAGCCTCTGGATTATCTGACAGCTGGAAAAAAAAGCCCTGAAGTAAGACTTTAAAAGATCAATCTGTTTAGCTAATTAAACAAAGACTGAGCAAGTGACTTCATTACTGCATTTAATACCTTCTTACAGGAAGACAATAGTGGGGAGCAAATGCTCCTCAATCTAGTAATTAGTGAGGTGAAGCTGAAGCCAGGAACATTCAACTGAGAAAATGACAAGGGATGGGCAGTTACTGCAAAGAGTTCCTTCCAGTTCAGGTATCTCCTGGAGTATTAGGATCAAGCAAGTTAAAGATGTGCTTTGGCCAACAACAAATTACTGGGGCTCAAAAAGAGAGCTAAGGAAAATGTGATGGCCTGCAGGTGGTCAGACTAGACAGCTGGACCGACCTGCTGCTCTTAGATGCTGAAAATCTCTTGTTGCTTATCCCTGAAGCTAATCTCTGGGCTGCCTTCCCAGATACTTAAGAAAAAAAACAAAGCTGAAGAACTGAAATGATACCCAACTGCATGACTACAAAGCAAGCTTTCTTTTGACTGCCTGTTTATGGAACACCAGTCTGCACCACTTCTAAAAGCCATATTTTATTTGTGGTCTAATATCTCACAAGCCACAAAGATGAGAAGGAAACTTCTTCTGTACCTCCAAGACACACCACTTCTAACACTGGCAAGCTCAGTAACTGTGAGATCCCAAGCCTGTGTCCTCCTCAGTGAGGGAAGAACACATGAGAGATTCACTGAGGTTTCTTAAATATATTACATACATACATGGACTCATAGAATCATAGACTGGTCTGGGTTGGAAGGGACCCCAAGAATCATACAGTTCCAATCCCCTGCCACAGGCAGGGTCACCAACCTCCACACCTGGAGCTACACAAGGGTGCCCAGGGCTCCAGCCAACCTGGCCTTGAGCACCCCCAGGGACGGGGCACCCACCCCCTCTCTCGGCAGCCCCTTCCAGCCCCTCACCACTCTCTCTGCAAAGAACTTCCCCCTCAGATCTCCTCTCCCCCTTCCCTCCTCCAGCTTCACTCCATCCCCCTTGTCCTGCCAGGCTCTGCCCTTGAACAAGCTGATTCCCCTCCTGTTCCTCTGCTCCCTTCAGGGACTGGCAGGCTGCAATGAGGTCCCCCCACAGCCTTCTCTTCTCCAGGCTGACCCAGCCCAGCTCCCTCAGCCTCTCTCTGTAGGGAGGTGCTCCATCCCTCTGACCCATCTTTGTGGCCTCCTCTCATACACACATACATATTCTCCATCATCTAACCTGCTGCACTTGTGGTATTTGCTTACTGAGCAACAAAACCACTGCTGATATTTACTTTGACAGCTCTCTAAAATACTTCTAAAATTCTTTTCAATAGAACACATGATGAGGGGATGTCACAAACATTTTCTTGGTGCTTCATCAGAGTGGTCTGCTGCAGAATTCCCAGACAACATTGTCCAACCACTGCAAACCCAGAGTAATAAAGCAACCTCTTGTTTCACAATGCAGGTGTATAATCATTTGCTACTTCAATGAAAAAAATAAAGAAGGCAAGCAGTGAAAATGCAAATACAGAGCTACTGAAATCACAGCCCTGATGTTCCAAAAGATACAAATTCCACATACCTGGCAGAAAACGGGTTTATACTTTAGGGAGAAAGCTGGGAGCAGTTCTTTTGAATCAATGTAGTCTTTTTGAAATTTATCTACACAAAGGCACTTGGAGTGAATAAGGTTTGTCGTCAGCTGGTTCACATCCATCCACTGTGCAAAGAGAGTGTTCTCCTCTAACTGCTTCCCCAGAAGCTCCAGCCTTGCCTTGGCAGCAGAGTCCTTCTTCATATATTCCACGAAGCCGTAGCCCTTTGAACGGCCAGTAACTTCGCTATAGACCAAGAAACACCTCTCCACGTTGCCGTAGGCACGCACGAGTTCTTCAAACTCTTCTAATGTGAATGAAGTGGGTAAATTAGTAATGCAGAGCAAAGCATCTGTGGGTTGGAGCTGCACAGAGATTTCTTTCCCCCGAAGAGAATACTGGTGGAAGTTCCGAATTGCATCTTGAGCCTGCTCTCCGTTCAGCAGAGTGACGAAGGCTGTAAGAGAGACAACAAGGCACATCACCTACCACAGCGTCTTCTCCAGCAAGGAGGTCATTACTATACCTCTCCCACCCCCAAAACCCACCCATATAAAGCACAGGAAAAGTAAGAGTTTAGGATTTACCCTGAAGATGTCATTGCTAGAGAGATACACTCTAATACGCGTTTTCAAATTTGACATTATAGACTGGATGTCATAGACTCCCAGACTGGTCTGGGTTGGAAGGGATCCCAAGGATCATAAAGTTCCAACCCCCTGCCACAGGCAGGGACACCAACCTCCAGGCCTGGAGCTACACAAGGCTGCCCAGGGCCCCAGCCAACCTGGCCTTGAACACCCCCAGGGACGGGGCACCCACCCCCTCTCTGGGCAGCCTGTTCCAGCCCCTCCCCACTCTCTCTGCAAAGAACTTCCCCCTAAGATCTAATCTGAACCTTCCTTCCTTCAGCTTTAATCCATTGTCCTGCCATTGTCTACTCTTTTAAAAAGTAGAATCCCCTCCTGTTTGTATGCTCAACTAATTAACTCAGAGAGTGACAGTAGAAACACAGATGCACACAACCTCACTACTTGTAACACAACTCAAATTTTCATTTGGGAAACAAAATGCAATTAAATACCATAGTGAAGGCAACACATCACTGATTCTACTGAATTTCTTTGAAGATAGCACCCTGTTGTGGTTTTGTGTGGCAAGGTTCTGGTGGAGGAAGGGGTGGCTTCTGCAAGAAGCATCTAGGAGCTGCACCCATAGAAGTGACCCACGCCAGGGCAGTTGGTGAAGAGATGAAGCCCTGTGGGAAAGGGCTCATGTTGCAGAAGTTCATGAAGGGCTGTCTGCTGCGGGTGGGACCCACACTGGAGCAGGGGAAGAGGGTGAGGAATGCCCATTCACAACCCACAGGCATCTCACAGCTACCCACATTCCTGGACAACAGGAGCACTGCAACACCCACTCCTGATGTACCATGTCACAGTCCCACAAGAGCTGGAAGAGACATGCAGCTGTGGACACTGGACCTTCACAAACACCACTCTGCCTTTACCCCATCCTCCTTCTACAGACACATAAGGGTGTCCACAGCTGTGGTCAAAAGGCATCTGCACCACCCATCTCTCTACCACATCCAGATCCCACAGGCAGCTCAGAGCAGTGCACACCCACGGACAATGGAGCCACAGCAATAAACACCTTATCTGTACATGGCCCTCAACAGCAGTCACCATCTCTGTACCCCACCACAATCCTAGAGCCAAGGTCAACATGCTGCTAGACATGGACAAAGAGACAGTCACAACACCCACTGTGTCTGTACCACATCCAGGTCCCACAGGCACCTTGGCTACCCACATTCCTGGAGAACAGGAGTCCCGTACCATGAAACAGTCCTATATACTGTTCCCATAGCCATGGACTGGGAACCTCTACAACACCCACCATGCCTGTGCTCCAATCTCATCCTTCAGACAAAGAGAAGGTACCTGTGGTTAAAAGGCAGCTGCATACACACCCTATAGCTGCACCATTCAGATTCATGGGCAGCTCAAAGGTCCCTGCAGCCATGGGCAATGAACACACCATGGCACACTCTAACCCTTCATCATCCTGCACATAGTCAAATGGTGCCCACAACTTTGGACATCCAATTATGTCCATTAAACCAGTAAGTCATTAAATCTATCTAACAAAAAAAAAACTCTAAACACACCAACCCAAGAAAAAAAAAACCTCAATACAAATGGAGTTCCTTACACAGACACTTCGATATGTCCATCTTTTGGGGGGTGACTGTTTAATTGTGTGGTACTTATTTATTTGGATAACCCTGAAGAAATACACATAAACACCCACAGACACAGTCAAAAGCACTAGCAGAAATTTAGCTTTATGAATAGCAAAACTGCTACCACCAAAACCAATCTGCAGCATGAAGAACACACGCAGGAAGAGCTGAGAGGCTCAAGAACTCTGTCGATTGTACAGGTACATGTTAAGATTCTGTGACATTAGGGCCTCCAAGCACAGTTTTAAAGGTCCATGGATCCAGAGATAAAGTACTTAATCAATCCAATGAGAAACCAAGAAAAAACAGGCAATCTATAGTGCATTCCAGTCAAAAATTTGCAGAGACATGCAGTAAAGCATACAAAAATTCATATAAAGTAGTATTATATATACTATATATACACAGACACAGGTGTATTCTAGAAACAACATAAATACATACACATAAAAAACTAGTTCTATATGAAAACATCTAGATTAAATTTTAAAAAAACCCACAAACCCTTCTCTTACTCTTTCCAAGTATTTTATATTTCCCTTCACACTGAACACAGACGTTCACTCTGTTGCTGGATCACAGACTGCGGTGCCTCACACACAGACTGTCCTTATTCCATAATCAGAAATCAAATTTGCAAGATAATTAAAGAACAAATCTTGGCTCCTTAGAGACAGGTGTCAAGAAACACCATTATCCTCACAAAACCCTGACAGAAATCTATCGCCGCTGCTGTGTTAAGATTTTGTCCTGGAAACCGATGTTTCCTCAGGAGAAAGCCCAGGCTGTGTCCTTTGGAAGGACAGGAATGTGTAGAGGAGTATCTCCCCCATTTCTGTACCTCACAAGCACTAAAAACCCATGAATCCACTATGTATTACTAATTTGTAAATGGACATTTGGGCTTAAATAATTCAGCATTTAATTCAGGACGTTTCCTTCAAAGGAATCCTTGAAGTATGCCTTTAATAAAATTGCTTCTGGCTTATATTACCTGACACAAGTGCATCTGGAGCTAGGGAAGTTTTCCTCTGATCATGGCAGCAGCACATGTGGTTTGTCCTGAGCAGGGCCTCAGCACTGGTTTTTCAGAGGAAGCCAGACAGTGGAGGTTAGCTTTGTCCCAGAGAGTCACTCACTAAGAATAGGCCTGAGAGTTACCCTATCCTAGCTGAAAGCAGGACACACACAAACCTACTTCTGGCTGATACCAGTCAAGTTTCCAACTCTTCTTCAGCACAAGGTGACAAACTATGCAGAAAAAGAGGCACTGAGGGACAGTCAAGCTAGGTGACAGCAGGGAAGTTGATGACTTCACACACAGCAGATGATGTTCCTCACTAATCTCATTACAGAACTGAAACATATGACATGGGAAGATGGTAAGTCCTTACCTGTTCTCTTATTTCTGTCCACATAACAATACTTGATTTCATAATCTTTAAATAAGTCATGGATTTCCTGAAAGAGAGAAGTACAAGTAACTTCAGATACATAACTCATCAGACCAAATAATTGCTCAAATTCATCTTAATTTTATCCCCCCCCCAACCCCCAAATTTTCCCAATAAAGAGAAAGTCTCACCATAGAACACCTTTTCTTTGTTTGTTTTTTTAACAGAGCTGGTTCTACCACTGCAGCAATGTTCTTCTCTCATATAAGAATTTAGCTTACTGAATTTGATTAATTTATGTTTCATTATATATAGTTACACATGCACAACAGAGTGTCCTGTTGACTATCTTTTGATAAAGACAAATAACATCACAGTTCATTAAATAGCAAAATCCCCACAATTTCTCCAGAGTACAGCTAGCATACTCAAAATACCAGACAAGAAATACTGGCAACATCATGCAGTTTACTGAGAGCAGGCAATGCTGTCATAAAAACCCAACAGCTGCTTTAGTTTCCTGTAACTGCTCAAGTTCACTTTAACAGATTTTTGCTCTTTTAGTAATGAATATTTCTTCCATCAGCAGATAATTTTGCCCAGAATACCCCCTGGAAAGTATCCTCTATCAATTACTGCACAGATGCTCAACAAAGAATCAATCCCAAGAGCATTAGTTGCTCCAACTAATTAATGGAGAGAGAACAGGGGTGTAGGAGGGGTAGGGTAGCAGCAAGTCTAAGAGGTGTGTACCAGTTTGTCCAAGCTATTCCCCAACAAGAGCATGTGCCCCACAAAAACCCCACAGAGTGTTCAGTGGTGAGAATCCAGAGATGAACATTAATTGTCCCCAAGAAGAAAATATGAGTAGTAACGTGGATATATGTTTGGTTTTACTTGGGTAAGTCCCATACATGATAGAGAAACACTACTTAGTAAGCAAAATAACCAACCAACTCTTTCTGAAAGTTTGATTGCACACAATTTCCAGCAGCCCAGTCTTTTTGCCAGTTTGCTAATTCAATATATATAGCCTAAAGGTTAATTGGGTTCTCTGTGACCGGTATCAGGTGCATACCTTTTAGTCAAGTGAACAGCAATCTCTAGTTTCACTAGTTTAACAGCTGTCAAATACTACATTAATAAAATATGGCAGTGTTCCTCAAGCTACCAGCCGTCCTCTAATCACAAGTGATAAGGATGTGGTTTCTGAAGAGCAGAATACACCAGGCACAATTCAAAGATTCAAGTCAGGCAGGCGATTTGACCGTGGACATCTCTCTAATGGGAACTAGACAGTAAATTCATTCTCAGGCATGAGACTGAGCAGACACTTCCTGCACAGTTTTGTCCAGTTCAGCTGCACTGTGGCACAGAAGATTCTAAAGTTCCTTCTGTCCCACTTCAAAAAGAGGGATGCCTACAAGAGTAACACTGAAAAGTTTTCTATGATGGATAAGTAGTGGGAAGTATTATTTCAAACAGCTCTGAACACTCTGTCGAATGTCGTCTGTGAATCAGATGATTCCATGTGATTTCCCAGTAACTGTCTGAAACTTTAATTGAGAGGGAAAATAGCCTGTAGTGAAGATGTCTTCATGGGATAGTCATGAGGTCTCATGTAAAAAGTGATGAAAACATTAAGGAAGACTCAAAAGGAAAACCTCATTTAAGTAAAGCAACTTTTGTAAAGATTTTTAGACCAATTTGGTCTGTGCAACAGGCTTTTCCAGTAAGGCATTTGTTCTTGTGCTCCCCTGGCCCCCAGAGCAGGGCTGAGACCTCTACCTGTGGACCTGGGTTTGTGTAATGTAGTATTGCAGTGAAAGCATTTTTCACACAAAACCCATTTGTTGGTCTTACAAAAATACACCCCAGCATGCCAACTTCTAAGCAAATGTATATTCCTTCAAATTACACACATGTGTAAGTATCTGTGTACATTAGACTAAGACTCTTCATAATGTGTTCAGAATTACTAAGCTGACTTTCACACTTCTCTAAACTTTACCTTAAACTTCTAACATTTAGGCCTGTGGAAAAATAAGGAGTGCTAGTACCATTTTAATGTCATGAACAGTTTGTACTCCCAATGGCTCAGGGCAGGAGTTGCAGGGAAAAGCAACAGGGATGCTTTACCTGCTGTTCCTAACCGAGTTCCTAGCCCAAACACTGTGCACCAACTGAGCTTCAGTGTAAGCTGTGCGTTGGTTTTTGAGCCGGAAAGGAGTGTTTACTCCAGGAGGAGAAACGGGTCATCCAAGTCAGGTATGCTCTCTGGTGAGATCCTGCAAGGAATGTAAGCAAAGGGCTGTTTCCCTGTGCACAGCAGAAAGAAACAGCTGTGGTTCATTCCCTGTTCCTGACCTCCCAGCAGCCTGCCAGCTCACGCACCCAAGGAGCCCGGCCTCTGCACCCCCAGCCCTCTCCACATGTCAGGGCTTACCACCACCACTGCCCACACCCACAGAGAGGCCGTCAGCCCCTACCCATGCTCTGTGGCAGAAAAACCTTCCACCCTCCCTGGGTCAGGTGTACCATGGCATTGCCTTCTGCTGGGCAACTGAGAGAGAAAGGCAAGGCAAGCACTCACCATTTCCAACAGTAGCTCCCAAACCAAAGCAGCCAGAACTGAAACACATACCTGGCCTGAAACCTCCCCATGTAGCCCACAAGCAGCCCCTCTGACCCTGGGGCTCAGGGCTCTCCTTTGCCAGGGAACCCTCCTCATAGTTCCCTATGGACATTTCTCTGCTCCAAACACATTCAATAAAACCATGCTAAATGTCCAGCAGTAGCTCCCAAACCAAAGGAGCCAGGACTGAAAGACATACCTGGCCTAAAACCTCCCCATGTAGCCCACAACATTCTTCTACAAGGTTTAGCAACACAGTAGTAATAAACTCAGTAGTACCAGTGTGAGCACTGGCTTCCACCCCCAGCTGCCACCACTCTGCCCACGCTCCCAGTACCCACATAGAGACCATCTGTGGACCAAGCCTGGATGTTATTAGTGTTTCTTCCACCTAAGGGGTACAAAACTGCTTCTCCTAAAGGGTTTTTTTTCTTCTTTTATAAATGAGTAAATCTACTGATTTAAAAAACAACCCCAAACTGTGACTGACTACTGCAGTAATCACCATTTAACCACATCATATCAAAATGGCAGCATCCACTAACATGTGGAAGGTCCAGCTGCCGTGAGTGTCACGCAGCAAACATCAGGCTGAATTACAGTATTTTGACAACAAGAATTGCAAGCCCTTCCAAAGCTATCTGGCAGTCATGCAGCAGCCAAGGAGCCCACGAAGTTTCCAACACAAACACTGTTTATAGTGGTGCCTATCTTGGCCCTTAATTATTGCTCTCCTCGGATCGACTCGGAGTTGGGTCCCAAATCAGATGTCAAACTCCGCACCAACTCTTGGGCACTGAGTTGTGTTTGTACCTGAGCAGAGTCCCTGCCAAGCAGCTCCCAAGGGATGAGTCCCTGGACAAAGCAAGGATGATATGTACCACAGAATGGGAGCAGAGGAAAGAAAACGTAGGAGAGAGCTTGCTCAGAGTGACAGCGCTTGCATAAACACATGGGCCATGCCAGCAGCTCAAACTAAACATCTTGGGACTGAAATGTAACCAGCAATGCTTAGCTACCGCACAGCCCCTTCAACCTTTAAAGTTCATAAAAGCAAGACTCTGAAAGCTAGTTAATTTTAGCATCAGTAAAAATTAAAATCCCAACAAAACAAACCAATTAGTTCATACTTCAAAATCTTCAACCCCGAATATACTAAAGGGAGTTTAAGAGAAACCACTAGTAAATATACTGAATATACTTTAAAAAAATGTATTATTTACTACTGTAAGAAATGTGGTCTTGAAATACTTCAGTTCTTGGCCTGTCCTGTCTTGTCTTGGGTAGAAAAACCAGCAACATGAATTTTTACTACGTACTGTCAATCTGAAAGCTGCTTCTCTCAAACAGCAAGAATGCCTGCCTTCCTTAGACAGGGTCTACCTGTGTGCTATTACCTGCACTGTTTCAAACACAAATAAGAAAGGGAGGCACATTCACCCTACTTACCAAACCAGCAAAGCTCTATTTCTGATAAAACCAGCTTTTCATACCCAGGTTCTCATAGTGCAAGGGAAGAAATGTGCATGAAATAGTCACCACCTGGAACAATATACAGTGTAGATAATGCCTGCAGCACCCTGAACTCAAGTATTTTTCCTTCTCTAGATGTAATAGTGAATTGTGTTATTCTGGCAATGAAAATTTAACAATTACAATGGTGCCTGGCTAGGTTTCTACAGCAAGCTTTAGTGGTGTTTCCAATATAAACACTGGACAAGCCTGGTCTATAACTTGGCTCTCAGTAAGTAGCTGAAGGCCTAAACTTCACATGCATGTTCTTGAAATGGGAATCAATTATGATTTAAGTAGTTGAGCTAAGTAACATGTTTGGCTAAACAAGAAGTTTTAAATCATAACTAAAAAAGACTTTGTTTTCATTTCTGCAGGCAGAGGAGGAAAGAGGAGGACTTCTCAGTAAAAAGGTTTATATTTACAAATGATATAATGGGGTGTTCATTTAATTCAAATTTTAGACCACTAAATCTTTCAATCCATGACACGACACATGGATTTCACTGTAGATATAGACTAAAAACAGATCTGCTGTGGAAAAAAAGAGAAAGCAAAACACAAGAAAGGTAGTAAGCAAGAAAACTTCGATACTGTTTAAAATAATAACCTGCTGGAGAGTTAAGAAGTGGAGTCCAAAGCACCAACAAGAGGGTTAGGCAACAATGCTTAAGACTGATAGATGCTTAAGACTTTAAACGTCTTCTGTCTACTAATGACCACAGAGGTAGGAGGTCCTCATATTTTCACCAACTGGGCACCAACTGCCAGATAAATCCTCTCCTGCTCCTAGCAAGGAAAATTGCAAAGACAGGGCTCACCACAGTACGTTCTCTCCCTTGACATGCAACTCAAACAGCAAGAATGCCTTCCTGCCTTAGACAGGGTCTACCTGTGTGCTATTACCTGCACTGTTTTAAACACAAATAAGAAAGGGAGGCACATTCACCCTACTTACCAAACCAGTAAAGCTCTATTTCTGATAAAACCAGCTTTTCATGCCCAGGTTTCAAGCTTTTTCAGTGTTGTGTTAACTGAAGTTTTTATGTGAACAATAGCTATAGGATCAAGCCTAGGATGCGCAGCAGATGTCTACCCAGGCAACCAGGAACACTGAGCTCTGAGGTGTGTCCTAAAGCTTTTGCTCAGCACATTCCCTCTTAGCTTCCATGAACAGACACAACCCATGAAACCTGAAATAAAACCAAGCCTGTAATCCTAGGCCATAAACTGCTTTTGGGGGGAAACTTTTCCTCTGAGAATTGACTCTCACTTTTGTTGGATCATGCTCTCTAAAGATCTTTAGTAAAGTCATATAAGAAAACGTTAAGAAGGAAGAACAGCTTCTCAACAAACTTATGATAGGCATGGAATGAAAAACATATTTCTCTGATCTTCCAGAGATGTAGATGTTGGTATAGGACTGGAAATTAGTTTTATCATCCTGGTTATACTGGGTGACATGGAAGCTCAAGGAAAGACGAAAAAGACCTAGAAGAGGCAACATGAGAGAGCAACAACACAAAGCAAAAGAAAAGCAATAAAGAAAATCAAAAAGCACGTACATCCTAAGGCAGGAGGGCCACTTGCTATCAAGCAAGTATGTGCCTTTCATGTTCAGGCACTGTGAAGGAGGACTAGCCAAAACACAAAGGCTCCTTCTACTTAAATGTCTGGCATACAACAGATTGGGAGAGAGCACTTCCTCAAATCACCCCAGTTCATTAAAGGCTTTCGATCAAAAAAGGAACAAAGAAAAATTGTGGCTAATTCAGGGAGAAAGAAGGAAAAAAAAAAAACCCAAAACCCAGTAACCCCACCAGAAAAAGCATCATGTTAAGTAGTGATTTGACTTTTCGTTAGGAACAGACACTGCTGAAAAAATCTGGATGGGTACATCAGGTCCCAACCCACAGAATAAATCCCCATCCTGGGTGGACTGCACCAGTTTCTTACCAACACCCATTTCATCTTTCTTTAGATTCTGTCATGCCAAAAAAGAACTACAGGGTATTAAAGCAATTAATCAGCCCTACTTTACTTCATGTCCTAGATTAAAGTAGAACAGAAACCTCTGCAAGGTTTATTTTCTATTCTCAGCTGTTAAAGGAGAAAGGCAGAAATGTGAATGGAATATGGTGGTCTTTAAAGATAATCAGACAGAGAAAAATCTGGTTGAGAGCAAGTGTACTGTCTGCTGGATGCAAAGAGGGGAATCAAACAGTGGACAGCCCTTGTTGGTCAGCTAATCTTAGTGATGACTGGAGATTTGGCTACAAATCTTCAGGAATGATTAGCAAGATTAGTCCAAGGTTTGTTCTTTCTAACAGTAATTTGATGGGATCTGAACTGGTATGCCAAGGTACCAGACTGCTGATTATGTCACACTTATGAGCTGCTGCTCCTATGGAAGTGAATCACTTCTAAGTAAGGAACCTCTAACAGTGAAAAAACAATTAGGGGGGGGGGGGAAATAAAAAAACAGTTCTTCTAATCCATTGGGGTAATTACAAAACCCGAAACAAAAAGAAGCTGACTTGCCATACAACTCCAGCAAAATAGAACTTCTCACTTAGTAAGGTACAATTTCACTTATAATCTGGTTATGCTGAAGTTCTTCACCACCAAGTCACCATTTCCTTCCCTCCCTAAGCTCACAGCAGTCCTCCTGCCCCCCCAGAGTGCTCGGAGCAATTTTATCATAGCTCCAAGGACCTTCACTTTGTGATGCACACCTTTGAACACTGTGATTTCAACATCGTATGTGATTGTGTTCCCCGCCCCTGAAACGGGTTAGTTAGTTCACCAGAGATGGTGCTTCAGGCAGATGCACATACAGCATGGCAATTGCAAGAGATGTCACAGAATCATGGAAGGTTTCAGCTTGGAAGCAACCTCAAAGATCATCTAGTTCCAACCCCATCTCCCATGGGCCTTCACTAGAGCAGGGTGCTCAAAGCCCCATCCAACCCGGCGCCTTGAACACCTCCAGGGATGGGGCTTCCACAGCCTCTCTGGGCAGCCTGTGCCAGGGTCTCACCACCCTCAGAATAAATAATTTCTTCCTGATATCTAACCTACCCCTGCCTTCTTCCAGCTCGAAGCCATCACCCCCTGACCTGTCCCTGCACTCCCCGGTGAACAGTCCCTCTCCCACGTTCCTGTAGGACCCCTTTAAGGGTTGATACGCCACAATTCGGTCTCCACAGAGCCTTCTCTTCTCCAGGCTGAACAAGCCCAACTCTCAATGTCCAACCAAGAGATGGCTAATTCATTACCAAGCACTGACCAGAATTAAAATGAATGACTACAACCAAGCTCACCTTTAAGTCTCTTCAAGAGATTCTTGATACAAACATCAGCCTTACCACAACACTGCATCAGAGGATGTTAATGCTAACGTGAACAGACCCACGACCTCAGGTTTTTCAGAAAGACAACTGACACCAATGGGACAATCTCAGTTCCTAAGCAGAACAAAACACTGAGTAGATATTACTACAGTTTGCATATAGCTGCAATGATAGGCAAACATCGGATTGAGGGAGGGATTAGTTAATATGGGAGTTGATCTGGTAAACTGCTGTACTCAAAACAGTCACCCAACTAACAGGAATCAGAGCAGCAGCAAGTGCATTTCTATCTAGTTTTATAGATTCAGCAGTGTAAAAAGGATCAAAAACATATCTCTACAGACATCTGTGGTGCTTTATATCAAGTTGAGAAAGTCAAAGCAACAGCCTAAGGCCACTAACAGGTCAGCATCATACCACATATTTGGTAATGCAGAGTTCAGACCCTGTGCTGGATGAGTCAGATGAGGATAGATACAGGGCTGTAACAGGCAGGTCTGGAAGATTCCACTACAACAGGTCAGTACAAAATCGACTGACTTGCCAAATAAATGGTAAATGAAGACTTTGCCTTCAAGAACAGTGAAGTTGCTAACAAAAATGTTTAGCACAGATCTGTCACAAAAATACCTTTCTCTGTGAGAGAACTGCTTGAAGAAATACTCACCTGCAAGCAAGTATTTGCAGACTGAGCTACAAAGATGCAGAAAGAATCTTCTTGATTCTTTAATTCTGACTGTTTGTTCTCCATCTGGATTTGTTTCATACTGAAGCTCAATGAATAAAGCTCCTAAGGGAATGCTGACTTCCTTGGTGTGACAGACTGCAAAACCTGTCCTCCCTCCCGAAAACAGGATTGGGCTTTCCTCAGGAACACAGATGTTGCCAAAAGCATTGAGAGAGAGAAATGCCACTTGCCAAGATTTAAACATGGGCAACCTTTGCCCCTTAACAATCACCACCTAGCACCTAAAGTGCTGAATGCTTCTGACACTTAAAAGATCTGTTTGTTTGGTTTCTAAGACTACTTAGCTGTGGTACTCTTGTTTCTGTTTTACAAACTTCATGGCTGAGGTACATTTAATCTCTGGCCTTAAGAGTAATTTTTTTTTTTTTATATTCAGTTTAACGTAGGTGAAACTCCAAAGGTAATAGAAGATTAAAAGTATAGTAGTAAATAAAAAAGTAAGTAGCTACAACTAGCAGAGGAAAACGTTTCTAACCTAATTTCACCTGAAATTGTTCTCCTTTTGAAGATGATGAACTTTCTGACAAAACTGAACATCCCCAGCAATCTACATCAACAGAAGAGCTGTTTCTCACTTGCAAACTACTTTGGTAAATCTTGTCCTCACTCTTCACATTCTAACAACGAATGCTAGCAAGTCTAACATCCCAAGGATTGGAGATGAATAATGACATTTCTGAAGACCTATTCTGGAAGACTTTGCTGCCTTTTAATGACGTTCATCTCTTTTCTGATGACAGATAAACCAACCAGGTTAGCAACTGTTTATCTGATTTCACTTGGCTAGACAATCATTTCAAGAGAAAACAGCAGACAAAACACCTTTGCACAGTGTTGACCCAGAGGATTTAATTAGTCATATGAAACATTAAGTTTCGTGGCAATTTTTGGAAATGCATGACAGCCAGATACACAGGTTTAGTTAACATGTCTGACCACACACATACTTCTTCTTTCCAAAACTGCTCCAGGACAGAAACTTCCTCTATATAGCACGGCTAACACACCAATAGCTCAACAATGTTAAAAATGAAAAATCTTTTGGAAATGGTATTTCAAGATCTGCTGCTGTTTTAGCTACTAACAGGTGAATGTTAGAATATGGAGGAAAAGGCATCTAAGTGCTACTTTGAAGTCATCAAAACAAAAACTTCCAAATTATTGCATGGCTGCCAAAATGAACCTTCACCCTAATATTCCCCTGTAGCATTCTTTGGCTGACCCAAGCAATGCCAAACCTGATGGCTTCCCCATAGGCAAGATGTGTTCTTCACCAGCCTGCATGTGAGCACATGAAGAAATACCTGCTCCTGTAGCACCCTGTAGCTCCTGTGTGCTACAGGAGCAGGTAACACAAGTGGGCGTTGGGCAAAGCGATCCTGTTCTGGCTACCCACAACCAGCATCTCGTGACACACCAGTAAGCCCTCTGTGACCAACAGAGTCACGCATGATGACTTCCTGAAGAGATGATGAAGGTTAGCAGGGTTTTCTGAGTTGCGAGTTTGCTATTTATTAGATCATTAGGTTACTATAAATAGAGGTGAAGCTCTGTGTGTAAAACCACGCAGGACAAGAGCGAAACTGTTGTATATAATACCTAACCACGTACCATGACAGTACAGCACCGCCAAACAGATGGAAAGGCACCATCTACGTGAGAACAAAACATCAAGAAGCGCAGTGGCAAGCAAGCTCCGTACTCTGGATCAAATTACTCTGATCGCTGAAAGATTCCCTCTAAAATGAATGGTCCCTTTCTACCGGAGTCATGGAGAAAACAATAATCTTCATGTGCTGCACTTACCTGCGGGTAGAAAAACTGCCTGTGCTTTAGAAAGAAGGGAAAAGACACAAAGAGTGGTTTAGGGTGAAAGCTGTAATTAACTTTTTTGATATACTTGTGCATCAAGGTGAGCGTTTGGGGCTGGCAGGGATTGTCTGGTAAGCGACTGCGCAACAAAATCGCCTCAAAACTTGACTCCTGTGCCTTAGTTTTACGAATTCGACGATTTTCTCCCACCACCACCACCCCCTCCCCCCCGAATTGCAGCAATTTGAGCGGAATCTTCCCAAACCACCAGCAGATTGCGGAAAACCACTTCCACTGCCTACGCGCCGCTCACCTCAGGATTAAAAAAAAATGCTTCAGGCTTTAAGTTTTCCAGCTTGTTTTTGCACAGAAACCGGGCTTTGCCGAGCTCCGGGATGGTGAAGCCGCCCTACGCGCCCGGATGCCGCGGGTACAGGGCTGTCACCAGGCGAGTAACGCTCCGGGGCAGCGCGCCGGCCCCTGCTAATTACACAAGTGCAATTAGAGCACTCATTAGCCCGGGTGATTCGCACACCTTGCTGCCTGAGCGCAGGCAAAATGCGCTGCCCCTCACAGCTTCCCCCACCCCAGCCCCCGGGGCGGCGGCTGCTCCCTCACACCCTGAGGCCCGGCCCCGGCAGGTACCCGCGGGCAGCGGGACGAAGCTGCCGCGGAGCCGTGCCTTGCCCAGTCAGCCTCGTCCCCCCGCGGATGAGGGCGACAGTTCCCGCCGTGTGGGGAGGACGAGCTGGAACCGCTCTCCGCAGGCAGCGCGGTAACAAAGCCGCCCGCCAAAGAAGGCGTCGGGAGGAGAAGCCCGAGCGGACCCGCGGGAGGAGGAAAGGAAGCTGCAGCCCCTCGAGCTTTTCCCCGGGGAACGAGGGCCAACGCGGGCCGCCGGGCAGCACCGCACCTCCCTCGCGTCGGCCCCGGAGAGCGGTTTCCCTGCGGCACCCAGCCCCACTCCCGGCGCTCCACCGCCTCGGGACGGGCCCCCCCGCCCCCGGCCACGGCCCGCCTGAGGCGCAGGCGGGAGCGCGCCACGCCGCCGGCCGGCTGAGAGGAGGCGGCGGCCGTACCTGGCTGCTGCTCTCGGCCGGCAGGTTCCTCAGCAGGATCTTGCGCCTGTTGCTCAACTCCCGGCGGGTGCTCGCCAGGCGCCTCGCCACCTCCTCGGGGCCCAGCGGCGGCGGCCGAGCCCCCCGCGGCGGTTCCGCGGGCAGTTCCGCGCCGCGTTCGGCTGCTGCCGCCATCTTGCAGAGCGCCCGGGCGAACGGGGGAAGGGGGGGGGTGGGTAGTCGCGGCGGTGGGCGGGCGGGCGGCGAGGGAGCCGCGGGGCACGGTACGGCGGGGCTCGGGGAGGCACGCCAGGCCCCGCCGCGCTCCCCGCCCTCGGCCCGGCCCGCGCCGCTGACTGGCCGCGCCTGCCGCCCTCTCCCCGTCCCTCCCGGGGGAGGTTGAAAATTGCGGAGCCTCCGTCGAGGAGGGTTGTGAGGGGGCAGCGGGCTCGGCCTCCTCGCCAGCTCTGAAAGAGGCGCGCCTACCCCGGCCCGCTGCGGTGGAAGGGGAGCAGATGCCCTGCGAGGAGAGGGGTGGGGAGAACCCGAAAGGAGCTCGATAGTGCACGGAGCGGCCTCAGGCAGCGAGCAGGCTGGGGGTGTGGGGGTAAATGGGGATCAGAAGTGGAATTTCATCCCTGTTTCGAGTCAGGAGTTCAGGGAAGGACCACAGTACTCTCGAGGAGAGCGGGGGGCTCTGAGGGGAGTTGCCCTGAGAGCCGTCACGATGGAGACACTTTGAGGAGGCCACGGCATGTATGCCACCTTCCCTTCATGAGGTGGGGAGCAGCTCATGGCGCTGATGAGTGTCGTTCCCCCAACTTGTAGGTCCAAGTCCATTCCAAGAGAGGAAAATGCACTGTGATGGCAAAACAAAGCAGATCTTGAACCCAGACGTGCCACCAGAGATTCACAGGCGCGATGGCCCAAGATGATCTCGTTCTAATTTTATTCTTCATCAGAAACATACCAAACAAATTACAAAGCATCCAAATGAGTAAAGCAACGTCCAGGTCCTGCGCTTGTGGCAAAAGTCACCTTGTTGGCAAAGCACCATGTCATGGCGGATGGGCGGGCGCAGGGCTAGGGACTGTGACGCAAAGAAAAGGAGCCCTGCGTCCCCATTTTCTGAGGGTCACTGTAAAAGAAATTTCCACTTCTACAAAGCCCCCCCCCCCCAATAAAACATTTCACTGTGCTAGTCAGCACCTCCTTAAAAAAAAAATAGAATTGGTAATTCTCTTAGAAAATTAATTTCTCCTTAGCATAGTTACTTGCAACGTCATTTGCCACCCAGTAAATTTAGTTCTTAACGTTGTCATCGTTGCTATAAATGAATGAAGGATAATTTAAATATTTGTATCCGTTTTTAGATACGAGGCAAGACCACAAAAAACAGGCGAAAGAGAATCCAAACCTGAAAAACAGTGGTTTTAAAAAGAGAAGTGGGAACACACTTGTATATGTGAACAAATTCTTATCAAGAAAATCTAATTCTGGAGGACAATTCTTGACTAGGTTTAAAGGGCCATTATAAAGACAGGATTGCTGGTTACAGAAAAAAAACCAACCCTGCCAAACAGTAGTGGGTTTAGAAATTGCTTTGGTCCAAACCAAAGCCCCTAAGGTAAGACTACAAAGACTCTTGGACCTTCATTACTCCTAAAATTAATTTTAAAACTACTGAGGAAATAATAAAGTACTTCCTGCTGGGGGTTTTGTGTGTATTATTAAAAAATTGTCACAGCAAACAATTCAAGGGTTTCCTAGTCCCTAATTTATTTTTTTTTTAGCAGGTAATGTTATTCCTCCTTTGATATTCATATTCCGTTTAATGATTTTTTGGAAATGGGAGATGTGAAGGACACTTGTAAATAGCTCATGTATGTGTCATGGGAGTATTTGAGAACAGCCAGATTCAGCCTGTCCTGAACAGTAGTAGCTTGGCCTTCATACTAAAAGCAAGAAGCAGGCACAACTGTTGTAACAAATTTTTAGGGTGAGATCTGCTATAAAGAGATATTTTGTAATCTTAGAACAGCAAGATTTTCATCAGGCACAGTTCTTTGAGAAACATAGCTGCTGTTTCTTCAAATTTCAGGTGAAGATTTGCATTCTAAAACGCTGAAGTATCTTTCCCAGCACAAGCTGTGAGGTGTAGGCTTAAATCCTAAGGGTTCACAAAGTGTTAATTGTGTTACCTACAAAACTGTCCTTGGAAAAGATAAATGTATGAGTGAAAAGTCTGCTAGTGACTGTTGACAAACTGCATTTCAGGTCATGGTATGAAACTGAAGCAGGGATACTAAATGCTGTCTCTTCAAATCTGAAGCATATCATGAGATTGTGTGATGTGAATTATTCTGGGACCACGAAAAAGATTGTGCTGGTAGGAATACTGAAACACCTAACTGTCTCCTTAGAAATAATTACCCAATTAAGCTATTACCATAGAAATTATGGATCTGGTCAAACATAATAGAGTTTATTGGAGGCAATGAAGTAGTGAAAAACTGAGTCATTAATTATACCATAAAGTTTGAAGGTTGACACCTTTCTTTTTTTGATAGGCTGCTGAGTGGAAGTCATTAAAAGTTGAAGAGCATTGCTGAAAGAAACAGTTCAGACATGAAGAGTTTGATATTAGTGGCAAAAATAACACGACTGCAGCATCAGCTGTGAATAGTTCCAGCAGGATGGGAGCATTTTTCTTGATTAGAGGTACATACAGGTTTAAATACTCATCTTTCCCACCCCAGTGTTCACGTTTCACTCTGTGCACAGGTAGATGGAGGAGCTGCCTGCACTGAAAGGCAACTGCAAAGTGCTGCTAGGTGAGAGCAGGGAAGATCAAAGACGTTGCTGTTGTCCGTGGAGGTGGGCTGTGAGAATGACCAAGGAGGTAAGACCCCCACGTCTCCTTGTGTGACACCCAACATCAGCCCAAATAACGGATCCAACCTGAGCAATATTCCCTCTTGAGCCCAAATGTCATCCCTGTTTTGAGCTACAGTACACCCACAGTGGATGAAAATACAATTTAAAATAACAGTCAAAATTAAGCACCAATAAAGTCAGGACAAGGGGGGATGGAATAAAGCTAAAGGAAGGAAGATTTAAATTAGATCTTAGGGGGAAGTTCTTTGCAGAGAGAGTGGTGAGGGGCTGGAACGGGCTGCTCAGAGAGGGGGTGGGTGCCCTGTCCCTGGGGGTGTTGAAGGCCAGGTTGGCTGGGGCCCTGGGCAGCCTTGTGTAGCTCCAGGCCTGGAGGTTGGTGTCCCTGCCTGTGGCAGGGGGTTGGAGCTCTGTGATCCTTGGGGTCCCTTCCAACCCAGACCAGGCTGGGATTCTATGATTCTGAAGTCCCCCCAGAGCATTGGTATCCAGTATGGAGGTTGTGTAAGGCAGCCTGCTTGGAACCTCCACAAACAAAGCACTGCACTGGAGATGCTGTTCTCCTGTTTGACCAGTTCATCTCCTGCTTCCAGGAATCCTCCCATCTCACCATAGAGCTTCTGCCAGAAGTACCAAAACACGGGGCTGGCAGCACAGGTCAGTGTCCTCTGTGCTGGTTTGGCCAGAGCTCCTTTGTCTCTCAGCTGTGTTCTTTGTAACAGTGAGAACAACTTGTGTGAGCTTGAACAGTCCCTGCTACCTCATGCCATGAGAGGGTCAGGGAACCCTCTCACAACCCTGTGCTGCTCCACAGGTGCAGGAAGTGTCTTCAGGAAGATGCTGAGATGGTGCAACTCAGGATGAAACACAAGTGGTAACAATCCACCCAGCTGCCCCCAGGGGAGGAAGAAGACAGCAAGGCAATGCATGTATGTGCTTTCCTTGAAGGATTCCATCTTGTTGGTTACAGCCCATCCTGCTATATGCAGAAGCTGTGTGTGTATGTTTGTAGGAACATACTGTTCCTGCCTTTATGTTGCTGTCAAAGCCCTACATGTTTATGTTTTGTGCTCTGAACTGCCTTAGGTTTTCTAATGCACTTTCATTATGCCTCAAAATTGCTGTAGAAGCAGAAAGCACTGTTTAAAAAAATAACAGAAAAGTAAAATGATCTGGAAGTGTAACTTCAATTGTACTGCTGGCTCGATGCTGTTACACAGATAAGCCACTTTGTGGTAATTTAATTTAGTTCACTAATTTCCTTGTTAATTAAGAGTAATGTACCCATCCACAACAGCTGCTTTTGTAGCTCTTCTAAGCTGAAGATTAATTTACCCATGCTTCTGCAGCTTTGAAGCAATACAAACCATATATATATATATATATGTTTTCATTTTTATGGGATTGGAGCGTTAAGTCAGAATTACATCACAGAAATTCCTTCTGAGTTAACCAGAGATGCACTCAGGCATAATTGTCCACCTTCAAAAGTACAGACAAGTTCAGATCTGTCCAGGTGAAATAAAAGCCAAGATCAAAAGCTGGACCTCAGAGGCCCATCTGATGTTTGCAGGTATATGAGATACTAGGAATACATCTGTATTACTTTTAGATCATCATTTTTCTTACATGAAAGAGAAATCTGAACAATTTTCTAAGACCTGAAGCCATGTGACTGGTGTGTTTCCTGCAGTCAGGGTGTAGAATCCATCAGTTGCTGCAAATTTGAAGCTTCCATGGAAACCCCTGACTGCTAGCACTGCTTCATGCAACCCAAGTGTGAACAGCACCATTCTCTAGCCTGTCCCGTGCCTGCTGTCTCAAGCTCTAGCTGCTCCTTCTGTCTCATTATGAAACCGAAATTTTGAAGCTGAAAGATGCAGGTTCAGCTGTCAACACCAGCGATGGTCATCGAGATGCTCATTTATCTCACAAACACATAGTGCCTCCTAAATGGACCAGAGGTGCCAAAAGAAGTTCCTTTGGCTGTTTCTCTACCTAGAAGTAAATCTATCTGGCATTCTCAGGGTAACATTCTGTAGTGGGGATCATTAAGAAACAGATGGAATTTCATATCAAATGACCAACCTAGAACAGCACAGTGAGCAACTGATACCTCCAGTGCTCGGATGAAGCAAAAACCTCATAGCCTCTCTGTGGCTGCTGCGTACTGTCAGGCTTCTCAGCGATGAGCAGGGGGCTGGAGCAGCTCCCCTCTGGAGAGAGGCTGAGGGAGCTGGGCTGGGTCAGCCTGGAGAAGAGAAGGCTGTGGGGGGACCTCATTGCAGCCTGCCAGTCCCTGAAGGGAGCAGAGGAACAGGAGGGGAATCAGCTTGTTCAAGGGCAGAGCCTGGCAGGACAAGGGGGCTGGAGTGAAGCTGGAGGAGGGAAGGGGGAGAGGAGATCTTAGGGGGAAGTTCTTTGCAGAGAGAGTGGTGAGGGGCTGGAAGGGGCTGCCCAGAGAGGGGGTGGGTGCCCTGTCCCTGGGGGTGTTCCAGGCCAGGTTGGCTGGGGCCCTGGGCAGCCTTGTGTAGCTCCAGGCCTGGAGGTTGGTGTCCCTGCCTGTGGCAGGGGGTTGGAGCTCTGTGATCCTTGGGGTCCCTTCCAACCCAGACCAGTCTATGATTCACTAGTTCTGCAGGGATACAATTTGTTAAATAACCATTAGAATAACTCAGCATGTCCAGACTGTGATTTTGTTGAGACAGGTATTGTGCCAGGGTAAATCCTCCTGACTAACTGCTAAGCTTGCTTTAATACCAGGGAGATTCTGATTAACGGGTCATTCTCTGAGCACTTAGGAATTGCAGTAATATGGGATCAGACCTCAGGTCCATCAAATCACATCCCAGCAGTGCCCCATCTTGTCAGAGAGATGCCAGATGGGCAACAGATTGCTTCAGAGACCCCAACAGCCACACGTTTCATGCAGAGTTGTGTTGCCAATAGTTATCTTCACTGTACACGTACTGTACGTAGCTCTCATTCACTGGGATTGGTCGGGTACTGAGGTATATGACCAAAACCAGGCTGTTTCTTTGCTCCTCAAAACTTTCTTCCATAGAGACACAAAAACATTTCAAGTGACTTTACCCACAGCTGAATGTTTTCTTTTTAAGTGGAACCTGATAGCTATTAAACTTGGTGTAACTCTGCTCCCGAGCGCGTTAGGAATGATGGATTATCTCAGTAAAAGATGGTTAGCAACTTCTCCTCAGTTTCCACTCTCTAACACAGTGGTCTGCAAACAACCAATAAAAAGATAAAAGAGGTTAAGAGCTAAAACTTACCAAGTGAGTAACTTCTGAGGAAATCATTGTGCTGAAATGTAATGCTCTATTTTGGGAATCGTGGTCTTTGCAGTAGAATTTATAACCTTTGTTGCCTATTGCCTATCATTAGTAAATCCACATTATGGTTGTATTTAAAGACTGCAAAAAAAAAGAGTAAATCTCAGGACAAACCACCACAAAATGATCCCATCTCCTTGAGTAACAACTGAGAACAAACGAAAATAAGATTTAACAACAACAATTACTTCAGCAAATGGACTTAAAGGCAAATATATTCACAGGGGGACAGCAGGAACCCCTTCTCCTAAAACAATGCCCTCCCTGCTTTAAATCTTCCCTGTAGAGGCTTTTTTTTTTCCAAATTCAGAGTCAACTTCAAACTTAGCACGAACTTATTGGGAGCAAGTACATTCTGGCAATTCTAATATTAAAAAAGAAATAAAATCTTCCTTGCTTTTCTAGCAAAAGCAGGTGGAACCCCACGTTCCTACATGGTGTTTTCACTGGCTAACCCTTTAACATGCTGCAAATTGTACTTTCAATTCATTCTGCCTTGGATTCTGGAAGGAGATTTGATAGTTCACAGGAAATTGTGACATCATTTCACACCACAAAATAGGGAAATTGTAATACCAAATTAAAGCCTTCATTAGGGCAAATCTCCATTACTATCATCTCATTTACAGCCCTTACAGATCTGGCTAATTATAAACTTGAAGAAAAATCTTTGACTGATTAACTGTGCAGCTAGTACGTGCTGGGAGTGAACAGGCACCTCACCAGCACTTAGTCTGGATATGATAAACCAGGCAGTGATTTATCCCTGCCAGCAAGGGCTGGAATTTCAAACACCCCCACAATATTTTGTCCTTCAAGACGTTGTAACTTGTTCAATATGGAAAACTGGCATGAAGGACATTAACACAAGCTAAACTTTCCCAATGCCTTCTTAAAAAAGTTTATGAGACTTTAAAAATGTTCTGCCATTCAGTTATGAAAAGGTTTCCATGGAAACTGTCATGCAACAGGACTTTTTGCTATAAACACTCTTACTGAAGTGCCTGACTTGTGCATGTTCATTCTGTTTTCGTGGGCAGCAAAAAAATACACCCCAAAACCATCCTCCTGATGCCCAGGTTCTCTGGCTGAGGGTACAGCAGTAACACATCTTGACCTGGCTATGGAGATGTCCTTAGTTAAGCTGCAGTAGAAATAAACACACCTGATGATCTTAAAAGTCTTTTCCAACTTTGTGATTTCATATTATTTGCTGGGAACTAGATCATGTAATTTAGTTACCCTTTAATATCTCCCAGTTGCATGGGATTTGCATACATCACACCAAGAGAACTGTTATTGGGAGCAAATTATTTACTGAAGTGTCAGGAAGTTGGAAAATAAGGATACTAAAACTATTTGACCACGTTCCCAGTTTCCTGCCGTTCTCAGTGCCAACCTGTCTCAGTGTCTGCCTGATTTCATGAACTCTGGGTGCAGTGGAAGAGTTTCAAAATTAGAAAAATCCTTCAGATTTGACCAAACTGGAAATACTTGGCAGCCTAATCCAAGGCTGGCCCATTGTTCAACTGCTGTGATACCACCTGTGTTTATGGCCGGTTTCTGAAGAGCTTTGGCCTGGAGGCACCACCTCTTTCTGTGTGGTTCTTCCTGCAGCCATGCTGCTTGTAGGAAGCGCTGACTTGACAGTCTGGGGTTGTTCCCTTTGCCCGTGGGGCTGTTGCACTCACAGTTCTTTGTCAGGTGGAGGGTGGGGTAGAGACGTTCCACGCTCTGCTTTTTGGCCAGCGGTTGCTCTTCCTCACCATCATTATTCTTTGTTCCATTGGCAGTGAGGACAGGGAGCATGAGAGCCTTCAGGCAGCACTCCCAGCAGCTGCTGCTTTTGCCAGTGTCAGCTATGAAAACGTAGAATAAACCAGAAGGGAGTGGAATTGTTACTGCTGGCTCCCAGCTGCTGAGAGCAGTGCCACCTCCAGCCACCACTGCCCAAACCAGCCCAGGGATAACAGCGGTGTGTTTTCTCTTCCCCAGAAGTTGGACAAGGCTGCTGTGATTCATCTGTGAGCTGAAGGCGAAGCGTCCAGGTCTAATCCATATTCCAGCTCTGCCATCAAGTTTGTGCTTCTCCTCTGCTCAGGCCACCAGTATCACTGACTGGTATCAGCTGCCACTTCCTGATGGGCATAGAATTGTGTCGCATGACGGCCAAAGCCTGTTAAACAGGGTGGGCCTGATCACTTAAAGGAAACTTTTATACTTTATTTATTTTCCTTTAATATCAGAGGTTCACTGAAGATCTCCCTGGCAGTTTGCAGAACAGAGGCAGGCGTGATGCAGCCTTTGCCAGGAGCGGTGCAGTACACGTCGTAGCACAGGCACTTTGGACTCACTTTGGAAACTCCTATTCACACAGAGTGTCCTAGACACTCTGAATTTCAGCCAGTTCAGGCTCCTTTGGGTTCCCAGAGTGAGGGTCTGCATAGCCCAGACCCCAAAAAGCACGATTCAAACAGCAATACAAAGGGTGCAGGGTGGGGGGAGCATCAGGCTTCCCTACGGAGACAAAACCAGCAGCGCTTCTGCGTCTGCGCTGGCAGACGTACCAGCTACGTTTGGCACTTGGCTAACGAGGCAGGGGTTGGAGGACTTCACTCTTGGACTTGATGTCTAAATTCCACTGTAGCCTTGGCTTCAGAAGCACGAGCCCTTCTGGGCCAAGGTCCTTCCGTGACTCAGTTCAGAGCACGTAAAATAGAGAAAATAATTACCCCTCATGGCACAGAACCGCTGCAAGGAAGCGGCAGGAAATACTTCATGGCACTTCATGTGTCTGTCAGAGGCTGGGTCCATGGCAAAGGGGGGAGCACACACCAAAACAACCCCATGGTTACCCCATGAACTGCTGTAGGAATTGATATTCCAAACATCACCGAAAGCCTGGTGCAAGCTCCTTTGGAAGTCACAGCCATAGCTGGGATTTGCTTTAAAAACCAAATGAAACGGGTAGCTAAGAGCTAGGAATGCTACAAATTAATCTCCATACAGCCTTCTGGGTTACCAGCACTCTCCTAACTTGATCCAGGGCTTCTGCATCCTATACCCTACCTCCTTTTCTGTATTTACTGCCAGCTGTCTGCTGTAATTTGTACTCTGACAAATGTACTGTCTCTCCTCAGTGCCGTTTCTGGGGCACTTTACAGAATAAAGCCCCTGAAAGCCAGAGCCCTCGTTTTGCCCAGTTATAGTCACAAGTCCTGCTGCACACGTGAACATCTCACAAATTCTCATCCCTCTCCTCTCCCATTGCCAAGGGCAAGGGTAAAGGTAATGATTTCATGGCTTAAGTGGCCTTATAAAACATTCACTATCGTACTCCCCTTTCCAAATCACATTTTTTTATCAAGGTGATAATGTAAACAGATTTTAAAAGCATTTCAATTCATTTTCAAGCAATATATTCTAAATGTGTCATGAAGCTTTATCTGGCTGGAGGACCAGCTTGTTATAGGAGAAATCAGTGCCCTTCTCAGCACTCAAGTACCAAAAGCTTTAAGGCAGTTTAACATTTGTGAGCACAAACCAAAGGCAACACTCATTTCAGAAGGACTTGTTCTGGAAAATGAGAGGAAACCTACAGGAAATCAACACAACTGAAGTTAAAAGATGAAACCAGTGGAAGAGGAGCAGCCATAAAGCGTGTGCCAGTTGGAGGGAGGGAGGATACGGGGTGTGAGTCTGTTGGGCAGATAACTGCTCAGTTTATGAGCTTGCTCCCCAGTCACCACAGTAAATGAATACTGGGGAGGGAAGGCCGTGGCAGCAGCCTGGGCAATAAAAGAGGAAGAGCTTGATAACATCCCTGTTCCCTCCTTTATCAGGATTTTTTACAAAATGAACAATGGTATCTTTACAGCATTACGTCTGTTCCTGCTGGGACAAGGTTAGCTGTCGGCACTTGACGTTGTGACTTGGCTCACCTCTCCATCTGTGGTTTTCCTTTAATTATTCCTTAACAGCAAGAGCTTTGCCTCTTCTCACTACTCTGAGTATACACAAGGTTGTCTGGACCCCATGAATTAAGCACAGTTTATATGTCCTACAACAAAAGCAGCAGCGAGGTGCAGCTTTACCAAACCTTGGGAAGGGAAAAAACAAAGGGGGGGTTGATGGCTGTGACTTTCTGGGAGCTGTTCAGAGAGAAGTGGAACACTCACCCCTATTTCTGGCAGGGCTGTAACTGAGCACTGCAAGCAGTCGCTGCCTGGCTGGGCATTTTAACAGCAGCAAAAAAAAACCCTCTCCCCTGAAACTGTCGTTGTCAAGAGAATAACTGATGCCATCATGCTTCATGTGTTACTCTCAGATTCTGAACAAACCCAATTTCTCCCACTACAAAGCAGCAGTACAGGCTGGGCCAGGGGGGGTTAATACCTGTACATGTCAACCCAAGGGTAACGCACTGCAATTTCATTAGAGCCAGACTTAATGACTGGCTTCACTACAAATGTGCTCCACAACCTTGCCTGGTTTAAATTAACACCAGCACCAGAGCAGGAAGGCAAGTGCTGGTCAAGCCCAAGCCGTGCTCTTCTTTATTTCAGTTTGCATGATTTTACACCCAAGGAAACTGTTCTAACCTTGCTCAACGTAAGGAATGGTAGCTGGGGAGCAAGTACTTGAGTTCAAGAACTTGTGCTGCACAGTGAGATTCCTTCCTATGCACGTGGATGGGAGAAATACAATTCTAATTCCAATTTAAATTCCACTTTGCCAGTCAGTATCTTCCCAGGAGGCTCCTGTCATGTGGCAACAGCACAGGGCTGCCTTCAGCTCCTGCACCGCACGCACGGGTCTGAACAAACAAAGCCTTAGCCAGAGCTTCAAATCTCATGTACCCCTGAATTTCAGGGAGAACAGCTCTATGAGTTCAGGAATCCATCAGCATTGGATGTTTGGCATGAACAGTTACCACACCGTACGTACAGCTGAGCAGGAGACCCAAACAATGGGCTTGGTGACTCTGGTGGTTGGCTGCTTCCAGAAACGTTCATTTCCCAACTTAATGACCAACAGGCTGAAAAAAATACCCCCCCCCAACAAAACCAACCCAACAAGCTTTAAAACACACATTGATACAGCCACTTGTATGTACAGGTTACACCTTTCCTGTCTGTTTATAAAACCACAAGGAGCCTGGCCAAATGTTTCCCCCCTGTTAACACTCATTCAGACAGAAAATTCAAGGAAACTGAGGCAGAACAACTTCAATCTAGGCAGTTACCCACAGAGCTATACTTTATATACAGTTTATTTCACTAGGGATTTTAATTTTATACATAGTATAAAGGGGTATCCTGATATCACACATATAGTTATTTTACTGTACTGTTTAAGAACCAATTTTTTACATAATACAGTATTAAGTACCATATTAATTAAAACAAATGCTTTTTTTTAAAAAAAACCCCTACATATAAATGGATGTTTATCATATGCACAGTGCAAGAATGGTTGTTTTTATATCATTGTAATCACAAAATGTGAATCTAAAATACAACACTCTGATTTAAAACTAATTTATAATTAGGATGCTCTGTGTTGTAGCCAGGTTGATTAATCCTTGTTTGAATTACCCAGCAATGTTAAATTCCAGCCAAACAGCAGCAGCTTCAAATCACCATTTCAGAATGATACCTTCCACAGTAACCCCAGTTTTCCAAACCACTAGTTCATCCCTCCTCCTGACCGTGACAGTGTCCTAAGGTGACAGATTTAATTCAGAATTATCTGGTGGCTAATGCTAAGTCAATTCTTTATTACTTCCACACAGGAAACCTTTCAGGATGATGGAAGAGGTAAAAGATGGGAGGTTTGTGGGCAGAATTCTCAGAATTTTAGAAACAGGAGAATGGGATTTCTCTCTCCTCTGCAAATAGGAAGGAAATACTGCAATAGAAATCAGGTTGTATTATTTACAGGAAACAATAGTGGAAAAGAAAGCATTCCCAATGTAAACACGTCAGAAAGGACTTCTTCATTTTCCCTTTTGCAGAGCGGGGCAGCAGAAGAGTATCAGCTAATAAGAACCAGATGTCTTCCTCGGAAGAACCGCTTCACCATCACAGAATATATGTGGCAGTTGTGGAGAATTGCTAACATGTTTTCTCCCCTCCCTCCCCACCCCCTGCCCCCCCCCCCCCCCCAAAGTTTCAAGTTCAATAAATAGTAGAAAAATAATCCTTTACTTAAAAATCTTGAGATGCATTGTCCCAGGTTCCACACAGCGATCGTCGGAGCAGTGAGCCTTCTATGCACAAAACGATCTCCAACAGCCTTCCCCCCTCCTTCCCTCCCCTCCCCGCCTCTGTCTGGCACTTTTTAAGTCTTCAGCTGCACAGATTTCTGCTCTTCCAGTTAAGGAAACCAAATCATCTCTGGCTCTTTTAAACTCGCTCTCTCCTCTTGGCTCAGCGTTAACAGGGCTCCCAAAGCTTCGGCTGCTGTATAAACTCACGTCCCTGGTTTTGGAGGTCTAACATGCCTCCCGCTCCATTTTATTAAATGTTATGGCAGGTCCATTCATCAAGCACATTTCCCTCCCTTCTCAGAGCCAACCTTATATTCCTACGGATGGAAAGCTGTTACACCTAACAGTTTACCCTGGGAAGTGACAGTGACATGGTTCCTGGTGAAAAGCACAGACACATCCGCTGCTCGGATGGTCGCTGGGTCACCACTTCATTAGCATTCCGCATCCACAGTGTGTACCGTGACCGCCGCCTGTAAATGGTGGCTGTGGTGGAGAGTTGGGTGGTGCAGCCGGTAGTGGTGGAACTTGTGACTCAACAGGGCAGCTGTCTGAGGTGGAGTGTCCAGGTCTAAGTCTTCGTCGTGGTTTCCAACGTCAACGCCGGCCGACAGCGGGTCATTATTGCACGGAGGGTTTTCGCTGTCTTCCTGAGGACTCATAGTGCTGTAGCCTAGGAAATCAAGAGGCAGGGCTAAGGATTCAAATCAAGACTAAAAAGGTCAATATTCCACGGTGCTGAGGGCTTCCTGGGATCAGACACAGCCAGTCCTTTACAGAGAACAGAGCAATTAATTTCCTTTAATTAACAGGAAAAGAAAACCACCAAAGTCATCCTCTCCTGGAAGTTCCCAACAGATCCCTTTCCCTATCACCATCTCTGTTTACAAACTTTGGAGACCTCTGGTCTGTACTGCCCCGAACAGGAAAAACAATCACTCCTTCCCCTGTTTGTCCTGGCAGAATTGCCAGCACTCATTTGAAAAAGAAAACCTAATGGATTTTATTGTGGGCTTTTTTTTTGAGGTGGCATTATCTTTTAGGATATTAATTGGATTTTTAAAACCAGACAAAAAATAGGCAGGGCTCGCTGCCGTTAGCTCTGCTCCTATCCAACTCCATCTTTCCTAGGAAGAACTGCCAGCTATCGAGGCTGGAAGCAGCAGAACTTCTTCACATCATCTCATCATACAGTCACAGTATTGTCTTTTTAAAAGGAAGAGCACGCTTTTCACCCGTGGGGTCTGTTTGCAGAACCCAAGCACACGGTTTTACTGCTGGTGAGCTTTCCAGAGCAGTAAAAAATAATAATCTATTGAATGCACACAGAGGAGTTTCACACAGCGGGTCCACTGAGCCAGATACTGCTGGTACTTCCAGCTACGCATCGCTCAGGTTTTCAGCTTCAGACACCTGAAAAGTGTGTTAAAAACAGCCAGTTCTGTACCCAAAGCTGGTTCTCGTTTCCCATGGTCTGAGTCACGGTTTCTAGCTGGCACAGAGGGATCAGGGAAGACTGCATTGAAGAAGGTGCAATGACACAAACACACATTTCAGGAATAGGGAGACAGTTACCCGCTACCCCTGCCACACCGACTAGAAGGATGGGAAGGATTTGTGAGTGCAACAGGAGCATTAGATGGGCAAATCTGCCTGAGCACAGGTAGCGTGGCCCCAAATCCAGGGTAATTCCTCCCAGAGCCAGACTGTCCTCAGACATCTGATCACCCCCATCCCAAAGCTTTGGCCCTCAGATTTCCCAGCCCTCAGCAATTCCATTAGCGCAACCACCGCCTTAATAATTGAGCAGGTCTGCTGTAGCATACCCAGCCGCCGCGGCACGCAGCCAGAGCTGACATCTGCGCCAGGCTGCCTTGTCTAGCTCTCCTCTTCATTTATATTAAGCCTCCTCATGAGTCAACAGCATGACACCCTTCTAAGGGCTTTCAAGATTTAAGACAGCTTAGTCTGAGATGTGTTGAAATTCCCTGAACCTAAACAGGGCTGAAGTGTGTGTGTGTGTGGCAAACACACGCGGCTGAGTTCCATTCGTTGCTGTGTATGTCCATGGTTACTGTTGGCCATGACTTGTTTAAAGGTGACAGAAGACATCTTCTGTGGTGGTGGCATGGGCTGTGTGCAGCAGAAAGCTAAGGAGGCACCCGGCAAATCAGTCTCTAAATCCACATTTGCTTCACCCTGGCAAATGCAGGTGCCCAGCGCATGTTGTAGTGTTTTATGGATGATGTACGTTTCAAAGAGCAGAGCAGCACAGATGCTGACATGACTGTGAGACACTGCCCTCTCCTGTGAGTGGGAGAGGTCCATTACCTCAGCTGAACATCTAGACTGTTAGGGCTGGCAATGGAAAAGAGGACGGTGAATGTAGTGCCAGTCTGACCTCTGGCAGAACCCAGACTCAGACAGGCAGCTCAGCATTTAGCAGCTGCTGTACTGCTGCTGGGACAACACCAGCTCCCTCACTGGACAGTATCTTCTGCCGAAGGGTGTCAGCACTGTTTAACTGTGAAGCAGTGAGGAGCAAAGCTTTCTGGTTTGGTTTGGCCTGGTTTTGGCAGCCTCATGGGCCACGTGCCAGCTGTCTGAAGGAAAGGGAGTAACCACAGCCGTTACCCTGGGGCCAGGGCAGGAGTTGAAGGGCTTACCGTGGTCGCTCTCCGTTCCCGATCGCCCCCAGTACCGGCGTCTGCGTTCTGGGCTGTGGGCATGGCGCTCTATTACCGCTGCTATGAACCGCGTGTTACTGACTGGGAGAGAGAAAGAAACAGAGCAGGAGGTGAAGGAAGTGAATTAGATCAGGGGGACAAACCAGGCGCAGGGGAACAGGCTTTCTGCAACCTAATTCTGCTCAGAAATCACTTCTAAGGCGGCTGTGAGCGACATGGGAGCAGGAGGGGAGGAATGTGCTTCAGTGTGGAATAGATCAAGATCCAGTTGAACTCATTCACTTCACCTGCTCAGATGAATGGAAGTTGGAGAGTTACTGGGTCAGCGCTGAAGAACCAGTGGCAGCACTGAAAGATGACTCAAAGCAAAACTGGGAAGGGCTTGCAGAAGCAGTAGATGCAACCCATGGTACTCTGATGTGATTATTTTTCAGTCTTTGAGGGCTGACATGGCTTCAGATCTTTTGGTTGTGGCTTAGTGAGGGCCCAGAGACAGGGATTTGCTCAGCCTTGGAGCTCTCCCCGAGTTTGGGTGCATCATACTGTGCACCAGCAGCACGTGCAATGTGCCACTGTCACGTGGGGAAGTACAAGCCACACAAATGAACACCAGTGAGGTTTGCTGAATGCCATGCCAGATTCAGCCTCTGCTCCCCAAGGTTGACCTTGGGTCGGAGTTTCCATGCCCTGTACTGGCATGACTGCGATTTTTAAGCTGATCAGAGCTATCTGTGGCAGTGGTCCTGGAGGGTGGGTAAGGGGCAGGACCTGCACACCTCCTCAGCACTGGTCTTTTCAAAGAAAGAAATGTGAATTTTCAGCTTGAGCCTGAAGGAGCACTGGCAGTTACAGTCTGACCATTGTTCAGCACAGGGCATCCTCAGGTATTTTTAATTCTAGTGTATGAAAACTAATTCTAGTGTATCATTGCATCTAACATTTTCTTACTGTGGAGTGGTTTGGTACTTACTGATGCCTCTGTCCTCGTGGCTGTCGTCGTCTCTCTCATCCCTATCATTTTCCAGGTTCGACATACGCACTGACATTTCTACACACCATTACAAACAGAAAAATGCAACTGTTAAGAGAAAAATTTGGGATCATCTTACTAACGGCCGTCACCCTGGGAACACAGCGGAAGCACTTGGTGCTGCTGCGTGAGGAGACGCAGCCTGAGCTTGGCGTGCTCTTGTTCCAAGATAGATGGGGCTGGGGATGTTAGGAGAATGGATACCCTACCTCTCCCTGCAAGGAACAGGCTTCAAAGTGTTGAAGAAAGCGTGAACTGATGCAAAATAGAGCCAGGGTATAATCAACTCTAGGGGTCATTAGCCCTGATTGCCCTCTGTGTCTTCCTATCAATGTCCTTTACTCCCAAGCACAGCTTTGTCCCTCTGACTTCGGTGGTGTCCTGGTTTCAACTAGGGTGGAGTTCACTTCTTTTCTAGTAGTGGGTGGAATGCCTTGGTTGGTGGTTGGGAGTTGGGATGAGCAGTGCTGAGAGCACCCTGATGTTTCTAGTTGTTGCCAAGCAATCAAGGACTTTTCAGTTGTTCACATTTCCCTACTAAGGAGAAGGGAGGGGATGCAGCCAGGACAGGTGACCCAAACTGGCCAAAGGGGGAATTCCACACCAATGATACCATGCTCAGCATAAAGGGGGCTGCTGGGAGGAGGAGCAGGCAGCTCCAGGACACACAGTTTTGGGGAAGGTCTGGTTTTTCAGGAGAGCTCTGGGCTGCAGGGCTTGAGTTGTGTGGTTTGGTGAGAAGCTGCATTGTGTATCACCAGTTTCATATATTTTCTGCTATAAAGTCCTGTTATCATTGTTATATCTGTCTTTCTGCTATTCTAGTCAACTATCCTTATCCCAACCCACAAGGTTTTGGTTCCTTGGCTTGGTTTTTTTTTTTCCCCTTTCCCTTCTCTCTTCCCCTCAGCTTCCCCCCCCCCCCCATACACACACTCCCTTTTAAAGAACCAGCAACTACATGATGCTCAGCTCTCAGCTGGGGCAAAACCACAACAGGCGGGTTTATGGATCAGAAGTGAGCCCAACAAAGGCATCGTAAGCTGAAAGGGTGTGAAAACTGTAAGAGTCCCACAGAAGCACCACCACGGCCAGGGGTAGGAACACAGACAGGCCATCGGTGTGCTCCTAGGCGGTCTGGAGAGCTGTGAGGCTGGGCTTGGGTTAGCTCCAAACCAAGCGTAACCGCAGCTCCTCGAGAAGAGCCGCGCGTTAAGGGCAGGGGTTTGGGCAGGAGAGGGCAGCAGCACACAGACACCTGGGGGGAACGGATCGGCTCTCCTAAGGGCTGGTACAAGGGAAGAAACTGGGGCCAAACACTGAAACAAAACCAAGGGAAGACTCATAGAATCACTTGGGTTGGAAGAGACCTTTAAGATCGAGTCCAACCACAGCCTAACTCTGCACAGCCCACCTCTAGACCATGTCCTCAAGCACATCATCTACAAGGTCTGGGATTAGTTTTGGTTGGTTGGTTTTGTGGGTGCTTTGGGTTTTGTTGGATTGTTGTGGTTTATTTTTTCAATTCCCACCCAACTATTCCCCTCTCAAGAGTCATCAGCTCACCCTGTGCAGCCAAAGGTGACATGTGCTGGTGGCTCCTCCGATGTATCTGGTGCCGATACGCATACACTGCTAGGACAAGCACCATAATGCAGCCCATGATGCCTCCAGCCACTGGCCCGACTGGTGCGCTTTTGATCATGTTCAGAGTGATGACCTCATCTCCTAAAGCAAATGGGACGAAAGAGGGAAAAACAACCCTGTAAGTGATCTGCAGAAAGGTTTAAATCAACATCTTTGAAGATCAGAGAAGATTTTGAAGGCTCTCTAGGTGTTTAACTGCGCACAACCAGCACACTTTATATAGGAGGAGAAATTCAGAGAGGTACATGCTCAGGACAAGAATGGGCAGCACACTCAGCACCCATCAACTTTCGAAAATATCACAGAATCACAGGGGTCAGAAGGGCCCTCCAGAGCCCATGGGGTCCAACCCCCTGCCAAAGCAGGGTCCCTAGGACAGGGCACACAGGGCGCTGTCCAGACGGGGCTGGAATCTCTCCAGAGAAGGAGACTCCACACCCCCTGGGCAGCCTGGCCCAGGGCTCCCTCACCCTCACTGGCAAGAAGTTCTTCCCCACATTGGGGGGGAACTCCCTGGGCTCCAACTTAAGCCCACTGCCCCTTGTCCTGTCCCCACAGACACTGCGCAGAGGCTGCCCATGTCCCCCTGTGTCCCACCCTTCAGCTATTGATAAACACTGATCAGATCCCCTCTCAGGCTTCTTTTCTCAAGGAATATATATTGCCAACACCCAGCCCGGTGCTACTGCTCTACTACCTGCTGTGCTATTTATACTAATCCACCATGAGCAGGAGAGAACCGTGTCATGTGCAGCGTGCTGTGACGCTGAAAACACACGTTCCTGGAGCCAACAGTTAAAAGCAGCTTGTGTTGAGCCAAGGCAGAGTTACCTATCGCTCCCAAGTCATCCACGTACGGGCTCTTCGCTCCCACAATGCCGCCGAAGCATTCCTTCTGAGGGGCACAATAGGACTTATCCAGATGGGTCTTCCCGTCGCTGTCTACCATACACCACTCGCAGTCCAACACGCCGAAGCAATCCCTGGAAAGTAAAAACCAAAGACTTTACTTTCAAGTTCAGCACTTCTCCTTTGGCACAGCTCGGTCTGGTTTAGAACAGAGACAGAGGGAGGCCAAAATCACCCATAAACCCTCCCATGCATAACATTTGGCCACAAAAACCTTATCATTAAGAAGTTCAAGTAGCACCACAAGGGAAGTCACACAGGGAAGCTGCATCTCCAGCGTGCACCTTCTAAGCCTGCCTTGGGTTTTATCTCCATCATTCAGCCTGAACAAAGGGGGAACTTCCTACTTGGAACTCCTCCATCAAGGCATTTCTCAGCATGGCAAAGCCTGACTATGGTTCCACCCTTTTCCTTCAATGCCCCGGAAAGTGAAATAAAGGATTTGGGAAATCTGGTCGGAGCACATCCTGCTCCAGCAATCTCAGTTCCCTGAAGACCACTCATAACTACCAGAAAATAAGCCCTTGAGCTCCTCCACATAATGGCAGGATTAGAATAGGGAAGGAGGAAACCAGAGGCTGACAAGCCACTGCCATCTCTGCTGTGCTCTGAAGTCACAGCCACTCAATCCCATCTGCAAAGCCACTGTGAAGAGGCCGCCCATGTCCCCCTGTGTCCCACCCTTCAGCTCTTGATAAACACTGATCAGATCCCCTCTCAGGCTGCTTCTCTCCAGGCTGAACAGCCCCAGCTCCCTCAGCCTTTCCTCACAGGGGAGATGCTCCAGGCCTTTAATTACCTCTGCTGGACTCTCTCCAGGAGATCCCTGGCTTTTTTATCCCAGGGAGCTCAGAACTGGACACAACACTCCAGTGGTCAGTAATACCTTGTTCTGGCATCATACTTTTTTTGTTTCCCCCCTTCTTTTTTCCTTTAAACATGTAAGAAAGAGCTGGTTTGACTCAGCTATCCCAGTAACACGGTGTATATTTTGAGGGATGGAGGACGGCACTTTACCCGCTCTCTGTCCTCTGGCTGCACTGGGTGTTAATGCACTGTGGGAGAGCATCCTGCAGGCTGGGATCGATGGCAGTGAAGGTCATCGGCTCCTGATGCACCTCACAGCTCGGATTCCTGTATCGGGGCAAGAAGTAAAGCCTTGTATGATAAAACCAGTCAAAGCACAATCAAAGACATCATTTCTACCTGTTACATTTAATCTTCTTAATTACACTAAAAATGCTGTCTGTCCTTGCCATGGCTAAGTTTGTGTGAAGGAAGCAGTGATTTGGTTAATTAACTCATCACATGCCCTGGTGTCCCAGGGTGGTTCTCACCTGCTCTCAGCGTTGGTGAGGTTGCCAGTACATTCGTTTACCTCCAGAGGACACTCGCATGGGCACTCACATTCATTCTGTTCCATTCTTCAGGGGCAGAAGACACAGAGAAGAACACATCAGACATCACAGTGTGACTTCAGCACCCCCCTAACGGCAATGCAGCACAGAGAAGGCTGTTTGGGAACCTTCCTCCTCCCCCCCCCCCCAGCACACAGGGATTGCTCCAGTCTGCACTGGGACCAAGGACAATGGAATAACGGAGCCTCTCTGATCTGTTACCCACCCTGACACAAGTCCCAGGCCTAAACATGAGGGTCCTTCTTGCCAGTGCAAAATAACGTAACGATGCTGGTGTGGGCAAAATCTATGAGCACCAGGATGCCCTCGATGAAAAGCTACACTGATCCACATAGAATCCTGGGTATCGATGTGCCAGAACAAAGGGCTGGGCCACAGACAACTACCCGTGCAGAACCACATCTGCCATGGTAGTGACTGGCTTGACATCATCCACCCAGCACAAAGAAATGTGTCAGGAAGAAACAACCCCGTGTTTTACCACAGTGACCATACAGCAAAGGCTCCGAGGTGCCCTGAGTCACCGTGCCCCTTACAGACAGCACAGGCAGAGTAACACTCTTTCTCACTTCGCTTTTGCACTCCATGTTTTCTTTTAGCTTTGGAAATAAATGTAGTTTTACCAAATTCTAATTGAGGAGGAGGGAAGAAGTGAATGCCTGGAGCAGGCTGTGCTTTTCCCACCTCTGGCTCACCTGTGGCAGTTGAGGCAGAGCCTGTCTACCATGCTGCAGGCACAGAAGGCGAGCGAGTCGCAGGTCTCGTTGACAATTCCCACGAAGGCGTTTGTGCCCGGGATTCTCGTCAGCCTGTACTTGGAGCAGTGGCTGCCGTGCACAAGGTTTGTCAGATCACCCTGGGGAAAACAAGTCGTGCTACCAGTGCAGGAAGAAACCTGGATTTTAGGGAGTTAATGACTTTCCCCCTTCCTAGGAAACCTGCTGAGGATCACAGGAGTGCTGCCTTCATAAAGAAAGAGGCTTTTAAAATTCTCCATGCACCTGACAAGTTCTGCATGCCTTCCAAGGTGCTGCTGGGTGCAAAGACAGGGAAAAGCAGCTTAGCTCGGAAACATCATGAGATGTGGCAGCAGCGTGGAGGCCAATATCCCACCGACAGCGGGTTACGCTTCTCTGCTCCACACCACTCCCCTCCCTGTCCCCACGGTGCCAGCCACCACTGACCTCTGCAAAAGGCTCTGCTGACAGGGAGGCACCACCACGACTTGCTGAGATCTTCCTGACACATGTACTATGAAAAATACTCCACAGCCTTGTGCAGCCAGGACCTGTTTGTTTTGCAGGCTCATTCCTGATTCCCGATGGCCTGCTGCAGTCAGAAGGTTTTGCTCTGTGCTACACAATTTCCTTTATAGCAATATACTTTCTTTTTTTGCTTTTCAAGTGAGGGGAAAACGTTTAAGGCTCCCTGACATAGTGTATTCTGACATCACTTTCAAATATCCTTGATGCTTTCTTCCCACCTTCTCCTCCCAGTAGTAATTGAAAAGTGTTACATAGAGAGCAGCTTCTCCCACTGAGTTTAACATCTTTGGAGTAATTCTGCAGTGATCCTGCAAGAGCGGGTCTGCGATGGGGATTCAGAGTGCAGCAAGAGATGACAGCCCTTGGCTCTGACCTCTCAGTGCCAGAAGATGCTCACAGAAGACCCGCAGGGACTGCAGAACACTTGTATCTCCAAAGACAATGAAACTCTGCAAGTTGTGTTTATTGGGTCACCGAGCTAAAGGGTAAGTTATCAGAGACCTTTACTGCCTGTGGCACTGGTCGGAGTTGGAAGCCAGAAGTCAGGAGAGGATCCCAAGCAAAAAAATCCCAACTACAGCTGGAAACCCCTCACCCAGCAACCAAGAACTTCTTTTCATGATGCTGGCTGAGATGTTGCAGACGTCAACCACAGCTGGCCAGCGGTCACACCCCTCATCCCTTGTACATCCAGTGCGAGCGCAGTTGGTGCGGTCCAGCTCACCGACGCCGCGTTCGCAGAGGGTGAACGGAGGCCAACCCACACGGAAGGCTGGCTCCCAGCCTGGGCTGCTGCTCCTGGCAAGGAGTCACGTTTCCACCAGAAGAAACTCAACCCAACCAAAGTACATTCAAAAACAACATAAAAGAGAAAAAAAAAAACCCACTCACCACTAAGCTGGTGTTAAATTTGTAAAACCGCTGGACTGTTCTGTCACTGAAGCTGTTGCAGAGGTTTTTCTTTACAAAGTTTGGGTGGTTCAGGATGTCATTTGCTACCAAAGGCTCCTAAGTGAAAGAAAAATAAGGAGAATTTTCCATCAGATGCAGACAGCACCTTCTGTACAGCCCCTACCAGCCCAGCAATTGGAAAAGGTGGGATAAACTGAGAGCAAGGGAGCCAGACCTTGTGTGTAATGTGCTGTTGCTCCACTGGTGCGTGTCCTTTGGGGTCGATGAGGGTTGGGTGTGCCACGAGGTACCCTCTGTCCTCCATGATAAAGCACCTGCCCAGGACAAACAAAGCACGGAGCAGCCTGTCAGACCTCCTCAGGCTGAGGAACACAGTGGAATTAAACATGACCTTAAACGCACAGCTAGGGGAAGAGTTTTTAAAGGCTTCTGTTTAGTAAAATAACAGGGTTGCTAAACAACTTCACTGCAAAATGGCTTCAGGGAAGATATTGGGATTTCCTGGAAGCTTTTCAATCACCTGCACTATAAGAGACCTGAAAATGGAACCGATCAGGGACAGAAAGGAACAGAGCAGCGTGCTGGCTTGTTGGCTCGGGGAAGATCCAGGAAAAAAACGAAGCATAACAAACTTGGAGAGCTTTAACAATTCATTAATGTTCTGTGTTACCAATTAAACAGAGATTCCACACTCTCCTTTAATGACCTCCCACCTTCGAATTGAATTTTAATGGGGCGACAGATCACGCCTGTCTCATTCCCAGCCTCCCCTCTCCCTTTTCAGCTCTTCCCATTAGCATCCCGTGGGATCTCAGGGAAATTCTGTTGGATCAGTGCCCCTTATCTAGAAACCCGTGTGCTGGGAGGTTTTAATCCCCAATGTTTTTAGCACCTCCCGTTTCCATAGCCGCAGACAGCCGTGCTGGAGAAGGCGGAGGAGCAGGGAGCACCGGGGCCGGCCCAGCCTGCATCAGCATCAAGAGAATCGGAGACAGGAGGAGGTTAATGCGGCCGCTCAATGCTCCCGAAGAGCTCGGCGGGGAGGCGGGCGGGTCCCCGGGCACAGCGGGGCTCCACACTGCCCCAGCCTCCTGCCTGGGGCCAGCGGACACTTTAAAGTCTGCGATTCCCATAGCAGCCTGCGATGAGGAGCTCTACCTCCAGTGCCTCACGGAGGGAGAGCGCAGCCGTCATGTAACGCGGCCAGAGGCGGGACGGTTGCTTTGTGCATACAGGGAGCCATGAAAACTTGTGGCTGGGCTTATCTTAATTTCTTTTTCCTGCCCTAAACCGTTTGGGTTCTGCATTAAGAAACCCACGCTGTTGATGCTGCGCTGTCTCTCTCTATGGAATGATGCCATAAGGAACAGGAGAACGAGTGGGCTTGTGGCTGTCCCAGAATGAGCACAGTGAGAGAAAGGTGGTTAGAGCTTGGTCCAAAGCCCCACACACCTGCCAGGCAGAGCAGCTGCCTCTCAGTACCTGCCTGTGCTTATTCACAGAGGCTGCAAGCATTCGATCCAGCTTCTAGGGCAGAACAGTCTAACAAAACATTGAACAACAGGCTTGAAATTCCTCTTTTAGGGAATGCAGAAACCTAAAAAAGCTCCTGACCCCGTTGATTATTAATAGCCTTTAAATGGGGGGGAGGAATGCCAAACCAGAAACTCTGATTTTATTTTTACAGACCATAAAACGTATTAAAAAATACCCAAACCAAACCAGAAAAGAACTGGGAAGGTGACAGAAAGCTACCTCCCAAATCTAAGGTTTAAAAAGAAACAAACAACAGTGCCCAAATCATGTTACCCCAGAACCAAACCAGGTTCTGCTCCCACCTCCCCAACCTGATTGTTCAAAAAAGGGTAATTAACAAAGAACAATTGAGATACACTTAGGTCTAAATAAAATAAGATGCTCCAGATGAAATCAAACTTATGACTAGTGCTGTGCTATATATTTCAGAGAAAAATATAACAGAAGTATATTTTAATAAACCCAGTTAAAATAACACAAGATAATACATCATTATTACACGCTCACGGTAACTAAGCTAAAATCAAAACAAACACAAGAGAATGGGAAGTGTGTTCATTTAAAAAAGAATGGGGCTTTTGCCCAGGATGTCAGTGAAGTGTAAATATAGCCCAAAGAAGATGAAAATAAAATCAGTTCCCTTCCATTTTTGTATTCCTAAAGACTGTTTACTTAGCTGGTGAAGAACAGAAAAGTCCACAAGTGGAACAAGCACAGGTTTGAGTGGAAATCAGAGCACTCACATTGAAAGTAACAGAATCCTAGACTAAGATCAGTTGGAAGCACCTCTGGGTCATCTGATTAAAGGGGAGAGAAAACCTTTAGGTATTTAGTCCTGGAAGAGAGGGCTTACCTGATTTTGTTTCCCCCATCTTGGTTACAAACTGGCAGCAGGTCCATGAGAACTTTGTAGAAGTATCGCAGGGTGAAGTCGATGCCCATTACTGCTACTGAATGTCCTGAAGACATCTGTGTACTGCCAAGAGGGGAGGGAAACAAGGAAAAAGGCTTTGACAGCAGCAGTTAACAATATTTTAATGACTCAGTTCCCTACTTGAAGAGGGGGCTGCATGCCCTGGCATACAGACCAGCTCAGATCCACATCTCACAGAATCACAGAATCTTTAGGTTGGAAAAGACCTGCCCTGGCCCAGCTTGAGCCCACTGCCCCTTGTCCCAGCTCCTGGCCCCTGGCTGCAGAGACCAGCGCCCACCTCTCTGCACCCTCCTGGCAGGGCAGGGCAGGTGGGGAGAAGGTCTCCCCTCAGCCTCCTCTTCTCCAGGCTCAACCCCCCCAGCTCCCTCAGCTGCTCCTCAGAGGATTTGCCCTCCAGCCCCTTCCCCAGCCTGGTTGCCCTTCTCTGGACTGGCTCCAGGACCTCCATGTCCTTCTGATGCTGAGGAGCCCAGAACTGGACCCAGCACTGGAGATGCAGCCTCCCCAGTGCCCAGCACAGGGGCACAATCCCCTCCCCAGACTTACTGGCCACACTATTTCTGATACAAGCCAAGATGCCATTGACCTTCCTGGCCACCTGGGCACACTGCTGGCTCATGTTCAGTCGCAGTCACCCAACAGCTCCAGGTCCTTCTCTGCCAGCAGCTCTCCAACCACTCTGCCCCAAGCCTGTAGCACTGCTCAGGGTTGTTACGTTCCATGGGCAGGACTCTGAACTTGGTCTTGTTAAACCTTATCCTGTTGGTCTCAGCCCATAGGCCCAGTCTATTCATCTCCACACTGAAGCTCGGCTCACCCTGTTTGTGTTTAAATGAGCACTTACAGCAGCTGCAAACAGAGCAAAGAGCAGCACAACAATGCAAACTTGCTGTGAATCCTGACATCTCCCTAGGTAAACTGCACCTCTGGTTAAGCAACCAGAGAAGACAGGAGACAGCCCAGCAAGGGCTGGATCCCACCCAGGGACCGAACCTTCTCCCCATGGGCCGTTCTCCCTCGGCTCTTTCGTACACCCCTGCACCTACAGACATTTAATGGTTAGCAACATAAATTTGGATTAAAAACTCCCCACCCACACAAATGGAGGCAGGAGGCAGCTCCTTCACCTCTACACCCAAATCCCCACTGCCTTGCAGGGGGAATTATGTTCTGAGCTCCTCTTGCTCAGGCCCCAGCGTCAGGACCTGACTACAGAGGCTGATGGAGCCGTTTTGCTAACTCCCTATGAAATCCCCAAGTGCAGGAAGGATCACAAACTTCAGCTGGGGAAAAGAAGAGCTGGCCAAGGTAGAGAGTGAATGGGGTCCTCTTGCACCAGGGGCTGGGTAACAAGCGCCATGGTAAGCGAATCATCCCACTAAGAGGCCAGTTACCTGTGCTGGGGGAACTGAACAGAGTAATTCACAGTACCCTGGTGGTGCCGCCCGCTGCCTCCGCTGTGCTGGGTGGCATCTAAGGCCCTGTCACTTAACAAGCCTTCTAACTCCATATTTCTCCCCAACACAGGGCAATCATAAACCAGACATTTAGGGCCAGGGCAGGACCTGGACTCTCTGGGGATGCTCACCAGCAGTGGCTGCAAGAGCTGCTGGGGACTGCAGTATTTCCCCCCTACTGAAAATGGGCCCCTGGTCCTATTTTTACACACCAGTTCGGGAACACAGTTGCCTTAGCAACCGATAGGTTTCATACATCAGCCTGAGACTGTTCTGCCAGCCTTTGATGTACCTTCTGACAGCTCTGCAAAGGTAAAAAAGCCCTGTACTTCTGCTCAGTCGTATTGTTTTAACTTTCCTTGCCATCAGTGAAGCGATCGCAAGAGCTCTCCTGGCAGGAGCACAGGCTCCCCATCTGGCAAATCCCATCTAGATGCTGAAATCTCCACATAGAAATGATATTCTATTTAGGTAGTTGTTTCTCCAAAACTTCCCATCCTGGCAAACACCTGCCTTCCCCTTGGGAGAAACATCCAGAATCAAGACCTCCTGAGTGAATGCCCTTGAACAGAGGTGTG
Organism: Rallus limicola; assembly: GCA_022605955.1. NCBI lineage: Eukaryota > Metazoa > Chordata > Aves > Gruiformes > Rallidae > Rallus > Rallus limicola. The sequence continues at coordinate 32,141,467 of JAKCOZ010000009.1, read as the reverse complement.
AATCCCCATTGGGCAGCCGGGCAGCGAGGTTCTGGGACAAACCAGGTAATAAAGGACAACAGGATTTATTAGGGTGGGTTATGAGCATGATTATATGGCATGGTGGTGTGCAGAAGCCTGAGGCTGGACCAAATAACGAGGGGATCTATCACACCTCCCCTCCCAACACCTACATTCCCAAAGTTTCCTTCCTGCAGCACTGGGTGGCCCAGCCAGACCAAGTCACCTCTTGTCCTCCAAGGATGCAAAGCTCTCCCTCAAACTGCAGAGCGTGCTGCTCTGCACCTATGTGGGCCTTACAAAGGAGACACCTTTGGCTTGCTACTTTTTAAAAACTACTTTTCTAAAGAATTTTTATCTCTGAAGAGAAGGAAAAAGAAGATCCTGCATGGCATAGCTGGACTACTCACAGCAGAAGCTGCTGGCAACCCCTTATCCATATAAACCCAACGCTGCTTACTGGATGGAAGTTTGTTTGCTTTTAAAGAGATGCAGTGAAGATGGGGTCAAATCCAAGTTGTAGATTTATAAACACAGACTCTAAAAACACAATTTTAATCTATTTTCCACATTACCCATCTCACAGAAGGGGAAAAAGGACAGCAGTGGAGCCTCACAGATGTTTAACTGTACACGACAAGGCATCAAGCCATGAAGTCACTGCTCCATCCCATCACACAAGAAGCCCTTAGGAACACTGTAAATATTATAGCTTTTCTTTTCAGCATTAAATCCTTCTGGTTTGCTGATACAAGTTGCATTAAATAACTTCTCATGTGACTCTTCTATTCCCAGCCACCAAAAAGAAGCTGTACATGAAACGGGATGGTGAGGAAAGCCCCAGGTCCACCAAGAGTGCTGCTGGTATTAAACATACACAGCGGTACGGAAGGGTGGGGATTAACTCTACTCCTTCCTCCCCCACCCCTCCCAATTTTCTTTAAGCTGAGACCTCTTGGGGGATTATACTTGCATGTGACTAGGAGCTTTAGAGGTCATATTTACCCAGGAATCACACTCACATCTGCCAAACTTTGTTTAACTGTTCTTTAATCATGTCCTAATGACCCACACGAGTTCTTCAAGCTAACGGAACCAGCGCTGGCTAGATAAGCATCAGTTTTGATTAATTGCACTTCTCTTCTTACAGAAGCGCTTACTTCCCTGCAGTGAACTCCATGAGGAGCCCCATGCAGGCATTTGGCCTGGAAATACCCCTGCCAAGAAAGACAGGGAGATGTCCCACGGTGGGATAACCATGCGGAGATGTCTCCGAGAAGAGCAGGAAAGCAAGGTCCTGGGCAGTGCTGGCTCTGTGATCTGTATTTCTTAGCGCCACGTTAGAATTTTCCTTTGAACTTGTGGGGTCTTGGAGAGCACACAGAAGCCAGGTGCTCAGTGAACCACTTGGAAGAGACTCCCTGTAAAAAATGAAACTAACTACCAGTGAGTAGCTGGGAGACCTTACGCTGTGATAGAGCGGCTTTGGTGGGCATCTGGCCTCTAGCCAGGGCCAAACCAACAGAGCCCTTTTTGGCACCCGACGTGGGGCTCAAGGAATTTGAGATAAGAACAATAATTGCATAGCTGGGTGGTGGAATAATTGTGGAGAATTTCTGTTGGGATAGGGATTAAAAGGACAATTAGCTTTCATGCTTACACTGGAAAGGTTTGGTATGTATAAAGTGACCTCCTTTAGATGGCCAACATCTCCAGTGAACCTCAGCCTTAGGCTGGGGGCCTGGCCAGGAGGGAGCACAAGCAAACAAACAAGCAATGCCCCAGTAGAAAAGGGTTGTTCCAGCAGAAGATGTTCAGAGAGAGCCAAACTCCACTTCTCCTGGTGGTAATATTAATGGTGCTGAGAATAAAGGAGATGCTGAGATTCGGCAGCTTTGAATGAAGCTACATTAGGATGTCCCCCTTCCTTTCTTTAAGCCACAGAAGACTAATTAAAATGCTTCTTCCTATATGGCTGTGATGTTCCTTCTGGTTTTGATCCGAAGATCACTTCTATTTCAGCAATCCTGCAAGGGCAGACGAAGGTTTAGAGCCTTCTCCTCAAGTCCTTCCTCCTCCTGAATGTTTAGAGCCTTCTCCCCAAGTCCTTCCTCCTCCTGAACGCCCCTGTCCAGAAGTGCCAAATTAAACACCCCTGAGCAAGGAGCTCCCCCAGCTCCTGGACTATGGACAGAGCCTTGATAACAGCTGGTCTCCATGTGCAGCTTGGTACATCTGCTTTCAACTCTTACTCCCTCCCAAACATCACCCTGGTACGTACAACTCCAGGAGTATGAGTAACCCCAGGAGATGCAGAGATTATCTGTCTCCATGAAAGTGTATTTGGCTACAGGCAGTGAGGGAATGTATCCCAACCTCCTCTTCAGTCCTTGTCTTCTGTACATGACATCTCACCTTCATCCAGGAGAACATCCTCACCAATGGATCTTTTTTTTTCTATATGCTGCCACTATTCATCTACCAACAAAGCTTCAGAATACAAATTCCATATGTAAAAATATACAAATATAAAAGTCATAGAACATGGATTTTCTGCATTATTTCCATATACTATTTCCTCCAAATCTACATGCTATTATACTACATTTCACCAAAAGCTTTAAAACCAGGTGTATTTCTCTAAAAGTCAGGTGTATTTCTCTAAAAACCAGGTGTATTTCTCTAAAAACCAGGTGTATTTCTCTAAAAACCAGGTGTATTTCTCTAAAAACCAGGTGTATTTCTCTAAAAACATTAAAACCAGGCGTATTTCTCTCCTCTCCACAGTACAGCTTGATAACTGAAGGTATTTTTTCTTGACACAAGCCTCAAAACCCAGCTTACCTGGAAGAATGGACTGTGTGACTGATCGTAACGACGTAGCCTGCCCCTCCAACATCTAAGTAGGGCCCAGTAAAGGTAATTAGTCCTGGATTAGCCACAGCATGCAAGTACCTAAAGGCAACCAAAAGAAACGCTCATAATTAGTGAAAAAGAGTTGCTGGAAACTTCAAGATGGCATCCTTGATTTTGCAGAAAGATGCTGAATCCTGCACACCGTGGACAACATGCTACCAAGTTAATGTTTCTTAATATTACACCAAGTGCCCAAGTATGACTGGGATCCAGACCTCAACCAGGCTGGCTCACTAACTGGTTCCTCAGTACATACAACTGCATTAAGCTCAGTTTACTCCTGTAGAGAATACATTTGATGTCGCTGTAGACATTTTTCCCCAGAACAGCATAAGACTCAGTGCCAGTGGAGTCTCAAACTCAAAGCAAACATTGGGAATATTATTATGGGGTAAATGCAGGAGAACAGACAATCAAGATTCAGAATTCCCACAAGAAATTCTGGAAAGACATCAGAAAACGATCACAGAATCCCAAGGTTGGAAAAGACCTTTAAGATCATCAAGTCCAACCATTCCTGTCCTATGCTAAACCATACCCCTGAGCACCTCATCTACACTTCAACCTCCTGTAAAACTTACTGTCAACACAAAACGAGCCACAATCACATCAAATATCTTCCTGCTGTGATAAGAAAAGTTTTTAAAACACCACAAGTGTTGGAAAACACTTTAATGTATGAAAAAATCCACTGTTTTGCTTTTTCCCTGCCCCAGTATGCTGACCCTGAGCTTGGACTCTCACAGACTCAGTTGTACTTCAGTACTGGGGCTTCGCTTGCATCTCCTTTCCAAAACGCTGCCATTTGGCTTCATATCAAAGCCCAGACAGTGTGGCAGGCTGTGCAGAGAGGCTGTTGCAAAACCATGGTTTGAGAAAATCAGCAAAGTGTAAAAGAAAACAAAACAAAAACAAAGCCCCAAACAACAAAGAAGAAAATCATTTGAGAGCTTTTTAAATGGAGCCAAGGGACCCTAGAAGCGCATTCAGTTCATTTCCAACACGAATGCACCTTGTTTAGCTCAGTACAAAATAAGTGAGCAAAATTCCAGCATCTTACCTGTCAGCAAGAACATAGGTAATGATAAAGATGGAAGGAAATCAGGAGGAAAGCTACTCAGTAGCTATGGCAGTGGGTTTTTTTTTTTCCCCAGGGAAAACATGGGTCAGGAGAGCTGAGAAGCCAGAAGCAATTCAGAGCCTTCCCCATAGTGTTGGGACACGGTGCTGGGTTGTGCCTTTCCCAGCATCACACCACCTGTCCGGCTCCTTTCAACAGAGCACACGAGTCAAAGCACACTCCAGAGCACTCTCACATCTCATTTGGTATGTATACAAATATTTTCCCAAATCAGATGCTAGTGCATAATTAATAGCACGGTCGAGCCAGAAATTCCTACTCCAAATTAACGAGGAAATCAGCTGTAAACAAACAAACCAGCTAAAAAATTAACCACCAAAAAATGGCACTGAGAGTTGCAAACCCCCTAAAGGGGATGCTCATTTTCTGAATATTTATATTCCCATCTGCCAGAGCAAGGATGTGAAACAGAATCCATCGCTTAAAACAAAAAGGGATGAAATTAGAACCAATAAAGGTTTTAACTAGCTGTATTTAAGCCTTTTACCCATGATGAAAACATTTCAAGGTGAATAGTTTCTAGCTGGCCATAAAACCCCCCAGACTATGAAATCTATACCAAATATTTCCCTTATTGCCCTCCCAAGATTATCCAAAGCTTTGATAACAGGACCCTAAAAAAACTCACCATTGTCTCCTGGTGGGATCAAATGCTTTGTCCATGAGGGAACCGGGGTAAATTCGGAGCACCCCATTGGGGGTTGCTATGTAACGGCGTACAATGGAACTGTTCAGGCTACTCATTTCCATTTGTGTCATCCATTCATCTGTGACGTGACTGGTAGCCATTACTTCATTTCTGACAGAGAACTGCAAAACAAAGGCAGACCTAGCAGGGTTCCTCTAAGGCTTGCGTGAAAAGATAATAAGCTGCTCCCGGGGTTTCCTAAAGAGCCATCGGAGATCATCTAAACTCAATTACTTCTTTAAAGTCTTCTCACACCAGAAGGATCTGGCACATTCCAAGCAAAGGAAAAGCTTATTATAGTGAAATATTGCTGTCATTACCTCTGCAGCTTTTAGCATTTGCTTTTTTGCTTCACATAAATATAAATATTGCTCTGCTTGCACACTAAATAGAGATTTCTCATTTATATGCTTGAGAATTCAAAGATATTCCTGCTAAGAACTTGCTGTGGCTTTAGTTTTTCTAGTGTTCATTCCAATAGCTGCCTATTGACTGTTTTCTCCATCCTGGAGAAGAAGCTCTGTCCATCCCCTCTCTCCACTCTTCCTGGGCCTTGATGCCCACAGCCATCTCCCAGGCATGGGGGACCCACTACTGAACCCTATGAGCATCAGGAGATGGGTGTTTCAGGTACTCCCCTCCTGGATGAAGGCATGGGACGGCAGGAAACCAGGGTCTGGTCAGCCCCAAGGACGTACCTTGAGGCCAGGATTGGCAATCAGGCGCGTGTTGTCGCTGAGGTACGCTGTGTAATGCTCCACCATCCGCTTGGTCTCGGGCTGGCTGAGATGTTCATATGGAGAAGAGAAGCTGCCCGCAGAGAGCATAACTGTAGGGCTTTCTAAAAACAGCAAAATAGGTGAAAGTTAAGGGCAATGGACTGCATGTACTGGAATCACAGACTCACAGAATCCCCAGGTTGGAAAAGCCCTTTCAGCCCATGGAGCCCAACCGTCCCTGTCCTGTGCTAAACCAGATCCCTGAGCACCTCATCTCCCCTCTGTTCAACACCCCCAGGGCTGGGGACTCAGCCCCCTCCCTGGGCAGCCTGGGCCACAGCCCCACAACTCTGCCAGGGAAGAACTTTGCCCTCCCAGCTGAGCTGAGCCTGCCCTGGCCCAGCTTGAGCCCAGTGCCCCTTGTCCCAGCTCCTGGCCCCTGGCTGCAGAGACCAGCGCCCACCTCTCTGCACCCTCCTGGCAGGGCAGGGCAGGTGGGGAGAAGGTCTCCTCCTCTTCTCCAGGCTCAACCCCCCCAGCTCCCTCAGCTGCTCTTCAGCTCCCCTCCAGCCCCTTCCCCAGCCTGGTTGCCCTTTTCTGGACTCGCTCCAGGACCTCAATGTCCTGATAGTGAGGAAAACACATACTGCATGGGAAACATATCCATACCACGAAAGGGTACTCTCTACCCATCCTCTGCTCTCCCATACATGTGAGACCGGCACGACCAGTCTCCCTAGGCACTGACAAATCTTAACACTACATGGGAACCACTTTTCTTCCTTCCAAATCTAGACAAGACAAAGCTAAGGCCACTGAATTTGATCTCCATGTGTTATGTGGCCAACTTCTGTGCCCTTGTTCTCAAAGCTTAAACAAGTTCCAAATCACTACTTTTCAAAAGACTACAGAATCACAGCAATGTAGGGGTTGGAAGGGACCTCAAGACATCATCGATGGTCCAACCCCCCACCTTTCCTACAGAAAAGACTTTGTGCTAAGGAAGAAGAAATCAGTTTTAGGCTGGACACAGCAGAGGAAAGTGAAAATGAGCATTTCCAGTTACAAATAATGAAGAACTGGAGAATTTCAAGTGCAGAGTGGGAGCTTACCAATAGGGGTGTCGCTGCTCAGGGTGATTTTACAGAAAGAACTAGAAAGTAAACTTCCCTTTGTGCAGAAACTGCAATACCAGACTGCTTTTGCTGTTTCGAAGACAAATGATGATGATGGAGGGCTGAAGGTTGAGAATAATGCCTTTTCTGAATATTTGACCCCTAGAACTCAATTTCCTCACATGTAATGCTCTCCAGAGGAAAAATTTCACTGGAGTATGTGAAGTGTTCTGCTTTCATTCACATTCCTCTAAAACACATCACCAGACATCCAGCAGCCATATGTAGTACAGTCAGTGCTCACCAACTTGTGTTACAGTCCTCCATCTGCTTCCCAGACAAATTACTCTGATGAGGCTGCATTTTGCTCTGCATTAAGTTTTTCCACTTGTCAGCTCAGTGCTGTGTCTTTTGGATATTTTCCATTTATATCTTGTCTTTCTGGATATCAGATAATGAAGACTGTGCACCAGATTAAAGAAAGGACACTCCCCCCCCCCTCATATTTTAAATGATTGGCAAAGCAATCTCCATAGGATTGTCCAGTTTCTCCTTAACTCCTCCAGTCTCATCTCACTTAGCAATTTGTGGCAGTGCAATATATCTAACAAAGGATCACAACTGTGCTGCTGATCCATCATGAGACCTTCAAACCCTGCTAGAAACAAAAGCTCTTCTCACAAGTTTTAGCAAGCCCCCCAGGTGAATACTTAAATATGAAAGCTTGCAACATAGGATCTTTATATAAAACAACTCTGTATGTCCTTAGGATACAGCATGGTTTTTAAGTTGTCTATCCTTTCCAGACACTAGAATTTAGACTCCCCCTCTTCCCAGTAATGTTTGAGTGATGGCTGAAAGAAGTCAGCTAAGAGTAGCACCAGTTTAACTTATCAAAAGCAGGATTGCATCAGTAACCTGAGAATTTTTCAGCTGGTAAGGAGGGTCTGGACACCATCACACCACTGAAGTTCTCAGCTTCCCCTAACAGACTTAACTTCTGACTTCACACAGATCGATGGTCTTAAAAGACTCACAGCAGTGAAACACATGCATAAATCCAAAGTCAGAAGAATAGCAGTCTTGCATGACTGGCCAGGACTTCATCCTACTTATGTTAATTGTCAATAAGCTGCTTTACAGCCAAGAGAACAGAACTTTGTTTTAAGCTCGGTGAGAAATCACTGACTCACAGGGCTGGAAAAGCCCTTTATGCCCATCGAGTCCAACCATCCCTGTCCTGTGCTAAACCAGACCCCTGAGCACCTCACCTACCTGTCTGCTAAACGCAACAGGGGCAGTGATTCAACCCTCTCCCTGGGCAGCCTGTTCCATATCCCCACAACTCAGGGTAGATAAACCTCTCACTCTCTCCCCATTCCACTGTCTGGGATGGAGCAAGACCTGGGGTGCTTTTATCTCATGCTCTGTCAAGCAGTCCAACTGTGTTCAGCCAGGCAAGTGCCATCGGGCAGGGTAGCTATTGTCAACAAAGAGCTACAAGAAGGTAACAGCTGATTAGAAAATCAACCCTGGAAATAAAAGCCTCTGAGGAGGAGAGTATTTCCAGTGTTTTTGAGCATGTTTTACTGCTGTGCTCCACAGAAACAGGAGGTGGTCAAGACAAGCTGCAAGAAAGCTTTACCTAAGGTAGCCAGCTGCTTGAAGTGCAGGCAGGCGTTGGGCTGGCCCAGCAGATCCAGTCGATGATACAGGAGCTTGCTGCTGGGGACAGTGTTGAGATTCTTCAGCTGTTTAACAGGTATTTCTGGCTGAATCACCACAACACACAGAATAAAGGATGTGTCCTGGACCTGAAACACACAAGTCAGGAAACCAAAACAAAAAAGGTGAAGGTGGGACAGGGCTTCTTTTCTGTTCAACACTCCTTCTCTTTTCTTTAATTGCTCATCTCAGCCAGCTCTGAAAGGCAGCACCAGACCTCAGCATCATCTCAAGGACCACAATTCCCACTCTCTGAAAGCAGGAACCTGATACAGACTGGATTGTGTGGATAAAACTTTCCAGCCATATTGGTCTCCATGCAGGGCAGAGACTTGATCACAGCAACTCAGTTCCACACATCCACATTCCAGACTGTAACTACCCCTTATGCACTGTAACCACCAAGTCATCATAAACAGACAAACAAATAAATAAACCATTCCCACGTCTATGCACAAAATAAAACCATTTATTTTTGGAAAAAAAGACTGCTTTAAGACCTTCATTTTGTTCCTCAATGTGCAACCATTCTAACATT